>CM028379.1:95635131-95678526 GCA_013146195.2 Codonopsis lanceolata
ACCTACAAAAACATATTAGAAATTAGAGGCTTTTGTTCTTGGTGAACAAACAATCAAATATTTTATGTTTGTGAAATAAATTGAAATTTCCGATGAATTTTTTTGAAACCCTTGAATGTTTGGATAGATAAAACAGAGAAACATTAACAGAAGATTTCTCATAAAAATGAGTATCCAATAGTATAGAGACAACTGATTAGTTTCAAGGTTTTGAAATGAACAACAATGGCGGAAATCCGGATACTGAAAGCGTCCTTTCGATTCCTCAATAAAGTGACTCAAAAGAAAAAATACTAAGCATAAATTAATAGATAGTAAACTAGAGTAAAGAAATGCTTACCATTGTTTAGCAAGGAAAAGAAGGATAATAGTTGAAGAGGCGATTCTGAGGAAGGGTTTGAGTAGAGAGAGTCGAGAGAGAGAGAGAGGGTTCGTAAAGTTTTGAAAAGGGCAGTTTAAAGTCTATTTAAAGGAGAGAAAAAATCTTTAGCGAAAAGTTGTAACTTAAGATTTTTTCTAAGTAATTAAAAAATTGACTTTTAACCCCTTTGCCCTTTTAGAAAACCTTTTCCGCTTTAATAGACTAAACAGTTGAATTACTAACCTGGTGTGAACGAAGAGCTTAAGTCTGCCGTTAGATAGCAAATTAAGTCTGCCGGTTAGTAGTAGTTTAAGTCTACCGGTATGAAAGAAAACTTAAAAATAGAAATTAAGCTGTAGGATCAATCATACCAAGATTTCTCCTTAAATAAGCAAACACCGGTCGCATCCGGTGGCCTTGAGAATATCGCCAATTGATGTTCAGTTGGAACGTATTCCAGACTGATGTTACCTTTCTCCACATGATCTTTGAGGAAGTGATAACAGATATCAATATGCTTTGTCTTTGAGTTCATCACTGGATTTTTTGAGACTGAAATTACAGAAGTGTTGTCACACATAATGGGACAATTTGCAGTCTTGATGTTGTAGTCCACTAGTTGCTGCTTCATCCATAGTAGTTGAGAGCAACAACTGATGCCAGCAATGTATTCTGTCTCAGTGGTAGAGTTTGCAACTGAACCTTGCTTCTTGCATGACCATGAGACAAGTCTATTTCCAAGAAATTGACAAGTCCCACTGGTGCTTTTTTTGCTCACTTTGCAGGATGCATAGTCTGCATCTGAGTACCCAACTAGATCGAAGTTGTTGCGTTTTGAATACCAGATACCTAGATTTGTAGTTGTTGAAACATATTTGATGATACGTTTGGCAGCAAGCAAATGTGATTCCTTTGGATCTGCCTAAAATCTAGCACAAACACAAACAACAAACATTATGTCAGGTCTATTGGCAGTAAGGTGTCATGTTCTCTTGCTTTCCCTTTTCATCTTTGTCAAGATGGCAGTCGGTAGACATTGGAGTCTCGAATCCTTTAGCTGAATCAAGACCAAATTTCTTGATGAGTTCCTTTGCATATTTGGTTTGGTGATGAAGATCCCGCCTCAAGTCATTGAATCTAGTCTAGAAAGTAGGTGAGCTCTCCCATCATGCACATCTCGAACTTGCTTTGCATCGACCTTCTCGAATCTTTTGCACATGCTTTGATTTGTAGATCCAAAGATAATATCGTCCACGTAGATTTGTACCAGAAGAGAATGACCTTTGTGCTTGAGGATGAACAGAGTTGTGTCTATTTTTCCTCTCACGAATCCTTGTTCAATTAAGAACTTGGATAAAGTTTCATACCAAGCTGTTGAATCTTGCATTAAGTTAAAATTTGCTTAAAATTATTCCACTTGTTGTTAGCTAAACACTTTAAGATATTTTAGTCAGCTTAAAACAATCTGTCAGTTACTTGTTCAACTGACCATAACGTTTAAGTGTCAGCGTGCTTTCCTCATTTGATTGAACTTATACTTGTACTGACACTTTCTCATTTTTTGCTTTTGGTAGATATTCTGTTAAATAATCTTTCCAACAGGATCCTTGTGATCTTGTGAAGATACGTATACTCTGTCAAACACATTTTCAAATTCAAATGTGTTCCTAATGGGTTACTCTTGAAGTTCATCTATAAATACCCACTGGAAGCATTTTTGAAGACATAGAAGTCCGAAGCCTTATACTCTCAAGAAATTCTCTCCGTGCCTTAGTCTTTTTAAAAACTTTAGCTAGATAATCTTCCTTGAATATTTCCTTCTAGTTACTGTTTAGGCAAACACTGAGTGATCCAGTTCATACTTTTAGAAATCAGTCAGTTTGTCTCACGAGTTTGATTGTTACTCAATCATTCTCCCCAAACACTGGTCTTTTGTTGTACACTGATCCATTAGAGATCAACTAGATTTTTAATAAAATTAGTGCACTTCAAAAATCCAAGTCTGACCAACTTGGTAGTGGACGTAGCAGTTTTACTGTGAACCACTTCAATTGATTTGTCAGCCATTACTTATTCTCTTGCAAACTGACCTAACACTTAAGAAGTTTTCAACTGATTAAGTGTCAGCCAGTTACTAACATAATTGTTTACTTATTTGTTCTAGTAAATTATTTTTCAGTTTCCTTTTCATATTCAGTGATATACCTTAAAAAGCAAACTTCTTTTAAAATCGTTGTGTCAGTCAGCTGACCAACTTTCATCAGTTTAAATTAGCTTTAAAAACTTCAGCCAGCTGACCAATATCAGCTGACTGACAAAAACCAATTTTCCGCTGCCAACTTAAAAGTTTTACAAATCAACCCTCAAAGTTTTTAAAAGGCTATTCACCCCCTCTAGCCTTGTTTGTTGCCAACTAGACTTACACAAACTCTGGGAGATTGTTTCAGGTCGTAGAGTGCTTTCTTGAGTCGGTACACTTGATCATGTTTGTATTGGATGACAAAACCTGGAGGTTGTTCAACATATACCGTTTCTTGAAGATCACCATTGAGAAAAACACTCTTCACATCTATCTGATATACTTTGAAGTCCATGAACAAAACATAGGCTAGAAAGAGTCTGATTGCCTCTAATCTAGCAACAGAAGCAAATGTTTCATCGAAGTCAATTCCTTCTTCCTGTCAGTAGCCTTGAGCAACCATTCTAGCTTTATTTCTGGTGACGTTTTCATCTTCATCTCTCTTGTTCATGAATACCCATTTGGCACCGATAACTGGATGGCCAGTCGGTCTTTGCACTAAGCTTCACACTTTGCATCTTTCAAACTGGTTCAGCTCTTCTTGCATAGCTTCAATCCAGTAATGGTCTTCGATAGCTTCATCAATCTTATTTGGCTCAATTTCAGACACGAATGCGAACGCAAACATAGTCTCATTTCGAACTCTATTTCTCGTACGAACTCCTGAGTTAAGATCACCAATGATTTGAGATATGGGGTGATCTCTTGATTCAATAACAACTGGAGGAAGATCACTTCTGGGGAGTTCTTCCCTTAATGAATCTAGAGAAGGTAGAGAAGGTGATTCACCAAAATCAGGTTCTGAAGAGGTAGGATCTTCCGGACCTTCATTTTCTGGCGAACAAGAAGGATGAGTGATCTGCAAAGGTGTTTGGGGTAGAAACGCAGAGAGATGGGTTCGAGGTCGGCGAAGGGTTAGGTACCGAGTTGAAGTCTCGGTGCGGGGTTAGTAGCTGGAAGTGCGCAATTTGAGGATTCTGAGGTGGAGTAGAAGTAGAAGTATTTGTACCTGTCTAACATCATCAGAATCATCAGCAATGTTCGGAGCCTTTCGAGGCTCTAGTAAATCATATTCATCAAAAGTAACATGCACAGATTCTAAGATTTTCAAAGAAGTTTTGTTAAATATGCGAAATGCTTTTGAATGTTTGGAATAGCCCAGAAAAATTCCTTCGTCTGATTTTGAATCAAATTTGCCTCTATATTCTCTTCCATTATAAAAAATAAAACATTTACAGCCGAAGATTTTGAAAAATCCTATGTTTGGGGCTCTTCCTCTCCATATTTCATATGAAGTTTTGTTATGGAACTTGTTTACCAGGGATCTATTCTAGGTAAAACATGCATAGTTGGCAGCTTCTGCCCAGAAGTACTTTGGAAGCCTTGCTTCTGCCAGCATAGTTCTTCCTGCTTCAATGAGTGTTCTGTTCTTCCATTCAGCTACACCATTTTGTTGAGGAGTTCCGACAGCAAAGAAGCTATGGCCGATCTCGTGGTCATCACAATATATTTCAACACCGTTGTTCTTGAATTCGGTGCCGTTGTCTGATCTGATGTCAGTAATGTCTTCAAGCTTTTGGGTTTGAAGTCTTCTGAAAAGAGCGGTGACCAGATCATATGTCTCATCTTTTGAAGTCCTTGTTTCGATCCATGTGAACCTAGAGTAGTCATCAACTACTACAAGTGTATACTTGTCTCCAGAGATACTGACTGTAGTGATTGGTCCAAAGAGATCCATTTGCAGAAGTTGAAGAGGTCTGGTCGTAGACATGACAGACTTTCTTTTGAAGGAAGACTTGGAAAGTTTTCCTAATTGACAAGCTTTGCAACTTCTGTCATGGTCGGCAGACACCGTAGGTAGACCTTTGACAAGACCATCTTTGGAGAGCTTGGAGAGGTACTTAAAGTTGAGGTGACTGAGACGCTTGTGCCAAAGCCAATTGTTGTCGCGAATGTTGTTAGCAACTAGGCAAAGGCTGAAGGATCTTCCTAGAAGGTTTAAATCTACGACATAGACGTTTCCTTGTCTATTGCCGGTCAGTAAAGTTGAGCAGGATTCACGATCTTTGATGAGACATTGGTTGGAGGAAAAATGGCAGATGAGTCCTTTGTCGCAGAATTGGGATATGCTCAGAAGATTATGCTTTAAGCCATTCACTAGAGAAACTTTGTTGATGGAGAGACTTCCTCTAGTGATTGAGCCATACCCAATTGTTTTCCCTCTTGCATTGTCGCCGAAAATCACCATAGGACCTTTAGCTTCAGCTATATCTGAGAGTAGACTTATGTTCCCTGTCATGTGTCTTGAATAGCCACTATCAAGGTACTAGATGTCCTTATCTTCTGAATCTATAGCCATGAAGCAAACTTGAAAAAGATCAAAGAAACAAGGTCCCCTTTATTTTCTTTTGGGTCCTGAGGATTAGCAACCTTTTGGAACCCATATCTGCCTAACCATGAGAGAACTAGGTCTTTCAGATTTTGGTGTGAACCTTAGCAGGCATTCTGGGGCCAGATGGCCTAAACAATTGCAAGAATGACAAAGATGAAAGTTCCACGGAGGACTGTGATTAGCTTTAGCTGTAGAGTGCTTGTGACTGTCCTTGTTCTTAACAGCAATCTTGGGTTCAGCTTGCTTGTTGACGGTAGACTTAATTGGTTTTTGTTGAACCTTCCTTGTTTTGTTACCAGCAGACTTAGCCTTGGCTGGTCTGTTGTTAACCTTTTTAGGAGGATTTGGTAGAATACCTTTAAGTTTATAGTCAACTAATTTAGGTGCCTTAGCCGTTTCATAGACAAACTTGACAGGTACCAGCAAAGATTTCGTAGGTCTACCGCCAGCAGACTTTGCCTTGGCAGAGCTGTTGTCGGTAGACTTTGATTTCTCTACCGTTCCTTTCTCAAGCTTCTCATTAGAAGCGGTTTCTTTGGCTTTCCCTTTCTGAGCCTTGGGGTAAATGTATGGTACACTTGTATAACCAAGTCGATGTTTACCCTTGTTTCGAAAGTCTATTTTGAGAAAGGAAGTATCATAAGCAGTCTCGGAGGTTTCACCTTTCTCCGTGACAGAAGAGTATGCCGAACTAGGCTCATCATTATAACCTAAGCCAGATTTATCTCCATTAGGCTTTTGGCTTGAAAGGATTCCTTCAAAGGTTTCCTTAGAGCTGTTCCAGGAGTCGATTGTCTTTTGCAAGGCAATCTTCTCCAGGTCTAGCCCTTTGATGTGCTCAGTAAGACAATCAACTTTGTCACAGAGGACTTTGTTTTCTCCTTTTAACTTGATATTCTCCTATTGACAGCTATTGAGAGTTTGAATCTCAGCTGCCAGCAGAGATTTCTCAGCAGCAAGCTTCTCATAGTTCTTAGCGAGTTTTACATAGGCTACTCTAAAGGAATTGAATTCTTCAAGCATTTCTTGATTATCCTTGAGGAGTTCTTCCTTACTGAAGTTTTCACAGTTGATCTCATCTTTAACAACGGGACTAGGTGAGATTTCGACTTCATGTTCAGAGTCATAGGTAGGGCCTAAATCATGAGCAATTAAGCATATGTTAGCTTGCTCATAATCGTCCTCTTCCTCTTCTGAATCCGTCTCAAACCATGTAGCAACCTGTTTTTATTCAATGTCTTCAGCCAGCATACCTTTATATTTTTGAAATTTCTTATACGGAGGCTTTCGGTATGCTTCGAATTTTGGCTTTGGACATTTAGAGGCGAAGTGACCAGGTTTTCTACAGTTATAACACACAAGCTCTTCGTTAGATGAGCTTTCAACAGTTTTTCTAAAAGGCTGCTGGTGTGTGTCCTTCCTTCCATATTTTGCAAACTTTTTGAAACGTTTTACAAACATAGCAAATTGTTCATCAGAAAGAAAATCGTTTTCACTGGAAGAAGTAGAACGTTTGTTATCAACTGGAGTTTCTTCTTGTACCATGGGAGCAAGGACACGGTTACATTTGTCTGCTCTAGAGCTTGATTCACTTCGAGCTCATAAACCTTTAAACTTGCGTAAAGACTACAGAGAGTCATTTCATTTAAGTTTTTAGATTCTTTCATGGCAGTGGTCTTAACATGCCACAGACTACCTAGAGAGCCTAGAAATCTCATATTCATTTCCTTTTTGTCATAAGTTTTACCGGGAGAGAAGCAACTATTTATTACCTCATTGAAGCGATCGTATGCTTGTCTCAAGGTCTCCTTGGGATCCTTCTTGAAGGAGTCGAACTGCTGGATGAAGGTATACTTTCTGTTGTCTCTTGTGTCTTGGTCTCCTTCCAAGTATTCGACAAGAGCTTCCCACATCTCTTTTGCAGTAGTACACCGGATCACTTGTTGGTAAGTGCTGGTGTCTAGTGAGCTAGTTATGATGTTGATGGCTTTGCTGTCTAGCTCTACCAGTTTTTATCGTCCTCTGTCCATTCAGATTCTTCTTTGGGTACCTCAGCAGGATTTCCAGTGATGGATGCCAGTAGATTTGCCTTCATAGGTACATGACGTCCTGCTAGTACGCATTTCCACAACCTGTTGTCAATAGAATTCATAAAACGCATTACCTTATCCTTCCAAACATCGAAATGGCCTTCGTCCAATATTGGGACGTGGTTTGCATTTGACGTAGGTAGCATGTAGTGTGTTTGTGCCATTGGATCGTGACTCTCAAGAGTTTAATCTTGGAAAAACTAGTTTTCGAAGAGTTAAGCTCTGATACCAATTGTTAGTCCCAAAGGGCACAATAATAAGCTAGAAGGGGGGTTGAATAGCTTATTAGACACTTAAAACTTTTTGTATTAATTCCTAAAACAAGCACTTGCAATCTATTGAAAAGATTGAAGTAGCGGAAGTCTTGTAAGGAAGATAGTTCAAGTCTACCGGTGAAGCACTACCGATAGACTTTTTTGAATACTCAAGTCTGCAGTTGAAGCGATAAGTAAAGAGATATGAAACAATGTAAATCAGTAAGCAACATTAATGAAAGAATACAAGTATTTTGAGATGGTTCGCACTATAAAGAGTGCTACGTCCACCACCAAGGCAATCAACCTTGGATTTAAATGTGCACTATGTTTTCCATTAGTTCTATTACAAAGAGTTCCAATGGATCGTGTACAAAATATTTGACTTGTGTTTGGGGTTGGGAATTGAATATCTGGACAAACAGAATATTCAATGGTGCAGAAGAATAGTTAAAGAAACAACAATAAGAAGCAAAAGATAAAGTGTTGATGCAGATCTTCTTGTTGTTGTTGAGGACTTCGTTGATCAGTTTAAGATCTCTTGAATGCACTGAGTATATAAGACTTTATGTTGTTGGAGAGATTCAGAGCATTATTTTCTTCAGTCTTTTAATGGCAGTATTTATAGCTGGGGCATTCTTGAGACCGTTTGGAGAAGGCGAATGGTAACAACTCTATTAGGCTGAATGCATTAAATGCATGGAGCTGACTTTGTAGATTTCGTCTTCACTGATACTGAGGGAATGGTGCAGAGTTGTTGCAGCAACTGGTAGGTGAGCAATCAGAGTTGTAGACATGCAATAGTTGGTACAGTCTGTAAGTGTCAGTCTGTTCACCTGCTCTGTCACCTTTCAGGAGACGAAAGTCTTCATGCTTTTCGGAAAGCTGGACAGGCGTGTCTGAGAAGTCAAGAATTGATAAAAGATTGTTTTAATTCAAATTCAAACCGATAAAGTTCGAATTTAATTAATCCACCACAACTTGATGACTGGACACGTCATGCTTGAGTAGGTGCAGACAAGGCCTGCCGCTGGATGTTGTATGAAGTCTTCCGCTGAACATGTGAAGCCTATAAAAACTATTCTAAGGCAAAGTTCTACACACAGTTGCCACGCTAATTGATACGCAGCCCAATTAGCCACTAAGCATAGAACCTAATGTAATAAATGAACAGAAGTAAATCAGGATACAAATGAGAAACAACAGTTTATCAACTGGTTTATTAATAAACCATAGATAAATCATGTCATTGTCTGTTAACTGTGTTAACTGGTCTGTGGTTTATAAAAAAAGTTACCAAACAGGTTTGCAAACTGGTTTATTGCAAACTGGTTTGTCAACTGGTGTATCTAGTGGTTTATTAACTGATTTATTAATAAACCATGTCATTGTCTGTTAACTTTGTTAACTGGTCTGCGGTTTATAAAAAAAGGTTACCAAACAGGTTTGCACATTGGTTTGCAAACTGATTTATCAACTGGTTTATCAACTGGTCTATCTAATGGTTTATCAACTTATTTATTAATAAACCATAGATAAACCATATCATGTATGTTAACTATGTTAACTGGTCTGTGGTTTATAAAAAAAGGTTACCAAACAGGTTTTCACCTTCGTTTGCAAACTGGTTTATCTACTGGTTTATCAACTGGTTTATTAATAAACCATGTCATTGTCTGTTAACTGTGTTAACTGGTCTGTGGTTTATAAAAAAAGGTTACGAAACAAGTTTGCACCTTGGTTTGCAAGCTGGTTTATCAACTAGTGTATCTACTGGTTTATCAACTGGTTTATTAATAAACCATAGATAAACCATGTCATTGTCTGTTAACTGTGTTAACTGGTCTGTGGTTTATAAAAAAGGTTACCAAACAGGTTTGCACCTTGGTTTTGAAACTGGTTTATTCATAAACCATAGATAAACCAGGTGAGTGTCTGTTAACTGGTGTGCAGTCATTTATGAAACTGGTTACCAAACAAGTTTGCAAACTGGTTTATCAACCGATGCATCTACTGATTTATCAACTGGTTTATTAATAAACCATGTCATTGTCCGTTAACTAGTATGTGGTTTATAAAAAAAGTTACAAAACAGGTTTGCACCTTGGTTTGCAAATTGATTTATCAACTGGTTTATTAATAAACTATTGATAAACCATGCCATTGTCCGTTAACTGGTCTGTGGTTTATAAAAAAAGTTACCAAACATGTTTGCACCTTGGTTTGGAAACTAGTTTATCAACTGGTTTATTGCAAACTGGTTTATCAATTGATGTATCTATTGGTTTATCAACTAGTTTATTAATAAACCATAGATAATCCATGTCATTGTCTGTTAACAGTGTTAACTGGTCCGTGGTTTATAAAAAAAGTTACCAAACAGGTTTGTACCTTGGTTATGAAACTGGTTTATCAACTGGTTTATTGATAAACCATAGATAAACCAGGTGAGTGTCTGTTAACCGATGTGTGGTCGTTTATGAAACTGGTTACTAAACAGGTTTGCAAACTGGTTTATTAATAAACCATAGGTAAACCATATCATTGTCTGTTAACTTTGTTAACTTGTCTGTAGTTTATAAAAAAGGTTACCAAACAGGTTTGCACCTTGGTTTGCAAACTGGTTTATCAACTGGTTTATCAACAGGTTTATTAATAAACCATAGATAAACCATGTCATTGTCTGTTAACTGTGTTAATTGGTCTATGGTTTATAAAAAGGTTACCAAACAGGTTTGCACCTTGGTTTGCAAACTGGTTTATCAAATAGTTTATTGATAAACCATAGATAAACCAGATGGGTGTCTGTTAACTGGTGTGTGGTCGTTTATGAAACTGGTTATCAAACAGGTTTGCAAAATGACATGAATGTATAAGTACCTTTTTTTTATGGTTGCAAAATGTAAATGGTTGATTAAATGCACATGATTTATTAAGGCAATTTATTCCTTAACATTGGAATACATTGAGTATACGAATGTATTTATTTATTATGTTCAATATTGCAGATATGACTTCAAATATTTGGCCCTCGGTTATTTATTTTGGACATTTTGTTGAAGACGACATCGTCGGATGCTCATGGAAATTTATTGACAAACTGAATCCAAGAGGAGTTGGTATCAGTTAGGGGTGAGCTTGGTCCGGGTTGGTCCATTTTTTTGGAAAAAAATAGAAAATCGGAACCAGACCAATAGTCCGGTTCTCAAAAATTTTAGAACTGGAACCAACCCAATAGGTGTGGGGACCAATACGTTGGTCCGGTCCAGAACCAATCGAAAACGTATCAGAACCAGGACCAAACCAATACTATGATTTCTTTACTTTTTAACTGTTTAATACAAATATATAATGAAATTTTAAAGACTTAAACTTTATAAAAAGATTAAACAAACTTCAATAAAAGACTTTTTGCATAAGTAAAAAGTTAACAATGAGTTCTATTTCAACTTTAAATAAATGAGAGCTATATTGATAAATTGCAAGGCAATAGGTGTATACAAAAAAGAATCATCAAAAACAAAGTTGTACTGGGCTGTTCTTCATTTTTATGTGTGCATCTGCACTTCTGCCTTCATCTTTTTTCCATAGATCACATCATAATTCATAAGACTTTGTATAAGCTCGTAATATTTTTTTATATCTTCTGTCAGAACTTTTAAATTCAGCTGTTAAGATCACTGGGCCAAGTTATGTTGCTAGCTGATGGTTGTATTTTGTACCTTTAAGTTTTTCTCAGACTATAGAATTATGATCTTTAAGATTTATGTACGTTGTGCTGTGTAGTGAACCTATTTCACTTATCAATATCACTAATCATTGTTTATGTTAGGATAATATCTCTAAAGATCATAATTAGTGATATTGATATTGGGTAAACGATTTAGTTGATATGCTTATATCCTTATTATTTATGTTGTCTTTGTGTAGTGAACCTATTTCACTTATCATGGCAACAAGAAGAAAACATGTTTAGTATCATCTCCACCATCAAAGGATCAAAATTAGGGAGGTCAAACTCATGGTGGATTTCACCCAACAAGAAGGAAAACATCAAGGCATGAAACTGCTATATAATTTAGGATGAAGGAAAACTACTATTCAATTTCAAGTATCATCTGCAAATACAACACATGAACATTGAACACATAGGTCACAAAGCATTGAAAATAACAAAAACCAGGAGCACTGGGCAATGGACAGGAACAAATAACACATAGAGCATTGAACAAATACTCTCTATTTTATAAAATGTTTAAGATGCAATGATGGATGAAAATGAAATAGACTATACTGAATAACTTAAGGACCTTTTACAAAGGCTTAAACCCTCAATCATCCAATCTACTAAAGCCAGGAGCACTGGGCAGGAACGGAGGAACCTTGAGGTCCTTGACCACCCATAGAGTTGTGTGTGTGAGAGAGAGAAAGAGAGGGTTCGGTACCTGTCGTCTTTGATTTACAACCCAGTGGCAGTGTGGTGGCGGCGGCGAATGGCGGATCTGCGATTCTGAGGGCTGAGAGTCAGAGACGCGAAAGAGGGAGAGAGAGACGCGAATTGGAGACTGTAGCCGACGACGAACGCCGGAAGGGAGGCGATTTAGGGTTGAGTCTTCAGTCTTTAGACTCTTCACTCTTCACTTTTCGATTGAGATAGAATTTGAGGGGAGGAAGGCAGGAAGGAAGCTACTCTTCACTCTTTAGTCTTCGATTCATCGATTGAGATATAATTTGAGGGGAGGAAGAGGAAGGCAGGAAGCTGCTCTGCCGTGGCTGCTGCATAAGTGATTAAGAGCTGAGAGCATACACAATTATATATCACACATAAAAAGTATTTATATTTTCCAATCTAGGGTTTTATTTTGTAGGTAAAAAAACATTAATAAATAAGTAAATATATATATATATATATATATATATATATATATATATATATATATATATATATATATATATTGGTCGTCCGGTTCCAGAACCAATTTTAAAAACATAAAACCGGGACCAGACCAATTATTCGGTTCTTAAAAAATTATGGACCAAGACCAAACCAAAAAATTGGTTCGGTCCAATTTTCATTGGTCTGGTCCGGTCCGGTTTTTAAAAAACCCTTGCTCAGCCCTAGTATCAGTAATGAAAGTACATGTGAAGAGTTATATGGTAAAGCACGAACCATTTGCCAAGTTAATGACATAGAGATAAGATTTCTTACTCCAGTAACAACAAATGCTTTAAAATTTTCCGTCTTAATTACTAAAGATGAAGATTTTGAATGGTACTTGAACCTTAACAAACTAGGGGTTCAATCTCCACTTTTTGTTACTCGTTTGATCATGGAAAATTTGGACTCGAACTGAAGAGAAAATGATGAAACTGGTTTTGACATGGAAACTAATGGAGAAGAGGAAAATAATAGATAAGATCAAAACAATGGAGAAGAGGAAGAAATGTAACATGAAGATTTTTTTTTCCAATAACCCTACTCAATTTTCCACACCGTCGAGGCAGTTTGATGAGTTCAGTCAAGAGAACAGAGATGAAGACAAGAGATGAACCTTTATCCAATAACCCTAATGATTTTGCTACACCCACGAGACAGATGTTTGATGGGTTCAGTCAAGACAACAGAGATCAAGCCAACAGAGATCAAGACAATCAGTTCACAAGCGATAATTTAGGGACTTCTTCAGTTGCAAGTACAGCGCGAGTGATACCGAAAGAGATCGATTTGAATGTTGGATAAGTATTCAATAACAAGAAAGAGCTTCAGGATGTTGTGCACTTGCTTGCATTGAACCATAAGTTTGAGTTCAAAACAAAAAAAATCCAACAAGACTGTGTACACTTTAGTTTGTGTTGAAGATAATTGCAAACGGTGTTTGTTTGCAACAAAGTACTCAGAAAGTGATTATTTTGAGATTCAAAAATATACACCCGAACATTGTTGCCCTCAAAATATGTGCATGGCTGATCATAGGCAAGCGACAACACGTATGATTGGGAAACATATTTCACCAAGGTTGGAGGACCACGACACTATGTTACAACCGAAGGAAATCATTGCAGAAGTGTCTAGAACTTTGGGGGTTTCACTAAACTGCCAAAAAGCGAGGAGGTTTAGAGAAGATGCCTTAACACAACTCAGGGGTTCAGCTGAGGATAGTTACAAGAAGCTAGCCGTATATGCCCACAACTTGCAATTGGTCAATCTATCAATAGTCTACTCTTTAGAGCTTGATAATGAACACAGATTCAAATACTTCTTCTTGGCGTATGTGGCTTGCATTCTCGGATTCCACGTTGCAATGCGTCCAGTAGTGATTATGGATGAAACATTTTTAACTTCAAGATATAGAGGTACGTTGATTATTGTAACTTGTCAAGATGGTAATATGCAGATATATCTTCTTGCATGGGCTATTGTCGATTCTGAAAATGATGCATCATGGACTTGGTTTTTTATGAAGTTGAAAGAAATAACAGGTGATAATGAATCACTATCTAACAGACATAGGAGTCTTATTACTGCAGTCCAAAATGTTTATCAGAGTGCACATCATGCTCATTGTATCTATCATATAAAAGGAAACTTAAGGGTTGTAACACGTAAGCTTGACACGATGTCCCTTTATGAGAGCGGCAGAGGCTTATACCATAGAAGAGTTCAACATGCATATGTCTTCAATTCAAAAAACCAATGAGAATAGTTGGAAATATCTTAGTGAGACAAAATTTGAAACTTGGGCGAGGTCACATTGCAAAGGAAACCGTAACAATATCATGACTTCAAACAATGTGGAGTCTCTCAACTCAGTGTTCAAGGAAGCTCGAAAGACTCCTATACTTTCCTTGTTTCAAAGTATTGGAAAAACGCTGCAGAAATGGTTTTGTGAGAGGCGTGAGTCAGCTTCAGGGGTACAACCGTTTTAACCCCGGTAATGGAAGCAAAACTAGCCAAAACCAGAGAGATGGCCAAGAAGTATACGGTTATTGAAGCCATCAATCATTCCATGTATGTGGTGAGGGGTGGTAATAAGCATTCCACAGTGGATTTTGATAAACATACTTACACTTGCCAAAGGTTTCAATTGAACCATGTACCATGCGAGCACGCAGTTACAGTTTGCATCAAGAGACGTTTTTAGTGTACCCATTGTGCTCATCATTCTATACAACATCGTCTTGGAGAATGGCATATTCATGTAACATCTTCCCAGCCCCCAATCAAGAGGAATGGGACATGCCAGATGCAATTAAGGTAATGACTGTCTTGCCACCTAAATTCCGACCACGAGCTGGACATCGCAGAACATAGAGAATTCCATCGATCAGAGAGTTTCACAAAAGACAAAGATGTAGTAAATGTGGAGAAGTAGGGCATAATTGACTTTCGTGTAGAAATCAAACACTTATTTCTGATAGACAACCTACTTCTGATAGACAATCAAATGTTTAAAAACATTTTCAGATTTTAGATTTCATGGACCATAGTTTAGATTTCAGATTGTTATTGATGTGTAATTTAAGAATTTTCAGATTTCTATGTTCATATTTATTTCAATTTAATTTAAGTTTAGCTCTAGTGTTATTAATGTGTAATATCATATTTATTTCAACTGGTTTGCAAACTGGTATGTTTATGTTGTAATTTGGTTTCCTAAGTAAAAAATGTTTTGGCTTAAAAATGCACCCGGCTTATTGATAAACCAATTGATAAACCATGTTGACAATTAATTGGTTTATGAAACTTGTTTACTCAACTAGTTTATCATCTCTCTGTTTCTCTGAATCTGTTGATTCAGTTGCTGGTTCATGTCCTTGAGAACTTCTTTGATGTTCACCTAAGTAATTCTTAGAATATCTAGTGTTGCATAGTAAGTAGCACCTCCAGGAAAGAGATTACTAGAGGCAGCATGGGTTGAAGTAGAAGGATTTGTATGAGCAGCAGGAGTAGCAGTTGGTGGTGGAGCAACTATTGAAGTTATAGGAGCAGCATCTGGTGACTTGGTCTGATCTGTTGTTGGAAAATCATAAAGATGCCTGGGTAGAGGCAAAAGTTTTTTTTTTTTTTGGAGAAGCGGGGCGGCACCTGCGAGAGATATATAAAATAAAGGACAAAAATACAAACATGAGGGGGACAACTAGCCTAACCTAGAAAGGGGGGACAAAGGAGCCTAATCTTGAAAGGAAATACAAACAACGAAAAGCTATCAAAAAGATAGGACAAAAAAAGACGACCTCACATTTTATGATAACTAAACAGACCTAAAGCATCATGTTGAAGCGCCCAACGAACCTCTGACGGTAGAAGAGAAACCAAACTGAACTCGCTAGAAGCATAGATGTGAGCAGCATAGGCTAAACGATCCGCTACGAAATTCTTATCTCGATAAATATGCTCAATATTGTAATTACCCATCAAGGATAAGCAATGGCGAAGATCATATGTAAACTTCCAAGGAAAAATATGGTGACCATGAATAGCCGAAACCACGACAAGAGAATCGGATTCAATCACAACATTCACTAATTGAAGCTTACGACATAACAGAAGCCCATCCCGTATAGCCATGAATTCTGCCCCAGTATTAGTACCTTGGCCATAGGAACGTAAGAAATCGGAAATAAAGTGACCATTGGAATCACGAATAACTCCACCACCGTAGCTATACCCCCAACAGCAGAACCACCAATATTAAGATTGAACATAAGAGCCAAAGGAGCACACCAACGAATCCATAAACCCTTTTTAACCTTGGGCTTTAAGATAGGTAAATCAAGCAAGCGAAGACTACGCAAACCCATGTGGGACGAGTGCGATTTAGGAATGAAAATCTGCATAATGTTGCGCAAACCACCCATGATCTGATTATATATCCTGTCAACATGCATTGGCGTGTTATCAAAAACAGCCCGACATCTATCCGTCCAAATAGCCCAGCAAGCATGTAAAACAATGCCGATCTGAATACCTCCCAACTGAGATCGAGAAGAAGCCCCCGCTAACCAAATATGGAACAAATGATTAATAGAAGTGTACCTATCAATCTTGTTGAAGGGACGAGCAAGACGATGCCACAGGTCACGAGCAATCTCCGAGTGCAAGGAAAGATGAGGAATGGATTCCTTTTCATGAGATAACTTGCAGCAAACACAACGAGAAACAATCGGCACTTGACGCGAATGAAGACGGAGGTCCACCAGAAGAGCACCCAACATCAATTTCCAGCCAAAGGCACTAATCTTGGTAGGAATCTAGCCTCTCCAAATTTTCTTAGCCCACGGGAGAGTAGCATGGCGCTGTCTATAATGGTTCCAATACGCCTTAGAATCAAAATCCCCAGAGGTGGTCAAACTAAAAACAAGCTTATCTGGAAGATCCTCCTGAAGACAAATTTCTTTAATTTTATCATGATGCTGTGAGGGGATTAAAGGCAAAAACGAAGGAAGTTGAGTAAAGGCTTGCTGAACCATGAGCTTAACATCAATAGGGAGAGGTCCTTCCAACCGAAGGCCAAGCCAATTGTCATTCCAGAAAGAAACCTCCCCTCTGCCTAGAACCCAATGACTGAGATGCATAATACCAGTTAAATGAGTATAAGTAGAGCGCCACACATGCGAGGAAGCAACTGGAACAATAAAACCATTTAAAGTTTTATACTTGGAAACAATGAATCTCGCCCATAAACTTTTACCAAGGAGAACACTCTATATATGGGTTTTCTCTCCGTTTCATTGTATAGTCAATAGTGTACATTTATCTGACTCTTACAAAATCTTAAGTAAATATTAATTTATTCACAAATTATTTGTTCCATATATTAATGAAGTTTCATACTGTCACCTTGCCAATGGCACATGCACAAAATCTAGTCCTAATACATATGCCCTCGCCCACTGACAGATCACAACACAGTAAACCCTTGAAAAGCACATACCGACTAAACCCTGGCAAAACAAACTGAAATTGAATCAATTTTCGCAATTTTGTGGTGAGGTAAGGGAGAAATAATGGTGTTTGGTCAGGTGGTGATTGGTCCACCGGGTTCCGGCAAGACCACTTACTGCAACGGCATGTCTCAATTCCTCCGACTTCTTGGCAGGTAAATCCCCCCCCCCCCTTCTCTCTCTCTCCTGGTTATGCGATTTTTATGTCAAATTAAAACATGGTGCTAATGTAGTACAAGTAATTGTTTTCAATGCAGAAAAGTAGCTGTTATTAACTTGGATCCTGCGAATGATTCATTGCCGTATCCTTTAAAACTCTGCCGTACTTCCCCGAAATAATTACCTTTACTTTGATTATACAAAAAAAATGTATGCTTTTCTTTAACTTTGCGATGTTAGGTATGACTGCACTATCAATATAGAGGATCTTATTACGCTCACCGATGTGATGAATGAGCATTCCCTTGGTCCTAATGGAGGTCGGTCACTCATCTTGCTTACCCGGTTCATTTCGTACCATAATCCGAGGATATGAAAGAGCTTTCCCTTGATTAAATAAATTTTATGCTGAATTTTAAAAATTCCAAAGAAAATCTCGAGATGCAAATGCATTTGCTATGGTTAGAGTCTTAGAGATATTTTGTTTTATTTGGTGCCTTGCTATATAGTTATTTATTTGAGAAAGATTAGCATCTTCGATTTATTTATTTATGAGAAAGATTAGCATCTTAGATTAAGGAAAGTTAATTGTGCGCTTGAGGGAACATTTAACTGACCTATTGTACTTGAATCTTAATTTTTCTCTTTTGCCCAACTAGGTCTGGTGTATTGTATGGACTACTTGGAGAAGAACATTGACTGGTTGGAGTCCAAATTGAAACCTCTGCTGAAAGGTTAGTATACATTCAAGGGGTAACATGTGAGATGAGAATGTCATGAGTATCCCCTCATGGCATGTTTATGATCATCCGCTGTTCTGATTATTAGTTACCTCTAGGGTAAAAGCTGATATTCTTTTTCCCTTTCATGGTTATTTCTGGGATTGTGCTGCTTATAATAGTGTTCTTGTTCATAAAGAATTTTGTCATTTTATTCTTCACTTGTTTAATTCCATAGTTGCCAATTGATTTTTAGTCTTTCTCTGTATCTGTTGTATCCAATCAAACTAATTTTGTTTAAATTAGATAGGAGTGGTACTATTGCTCTCAAGCTATTATATGCAGCAGTAATTTTTTAAGCTGACATACTTAAAATTTCTTGTGCAGATCACTATCTTCTCTTTGATTTCCCTGGCCAAGTAGAACTATTTTTCCTTCATTCAAATGCCAAGAATGTTATTACAATGCTTATAAAAAATTTGGATGTTAGGGTACGTGATTCTTGTTTGTTGCCTATTCAATTATTCAAATGTGGAAAGTTTGTAGATTGGTTACTTTCCTGCAAGACCATTGCAATTTAGATTGGTGCTACAGTTAACTGCAGTGCACTTAGTAGATGCCCACCTCTGTAATGACCCTGGGAAATATGTTAGTGCATTGCTCCTCTCCCTATCGACAATGTTGCATATGGAACTGCCCCATGTCAACGTTTTATCCAAGATTGATCTAATTGAGAGCTACGGAAAATTAGGTACGGGAGAAGCTTTCTTTTGCATTATATTTAAAACCATGATCTCCCATTAACTACCCTTCTTGATCCTTGTACTGCAGCTTTCAATCTTGAATTTTATACAGATGTCGAAGATTTATCTTACTTACAATATCACCTGGATCAAGATCCTCGCTCTGCTAAATACAGGTGGGTTGCTCATTAACCTTTTAAGCAAGATTATTCAATTAAGATTAACATTTTCTTCTGATATTCACTTACATAGGCCTGCAAAGTTGGATGCATGAGAACAAAGTATTACAGAGTAGAGATTTTTTGCTATTGGGATCCTAGTGTCTACGAACAATTTACGATACATCCTTGAGATTTAGTATTTGAATGATGGGAATAAGTCGCCTGTTCTATGTACTTTTATACTTAGGAGTTGGGATTTTTAGTTGAGAGAATGCACATAATGAATGTATTTGCCGCTCCACTTCTCTGATTGCAGGAAACTCACCAAGGAACTGTGTGAAGTTGTAGAAAACTATGGTCTGGTCAACTTCACCACCTTAGATATTCAGGCATGTGACTTCCCTTTCAATTCAGCAATTCTTTGCTTACTTCAGTTAGTTGATGCTGTTGTGTGCTTGAAATTCATTTTCACTTGTTTGACTCCTTTATAGGACAAAGAGAGTGTAGGGAATCTTGTGAAGCTGATTGACAAGACCAATGGTTACATATTTCAAGGCATTGAGGGGAGTGTAGTTGAATTCAGTAAAATTGCTTCTGGTCCGGTTGATTGGGATTATTACAGATATCCTTTTTCTCAAACTGAAAGCTGCTTAATCGTTTCATTTTGCTTTAACTAAAAAATTATTTTTTCTCCATGTACCACCAATCCAATAGAAAGTTCTGAGCATTTCATTGTGAATCCATCTTATATCTATATGCTATGTGCACTATACCTAGGAGTTTTCTGAATTTATGATAATTCAAATGCAACTAATTTAACAGCAAATTCTGACTTATGTTCTAGACTTCTAAGGGACACAGTTCATTATATGTGAAGTCATTCACGTGATATATAAATGCCCTCTCTGGGAGGTTGGTTTTTCACATGTTTCTTTATTATGTTAAGTTAAATTGATGATTTTAATAATTGGGTGGAAATTATACTACTACCAGTTCACTTGGCTGAACCTTTGATAAATTTTTGACAGTACTTACTTGATGCATCTTGATTGCAAGAAAGAGTATTCACCATCAATCAGTTACACTTGATGGGTGTGTTAAACTGTTAACGACTTTATTTGCAGTTTTTTATCTAGTTCTCTTTATTAGCACAATCTTAAGCTAAGGGCGAGTCCTCGTGCTTAGGCTTCATTTTGACCTTGGTGTGATACGTTAGACCACACAGAATTACGCAATCTCTTCAATGCAAAGGGAAGCTCATACTTTTGCCCCTTTGAAGACCCCACAGTACATTAGAACTCAGGTAGCTCATTTCTGTTTTAGGAATGATCTTAATGTTAATATGGATTTGCTGCTAGTAAAATATTGTTGCACGTAATTACAGTGTGACATTCATAGTATTACTGATGTACTTTTAAGATTTTTCTACAACCGGGTCACAGCAGTTTTAGACCGTAGATACTCCCTAATTTATGATGCTTCCTACTCTACTCTGATTATCTTTGTACGATGGTTCTCCTAAAAGTATAGTCATGGTAACTAGTGTCCCGAGGCACTTGCTAACTGTGTATATATGGAAATATATTTCGTTTGAGAACATGCAAAAATGCATTAATGTAAAACAGTTCCCTATACGGACGTTTGACATGTGCGTCAGGGCCATTTGTGCCACTTGTGCATCCCTCTTTTAAGTTTAAGAGACCGCATTGTTTCCAAGACTACATGATCCTGGTTGATATTAAAATAAATGGTTTTACTTGACAATCAGCTTCACAACAGCAGCAGTGCAAGAGAAGTACATGAATGATGATACAAAATTTGATTCAGATGATTAACCGAGGAAGTATTCCCCCCTTGCATTAGACGGTAAGGTTTCACTCCTACCTTGCAATATTATTGGTTGTGTAACAAACTACAATCCATCCTTGTCCTTTCAAGTCGATGCAGTTCATATTGTGTTTAATTATTGTGTGTTTGTGTCCACTCGACTTTCAGGTTCTTGAAGTGATCTTGTCATAGCCTCGAAGGATAGCTGACACTGCATTTTGGCTTGGAACTTTCAGACTGCAGGCTTGTGTCATTGTGATTGGGTGCACAGTTGAGAGGGACTCGAACCGAGTTAAACTGACTGGGGAAGATATCGAGTTTTTTAAAGTAGTCTTTAAAGGACGTTGTTGATGAATGTAATTTTGTACATTTGGTGATGAGGGAATAGAGTTGTATAACTTGGAAAAATGTTAGTAACATTATTATCTCCAGTTCTTCAAATGTTTCTCTGATTCTGTGCATCCTTTTAAGGTGCAAAGATTAATCGATATACATGAAAGTTGTCCGATGGGATAATCTTAGAGTTCATGCCATCTATTATTCAAAGAAGGCGCACAAAAAGGAAGGTATATTTTCCCAGAAAAGTTCAGAAAATCCGAAGGAAAAGGATCCAAAAATGGCATCCACATCACAGTGCACCTGCGGGAATAGCATCTTCTCAATTTGCCAAATAATCAACGCACCACTTATCTACCGAATTCTCTCAGGAAATGCTCTTTATCATTCTTTAACGTTAACACTACTGTTAGCGAAATTCCCATATTGTCCTAAGCCCATATTGTTCATTGATAATCGAATGAAAAAAAGGAGAAATTGTGGATCGATATACTTTCCCAAAGTTTTTTTCTGCTAAAGTCCATAGTTCTTTTTCAACCGCTAAAGTCCATGTTTGTAAAACCGTTCCTAAAATGTCCGTAAAAGAGAATTTTCGACTGTAATTCACTGGGATAGAGAAGAGAGAGTGGGGAGGTTGGAGGGCCGGCCCTGCCATAAGCCAAATGAGGCCATGACCTTAGGCCTCCCAAAAAAACCCAAGTTTTTGGGCCCCAAAATCCCAAAAAACCTACATATGATTGAATTATTATTATTTTATTTCACAATTTCACATTTTTTTCTTGATTTCTTCCATTTGCCCTAGCTTATAGTTAATAGCTGTAACTTAAATCTTATTAATTAATTATTAACTTTTAATCAGATTATAGTATTCAGTGATCAGTGAATCATTTGCAGTTTGCCCCAATTTTTATGGTTTTTTTGTTTTTGACTTGTTGGTATTTTGATAATCTAATTGATTTTTTTGGGCATTTAAGTATGTGAATGAGTGATTTGTTGGTAGTTGGTAGCATTCTAATTGAAATTTAATTATTTGAACATATACTATAATTATAAAATTGAGAAATTGAGATTAATCATTAATTTTTGTTAATGGAAAATTATACATCTACTATAATTATATACTAAAAAAGAGAAATTGTTCATGAAAAATTGTTTGATTGTTTTTTGAGTGAAATGAAATGTTTTTTTTAATTGTTTTGTTTGATTGTTTCTTTAGTTATTCAAAAAATATTTAAAAAAATTGTTACAAAGGAAGGGCCCGTTCGAGATGACTGACCTTAGGCCCTCGATTTCACAAGGCCAGTCCTGAGAGGTCGGATGGTGAAGAACACTTGTTTGTTTTTACTTGGATTTGATTAGTCCATTACCCTAACTTCCCACTCACTTTCCTCTTCATCCTGTCGATCTTCAGTTTACTTCTTCTTCTTATTTTTTCTTGTGTTTTATGTTGCTATACATGTAAATTGTTCGATAAAATGTTTTAATAAAATTTTGTTCGTTGTTGAACACCGTTTTTGAATTTGGATGCATCGATTTTGAATGACAATGAATCATTTGTGAATCATGATGTATCGATTTGGATTTGGGATGCTGAAAAGATGCATCAATTTGAAATTATTTTGTTGATTATGTACCGGAAAGAATGTACATGAAGTTTTGGTTCTTTATGTTTTTGCAGCGTGATCCATCATCAATTTTTGCATCGCGGTGCAAAATTGAATTAGGTAATTTAAAATTGGATTTGGTGATTTAAATTGATGCAACGCGATGCAAAATTGGATTAGGTAATAAAATTGATGCATCGTGGTACAAAAGTTGATGATATCTAAATTGATGCATCACGGTCCAAAGATTAATGTAACATGATGCATTTGAGTAAGTGATCCGTAACGCGCCTCAAACTCATTCAGGGTATCGTAGTCTTTTCGTCCCAAAAAAGGGTCTTTTTTCGGTTGAAAAAGAAACGAGACTGGAGGGGTTATAAACTTATCAAAGTGGACCGGCCCAAATTGACCCCACCAAAAAATAAAACTTTACGTTAATCTTTACTTTCAACAAGCAATCAAACCAAAAAAATCACGGCGCATATTTTACGGTAATATTTACTTTCAAATGTTCAAGTTTTATTTGTAACTGTTCAATATTTATCTGCATTGTTTATAAACGAAAATTGAGAAGAAAAAAAAAACAAAAAATTGGCTAAGGGACTGAGCTCGCGGCAGTCTTTAAAGGGGGCGCAAAAAAAAGAAGAAATTGCGAGCCAATCCCCTTTCCCAAACTTTTAATCTCTGAAGTCCTTGTGTTTTTTTTTTCACTGCTAAAGTCTATTTTTATAAAATCATTCCTAAAATGTCCATAAAAGATAAAGAACGACAACATATCGTAGGGATGAAGAGTTAAGTGGGTGAGGAAGTGGGATGGTGATGTTCTTTTTCGTTTTGAATTCGATTACTCCACCACCCTGATTTCTCACTCTCTTTCTTCTTCATCTACGATCTTCAGTTTCACTTGTGTCTTCTTCTTCTTATTATGTTTGTGTTTGATTCAAGATGGATTCACTTTGTGTGTTATGTTGTTATGCATGTAAACTGTTCGATGAAATGTCACAAAAGAAAATTTATTCGTTGTTGGACACCCTTTTTGATTCTAGATGCCTCAATTTTGAATCGCGTTGTATCATTTGTGAATCATGATGCATCGATTTGGATTTGAGAAGCACAAAGATAGATCAATTTGAATCATTTGTTGATTGTGTACAAGAAAGAGCAAACATGGAGGTTTGGTTCATTAGAATTTTGCAGCCCGATGCTCACTTGGTGCAGTGCGATGCATAAATTGAATTAAGTAATTTAAATTGATGTATAACGGTGCATAAATTTGGTGTATCGCGACGCAAAATTAGATTAGGTAATTTAAATTGGTGCATCGCAGTGCATAAATTTGAGGCAGTGAGTGAGTCATCCGTAGCGCGCCTTCTGTTCATTAAGGGTATTGTAGTCTTTACGCCTTTAAAAGTGCCTTTTTCCGGTTTAAGAAAAATATAAGATATTGAAGCGGTTGGAAATTGTCCAAAGCGGACCCGAATTTACCAAAAAAAAGTGTAATGGAGCATGGCCTTAGGCTAGGCTTCAAAGAAGGAAAAACAAAAATAAGGAGAAATTGCGGGCCGATCCACTTTTTGAAGTTTTAATTGCTAAAGTACCTTATATTTTTTTAAACGGGAAAAACACTTTTTGGGGGCGAAAATATTACAATACCCTTAATGAACTGAAGGCGCTCTATGGATCACCTACTTAGTGCATTGCGTTGCATCAATTTGTGCATCGTGATACTTAAAATTCAATTGCGATGCATAATTTTAATGAATGCTTATGTGCATCTAGAAACACAAATCATGAATCGCAATACACACAATCATGCGTCAAAATTAGGGGTGAGCTTGGTCCGGTTCGGTCCACTTTTTTGGAAAAACTGATAGAACCGGGACTGATAATAGTCGGTTCTTAAAAAAATATAGAACTGGACCAACCCAATATGTTCGAGAACCAATACATTGGTCGGTCGAGAACAATTGAAGGCGTACGAGCAAGGACGGACCAATACGATGCGTATCTTTGATCAAGAGGATAACTAGATTTTCTAAAAAACAATGATCAATACTCAAATCATGTTCTTCCTTCATACAACATTTTGTTGGGTTCGTTGTTCTTGTGAAAATAAACTAAAGGTAAAATCATTACTTCCAAATTAATAAAGAGAAACAAAAAAGAATGTTGTAAGGAAATTTATTGCAAGTCATCTTCCTCTAGATCCCCTTATGGTTAATTTAATTAATTTCACGTTAACAATCCTTCAAACTAATAATGTTTGGAATCACAAAAAGAGGCAAGAAATTAATTAATAGGGAAGAACAATGTTTTCCCTCCTATTTTCTCTTAAATCAAATAAGGAAACTTGGTTGAATATTGAATCAAATTATTATATATTTTCTTTAGGTTGTAAGTTGTATCCCTTTAATTATCTTCTTATCAATATATATATATATATATATATATATATATAATACTATATATTATATATAATAAAATAATAATAAATGCACATTGGTTCGGTTCGGTCCGGTTCTGCGTTATTGGTTTAGAACAGGACGACAATGTCCGATTAAAAAATTCAGATCGGGACCAAATGATCGGTCCATTTTTGATTGGTGCAGTCGGTTCCATGGTTCGGTCCGGTTCAGGAAAAACCACTCCTAGTCAAAATCATAACGATGCATTAGGACTCCAAATTGATGCATCAGGATCAAATCGATGCATCACGATTGAAATTTGATGCATCTCCTCTGTCTTCTTCTTCCTCCTCTGCCTTCCTCCAAGTCGATTCCCGTTTAGTTGCCGTAACAATCATGATTTTTGAACTCCAAATTATTGGCTGGAACTGTGAAAGGAGACTATCTGGACATTTTATGAACAATATTTTGAAAATGGACTTTAGCGGTTGAGAAAAAAACGAGGGACTGGAGGGGTTATAAATATGAGAAAAGGTACCGGCCAGAATTTCACCAAAAAATAAAGGAATATTTACGGGCCGGTTCCTTTTTCTGAAATGTTTATTTTTTTAACCGCAAAAGTACACTTTCTTTTTTTCTTCCTAAAATGCCCACCACGTAGTCATTGTCTTTTGCCCCGTCGTCGTCTTCATATTTTATTAAGAAGCGTAAAATATTTTGAATGTAAAAGCCTCGACTTTTCCATTTGGAAATGAATTACCCATTCCGTCTTGTGCTAGATCTAATCAAAAGAGTAATCAAGTTCTTCCACAAGGAGTCCTTTGTTTAACTCCTAAAACAACAGTGAAGAGTTATGAAAGAATTTTCAACAAACACACACAAACACATACACATCGTAAATTACAGAATGACCAAAATGCAATTTATCCAATATAGGAGTAATTCAGGCAAGTAACTTTGTTGAGATTTTGAAAATGTCCATATAAATACAACCATTAAAACACAAATGAAGAAGCCAAAAATTGAATAAATTACTTCAAGTATATTGTTGCAAAAGAAGGGGAAGCTAAATGTCTGTCTAAGAAGCACCAACACAGATACCCTAACACAACACTGAGTATTTAGGAACTTATGATGCCCAATTTTTTGTATTGTACTGCTTGCGACGTCGCATTTTCTGCATCTCTATTGTTGAATTGCAACTTGGTTTGAGGTCGGGGTTTGATGGTTTTGGGTGGTGTTTCTTGGAATCAGTGGTTGGGGAGGTGGGTTTGTCATTTTTTTTTATTGAGGAATGAGTCCATTGTTGGGTGTTTTGATGGGGAGAAATGAAGAGCAACTTTGATATTGAATTAAAATTGACGAAAAAGAAAAAGTGATTATTGTGTATTATTAAAAGTGAGGAGATGAGAGAGAAAATTGAAGAATTGAATGAGATGAGAGAGAGAGAGAGAGAGATGTAGAAAATTGAATGAGATGAGAGAAAGAGAGAGTTATATAGGAAATAATGGAATTGGGAGGATTCAAAGTGACGTGACGGTGGAGAGTGGGAAGGGGTAGGGGAGTATTAATGAGGAGATGAGAGAGTGAATTGAAAAAATTGAATGAGATGAGAGACATAACTGAATGAGATGAGAGAGAAAGAGCGAGGAGGAGGAGATAGAGAGAAAGAGTTATACGAGAAATGATAGGTTTGGGGGGATTGAAAGTGAGGTGACGGTGGGGAGTGGGAACGATGCCCAAAATTTTGAACGATGCCCATTTTGTTTCCTTGCGATGTCCAAATTTAATGAAAGTAACATGCCTTTTCTAATTCCCAAAGTCTAATTTTGGGCATCGATTCCCAACTTTTCTAATGCAAGACCTAATTTTGGGCATCGATTCCCAAATTTTGGGTAAAAAATTGGTTACTTTTAATTTGAAATTGAAGCTTTTGATATAGAGGAGAGAGTAGAGAAACATTTAACGAGGAGAGAGACATTTAATGAAGAGAAAGAAAGTAACATGTTTTTTCTAATTCCCAAAGTCTAATTTTGGGAATCGATGCCTAACTTTTCTATTGCGAGACCTAATTTTGGGCTCTGATGCCCAAATTTTGAATTGCAAAACCCAAATTTTGGGCAAAAATTGGTTATTTTGAATTTGAAATTGAAGCTTTTGGCATATAGGAGAGAGAATATAAACATTTAATGAGGAGAGAAACATTTAATGAAGAGAGAGAAAAAGTAACATGTTTTTTCTAATTCCCAAAGTCTAATTTTAGGCATCGATGTCCAACTTTTCTATTGTGAAGCTTAATTTTGGGCTCCAATGCCCAAATTTTGAATTGTGATATCCAAATTTGGGCATGAGTTTGTGTGCGTTGCCTTTGCTTCATTAATAGTATTTTCGTCATTCCCCCCCCCCCTCAAGTGTACTATATGTCACGGACTTAGAGTTTTTGCCCAACAACTTTGCCCAATCCGCGGCACTAAGACAATTCAGTTAGTCCTAGTCGGCCTTACTCCTTCTTGCTACCAACTATCCCCCAAATGCCAACCTAAATTATGTGTGATCCCACCCACTAGGATTCACACCTATTTGAAGGCACTAAGTTGGAAAGAAGAGATCACTCAAAGAGACTCAAAGAGGAAACAAATGTTTATTGAGCTCTCAAAGTTGTCTTGTTACAAATGAGGCATCACCTATTTATAGGCTACCACCTTTAATCCTGTGACCTCTAGAATATTCTATACAAGTTTAGGGTATTCCTGCCATTTCCTAGTATTCTACTATATTCTAGAATACTCTACTACACTCTATTATATACTAAAAAGTTCTCATAACTTCTAGAACATACAGTACTCTAGGACAAACTAGAGGACTCGGGGAAGACTCTAGTAACTTCGAGAATATTCTAGAGTACTCTAGAACAAACTAGAGGACTCTAGAAGACTCTAGTAACTTCCATAACATTAGAGTACTCTAGGACATCTTACAGAGGACTCAGGAGTTCAGTAATACTCAGGAAAATTCTAGGCGGGCGTGACATTCTCCCCCACCCAAGTTCGTGACGCCTAAATGCGTCACGCTCTGCTATCGCCGCACCTAGCTTGTTGCTCTTGAAGCCTCTTTACCACCTCGGCATATGTCCTCGGCCCGATAGTCTTCTCCAGGCTTGAGCTTTGACCCGATTCACAAACTCAATGGCACCAAAGCGCCTTTGTCTTGCTTGTGCCTTCTCTTCGATACCAATGGTATCATGCGAAGCATTCCCATCTCCATGAGAGCATCATCATCACACACAAGATAGGGCATGGGTGCGGCGTTGCCTTGTCCATAAAGTCCATGCCAAGTATCGCCTCATGATCATCCATCTCGATATTGGCGGTGAAGTCCGCACTTGCCTTTCCATCCACCCATGCGCTGCTCACTCCATTGACTACGCCTTGGACTTGCCTCTCTCTCGAGAGTTAAGGCCTTTTGACCCAACCTCGTCCTTGGTTGGTTTAAGATCAACTGTCTCACAAAGCTGAGCTTCGGGTGTCATTTCAAAGGAATCAATGCGTATCGCGCCCGTGTCACCATGGCTTGCGGCACCAGCTTCCCACCATTTCAACATTGGCATCACCGAATGCCTTTGTTTTTGGCCTTCTTCTTCTTTGGCCGCTTCTTAGACTCCTTTGCATCACGCCGACCATCGCGCCCGGCATGCAATGCACTCGTGCTTTGCTCTCCCATTTATCGCCCATTGTCGGATCGTTGGCCCGCTTCTTTTGTCACTACCCTTAACCATGGCACTTTCGATTTCTTTTTTGTGTGACAATACCGCACAATGTGATCTCCATCGCATAGGGAAGCAAAGGCCTCTTCGAGGTATCAGCCTTATCATTGCCACTTGTTTGACTTGGATGATCTCCATGATCTTTGCCATTGTCTCGATTGCGATAAGCCGATCGTCGTCGCTACGCTTCGTCATCGTCGTCACCCTTGCGACCGATGGACTCGATGCTTGCGGTCTCTACTTCGCACGGTCCCTCCTGGTGACTTTGGCCTTTCTTTAGGAAAATCTTCCAACCTCTCAGCAATTGCCATAATAAATCTGGCGTCGCCAAATCTCTTGGCTTCTCTGAACTCTGTTGCTACCCATTACTGCCTGCAATCCATCCACGAGAAAAGCATAACCGCACTCATCTCGGGGGACCTCACAGCATCAATGTGGAATACTCCTTGACATCTCACGATGCTCCCCTTTTGCGCCAGCGTCTCGAAATTTATCATCTAAGTCTTCCTACAGCCTAGAAGTAGGCGTTGCTTTGAGTTCCTCTTGAACTCATCCCGCGTCACACACGCGGTCGGGTGTAACGTCTTCTAACGCTCTTTGTGTCAGTGTGAGGTATGTCACAGCCCGTTTCAACCCGCTAGTCTCTCGGCGATATCCCTGAAATATGCTTCAAAGTAATGCCAAAAGAAGTTAAATCACTGTCCGTCCCCGCCGCATCATATGTCTTCGGCTGGGGAACGCTTCTGCTTGGCTACTCCACCCATGTTGGCCATCCTTGTTAAATCTCTTTGACAAGCGCCAATTCTATCTTCAACTTCGAACTCACAACTTGCTTTTTAGAGGTCTCTTCGTCGTTGACCTCGCCCATCGCGACCTCGATCTTGTCTAAGATCATGTCGTCGAGCTTGCCTTCTAGATTCGCAAGCCTATTAGGCATCATTCCTTCCTCGTCTTCTTTCAAGACTTCACATACCAAGTTGAGCTTGCGTTCCATCTCAATGCTTGAACCCTCGAACACGCCTGCGATAGCTCTTTCTCGCAAATCTACGATGGCCTTGTCAATGATACCTTGCCAATCCTTCGACGAGCCATCTTGTCCCAACCACGAATCGACTTCGATGCTCGATACCAACCGTCACGGACTTAGAGTTTTTGCCCTAACTTTGCCCGATCCGTGCGGCACTAAGACAATTCCGTTAGTCCTAGTCGGCCCTTACTCCACTCTTGCTTTGGCACCAACTATCCCCAAATGCCAACCCTAAATTATGTGACGATCCCACCCACTAGATTCACACCTATTGTTGAAGGCACTAAGTTGGAAAGAAGAGATCACTCAAAGAGACTCAAAGAAGGAAACAAATGTTTATTGAGCTCTCCAAAGTTGTCTTGTTACAAATGAGGCATCACTGTTTATAGGCTACCACCTTTAATCCTGACCTCTAGAATATTCTATACAAGTTTAGGGTATTCCTACCATTTCCTAGTATTCTACTATATTCTAGAATACTCTACTACACTATTATATACTAAAAAGTTCTCATAACTTCTAAGAACATGCAGTACTCTAGGACAAACTAGAGGACTCCGGAAGACTCTAGTAACTTCCAGGAATATTCTAGAGTACTCTAGAAAAACTAGAGGAACCTAGAAGACTCTAGTAACTTCCATAACATTCCGGAGTACTCTAGGACATACTAGAGGACTCCGGAAGTTCTAGTAATAATGAAAATTCTAGGTGCGGGCGTGACATATAGCGCTTAAAAAAATTATGATGGATTTTTTGCGGTTAACATTTCACCACATACCGGCCCAAATTTTTCCCAAAAATAAAACAAAATTTTGATGGGCCTAGTAATGGTGGCAGCAAGAGAAGGGTAAAAAGGGATTGCGCTAGTGGCAGCCTGTTTTAAGGAAGAAAAAAAAGGGAGAGCTTCGGGCCATTCGCCGTTGAATAATTTTCACCCGCTTGACACCATTTTTTTGTAATCAGAAAAAAACATTTTATGCATCGCGATGCCAAAATAAGACACTTTCATGCAAGACGCATTGCGATTCATGAAGTGCCTCTTCCCCGTTACGAACTAATATAAGGGTGTAAAACGGTTGAAAACTTTAAAAAGTGGATTGGTTCGCAATTTTTCCAAAAAAAAAAAAAAAAAAGAGGGAGGGCCTGGTCTTGGGACGTGGCTGAAAGGAGGTGGGCTACGACTGTACATCACTCAATTGACATATGAGTAAATTCGGGTCGGTCATTTTTTTTAAAATTTGTAATCGCTACAGTATCATATTTTTTTTAAATCGGAAAAAGACACTTTTGGGGGCGAAAAAATACGATTCCCTTAATGAACAGAAATCGCATTACGACTCACTCACTCAGTGCATCGCGATGCATCAATTTAAATTACGTAATCTAATTTTGCATCACACTACACCAAATTTATGCACCGCGAGGCATCAATTTAAATTACATAATCCAATTTATGCACACAGCTACATCAAGTCAAGCACCCAATTGATGCATCGCGTTGCAAGTTAATAATGATTAGACCTTCATGTCCATTGTCTTCTTTTTCTTTCGTATTCGTTCTTACTGGAAAATCATTAAAACCCAACTTAGATCCATTTCAATATCGTACTAACGGAATTGAAAAAATCGTTTATGTTTCTGGGGTGCTATCCCCGAACCCCCACAAAGAGACGCTACCGACTAGACCCTGACAACCTGACCAGGTTGATTGATCCTCATTTCGTTGATGCAGTAAATGTTGCCCGAAGCTATGGAACAAGCTGATCTAGGGACAATTTTTCGAAAATGAATTTTAGCAATTAAAAAAAAATAAAAAACAGGGACGCGAGGGGTTAAATATTTGAAAAAATATACCGACCAACAATTTCTCCATTAACATAGGCGCTTAATTAGTTAATTGTGGTCAATATTTATTTCTTATTTGTTTTTCACTTTTTTAGATACTTGAAGTTTTACTGTGGTTAATTTTTTTACTTAATCCAAAATTTCACTAAAAGGGCAAAGGGGCATAATAATAAACTTTTTTTATTTTATTTTTAAAAATGATGTATTATGTATAACATGTATTAAGTATCTATGATAATCAATTGTAGAACTATCAACAACAGTTAATATTTGGTATCATTATCAATTTATCATACAAGCGTACTAGTAAGAGTTACACTACGGCTCATGGCTGCAGCCTGCGGGACTCTTACATGGAACCAGTAGAAATACAGCCAACTTATATCAACATAGTACTTTCTTCTGCGGTACAAATTTTAATCAATGAGCACAGTAATCAAGTAAAGAGGTAGAATTGACCACCTATACAATTCAACTAATATGAGGCGTCGGTGAGAGAGTTAAATCCTTTCTCCTGCTTTCCCTCCAACTTCCCAATATTTCTTCTGCAGACGGCAACTTGGGTCTATCAGACTCAACCGTTTCACTTGTTAACATGCCAAGTTTCAACTCATCATCAAGATCAAAATCATCATAAGTATCCATGTCTTCAAGCTCAGTAAACCTTGAACTAACAGGTTCATCAGATGTTAAATTTTCGGTCCAATTCTCCTTTCTCAATGGACTAGCTTTTCCATCATCGTTGAAACCAAAACTTTCAATCTCAAGCAAAACGTCTGAATCTGAATCAGAATCATCCTCACTGTTCTGGTCCTCATTGTTCACTTGAAAACCCTTATAATTCTCCGATTCCTTGTCATAACCGTGGGGTGGCGATTCACAAGTAGTTTCGCTACCCAAGGCTATAGAGTTTGAGCTATTGGATGCACAAAGAGACTGCAGTAATCTCAACAAGTTTGAAACGGAGGCTTCTATAGCCATATCACGATTGCAGAGCACATCCAACAGTTGCTCTAGATGAACCTTAGTAATCCTACTTCCATATTCCTCAAATATATTCAACCACTGCTTCTCACTGACTTGAAAGGGGGCATAAGCTATACTGTTGAGAATGGCTACAGCTCTGTCGAAGTCATTACAAATGGTGGCTTGACATAGAATTTCAGTGAAGAATGATGAATTGGGTATTTCTCCAGCTTCTAGGACCGTATCAAACGCATGCTCCAGCAAGTGTAACTGCAATTTAGTAAAGAAAGATAAATATTGGCTTTTATGGGAAGACGTCTTAGAAGAGAGGAGAGCGAAAATAGTTGACCTTTCCAGCTCTAGAAGCTTCAACAAGTAGGGGTGCATGTATACGTTGATCAATTCTATACCCGGAGACAACCATATCCTTGTAGACATAGTCAAAGTACTCCCACTGGAGAGCTCGTGCAGATGCCTTGAGTATTGAACTGTAAGTATATGCATCTGGGCTGAGGGAGGAAGCATCATGAATCAAGCATGCATTATCACCAAAACTGGCTCTCTTAGTATCCTCGAACAACTCCTTGGCTTTGAAAAACATATCATTTCGACCATAAACCTTCAGCATGGCATTTATAAGCCCAATGTCAGGAGCACAATGCTCTTTACTCTGCTCAAAGATGAGAGCACAGTTGTTGATATGTCCACCATCCATGGAAGACAGTATCATGCCAGTGAAGGCAACAGCCAAAGGTTTAGTTAGACAAAGTCTTTTCATCTTCTCAACCTGCATGAATCTTCAGGACTTAGTATGATGAAGCTATAATCAAGACTGAAATTTTCAAAGATTATTTGAACAAAGATTATTCCAAGGTTTAGTAGAAGAAAATGTAAGACAATACTTATCAAATGCAAGTGCATATTTATGAGAAGTTCTAGACTATCGAATGGAAAGAATGTGGTACCACATAAAATAGACAATTTCAAAGCTACTTATGACACAATTTCTTACTGATGGCTTTACTTGCAATTGCATAAACACATGCATTTATATGTGACTCTCCTGACAAATAATTACCATGAGAACTATGTTCAATCACCCATACATGGAAGTTGGCCAAGCTGTTTCATTTGATTTAATGGCAATGTGGCTTCGGGAAAGACTATCTTCGAAGGGAAGTATTGGAAGATCAGTTTTATGTACAAATTTTTGTATTATGGAGACCAATTTTGACTACTTTAATGAATTAGTTATGTAAACTCACTTAAAATCTGGCAATTTTGGTTCTTTGGATTTTTGGTTTAAGGCCGGGTAGGATTAATAAGCCGAATTTTTGGATGTTTGGTACCCAATAGGCGGTGTGGACTAATAATCCGTAGTATCCGGATAAGGCCCTTCTCTCCTCACTAATTATACCAAGGGAGAGGGTGATATTATTAGCGCCCTCGCTAAAAAAACAAGGGATTAACATCTTTAATTTCAAAACTACCCCAAATATATAGTAATGTGATTAATAACGAAGTCGCTAATAGTACTCGGACTAATAATAATACTTATCCCTACCTGACTACCAAACAAGGGAGCATACCTCAACAGACAAATCATAATTGTGAAGGGGGAAAAAAGGATCAAAGTACACCATCCAAAAGGACAAGGAAATCAAGGATAAAGGAGCATACCTCATCCATGGCTTCTTTCCATCTCCCATTGTTGCAAAGGCAGCATGCCAGCTCATAATATACACAGGCTGTTCCAATCGCCCCTCTTTGTTCCATATCCCTTACTGCTTGGACAGCTTCATTGATTTTACCTTCTTTCCAGAAGGTCTTGACAAGTACTAAAAGGTTGCAAGTAAAAAATGTGTAAGTACTGTTCGACAACGTTCGTTAAGAGTAACGAGAGAAGTAAAGTAACCTTACCTTTGTAAGTAAGGGCTTTTGGAGCTTCCCTACTTTTATTCATTTTACTGAAGTACTCGTGCACAAGGTGATACTTCCCAGATTGCATCATTACCTTTTTAACAAGCATCTCGTGTAAGGCTTAAATACAAATATAACATTGATGATAATTGTTTCAGGTAAGAGTATTATGCTACACTGCGCACACTCATCCAGAGTTAGAGCTGTTGCCAAAGAGCTGACTTGAGTATAAATATAGTTTGAGGATAATTATTCATATTTTGGTCCTTGAACTTGGGCCCATTTCCTATACTGTTTACCAACTTTCACTTTTCTTAACTTGTTTATTGAACTCAACTATTAGCTCTTCTATTATCACAGATAGTCCTTGTCCTATAATCCGATGACTACCATCTAATCTAATTATTCATTAGATGACCATATTCCCCTCATTTCTTGCAATTTGAATAGCGGAATATGCTATATGTTTCTGTTCATTTTCCTTTCTTCATGCTTTCTTCTACTTTTCTTTTTCTCCATCGCCTTCCTCTCACTCTCATATCTCATCTACCATCACCAAACAACTACCAGTACCACCACCACAACCTTCACCCAACTTTGTTTACACCCCACCATAATTTTGGATAGGGTGGTGGGGCGTGTTGTATAGTGTAGTTGAGAGCGGCACAATCCAACCCTAGTAGATAAGTAAGGCTGTGTCAAATACAGCTCTTAACAAGCCTCTGAATGGACTAGAGAGCTCATTCGGTCAGCAGTAAATACTATCAGTCTGTTTGTTAACATTGACTGATTAAGCCTGACCACCTCTTACTGAATAAGCCCCAAAATGCTGAATGAAAATAGGACAAGTTTTGTTCCTAATGGCCTTAGTTGCAAATGAAAACTAGTTCTGGCTGTGAAAGAGTGAAATTTAAAAAAAAAAAAAAAAACACTTTGTTTGTAATCCTAAGTTTGATTTATTTTTATTTCATATGCTTGGTTATTTCTAAAATTATAATGCTATAGTACTAAACAACAACATTAATATCATTATTAATAAATATGGCTCGCGCATGCGTGTGCATAATTATTCTTATTTTTTTCTCTTTAGATATTGATTATTTTATCTTAATAATTTGTTACGGTGAAATTAACTTTTTTTTTCAATAATTTGGTGGTTCAAGTAGTTTTTTTTTTTTTTAGTACTGTGAGACGTGTGTGATTAGTGATTACTGTAAAGAATTGGGGGTAATTTTATGATTTATACGTTCAGAATTATATTTGAAAGAGGGATAAATTTGACAAATCAAAAAAGTGTGACAAGGCTTACTTTGACCACTCCCGCTTTATGATAGTAATAAATAATCGTGGAAGTTTCTATTAGTAAATAAAAGTATTTATTCTTCTCTACAATGAGTGTTCATTTAAGAAAAAAATATTGTCCCAATTTTATTTTATTTTTCTAAAGAATTCACCAAATTCACTTTTGTCAACTATCATGTCTTAATGTAGTTTAGGATATATTTATGTACATGTACTACTAAAAATGGCTGCAAGTTAACTTCCTCGGTTTCCTTCACAAACCAAAATTAAGACTCATTTTAGGATGGAGGGAGTATTTAAATACTTCAATAATGATTACCTAGATAAATAATTGAAGTTTTAAATGGTAAACACAAAGTTGCACTGAAAGACTTATTCATGATTGAAATGTATTGTTATGAGTAAAATTTTAGCTTGATATTGATAATCGAGAAATATAATATTATATAATTGTTTTCTGTTTATGTATGATAAATTTGAAATCTAATACTCCCTCCGTTTCAGGCAAAGAGTCCCCGTTTGAAAGTTAAACTTTTTTAAGAAAATGACACTTTTATGCCTTAATTTTTGAAAGCGAACTCTTTAAATGAAACATCCAAAAATGAAATAATGAACTCTTTACCTGGAACGGAGGGAGTGTATGTTAACAGTTGTTTAAAATCATAATAGAAAAATCCACAATTATTCAGATGTTATATATATCAGCTACCAAACAAATTTATCTATTCAAACAAATCAAGGGTCATTACAGGAATGCATTTATTCAGCTGTCGCTAACATTCAGTTACCAAACAACCTTGTTTGTTCAACATTCACCATTTAGAAACTTAATGCATTCAATTCATTCAGATGTTTATTCAGCGATCAAAATTCAGCTCTTATTGTTACCAAACACACCCTAAATCATCATTTTTGCTGTGACTAGTGATAGGGATCCATATTTTGTATCCCAATCTATGTGGCAAGACATGTAATGGGTTAGACATGACATCACCTTACTTCTGAGTTTAACCAACCACATGCTCAGCCATATAGATTCGGATGAGAAATTGGGACAAAAAATTGGGATACATATCATTTTCTGTTTGCAGTTTAATCTGCAGATTGCCAACTCCCCCACTACCAAAGTCAAAGCGTGAAACGTCACATGGATATGAATTTCAAAATGCAGAAACTACCTCCATTGCAAGTCCATAAGTTGCTCCATTAGGCTTCAACCCACTATTTCTCAACTGCTCAAAAACCCAAGAAACCTCCCCTCCATTGGCGTGATGGAATACAAGCATTCAGCACCTGTCCAAAATTCATAAACCATCATATAACTAGACACCAACATACGTATCACCATATCTGTACGAAGCTTAGAAGTGTTTGATCATAGTATAGCTCTCTTACTGCATTAAATACAACCAAGTCTGGCTCAAGGACAGGATCCCAGTTCTTGCGGCGTATATTCTTACTTTTTCTTGAAGGTTTCTGCTTCATGCACGCAATAATTTTTATTAGATCTTTTAGAAGACCAGCTTGACCGAGTGTAACTGCAACGCTGTGGTATGCGGGCATATCAGGATATATCACCCTATACGTGGCAATCACCCTATACGGTTTGGAGTTAGACTTCCATCTACGCAAAAATTCTATACAAAATGAAAAAAAAAAAAACTATTGCATGTAGCTTAAGAAAATTTATATCCATACACGCATCAAATTGAATATTTGTAGAGCCATGAGGCCTCCTTGCTTTTCCCAAAACCGCCAATAATTTTGTATACACAAACCTAAGAACAAGTATACATAAGAAAACACTTGAAATGAGTTATCACTATTAGAGCTGTATAGGTGTTTCAATACCCACGTGAGTGATGTTAGCAAGATAAATGTGAAATTACATCAAAAAAGAAGAGCTACTTAAATCAAACCATTCAATGACAATTTCTTTCAAAGCTAATAAACACAGAAGAGTTTCTTGAAGTCGCTATATGCAGTGCTACAAATCTAAACAATCTTTATGTTTTCAATAGCTTGCAAGCACGTTTAGCAATGTGCAGAACTATTTGGCTATATAAACTACATAAACAATGATGTCATGACACAGACAGCAAACTTAAAGTTCACATCAGTTCTTCAAATCAAAAATAAAATAAAATACATTACTCGGGAGAAAACGACTCCAAACATCAACATCAGTGATTCAAAGACCACTTGATCATAGGCAAGCGAATTATACCTGCTCTTAAAGTGCTTGAGCTCCTTAGAATTGTACACCCACTTGACAACAGATAAAGCATGCCTCCACTGTCCTTTCTCACCAAGTCTTCCCACAATGTTCAGCAATTGACCTTCAGTAAATGGTAGCCCTGACTGATTCATCATCTTACCAAATTTCCAGTCCTTCACAGTTAGCTCCGTCCCACTAAGCCTTTACAACATATACATCATTCATTACCCATTCAGCATAAACACAGTCACATTCCCTCCATCTCACTAAGAAGAAGTCCAATTTTAACTTTTCAAAATCAACTTTACCACATTCAAAATGAATATTTGACATATAGTACAGAAAGTCACCGTAAACTGCAACTTTGTTAATTCTGAAAAGTCAAACTAGGATTATGGGAGGTAGTACAAGAAAAGGAGAGATACCTATCTACAAGAAACCGAATTGCTTCGACGTCACTTGACCGCCTCTTCGGCGGTGCCCAATCCTGCCCCTCCTCCTTGTCAACCCAGCCATCTTTTAATTCAACGTCATCATCCAAAAAGAGCCACCGAAATTTCTCGCGCTCGCTCTCAATAATATCACCCAGTTCCCTCAAATGCTCAGGCTTCAAAGTCTTGCCTCCATACTCCACATTTCCGGTGGCAAGCCTTCGCAGTTCACCTCTGTCTGAGCTTTCCCACGGTTTCCCAATTAAGGAAACATCGCCTCCCTTATCTTTAGTTTTTTTATCAATAGCTTTGGTGAATGCTTTGTATTCTGATTTTAGGATTTGCAAATGGGTTTCTTCGTCTAGGGATTCCTGTTGGGAAGGTGTGAGGGATTGGTGGGAAGGGGAGCGGTTGGATTTGCGAAGAGATTTTTGGAGGTGTTTCTTGCGGAGGTTATGGATAATTTTGGGGGTTGGGATTACGCCCTTGTTAAGAAGGTTCCGTTTGATTGTTTGAGGGTTTGGGGGAGGAGGAGGCCCCCTTGAGGATTCCATGGTTGAACTGTGAGCTCACTGTAAACGAGCTTGCAGTAGCTGAACATAACCTTCCCGGCTTACGCCTCGTCTGCTGCGTTTTTAACGTAATTTTTTTTCCGAATAAACATGGAAAACTATTTCAAAAAATTATTTTTATAAATAAAATAGTTGTAAATATAACGCATTTTTAAAATGTTTTAAATTAAATCATTTTAAAATATTACACATTTTTAAAACGCTACGTTTTAAAAAACTACATTGAAACACTATTTTAAAAAAAACATTACGTTTTGATCAAAACGTTCTACCAAACAAGCACTTACTCCCCCACCGTCCAGTTAGTTTACTTTAGTTTTTTGGGTTAATAACATTATTGGTCCCTCGACTATGGACCATTCTTAGTAATAGTTCATTAACAATATTTTGTCAAATTTGAGTCATAAAAGTTTCAAATTTTCATAGTCTCGATCCTTTTGGTGGATGTTGTTAGAAAAATATCGTTAAGTTGTACATATAAGGACTAAAATGAAATTTTCTCAAACCTAAATTATATTTCAATTTGCAATTAAGTCCCTAGGGTTTGAAAAATGATAACAAGACCCTCTTCCCCAAATTTATTTACATCTCATTATACATTTGCAATTAAGGTTTGTTAAATTTTAAAAATGATTTGAAAATGATTCTAAAATCAAAAGATTTATTTTCAGGTGTTTGGTAAATCTTTTGAAAATATGTCAAAAAACATTTACAATTGTTTGCAAACACACCTAAAAATGTTACTTTAAAACAATATATGAATAAATACAAAAAATAAAATAGAAAATAAATAATGTTTAAGATGTCCATAGAAAATCAATAAGGACCATCTTTTTTTTAATAAGACCATCTTTTTTAATCTCACAATTACAAATAATTTTTTTGATAATTGATATGAAAAAAAAATGTTTTAAAATAGAAAATAGACAATGTTTAGGATGTCCTTAGAAAATGTTACAGAAAACTATATATTAATAAATACAAAAAAAATATATTATAATATTAATGCACATATTGAATATAAAATAGTGTTGAACTTTAAGTAATTTTTCTTTATTAACCCTTAATTTATCATTAGTGGTGTCAAATCAATGTCTATATTTTTTCAATCTTACAATTACAAATATTTTATTTTTGATAATTGATATGAAAAAAAAACGTTTTAAAATAAAAAATTGACAATGGTTAGGATGTCCCTAAATAATGTAGGTGACACTAATTTTATAACGTAGAAACATTTATTAAAATTATAATTTATAACAAGGATGCGACAAACTTTATTTATATTTCTAAACAATTTATTTGTTGAGTGAAATATTGCTACATTGTGTAAGTAAATATGCAATCAAGAAGTGACTGAAAAGGGGACTGAGGTGCCCAAACAGAAAGATTTGGAAAATGATTTACTTTACTTAAAATGAATCAGTAAGTCATTTTCCCTGAAAGCTTGCTTTTTCATTTTCCGCTCTTTCTCTCTACTCTTGACTGAAACCTGAAACCTTTTACGCTGACGTGATTTTCCTAAGCTTACCAAATCACCCGAAAAATAAAGTGAAAACGCTTCCAAAATCCTTTTCTCGCTAAACAAACAGTAAGTCTGATCTTATGCAGCAAAGGGGTATTTCCAATTTCTCGAGCCTGAGATGACTGGAGACAGGAGGATAGGAGAAGACGGAGGCCGGTTCAAAGACAAGTAAAATTCAAATCGAACTACTTATTGAAACAACGAAGCACAAACAGATGGCATATATGGTTCAACAACAATTGAAGTAACCATTAAAAATCTTCAGAGTCTCCAGAAATAGAGACCCAGTAACAGAGGCTCCGGCAGACCGGGCATTCGATACAAGAGGAAATGAACCTAGAATAATTGGGAATGAATCCATTGGTACCGCCATTCTCATGCTGCTGGTTGTTTGTAGCCTTGTAATTGTTTTTCCACATAATCAAGGTGATTTTAACAGGCTTCTTGTTAATATTCAACGACTCGGCCCCAAACATCACCACCGCCCATGTCGTCACCGTCTCTACTTGCCACCGAACGTTGACGAAAATTGATGTGAAGCTCTTTACCGGACCCAAATTCAAACCCTAGGTTCATATTTTTGCTAGCGCGCACATCAATGGGGGGCGAAAGTGCTGCTTGGCTGGACTTAGAGAGGCCTGTCGGTATCGAAGAAGATGGCTAGACCGAAGATTGAAGGGGACGGGCTGGTGTTGGTGTACTGAGTGAGACCAAAGGTGGGTTTTGAGCGAAGAAGAGAGAACGGCGTGAGACTGGGAGTCCGAATCTGAAGGAGGTGAGTGACTGCAGATGAAGAAATCAGTGGGAGGAAAGAGAGTGGTGTGCGTGGAGAAAAAGCCAGGGAGATTGGTGTTTGCGTGTTTGAGAGTCAAAAAATTACAGTCATAATGGTGGTTGTGTGAAAACAGGGGACTTTGGGAAGAAGGCTATTTGGTTTCAGACCATAGGACTCAACCAAATTAAAAACAAAGTTTTGTTGTGAATTTTTTAATTTAGCCCTTACACAAATGTCTTTGGTACTTAACGGGATTTTTTCAACGGCATCCACCAAAAGAACGGAGAGCCTGAGGCTATGAAAATTTGAATTTTTGAGGACCCAAATTTAACAAAAAATTGTTCAGGAACTAATAATGAGAATGACTCATAGTCTATGGACCAAAAGTGTCATTAACCCTAGTTTTTTTCACAAATTTAAAAGTTAAATATTTAAACATTGGTTGGGGCCATACACCTGAGTATCAGAAAGTCCGGTTCATGTGCTTGGTAAAATGTTATTTTTTTTATTAAAAAAACTCATAAATTAGGCTAATAAAAGTTATATAAGATATCAAAAATTCAAAACACACATACTTACTAGTCTAACTTACACAATTACAAAGCAAAAGTGCAACCAAAGCAAGTATAAACAAAGGTAGTAAATTCAACAATTAAATGAAACAAAAATTAGAAAAATTATAATGTTACATACCAAAGAAAAAATGCATGTGCTACTTGAAGGGTATTTTTTTCAAAAAAGTTATAACAAATTGAAATTCATCATCTTGTCCCCAATTTTTTAATATGTGTTTTCGAGGATTGACAAAGTTTTTCGGGTTCTAGTTTGCAAAACCATACTAACTAGTATTCATTTTTTGACACATAGCATTTAATTTTTTTTTATCAAGTTTATACTATTGAGGCTTTTTATTAGCTAATATCAAATAGAGATACTCAATTAAATAAATCGGTTCGATAAAATTACTAACCACCATCTATTTAGAATATGAGTTTCAACCAAAAAGAACAATGATTTGAAAATATATCATCTTGCGTCATAAATTTATCTAACAAAAGAAAAAAAAAAGTAGTATAAAATATGTCGATAGTTTTTCTTTTTAGATTTATGTTTTAGTTTTTAATTTTGTAATTAAGTTTAAGTGTTTAACTTTATATGGTCGGGCGTCTTGGGGTTTTTTAAAAGCCGGGCCAAAACTGCAACCTGAGGGATCTTGAACCTTGAACCCAGCCTTTTTAGGCCTTTAAATTGAGGCTCGGACCGAAAAAATCGGGTGGAGTTAGGCAGGGTCGGGCTCAATTTTGAGACTATCGCCACCACAGCTGACTCCATTTCATATACATAACTACTTTTTGCGCCATATCTGAATACAATGTATCATTATTTTACGTTTAAAATAAGTAGCTAGTTTTTTGTGAGATACATCTCTTTTTTATAATAATAATATAACTTTTTGGACATTATAATTAGATTGTTAAATTCTTTCATGGTTATAATATTTTTTTTTATTCTAATATTAATGTTTTTTACCTAAATACTTTTAAAATTAATATAAGTTTCTAACTAACGTGAGATACATATTACGTATTGGTAATAATAGTAAAAATATTTGATCTAATCTTTTTTAAACTAACATATAATTTGATAATAATAGTAAAGTCTTTTTGTTAAAAACTTTTAAAATCATTATTTGTTTTTAAACAATGTGAAATACTACTTTTCTATTTCTATGGTAATAGAAAGTTTAAAATGCTTA
>CM028379.1:95678626-95681126 GCA_013146195.2 Codonopsis lanceolata
CTCAATCCATCGAGGGTCTTCCAAAGCTTCATCAATCTTTGGGTTCAATGGAAGAGACAAAGGCATGAGAATCAAGAGTTTCATTTCCTATTTTTAGGGTCAAAGAAAGCGATCCCCAATGAGATTTGGAAAGCGGATGATGTCTAGCCTTCCCACTTTCAGTGAAGATCCGGCAGAGGCTCACCAGAGGATGGAGATGTAAGAGTGTCATTATGAATAGCTTCAACTAAGTTCAATAGAATAGGAGCTAGATCATTTGTAATGGCTGATAGTTGTCTGGCTTGCTTAAGCTTAACTGTGTATTCGAGATGCCGCAGAGGAGTTGAAGATGGAGGATTATTTTGAATTGAATCATCAAGTTTCTGTCTCAAATATTTCAAAATTGTTAGTAACATCGTGAGTCTTATAAGACTCAAATAAATTGATTCATCAAAGTAACATGCATAGATCAATATTATTGAAGCTTTTTCTATTATAGACTCTATAAGCTTTACTATGCTTAGCATAACCAACAAAGATACCTTCATCGCCTTTTTCATCACTATTTCAGGAAAGGATCATTGGATAATTGCCATTATCCATGGTTATCCATGGATAATGACCACATCCATTGATCATAACACCCATTTTGCCACCTATCTCGTAATCACCACCATTGTAGTGAATAAAGCATTTGCACCCAAAGATCTTAAAGAAAGCAATGTTAGGGTTCTACCTCCATATTTCATAAGGAGTCTTACCATGAAACTTGTTTATGAGAGATCTATTTTGTGTAAAGCATGTTTGTGTTGACAGCCTCAAAAATATTTTGGCAATTTTGCTTCTCGCTATCATTGTTTTTGCTTCAGAGTCCTGTTTTCCTTTCGCCTATACCATTTCTTTGAGGTGTTCTAACCCACGAAAGTTATGATCAATTCGCGATCATCACGGTATGTGTCCATCCCAAGATTTTTGAATTTCACCATCATTTATCTAACACTTATAATCTCACACTCCTTTTGAGTTTGAAGATTTATGAATAGAAGTGAGGAATGTTTCATCCTTGGATTGCATCATTTCAACCCATGTGTACCTAGAATAATCATCTACAACAACCAAAGTATACATGTTTCCTCATAAGCTTGCAGTTGTGACAGGACCAAATAAATCCATATGTAGAAGTTCAAGAATTCTTTTGGTTGAAAGACATGGTTTTGGTTTGAAAGAGGTTTTTGTTATTTTCCCAAAATATGCATCACATTTTTTGTCTGTAGGAAAATTTATGGATGGCAGACCTTTTACCAAATCTCCTTTTGAAAGTTTTGAAAGATATTTAAAGTTCAAGTGTGAAAGTCTCTTGTGCCAAAGCCATGAATTTTTTGAAATATTATTTGCTAAAACAAATTTGAGTGCTTGTTATTTAAAAAAAGTAAATCAATAGCAAATACATTTCTTTTTCTCGGAACCATGAGCAAGATTTCATTAGTGATCTTTGCTTTTTGATAAAACAAAGGAGTGGAGGAGAAAGAGCAGCTCGTACCTTTATCACAGAATTGTGAGATACTTAAAAGATTGTGTTTTAAACCTTGTACCAAAAAGACATTTTCAATTATTATAGATCCTCTGATAATGGATCCATAGCCAATAGTTTTCCTTTTGAGTTGCTCCAAAAATTGGTCCTTTTTCGCAAAGTAATGTTAGTAAGGAGTTCAGCTGATCCAGTCATATGTCTGGAGCATCCATTGTCTAATATCTATATGTCAGTTGAATGATCATCTGCCATTAAGCATACCTGAAATATGAATATTTAAATCATGGTACCCTTTATACTTTTGGGTCCAAAGGGTTAGTTTTCTTAGGTATCCAAACTTGCCTGAAATTAGGCTTCTTAGTTCCTCACAAGAGTTTAAATCTATATATTCATGACTGATGACCAAAAGTAGAGCAAATATTACACTTGTGATAAACAAAGTTTATCATCATTTGAGGTGAATTTCTTTTGATTTATGGTTTAGCTTAGAGGTCTCAAAGAAAAAATTTATTGGCTTGAACTGTTGTTCTTTCGAATCTTCTTTTTGTCGCCTAGTGACATTTGTCGGGACATTTGTCGAAGAGTTTGACGATTTAGAGGTTTTCAGGACTTTGTTCAAATTCTCATCCTTTGTTAATGTACCTCTTATGCCGATTCATATTTCTAGGATAAGTGAATGGCACAACATTATAGGCGATCCCTTGTTCTTTTTGTAGAATCTTAGTTCACCTTTGATCTGTCTGATCTCACGCTTCATCATCCTTTGAGCAAGACCATCTTCTTAATTTTTCATTGACCATGATGGTTTCACAAACAGCTTTTGACTTTGAGTAAGTATCAACAACATTGGTCGGTCGAAGATTTCTTTCCACAATTTGGGCTTCGAGATTTTTGCTTGAATCTCATTTCATTGAGACTTTTCGCTTGTAGCAATTCTTTTTCTCTTTGTAAAGCTCATTGATCTTTTCTCACCTTGAAATTCTTTTAAAA
>CM028379.1:95686126-95772006 GCA_013146195.2 Codonopsis lanceolata
GATTACTCGGGAGCCAGGCCAAACCGCTAAAGGGACTACATCAAAGAGCAAAGAAAAGAGGAACGTCACACCTCGGCCCAGCGCTAAATCCAGGCTAGGAAAAAGGATAGTCGAGCACATGCCCAAACCAAACATACATAATCGATTGACCTTCCCCGATGAATCCAACTGTCCTCCTTCTCGAACGCGAGAAAGAAGCGAGGAAGAAGAATCAAGGCCAAGGATGGAGGAGATGAAGAGCAAAACATGCGAACGTTGCACGCACCCCCAGCAATCGGGGACGGGACATCAAAAGAGTGGTCGAAACGTGATCACTGAAACACATAAATTAACTCCTACTCCGCCCCTAGAGGTCGAGCAGGAGGTGAAATTTCTTTGAGGAAGACTCGAAGCCATAGAAAAGGGAAAACCGATGATGCTTCCTCCCTCCAAGAACTGAGCCTTCAGGGAAAGAATGAGAAAGGCTCCACTGCCCGACAAGAAGATGCCCAACTTCGATTCCTATTAAGGCCTTACAAGCGCAGTCGACCACATAGCGAGCTTCGAAATCAAGATGAATGCCGTGGCACCCGAGGAAGAAGACGTTTGGGGCAAGATCTTCGCCGAAACTTTGCAAGGAAAAGCTCTGAAGTGGTACACCGGCCTCCCGCCGGACTCGGTGGAAACTTGGGACGAGTTTAGACAAATGTTCATCACACAATTCTCCTCGGCCGGACTCCAACCAAAAAAGCAAACAGACTTGTGTGGCATACAACAGCATAACAATGAATCCAACCAAATGTACATGGATAGGTTTATGGCTATGGCCCACTGTATACCATATACATTTGTAGAAATCTATCAAGATGTGCTTCATCTCAGGTCTGCAACAAGGGTTGATGAGGCAAGAGATGATGCTGCGAGATCATGGATCCGTAGGGAGATGTACGCACACGCCCTCCGAGTTATTAACACAGAAGAAGCAAAGAGTGACGGGAAGAAAAAAGAGCATGATGGAACGCATCGAGCTCAGGACAATTCGGGAAAGAGCAATCAAGGGTCGACATGCAGAGAGGAGGGTAACCGAGGTCGGAACAAATGGGACGACATGAACTGGACTCCTTTAAACACAACTCGCAAACATATCATGAATGTGTTACTCGACCAAGATAAAATCGAACGACCATGGCCACTGAAAGACACTCGCTTCCTTCGAGATCCTAGCAAACACTGCTCCTTCCACAAAGACATCGGTCACACGACCGAAAAATGCATCAATTTGAAAAGAGCTATCCAAAAGTTGATAGACCGAGGAAAGCTCAAGAGGTTCGAACAAAGAAACAACAACCAAGGAGGAAGAGGAAGGGAACAACCAAGAAATCAAAACCCACAACCGAACAATGCGAGACCAAGAAATATAATCGACACCATAAGGGAGGCGGCCCCGAGCGGCACCCGATTGAAAAACAATATCTACAACTTGAAACACGTGGTGAACACCACCATACCACGAGACAATCAGGAAGGAGGAATCACGTTCAAACCAAGCGAGCTAGCAATTAGCAAGATGGCTAGGCAACAACCGCTAACATTGTGAGTGGGAATTCACAACAGTGATGTTAAAAGAGTTCTGGTAGACACTGGAGCGTCAAGGGATATCTTGTATTACAACTGTTTCCTTGGTTTGGAATTGGGGGACACCAACCTCAAATCGAGCACTGTGCAGTTGGAAGTGTTCACGGGCCATCAAGTTGCGGTAAAGGGGTCAGTTACCCTTGGAGAAGAAAGTGCCGCTCCTCGGACGGAGGACGTGGACTTTCTCGTAATCGATCTCGCTTCCCCATACAATGCCATTCTAGGTTCCCCGACACAAATGAAATTTCAAATGATCGCCCCACTAGCTCACCAAAGGGTAAAGTACCCCACAGCAAATGGGACGGGGAGTGTTGAATGACCTAACTAGTACACTTGAATACATATACAAGGAAAAGAAACACAAAGAAAAGGTGGTGGCTACCCAGCTTGAAGGAAAAATGATCCAAGCAAGCCGATCGATCAAAAGGGCCAGAGAAAGCGAAGGAGAAATCATTCCCGTTGTCGAACCCGTACTCCCCGACCCACCTCAAGCATAGCAATCAATGCGAGCTGGGAACGCCAGCTCGCCAGCAAAGGAAAATTCGGGCACCACGACACTCCACACCCCCAATAAATCCCAAAAAGGCCGCCAAGAAAATAGTGGTGATTGAAAGCTTGGATACTCGGGATCGATTAGAAATCAAGCCACATGAAGATCTGGAAAAGATCGTCATCAACCTTGACTTTCCCGAGCAAAAGGTTAAAGTAGGGAGGGAAATACCCGAAGAAGAACGGGCAGCAATTATTAAGCTCTTGAAAGAAAGCCTGGATGTTTTCGCATGGAGAGTTTAGGACATGGAGGGAATCAACCAAGATGTGGTTGTCCATAAACTCAGTATTGACCCCAACTCCATTCCAATCCAACAAAAGGCGAGAATTTTCTCCCCGCAAAAACAAACGACAATCAAAGAAGAGGTATCCAAGCTACTCAAAGCGAAGATCATCAAGGAAGTCTTGTATGCGACATGGATAGCTAACGTGGTTATGGTAAAAAAGTCAAGTGGAAAATGGAGAATGTGCGTTGATTTTACCGATCTAAACAAAGCTTGCCCGAAAGATTGGTATCCTCTGCCAAGAATCGACCAGTTAGTAGACTCCATAGCCGGGCACAAGATCTTGAGCTTCGTCGATATTTACTCTGGATATCATCAAGTCAGAATGTGGCTAGCCGACCAAATACACATGGCGTTCCGCGCTGCTGGAGGGTTATACTGCTATTCTATGATGCCCTTCGGGTTGAAAAATGTCGGGGCCACTTATCAGAGGATGGTAAACAAGGTCTTCGGCAATCAATTAGGAAGAAATGTGGAAGCGTATATCGACGACATGGTAATCAAGACCAAACATGCTGACCATGTCGAGGACCTAAAGGAGACCATCGTGAACTTAAGGAAGAATAAGATGAAATTGAACCCAACAAATTGCGCTTTTGGGGTAGTCGCTGGAAAATTCCTGGGTTACATGGTAAACTAGAGGGGAATTGAGGCCAACCCGGAAAAGATAGAGGCCTTAGCGACCATGGATCCACCCATCTCGATTAAACATGTCCAACTGCTCAACGGTCGAATCACGGCTCTCAGCCGCTTTATAGCCAAATCAACAGAAAAAATCTTACATTTCTTTAAAACATTGAAAGGAGGCAAAGAATTCCAATAGACCGGTGATTGCAAAAAAAAGCTTTCGACGAGCTTAAGGAATATCTTGGTCGACCCCCACTGCTCAGTATCCCCATCCCCGAAGAAAAGTTATACGTGTACTTGGCAACATCGGACTCAGCGGTGGCTGCAGTGTTGATCAGAGAGGAGGGAAAACTGCAAAAGCCAATCTACTACGTTTCACATGCTCTCACCGAAGTTGAAGAAAGATACTTGGAGATCGAAAAGTTGGTGCTCGCCTTGGTAATTGCTGCTCGAAAGTTGAAAGCTTACTTCCAAGCGCACCCAATAGTGGTTTACACCGATTTTCCTCTAAGACAAATCTTGCACAAACCGAACATGGCGGGTAGAATGCTGAAATGGTCGGTCGAGTTGTCGGGTTACATGATTGAATACGAAACGAGGAGGACGATACAAGCACAAGTGTTGGCAGACTTCATCGCCGAAACCTCATTCACCAGAGAAACAACCAACCAAGAGCCAAAAGAGACCAGGGAAGAACCGAAAACTACCAAGGAAAGTGCCGGGAATGAGCGGGCAAAATCCAGACCACCCGAGCACTGGACCTTATTCGTCGATGGCTCCGCAGGAAGCAACAAGAGCGGAGCAGGAATCTCACTGATCTTACTAGAGGGAGGAGAGTTGGGGTTGGCATTGGAGTTTGGCTTCAAAGCCTCAAACAATCAAGCCAAATATGAAGCATTAGTTGCAGGGATCGAGCTCGCACTTAAGTTAGGGGCTGAGAGCATTGTGATATACAGCGATTCCCAATTAGTGGTCAAACAAGTATTGGGTGAATATGGGGCAAACCACCCGATACTGACCATATATCAATAACTGGCCCAAAGACTACTAAAGGAATTCAAATACTGGGAGTTTGAGTAGATCCTAAGAGAGGGAAATTCCCGAGCAGATTACTTATCCAAGATCGCCTCATCGGAGAACGAGGACATACCAGTCGAGGTCGAGCTAATGTTTCTCACGAATCCCGCAATAGACCAAGAAGAGATCATGGCAATCAATGACACCCCAAGATGCTGGATTGATGACATAAAAGATTATATTGAAAATGAGACTTTGCCCGAAGACAAAGATAAGACACAAATGGTGAGGAACCGGGCTTGTAGATACTCTATCGTGGGAGGAATGTTGTACAAGAGATCCAACGCAAAGCCCTTTCTTCGGTGTGTAAGGCCAGAGACAGTAGAAGACCTTTTGGCCGAGATGCATGAGGGTGAATGCGGGGGACATCCAGGAGCAAGGACGTTGGTCGATAAAATGAATTTTCACGGTTATTACTGGCCAAGTATGAGAAGAGACGCAGCAAAGTACGTAAGAAAGTGCGACAAGTGCTAGAGATTCGCAGACATTCCCGACTTCCGTCTATTCCACAAACACCGGTGATCGCAACGTGGCCATTTGATATGTGGGGAATAGATCTCATCGGCCCCTTCCCCAAGGCTAAGCATGGGTGTGAGTATATCATTGTAGTTGTGGATTAGCTTCTCTAAATGGATAGAAGCCAAACCGTTAGCCAGCATAACCGAGGACCAAGCGATAAAATTTGTGTATAAGCAGATCTTCTGCCGTTTTGGTCTTCCCCGGACGGTTGTATCCGACCACGGCACTCAATTTTCAAAAAAATTCACGGCGAACTGCGAAAAGCTAAACTTGAAACATAGAATGTCCTCGGTAGCCCATCCTCAAGGCAACGGTCAGACAGAAGCAGGGAATAAAAAGATACTGCACATATTGAAAAGGGACCTAGACGAAAAGAAAGGGAACTGGCTCGAACAATTGACGATTGTCCTTTGGGGAATTAGAACCTCGGTCCATGGGTCCATAGACGAAACTCCTTTTGTGCTCACCTATGGATCAGAAGCCATGGCACCAGTCGAGCTAGCCCTACCCACAGCTCGGGTTACCTTCTTCGATCAAGGCCAGAATGAGTCGTCAAGACTACTCGATCTCGACAACATTGAAGAGAAAAGACTCAATGCTCGTCTCCGAATGATCAATTACAAGAAAGTCACGAAAATCCACCACGATAGAAGGGTTAAACTAAGAAGTTTCTCAGTGGGAAATTGGGTTCTTCAAAAAATAGAAGCAACATGCAAAAAGCTGGGAAGAAACAAGCTCTCCCCGAACTGGGAAGGACCGTTCAAAATTATCAGGATCATCCGAGAAGGAACCTACTGGCTAGCAGAACCCTATGGCACACCATTAAGGAAACCCTGGCATGCCGACCACCTGAAACTATATTACAAATGATGTAACTTTCTTTGTAAAAAATTTCAAAGATCAATGAGAAAGGTTCCACCCTTGTTTCAAAACAATTAACAATGGCTTATCCTCGGCACGCGGGGAAGGTTGCAGTTTACAAGAGCTTACGTGCTCACCTCAACCTCAAAAAAAGAGGAGGGGACCAAGGACCTATCCTCGATACACGGGGAAGGTTACATTTTACAAGAGCTTACGTGCTCACCTCAACCTCAAAAAAGAGGAGGGGACCAAGGACCTATCCTCGGTACACAGGGAATGTTACATTTTACTAGAGCTCACATGCTCACCTCAACCTCAAAAAGAGGAGGGGATTAATGAACTATCCTCGGAATACGGGGAAGACTACAATCTACAAACAACTCAGGTTCTTAGAAGCAAGATGAACAAGCAAAGCAGATACGCTAAAATATGCGAAAACGACAAATACATATGAAACAAATACGAGCACAAAATGTTTAGACAAGTACCAACGAAATACTACAGTAAAGATTGTTTTGAAACTATGAGCACACATGTGCAATAAACCTCGATGCAGCGAGTAGAAATCATTGACCTAGAGGAGAAGCCGGGGGGTCAGGAATTCCTGAAGGAAGGGCTCGGTCCTCAGCAGCTTGAATATCGTCAACAAGTTGATCCCTGTTGGATTGCTCGCCCATGAAATCCCGCATTCTCAGCTCGGGATTAAAGGGAACCTCCTCGTTTCTCTTCGCCACCTCAATCAAATACAATACATTATGATCCCAAGGCGTCGGGGGAATCCACTCGTCAAGACCCTCTTTATGATCTTGTTCGTGGACGAGCTTGAGTTCTTCGCCCTGAAAGGGAACCATCCCGTGTCCCAGTCAAGTGAAATAGCCCGCGAACGGCTCAAGCCCCCAATCGACTAACTCCCCCATAGGCACCCCATAAGCAGCAGCGCAACGAAGGATGTGGCGAACACCACGAGAGTAATATGGCACAAGCTCGTCCGTAAACTCGTCACTATCCTTGTATTGATCAATGACAGACTGTTTGGCCCCCTTCAGCTGTTCCTCTAACTCAACAATCTTGGCCAGTGCATCATCTCGTTTACCCAGCACGACATCTTTCACCTGCTCGACCTCGGCAACCCGATGTTCAGCTTTCGCTGCTCTCTGCTCCAAGCTACCGACTTGATCAGACAGCTTATTTCGTTGAGCCTTCACATCTTTAAGGAGCTTCAAAGCTCGGTCCAAGTTGGCTGCCTTCTGGTTATGATCCCCATCTAGAGATTCTAGCTTCACCTTCAAAACATCCCTTTCCTCCTGGCCCAGACGAGCCTCCCGGCGTAACTTTTCTCATTGGTCGAGTTATGGCCAAGATGGGTAGATAGAGATTTGACCACGGCACAAGCCTACAATCAAACCAAACAACCAATTATCAAATCAAAGTACGAAACACAAAGAAAAACCAAAATAGGAAACGTGACAAAGCGCTCACCTCGCCAGTTATCAGCCCGAAACGGCCCAAAAGCTGAGCAGAGATGAGGGAATTCATCACGCCGACCAAATCCTTTGGAGTAGCCCTAGATACCACCCCCTGGCCGAGCATGGTGGTTATATCGTCTCGAGAAGTAAAATCGAAATTACCAAGGGGGGGACGTCGGCAATAGCATTTGCAAGATCTTTGGCAGCCTCTTTAGTGGTCGGCAAGAAGAAGTCGTCCTCAAGCCATGGCACCCCAACCTCCTCATAAGAAGGTGACGTGGCCTCGACCACTGATTTACCCTTCTCGGTAGAAGGAAGCTGCTCGGCATTCTCATGTTCGTCTTCATCTTCTTCATCAATCAGTTCCATCACCCTCCGTTTTCGCTTGTGCAAAGGGTTTTTGCGGGAAAAAGGTTCTATAAGTGGAATGGAGGTGACAGCTGGTGACTTGGTCGATGAAATGGTCACCCGCGGAGCATTCCTCGAGCCAGCCACCTGAGAGGAGGAAAGAATCATTTTCGCAACCTTGGCAATCGGGGCCGCAACACCGTCAGTCAAAGGTTGAGTAGGCAGACGGTAGCCTCTAGTAATGTCCAAAGCAGCAACTCGAAGGACTTCCCGACGATTTACACTCAAGGTCTTCCGGCTACGAGTGAGGTTCATTCGAGCATCAAGGTTCTTCATGGTTGAACACCGAAAAGATCAAAATCAGAGAAAACCATGACGAGGTAACAGATAAACAAAACAAGTAAAGAAAGATTTTCACAATGGTCAGGGCAAAGATCCTCGACTCCTGAATCCCGACAAGATAAGCAATCTCCTCTAAATGCGAGGTCCTTGTGAAGTAACCACCTCGGATAAGTATCAATCTCGGGCATGGTGCATCGAGGACGAACACCTTGTATATCTTTGGCCGACATACCGACCAATCTCAACAACTCTTCGGCTCCAGAAACTGAGCTCCAAGAAAGTACCAAAGGATTCTCCCCATGGACCCCCCAAGTAATCCTCCACGGCCAGCTTCACTTTCTCCTCATACTTGGTCAAGGCTGAGGCGGGGGATAGGGACTTCACCAATTCTACAGAGTCGCGGGGAACAGGAATATTCCACCCACGTCTACTCTCAACAACCAATACCTTATCAGCCCAATGCCCAGTTTTGCTAAAAGGCCTCGCGAACAAGTTAATCCCGTTATTATGGTGCTTACACTACAGGCGCCCCAGAGACATGTTGACACTGAAATAAGTCTTGAACAAGGAAAGAGTGGGCTCGAAGACAGGCACCAAAGCTAACTAGATATCTCACTAGATTGAGAGAGAGATCTAAAGGGTGAGCTTCGGCCTCATCAAGAAGCTCACAGATGAGAGGGTCTAGAGGCAAACATAGCCCTACTTCAAAAAAAAGTAGTGCAAAACCCCACTCGGCTCCGAAGATGTCTCAATTCGGGCAAAGACAAGTTGAGCTCTAGCGCGTACCCCCGAAAATCCTTCGGGCTATGATTAAACTGAGTGTCCCATAGTGTCACGTCCTCGGGCACACATGATTCTGCCACCCTCTCAATAACCTGCCACCAGGTTTGCTGCCCTTCTCGACGGGACCATCGCCTACCTTAGCCTTACCGAGACGAGCCTTCTTGCTCGTTTTACTCGAATAATCTTCAACCTCGAGTGCCGAGGTTGAATCGGCGACGGCCTTCCTCTTCTTCTTCGCCAATTATTTATTTTTATCCATCATCTTTAATGCCGCCAACTCGCTGAAAAATATATGGTACAAGTTAAAGTAAGCTTGGGCTTTCGTCTTACAGACGTACATTTTAGAGCCTACTGGTATATCCTCAGCCCGGTACGACTCATCCCCGACCAGAGACAGGCCCTCCAAGTCATAACCAGTAGCGAGCAACAACTCCCTCGCCTTACTAGGAAGAACTATCTTCCAATTTCCATCAGATTGTCTGTATACCCTAGAAAGGGTAGGCGACCTTGCATATACCGGTTCAGGATCCACACATTTGGTCCTCATGGTCAAAGAAAATGCAGAGGGAGAAACAACTTTTATCGAGGACGGCGAAAAAGATTGGGTGGGTGACTTATAAGCCATGTTCGAGGAAGACCAATCAGGAGTACGACACGACGACTTAGACTCCGAACTCATAAACCCACCCTAAGTACGAACCAAATATGGAAAGCTAAGAGAAGAATAGTACCTGTAATGGGCAACACTGGAGAAGACGAGGACAAGAGAGAAGAACAATGACGGGACCTGAAAGACAAAGGCCGCCGGAGTTAGTACGAAAAGTGCAGAAACCGGCGATAAGTCGCCAGAGGTGAAGTGTGAGACCCGGAACTCACCAAACCTACCCAGAAAAAGGCTACAAACATGTAAAATGGAGAAAGGAGAAAGAGGCGAACCTAACACACCACTTTAAAGGAGGAAAATGCAGCCAAAAGGGAGCCTAGACATCGAACTCAATATCGGAAAAGAAAAATCGCATGACTTGCTCTGGGAGAGAAAAGCACAGAATGGCTGGAAACGTAGGGGAGAAGCCGGGGTTTTGGAGTTTTATACGACCCGCGATCAACCAGGTCGACCCAATTCAAAACACGCGGATCTCATTTAACCATTACCCGACTGACACGTGTCAATAACCGTCCAAACGACGTCGCCAAAAAGAAAGAGACGGCGCCGAAATCAAGGATATTAAATGATAATTCTGCTAAACGACGCTTCGAAAAATGTGCTATTAATGAGACGTGACCCCAAGCGACACTTCGATTCCCCCCCCCCTCGCGCAAACTAAGCTCGATCTAAGGGCTCCATTACACACATCCTCGGCTTACATCCTAACCAAGCCAAAAACAGGCAGTACATGGTCAACAAAGACGGGCTTGAACGAGGATGAACGAAGTCTTACTTTCAGACCTAAGGATAAATCCTCGCACTTGAAAAGTCGGGGGCAACTGAAGGGACCCGACTTGATGCTCCCCACGTGGAATGACACGTGGCGGCCAATACAACCAAGATCAAGTCAAGGACGACCACTCGCCGGATAAGCCGACCAAAGATAGGCCGACCAGTGCCACCAGCAACCACGAGAATACCTGGAAAGCCTAGACACGGACGATCATCCAACCAGGAAATTCCATGGTCGACACTCGAGCTCGCCAAAGTCAAACACTGAAACGTCATCATAGTACGTCACATATCAGGTGGCGCCATCTGATTGGGAAAGCATCAACGTGCTCTGTACAGGCCGTACATCTCACCGCTGACCAACTTCCCGATACACTGAGTACATCTGGCAATGATACGACCAATAGGAATTAGCCAACTCAGTCGACCAATACGGGTTGGTCTCCGATTGTGGCATCCAACTTTGGCTTGTGAGACAAGCTTTGGGAGATTATAAATGGAAGGTTTCGTCACCTTCAAGATGTAAGGCACTATTCACTCAAACTAACATACAACATATCTTACTCAAGTTAAGTGGCCACCGGGAACACCTGTGCTCCACCCAACGTTATCCACTGCTACTGACTCTCACATCAGAGGGCTTTAGCTGGGATAACCTCCCAGCTCCCTAACGGCGTTTTTCTCTTGCAGACCCTTGGCTAGACGGAAAGGGCTTAAAGAACCAACACGCACTCACCAACAGTTAAGCCAGATATTCTAATCCAATTTCTAACTTTACGCTCATCAGCTTCATTCCACCACGTGGACTTTCAAGCGTAGTCACCCTATAATTTGGCGTGATCAAATAATAATATTAATAATAGTTTTTTATCTAAAGAGTTTTGAAACCAATATCTCTTTCTAAACAATGTGTGATACATCTCTTCTATTGATAATAACCTAAAAATTTCTTTATCTAAAGACTTTTATAACCAATATTCATTTCTAAATAATGTGGGATGCATCTCTTTGTAACCAATGTGAGATACATTATCTAAAAACATTTTAAACCAATATCACTTTCCTAATCAATGTGAAATACATCTTTTCTATTGGTAATAAGTCTTTTATAAAAATATTTTTAATACATACATCATTCTCTAACCTATGTGAAATATATCTCATCATTTGGTAATAATAGTATAAATTTTTTTATCTTAAAAAAATCTTAAACCAACATATTTTTCTATATAATGTGATACATCTCTTATCCCCTCTTCTCTATTGATGATAAAAGTATAAGTCTTTTTATCTAAAAAATTTAAAATCAACATCATTTTTTAACCAATGTAGGATGCATCTCTTTTATTGGTAATAATAGTAATTTAAGACTTTGTTTGTTTGTTAATGTTTTAAAACTTTGTTTTGTTAATGTTTTAAAGCTTTGTTTTGTTAATGTTTTAAAACTTTATTTTATTAATGTTTATGTATTTCGGGAGATGACAGTTATTAATTGTTGTATGAGTTAATTGTGGTGTCTTTTTATGCAAAGTGAATTTTATTTACCTATATAATATGTTTTTTATCAAGTAAAAAAATTATTTAATTTAATTTAGTTTTTTTTTATTTTTTGTACATATTAGCGACGGAATTTCCGTTTCTAAAACTAATCAATAGTATCATTAAAAATATTTTTTAATAAAAATTAGAGACGGAAACTTCCGTTTCGAAAATTAATCAATAATATCATTAAAAAAATTTAATAAAAATTAGCGACGGAAACTACTGTTTCTAAAATTAATCAATCTTATTGCAAAAATATTTTTTTAGTAATTTTAGCGACAAAAATATCCGTCACTAAAATTTTATTTATTTTTATTTTGTCTAAGCTATTAGCGGCGGACACTCCATTTCAAATTAGCGACGGAGACTATTAGAAACGGAATATTCTGTAGCTAATTAGCGATGGTATACATGTCGTTTCTAATCAGCTACCAGTGATTAGCGACAGAGAGATTCCGTCGCTAAATGTTAATTAGCGACGGAAAATTTTCGTCACTAATTAGTGATTTTCTAGTAGTGCCATTAGAATAAATATTTCTTACATTGGTTATAAATTGATGTTAGTTTTAAAAGTCATTAGATTAAAAACCTCACATTTTATTATCAATAGAAGAGTTGTATCTCACTCTCATATTTTATTATTAATAGAAGAGTTTTATCTCACATTGGTTAGAAGTAATGTTACTTGTAAATGTTTTTAAATATAAGACTTCTATTGACAATTGAAGAGGTTATATATACTAATATTAATACCCTTTATTATATTGATTATTATTATGTATTATTATTAGTTAATGGCTAGAAAATCAAGAGTTTTTAAAACATCCACATGGATGTTTTACAATGAATATTTATCAAAAGGTGGTGAGATGACACAAGGGGGTGGAATCGGGACGGGACCTGTCCTAATACCTCTCATCCTGATCCTATCCCGATAGAATTCGGGATTTCAATTTCCTTCCCGATCCCGTTCCCGATAAGTGTCAGGACCCGACGAATCAGGATCCCGACAAACTGGGATCCCAACAGTTTGGAAGATAAAAATCTCGTAATCTCGACTATAATATTTATGAACAATATTTTCTGACAGTAAAATACTTTTAAAATGTTTCCATCATGATTAAGATTGCAGGATGTATATTTACAAGTATACTTGAATATTTACATAATGGTGGGTATTGTTGAATATGTCATTATGAACAAAAGGAGAAGAGACGCACTAAGTGTAGAAATGTGATAGACAAAAAAAAACCATAACATTTTGAAAATAAATTTAACAAACATCATTAATTAATTTTAACAAATACAAATTAGATATTGTTTAACACTCACAATATTTATAAAAAAAATAGTCGGAACGGGTCGGGATTCAGGAATCCCGACGGGATTGATAATTATCCCGAATACTGTCCCAAAATAAGTCAGGACGGGAAAAATCCCGACAAAAATTGGGATCGGGAAATGTCGAGATGAGACCGGGTCGGGAAAAATGAGATTTTTGTCAGCCCTAGACACAACCATAGTGCTAATATATATATATATATATATATATTTTTTATTTATTTATTTATTTGAAGTATAATATTTTTTCAAAAGTGATACTTCGTGAGTAAATTTGATACATCATTGTTAGGTTATAATCTCTATACTTGAATATTCACTTCCACCTTCCATGCACTTTGTTTCATGACAAAGTTTACAAAGATGACTAGCATTTTCTTATTTGATATAGAGATTTTGAGTTTCGTTTTTATATTTAGATTTTTATTTAATGTTTGGAAATAAAAAATGTAAGAGAGTTGGGAGAGAAATTGGTGGCTCAAAGTGAGACAAAATAAAAAACTAAAGACAATAGTCCTAAAATCGTACAGAGAGAATAGACTTTATGTAAAAAAATTTAAGGATGTAAACAAATCAAATGTTTTTTATTCTACTCGGTATTTGTATTCAAAATATCCGAATCCGAACACAATTTTTTTTTATTTGATAACTATTTGAATTCAAATATGATTCCATGCACGGTATTCGATTCAAGTGTTCGAATAATATATATATATATAGATCATTTTACTAGACTTTTGAATTCTAGTATTTATTATTTAAAATTATCTTTAATGTATTGGATATTATTTCATATTATTTAGAATGATACAACTTTTATTTAAATAAATATTTAGAGAGAATGCGTGCAAAAAACCAATTAACCAAATTTTGTTTTAAAAATATTAAAAATAAAATTTTGAATTGAATACTCGAGTAGTATCGAATACAAATTAATTTTAATACTCGAATAGCAAACAAATACAAATATAAATATAAATATTCAACTAGTTTTACGAATACGAATTAAATATTGTAATATCGCTTCGATTTAGTTCGTTTACATCCCTCCAAAGTATCTCTAGTAGTGTCGAATCAGCATTTCCCTCTCTTTTTTTCATCTCTTAGTTATGATATTGTAGACAATAAGCTTAAGAAATCTTTCTAAAATAGAAAGAAGACGCAATTTTTTTCCCTACTAATGGGGGCATGAAAAAGAATCGAACCTAAGACCTCATATTTTGTATAGTCTTTTCTTTACCACTGGGTCATCTCCTTAGGGGCAGGAAGACACATACTCCCTCCCTTCTAGGCAAAGTCTACCTTACTATTTTAGGATGTTTCACTTTAAGATTTTATATTCAAAAAAATATATTTATTATCTCCATAACTTTCAACTTTAACCGCCACATTTGATATTAATATATTAATTACGCAAAAGTATTTTTATAATTATGATCAACTTTAATATTAATTATATATCTCTTAATAATTAGACTTTTTAAATATGAAGTCTCTGAATGGATCGGATGAATTATTTTGTAAAGTTTCAAAATAGAATTTGAGACAGTCATTTTGAGACGATTGTACGCATTACTAATAGTTGAACAAAGATAAATTTAGTACAATTATATAACAATTAATGGCTAAGTTTCAACCCTTGGTTCAGTTGAGTTGCTTTAAATAGGTTTGGATTAAGCATGTGGCTGAAATAACGGAATCACCTCTCAATACTTGAATAGTAAAGGAACCAAATCCAAACAAATATCGCAGTATTTAATTCGTATTTGTAAAACTGATTTTGAGTATTTGTATTTGTATTTGTTTATTATTTGAATATTCAAATTGATTTGTATTTGATTCGAATTAATATTCGAATTATTCGATTTAAAATCTTATTTATTATTTTTTAAACAAAATCGGGTTAATTATTTTTTGCACACAATCTCTCTAAATATTTATTTAAACAAAAATTGTAGAATATCATTCTAAATAGAAATTAAATAATATTTTGGTCCCTGACATGTCGAAAAACAATATTACTCGGATCTTAAAACAAATTAATGTTGTCCCTCAACTCGTTTTTATGGATCAATTCCCCCCCCCCCACATTACATTTCCCGTCTAATTTTTTACAATATGACTAAATTACCCTTACTAACAAGTTTCAAATAGCTGATTTTTTAAGAAGTACAAAATTGGAGGGGTTACTTGTCAATTCAACAATTTAATCACCTTCATCTTCAACTCAACTCTCATTCCCTTCCATTCATGGTTCCACCATGCATGGCTCTGAATAACAAAAATTCCCGGAGGAGGAGCTGCCGATGCCAAGGAATACCCACCTCTAACTTCTTATTCACACCCAGCAGCCCGCCTCTTCCCCAGACTCCATTGAATTAGGAGCTCTCCGATTTTTCCAACCCCAACTTTCTCCTCACCGGATCCAGCTTTGAGTCTGGCCTAAAGCAGTCCGGCGAGACTCCGGTGATGGAACCCAGCTCAACCATCCACTATAATCGCTGGCCTTCGTTTTTGTCTTCTATAGATTTGGTACAACAACCCCATTGTTGGCCTCCTGCAACTCCACACCCGGTCTCCGCTCAACCGGTTCTATCTTGCAACCTCAATTGACTCCTTCACCAACTCCATTCCAGCCACTGAATTTCCTCCTGCACCGTCTCCAGCAAAGTAAACCCCTCTCAGTCTTTCTCCCCGCTGTTTCAAGCTCCTTTTTACAATCGTCGGCCTTTTTCCCGCTCAAACCCAAGTCCTGATATGGCGTCAATAGCAGATTTGTCAGTTATTGGCTCTCCTCCGCCCAACCACCATCCTCCATCGCCGGTGAACACCTGCATCTCCAACCGACTACTTCTCATTGTCGATCTCCCTTATTCAATTCCAGCCAAAACTCCTTAGTCTCCTGAACTGCCTGGCCCAATAGGCCCAACATACAAGTCACGTGCCCGACACGTCTCCACCAGTCACGAGCAAAGCACGTGCATTCTAAGAATCAGGCCATATTAAGGTAACGGGTAGCGACCATGATTATGCTGCGAGTTGGGGGCTTAATGCCCAAGAGCAAATAGGGGGCTTACCCAATCCGCAAGAGAATGAGTGGGCTTACCCAACAGTAAGTATGCATCTAGCAGGATTTATCATGCTCGTTTATGAAGGTACGTAACGGTTGTCTTGAATGTGGGTAGTTACTTCCGAGAAACCCGCCACCATTGCCATGATGTTACCATTGCGATGAATGTGGCAGTTCATGTGCCCGCCATTCATGCCATGATGTTTAATGGGCAGTTACTCTCCGGCACAAGCTATAAAAACCCCTCGAGACAGAAGAGGGAGGTATATATATATATATATATGGCTAATGCATGTGTGTGTGTTTGATTCATCATGCCAAAAGTGTTTTTTTCAACATTACATGCATGGGAACAAGGGCAAATTGAGTGATGTGCCAACCGTGGACAATTGGACATACATATATCACTTAGAATTTAATGTATTTACTTTTTTAGTATATTAAGTTTGTATAATTTTTGTATCATAGTGAAATCTTCCACAAGATCTTATAAAAAAACAAAAGATGTTTCTAATGTTTCTTTTGTATTTTTTCTTATTACCCGCCCGTCTCTGCAACAATTTCGTAAGATTATAGATTCATTTATTTAAACATTTTTATATTGTATTAAATATTCATATATTAATTTTAATATTTACCATATTTTAGATTTTTTCAAAATATTCTAATTATAACAAGTTTGAAAAACTCTCTTATTATAAGTAACTTTTGCAAAAAAAAAAAATCTTAAAACCGTGAATCGAACGGGTATAGCCTAGTACTTTAACAAGATTAGTACAAAAACCCAAACAAAAGGGAAAAAAACTCATTTTAGTATAGAAAGAAAAAAAAATCTTTTTGGAAGGTAAACATTTTGCAAATTTGATTTATATATATACTAGTCTTTGTGCCGTGCCTATCGCATGACGCGAGTAGGGGAGAATGTCAGTATTGGAACAGAGAGATTAAGATTGCAAGCTCTAGACTTGAAAATCAGTGCTTGTGCGTGGAAGGGGGAAAGGACTCTGCCGGATGTTGAATCAAGAAAAGGGATATGAGAGAGCTAGGGAAGAGAGAGATGGTTGTGAAGCGAGAAAGGAGAGGAAAGAGAGGGGAAGTTGGAGATCGGCAAGGAGAAGTGGGGGAGTTGGAGAGAGTTTGCATAACTGCTCTTCACACATGTGAAATCTAGACGAAATTGAGACCGTAGGATATCGGTAAATGAATTGATCTCAGCCGCTCTTTATCCCAAGTCAATTACGAGCGTGTTTTCCAAGTTGTATTATAATATAGATTTTAATTTATTTAAAAGTCATAAAACACGTAATTCGTATTATTTTAAAACTACAACGAATTACATGTTTGATTTTGGGAAGATAAATTTGTATTTGAAAAACACTTGACTTAAAAAGTCAAACACTTGTATTTGAAAAACATTTGACTTAAAAAGTCAAACACGACAATAATTTAGAAAACAAGGGAATATTTCACTATGAAAAGTATATGATCTGCTTAAAAAACTTTAAAAAAAAAAAAAGAGAGTCTATTTTACTATAAAATATTATGATGTTTTTTTTGGATTAATTGCGGATCGATCCCTTTTCTAAAATTATAACCGCTCAATTATCATTTTTTTTTCTCAATAGTATAATTCCACTTTTATAATATTTTCCAATAATGCACTTACGTCTTCCTCCACTCTGTCACCCACCTTATCTCCCTCTTCGTCTTCCTTCAATTCCGCAAAGTCTTTCTACAACAGACCAATCTCAATCCTTTCCACAGAGAGAGGGCTGATCCTAGCTATCTTATCGCATCCAAGTACTCTTGTTGGGGAGGGCGCTGAGATTCTTTCCTTTGCAAGAGCACCAAAAAGGAGACTTCTTCCACTTTCATTTTATGCAGAGTCTATTAGAAATTGGAAAGGTAAAGTTAGTTGCTGCTTATAAAAAGGAGCGCTCTTTCTTTCGCGTTCGGCTGTAACGTTCAATCTCCTTTCTAACGCATATTCCCTTTGTGGGTAGGGCTCGTGTTGTTAAAAAACGACCTCAATCAAGCAGTTGGTGAAGATGAGAAGCTTTCGATCACAGAGCGAAATACTGAAATTGAGTCCTATCTGGGATTAGTTGCTTGCATCGAAAACTCCTATCTTGGATTAGTTGCTTGCATCAGAAGCTCTAATGCTTGCATCAAAAAGGTTCAAGGAGACAGCACGGGCATCGTAACCTATGATACTGGCATCGTAGCCTACAACACGGGCATCGTAACATGATTATGGAAAACTATATAGTTCAAGCGAAGATCTCATCTAAGGCAAAACCAGATTAAAACTGAAACTACAAACACATGGATTGCTTTAATAATTTTGAAGGCAGGAACAATCATTTCAGTATTTGCCAAAAATGTCAAAGAACCTTAGATATAGTTGAATTACCATTGTTCCTTTTTCTTTTCCTTTTTCAGGTTATTGATCTCTTGAGTGTTGCACGCAAAATCTTTTAATTTTCTAAGAGTTTCACTCACTTTTTTTGACTACCGCAAATTTTCCACAGGCGAATCTGCGATGCCCTTACCCTTGTCCTTGACCTTGCCCTGCCCTTGGAGAGATGTCATAATTGGGCATCGTAAAGCATTCCAGAAACTAAGTCGAATGCTTGCTATTGTAAACCATACCAGTAGCCATATATTCTTAATGGTGGGGCATCGTACCATGTCTCTCTCTCCTCATTTCGGGATTAGTTTTGTACATCGGTTTTTGTATTGTGATGCCCAAATTTAGGCAAGGATTTTTGCATTGCGATGTCAAAATTACAATGCCCAACTTCATTGCAATGCCCAATATTTATGATGCCCAAATAAATAAGAATGGAAGTTAGAGAGAGAGAGAGAGGGTGGAATTGAGGAGAGAGAGGAATGCATAAAAAATAGATATCCAACGTCATTTTTTTCATTCCCAACATCAAAAAGACATAATGAGAGTGTGAGAGATAAAGAGAAAGTCAAAAAAACTTTCTTCATTCCCATCGTCACTTTTTTCCATCCCAAAGTATGATATTTACTCCGATATCCAGATTTTCATTGCGATGCCTAATTTTGGGCATGAATTGTAAGTATGTCTTTTATTTATTAAGGGTATTTTCGACATTTTACCCTAAAAATATATTTAACCAGTTGAATAAAAAGAAAGTGGATTGGAGATATTATAATTTCTCTAAAAGGTACTGGCCCGGTTATCAAACTTTTTTCCAACGCCCGGTGAAACTTCATTATCCTATTGGCTATTGTCTACAAACGTGGAGTTACATCTATGAAAAGTTAAAAGTAATAGATGCAAAGGGAATGGTACAATTTGATTACTGGTATGTAATGTAATACGTTTCGCGCAAAGAGTTCATTATTCTATAATACAAGTGTCATTTATTACTAATGAGCAACTAAAAATGTCATTTTCTTAAAAAGTTTGATCTACAAACGAAAATTATTTACCGGAAACAAATTGAGTAATTAGTAAGAGACCGTTACCCTAAAAGAAGAAATTACTCGGACACGAAAGAATGAAAACTTGAGAAGTTGCTTGTAATAAAAAAAACGAGGTAGCTTATAACTCAAATCAAGTTATTACTTACTCCCTTCATTACGGCTAAAAGAGTTTATGTTAGAAAATCAAACTTTTTAAAACTTCTAGTAGCTCATTAGGAACAAAATGTCATTTTTATATCTAATTTTTAAAAGTGAACTCTTGAAGTAAAACGTCTCAAAATAAAATAGTAGATTTTTTGCCCGGAACGAAAAGTATCAAACATTAGAGCATCCACATTCATGGATCTTTCAAAAGGTTTATCCATCTTGGCACGTCATCGGTTTATAGTATGAACTCACTACTAAATATTATATCATGCCACGTTATCACTTTATAAACTTTTCTTTTAACAAAAAAAAAAATATATACAGACATCACTTTATCAACCATTCAACCAGTTGATAAAGATCAACCTTTCAAAATCATCAACCTTTGCCCATGGTCCTCCAATGGCATAAAGCTTTTCATTGTTGAATAATCATAGAGTTTGTACTAGTATTGTTAGGTACGGGACGCGGAGGGCGATCGGTGATGTATACCAAAATCAGGAACTTGCAAATGTGCTAGGTAGATCCAAAATTCAGGAACTTGTATATGAGAGAGAGAATTCAAAAGTAATAATGACTAAATATACAATAAACACCAACATGTTGAGGGGAGGGAAACAACGCTAATAACTTGCAAGAAAGTTAAGGCAATCAAATCTCGTCAATAACCACCCAAAGATCCATCTATCTATCACAAAAAAGATCCAAGTACAAACCAAAAAGATAACAGGGAGAGGATAATTATCTCGTCAGTTCTTGGATTTGGAATGCTTTACGAGCCAATCAATGACCGAGTCAATGTTTGTTGAGTTCTTGCATGAGATCATAAAGCAGCAAACCTCTCTATCTACAATAGATTTTAGCCCCCTGCATGACACCAAATCATTCTTATGTTCCCTAAAAATCAACATCTGCTAACATGGTGCACTAGAACCAATGGATAACTGGAAACTAATGAGACCAACACCTTTCCAGAGTTTAAACCTTTAAACTTTTTGGGCCCTTTATTGTCCTCTGGCAAAAGTGTCCATCTCGGCAGTTTCAATGCCTCCCATTTGTTCTAGAACACCAGACTAGCACCACTGAATACTTTCTTAAGAAGTAATGAAGAAACACCAGAAGTCAAACTGTCTACACTTACATCTGATCAGTCAAGGCTTGCTTCGAGAGGGCTCCTGGCTTGTCAATTTTGTTACCTAACACCAGCAAGGGAATACCATTCAGCGATGGTTTGCTCAGCAGATCATGGAGTTCGCTTTTTGAGATGCTGAGGTTATCATGGTCAGCAGCGTCAACAACATATCTGCAGGTACGACAAAGTTCAAAATATTACCGGTGGAAGTATGTTTCTAGAAGATATATTATTTAAAACCACTTAGAAAGCTCCAAGAATTTGAAGAAAGGCTTGTGGAAAAATGATACTCCTTCCGTCCAAAAATAAATAAATTGTCCTACTCTGACTTTTGTTGGTCAACTTGATTAAATTTTGACCAAAGATTTATAAAAATTTACTTGTTCAAACAAAATTCTAAAAGATGACATCCATGGTTTTCTTAATATTCTTTCGGTGATTAAAATTTTATAACCTTAAACATAATAAAAGTTAAGTATAAATTTGACACATTGTCCTAGGTTCACTTTCCAATAAGGAAATGAGACTATTTTGCCAGGAAGGAGCACTAGTTAACAGTTACAAGGTCTTTTTTTTTACAAGGTAAATTATCCATCCCGTTATATACCAAAAAAAACTTATGTTCGTAAAAAAAAACAATTTTTGTGATAAAGATAACATTCTTTTTAAGTACATCAGTTCAGCGATCATCTATATTCTGTACACCAATAAGGAAATTTTATAACCTTAAACATAATAAAAGTTAAGTATAAATTTGACACATTGTCCTAGGTTCACTTTCCAATAAGGAAATGAGACTATTTTTCCAGGAAGGAGCCCTAGTTAACAGTTACAAGGTCTTTTTTTTTACAAGGTAAATTATCCATCCCGTTTATACTTACCAAAAAAAAACTTATCTAACATGTTCGTAAATATAATGAGAGATTTCAATTTTTGTGATAAAGATAACATTCTTTTTAAGTACATCAGTTCAGCGATCATCTATATTCTGTAGACGTAGTTAAGGTGGATTCAAGGAGACATAGGATTATAAAAGAAAAATGAAATACTTCCAAAGAGATCATCACCATAAGGAACAAGACCTGTCTACCTATACAGAAGGGGGAAAGTCTACCATGATGCAACTTCTTTGGCTCTAAGTTTGAGAAGTCTAACAAGGAAGAAAGCATAAGCTGGAGCATAAATTCCATATATGTTTTTAACTGATGCAAGAACTTGGAAAGACCAATTTAACGTATGATTCCATATCCGAATGGTTGATATCATGGATAATAGACTGCTACTACTATTTCAGTTATAGAATCCAAAAGGAATCCAAAAATCAACTAGGATCAAGGTAGCCAGCAGAATCATCACATGACAGATGGTGATGAAGCCGATGTCAGAACCCATGAGTTTCAACCAAATGAACTCCCTCACCCTCACCCTCACCCCCACCCACACACACGTGTAAACACAAAACAAAAAAGGAAAACGAAAACAAGAATACGAAAGATGGAGATTAAAGTGAGAAGCCAAATTTGTAGTCTACGACCAACAAAAGACAAATTCTACACACCTGGGTCCCCCACCAAAAAAGAAAAAAACATAGAACAACAGAATTTTTTTATATAAATACAAACATGCAGGGAAGAAGCCAAAAATTGGTATAAGGGGGGAGCAAGAATATATTGGGATACAATATTAGATGTTAAAAGTGCTGCAACTGGGGGTAAAATCATGACCTTCGTGATTTTTTTCAAAAAGAAAGTGGGGGCAAGGGCAAAATGTTATAAAATCATAATCTCTTAGTTCTTTATCTTATTTTTCAAAAACTAAGGGTAATTTTTGAGACTTTCGTTAAACTAATTTTTCTTTTTCATTAGGGTGGTGGTGGTGGTGGGGTGTGTGTAAGAGCCCCCTTTCCCTTGTCTGTGGATCAGTTGTGATTATTAGCTTATAACAGTAATGCTGACAGCCAAAATTTGAAAAATAGGAGAGTGGTCGGCTCCAATTGCTCATGCAATCAAATAAAGAAAGATGGTAAACAATTATCACAGGCTGAGACAGACTTCTAAGATCAGAAAAGTAGAAGGGGAAGCAATCATTCAAGATGAATTTGGAACAATGGCTGCAGGGCGATGGATCTTAGGTTTTGCAACACCATTTCCAAAAAAGAAGCATAAAATAGGTCAATGCAAAGAATCTGATGAGATATTGGTAGCATCCCAAGATCACCTAGAAAGGTTTGATGTTGAATGACACCGCGACTCAACACCCTCGATATGATGCGGACGTTGGTATTGTGAAGGACGCCACAATTGAGATGACTCTCCGATCGATGAATCGAATTTGGATGCAACACCGACACACGAATATATGCACCATGAGTTTTCAATTCAGAACACTCGAAGAGACACAATTTCTAAGAAGAAGTCTCAATTAATAATCAACCAAGATGTAAAACAATGATTAAAAGGGCCTTTAAATAGGATACAAACCCTAAAGAACCCTAAAACAACTAAGACTTGGAGTACTAACGAAAAAGGAATTATTAAAGCATTGAATATCTTAAATAGGTAAGTTCCCAAAACGACCGCAAACTGACGCAGTTGGCGTGCTGTCAACATTCTTGTCGCGTTGCCAACTTTGTTGGCACGGCGCCAACTCCTTCAGAAACTCGAATTTTGGTCTTTTGGCGTGATGGCAGATGTGTTAGCGCCCCAGTATCTGAAGTTGGCGCGAGGGCGCCATCTGCAGAACTTCCGGACTTTGCAACTTGATCTTTTGAGCCTTCAAAACCCTCCAAGCCTTCTATCGCATTCCAAACATGAAATATCATTTATAGGGCCCTCAAGATCGTACCAGAATCTATGAGTAATATATGCTAAATATTTGAAAACTCAGTTGAAATTGAATATAGGAATTTAAAACAAATCTTTGTACCGAGTTAAAAGTCATTTAGTTTTATTCTGAGTTTCTGACTTCCAAATATGTCTACTGAAACATAACCCCTTTAAAATCCTTTACTTGATTACTTGGGATCTACTAGACATTTTATGTAAGTTTCCCCATCGCAACCCCTACTCCAACATGTATCATAATCTGCATTATTATGATGGAAATCCCACTACTTAACAGAATCAAATGAGTAGTGAGCAATGAAATAGGTATCTTGCATAGTATAACCATGAAGGCTAAAATACAACGCAAATGCTTAGAAAAACAAAATAGAGATTGAGGAATAGCAGCATACACAATGGCAGAAACTGCACGACAATATCTCTCCCACATACTGCGGAAACGGGGTTGACCTCCAAGATCCCATAACTTTATTGTTACATTTCCTTTAGTTACCTTCCGCATATTAAATCCCACCTGAAGATTTTAAAATACGAGATGTTGACAGTTTACAAGAATAAATAGAATCAGGAAAATCTGTTATGTGCACAAGTAAAAGCCAGTAGCCTCCTTTAAGAAGAAGCTTACCGTAGGGATCATATCTTCGCTATATCCACCAGTCTAAGAACATGCCCAACAAAAGGGATACCGAACATCAGAAATATATTCACATAGTTGGAACTCAAAACATGAAACAGAGAAACAAATAAAAGAGAAAGATAAAGAATGGTCTACATTATTAACTTACAGCGACAACATTTACAAGTGAGGTTTTCCCAGCATTCTGAAGTCCTATCAAAGAAAGCTCCATTTCCTGCTTGAAGAATAGGCTGTAACAAGAAAACGATAAGATAACTCATGCATATTAATATAACATTGAAGGAGACAGCGCAGTTTATAGAGAAAAAAAACTGTAATATTTAGTCATGATACAACAGTTCCAACAAGACTTTCCACGTGTCACAAAAGGCAAAAATATATTTTTGTAGTAAAGCTATCGCATTATAATTGTCACTGATAACCAGGTGCTCCCCACTCAAAACAATGACATCTGGATCAGAAATAACTGAAAAAGGTTTGCCCTTCAGATCATATTATTCTCAAGGTTTTATCTAACTTCCTAATATGGATCCACTACCTTCAATGCTAAGTACAAAATCTACATGCTGACAAATGCCTGATAGGACCGAGATTGACCGTGTTGCCCAGTAAATTTTCTATTCCAAAATTGACCATGGTGCCACATTTTTGTTCTATAGCAACCCTTACTCAACTCGGCCTTTTCCCAAATACATGGGGTTGGCTACAAAGAATATCCGACCTGCTGGTTCAAAAAGCCACAAAAGGATTAACTGCTAGCTAGTTGCAACAATCCTACCCGCTACCAACTGAGCTATGGTCGGATTTGTGTCCAAAGTTGGCATGCAGCCAATTATAGTTCCACCAACCAATAAAAATCGTCATAGATGCAAGTCCATGTACTAACTTCTTCCATATAAATCTCTTTCCTAATTACAGAATTACTCCTTACTAACTTCCACAAAGTTTTCCAAAAATTGAGAATCCAACAATAAGTGCCCCCATCCTTATAAATAGCAATGATACGGATGACCTCTGAAAATACGACATTGTGAGCTCGATGGTTTATCATGGCTAACACTATGTGTCAGTGTATGATAGATATCTCCTTTGCTTCATGGTCCGCGACATAGCCTAAAGTTCAACCTTGTAATACACTGGATCACTTTACACGGCACTGCATCCTTGTATGACAACTACATTTGTCGATTTAAATATATAACTTCAAAATCCCAAATGCTACAATATGGTAAGTTAATGATGTAGCAGGGGATAGAAGTCAGGCTTTCACTGGCTACACCAGCTCACGCCACTTGGCTCCATCCAAATGTATGCCCGCAAATTAGATCCACTTAAAAGAAAGTGCCTCGAAAGTGGCGTTATTTAGAGTGCTAAAGTTACCAAATTTGGATGACTTCCATAAAAGTAAAGGTCCAAGCATTAAACTCCAAAGTTGTTTCAATCAAACTAAAATCATTTTCTGCAGTACTAGTTCTCGACAGAATAGCAAGTACCGGGTATACCATATATTAGTAAATATATGCCACAAGAGAGTATGATCAAAGTCCATGGCCGGCCCCAAGAAAATGCGAGAGGTGAGGTGCGACCGCTCAGGGACCCCAAATTTGGAGGGCCCAACCACACACACACACATATATATATATTTATTTATTTAAATATTGGTATATATGAATATGATTTTTTGGGTTCTTTTTAATTTTTTGAGGAGAAAATTTTGGCCTCTTTTAAAAAACAAAATAGGCTTTCATATTTGTAATATTAATTTAATATGGGCCCCTATTTTTATCATTAAAAAATTAGAAGGGCTACAATATATTACTTAACTTATTTAGGTCTATTAAATAGAGAAAAATGTTTTAGCAAAAAGGAAAAACAAAAAGAAATATGAAGTGTTCCATAACATTGGAATTCCTTGGCTCCTTTTCTTCATAACTCTCTCATTCTTAACGTTATAATTCTAACGGCTAATCTCTCTCTCTCTCTCTCACGTTTCTATTTTGCACCTTGACTCTGCTTCTTTGACGTCTCTAATCCACAATAGGTATCAAAAACAAAAAAGATACTGTCAATTTCACTATTTGTCAATAAAGAGGAGATGTTGGAAAAACTTGATTCCAAGAATTTATTGATGATTTTGCTTAAAATGCTAGACAATCTAGATTTTTTCGGTGATTATTTGATACTTATTTTGTATTTTTGAATTTGCAAGTATTATACTTATTGAAAATTAAAATTTAGGTCGATGACCAATGAAGCTTATATTGGAGTTTAACTATGGAAATTTTATTTTTATGTAAACAAGTATTTTAATTCCATGAGAGAGAAGTTAATGAAAGAACTATTTTATATTCTCTCCGTTCCAAGCAAAGAGTCAACTATACTATTTTGGGACATTTCACATTAAGAGTCCACTTTTGAAAAATGATGTCTACATGCTTCATAACATTTCAACTTTACCCTCCACATTTGATATGAACATATTAATAAGACTCAAGCATTATTGTAATTATTAGCAACTATAGAGGTAGTTATATATTCCTCAATAATTAGACTTTTCAAACATGGACTATTTGGGTGGAACGGAGGGAGTATATATTTGGAACTCGAAAATTTTATAGAAGTTAATTTTGGCTAAGAGCATCATCAATGCAACCGTGGATTTGATCCTACATGGCCATCGGTAATTCACACCCTCAATTATATGTGTCATTTTTTCTCTCTTCACTCACATTCAATCAAAATGGATCTCTCCAATGCAAATGTGGATTTAATCTTATGTGACATGCATCCCACCACTAAAATAATATTTGACAAAAAATAAAAAGGAAAAGAAAAAAGAACAACCAATAGAAAGAGTTTTAAAAAGAATAATAATGACTAGGATGTCTCCACACCCTCAAGTAGAATGTGAAAGATTGACATTGTTATCCACAATGTGAATAAATTTGGTTGCCACTTTATATCCACACTCATCATCCACATTTGCATTGGAGAAGATTTTTGTTTAAAAAATGGTGTAAATCCTAGGTGACGTCTAAATTCTTTTACATCCACATTAGCATTGGAGATGCTCTAAGTACTTTATTATTGTATAGATTCGATATAAATTTTGTGTGAACTTATATGATGAAACAATTATATTCTAGCTCTATAGTTATATATATATATATACACACACACACAAAAAAAAATTTAATATTGTCTTCCTTTGAACGTATTAGGGGCCTGATTTTTCTTGTTTGCAATGGAAGTCATTTCAGTATCTGAGTCATGACTAAACTAATCATACCTGAGGATGGGAGCAACCTGTATCACCAACAAGCTGAGTCTCAGAGTTCTTATCATATAGATACGAATATATTTAGATACACAAAACTGCAATGGTTTACGAATTCTAAAGCTTTTACGTACTTTTCCTTTTCCTTTTCCTTCTGTTTTGGGGAGCAATATTGCTGCAGAGATGGAAACTTGACAAGACAGAATAAGGAAAACAGTTGAGGCCATTAAAGAAAATGTAGATCCTATGAACAGTCCAGAGACGAAACCACCATCAACATAGATCCCCTTGGGTTTTAGAAACTTAAAAAGGCCTTCACTTGTGGGAATAATATAAACAACATTAGGCTGATTAGTGATTACAATTATTCTCTACTCCTAGGATAAAAAGTCTAGGATCCCAAGGTACATCATTGTATGTCCTCGAATTAAAATCGGCAATTGTGTATTTAAAGCGTGAAGACAACACTAAAGTCTCTTTCTGTCCAGCTTTTGGGAGGACTTCATAATATTAATATCCCAAGTTCAATAAAAAGAATAACCCTTCTAGTACCTACAATCACATAATTTTTTACTTTCTGCTTTGCAGGTACTTCCTGATAATGAACTCTCATCTTTCACATACAAAGACTTAGTCCCGCAGTCTCAGTTAAGATGATTACCAACGCATTCCAACGACTTTAATCATAATGTACACAGTATAAAATTTCAACGAATACGAAGCCAGGAAGCATTGTAGATGCTAGGCAGCATACACAAACAATTACAATAAAGGACTATATACACGAATCAGCTAAAACAAAATCACATTGTCATCGCCCCAATTTCAATATATGTAAATCAAAGAGGAAACTGAAAATTAAGAATTACAAAGCAGTTTGAGAAAATTCATAACCATGAACATAATTCAACATTATTATAAGACCGAAACATTTTGGCCAGAATCAAAATATGGAAACAGAAACACAAGGCAGATCCCGCAACAGATAACAAAGAAGACATCGATTTTCTAAATCTCAATTCAAATACATTATCATGTACGGTATCCAAACAAAACAAAGCAGTTTTTTTTTTTTTTTTTGAAATTCATGACAATGGAGAATTTGAATAAAAGAGGCGCAATCGAATTATTTGAAACACACAGATATATAGAAACAGAGAAGAGAGTAAGTGCATCAAAAGAGAGCGGAAAAAGCGAACCTTCGAAGCCAATTCAGAAAAGCTTCCCATAGACCCATGATTATCCGGAAAACAATAATCAAACAAAAAAAAACTAGAGAGAGAGAGATCTACGAGCCTCCGTCCTCAACTGCAAAGAGATCACTGAGACTCTCTCTCTCACTCTCCGATGGATTGATAGACCTTTTTAAGTGGGGAGGGGGAAGCTTTTCAATTTTTCTCTCCTTCGCTACCTCTCTATCTCTCTCTCTACTGTTTAACGCAAAAAGAACAGCGAAACGAAATTGGAGGTGGAATGAATGATTTATTTGGATTCCCGCAAGAGACAAAACCAGAATTCGAAGTCACCCTGGATAAGGACGGATTTACGGAATTTGCCCCGATTTTTTAGCAGCTAGATTTCGCTGTGTGGTAATACGTGGACCAATGAGGGATTTGGATACAAGTAGGCAGTGGAGTTTAGAGATGAGGAACTCCACGCGTGGGTGGTATGCGTGAAAGTCATCAATGTATTGAGCTGTTGACTTAATCATTAATGATTGGAGCGTGGAGTCCACTACTGCGTTTTCGTGTAGCCACGTTTCGCCCGACAGAGTACTTTAAATGCTGTTCACTACGCTTGTTCGAATTCTAAAGGCCGAATCCAATAAAGAAGTCTGTCAAACTACAGGCTCGGCCCATAATTTGTTAGCGGATTTACTTTTCAAAATTTTCAATTATTTATTTTTTAATTTTTTTAATCATAAAAAAGTTCTTTTATTATTTTTTAAAGTAAAATTTGGACGGATACCTTGTCAATAATATTTAACCACAAAAGTTCATTATGTTTTTTTTCAAATGGTAAAGTATATTTTTAAGGTTAAAATGACGAAAATATATTTAATGAATAAAAGACATGTGCACACAACCCCTCCCAAAATTAAGTATCACAATGGAAAAACTAGGCATTAGAGTAAATATTAGACTTTGAGAATGGGAAAAGACGTTTTACTTTCTCTCTCTCCACTATCACCGGTCACCTTGGGAATGACAAAATCTTTTCTTCTTCAAGTCTTTCTCTTTTTCTCATTAATTGATTCCCCCGATTCCATGAAGCCCGAAGAATAAATGGTAATTAATAAACTGATTTGTACTGTATTCAAGAATGCAAGGCCTAATAATTGGATTTGAAAGTCGAGTATTTTCTTACGCGAAACTACATTACGCCGCAAATGGATTTTCTCGCGGGAACTTGATTTCTGGTAGAGAATATGAAGTCATTTTCAAAGGTAAGCTAAATAGTAGATTAAACATTGTTCCATTCCCGGCAGACTCCATTCAAAATTTCGGCGTAATGCTCCAAACTGATGTCCAGATTCTAACCTCTAGTGGTCTACACATTTCATTTCGATGCTCACATTGTAAGTTCTAACGATACTCACATTGTAAGTTCGGATGCTTGCAACCCTTTTGCTGTCCATTGACAAGAATTTAGCGTCATTGCTAAATGCTAAAATGTGCATGAATGAATGGAAGAAAAAGAAATTGGGGGGAATCAGCATATTTGGAATTTATTCTCTCGACATTTTCTTAAAAACTGGAAAATCATGGCTAAATGTGTCAGATGAATCATTGTTCGAGTAAGCTCCATAATCGTGGAACAGGGTCCCATTAAGGATCTACAATGGAAGTAATAGAGAAGATAGCTCCCTTCACCATTCCATCTTTTGATCATGTGCATTCACAGATGGTCGAAATGTTAGCTCTTTAGTTGCTTCCTAGAAATGTAGTAAATGGGCTTAGAGTCCGAAATTTCTTTCAGAACCAAGAATCAAGGGATTTATTTTCTCAAATATTTCTCCTTCGACTCGAAAGACCTTCTTCAACTCCTTCTTTATCATCAACTTTCACTGTTTGTACTTTTTCTTTTCTTTTGCATGGAAAGTAGACAAGGACTGATAGGTGATAGGGCACTTTATGAAGAAAAAAAACTAAAAAAGACTTATGCAGTTGGGAAAAAAAGGGAAACACTAGAGAGGTTATAATTCTCCAAAAAGGGACCGACCCGCAATTAACTCAAAAAATTTAAAATGGTCTCAACAATAAAATCTGGTAAAAAATACGTGAATTGATGCTTTGTTGATACCATCCATCAGTTTTGAAGGTGTTGCGTGGACAAGGAGATTGGTTAACTTCAAAGGATTGTATGCTATTTCTTCATCCTTTACTTTCTTGCTCAAGTTTTTTTATCAACTCTAGCCATCGAGGCAGATTTTTTGTGTTATTTCTTTTTGTGATTGTTTTTTCGCTTAAAAGAATAGGCACTAGTTGGTCCATACAGAAATTGTGGGGATATGATATTGGCACAATGTGTAACTTGATAAAATATATGAGAGAAACCTTGTTAGTTGAAAAAAAAAAAGCTCGTCATGCATGTGTGCATCACGATGCATCATTTGATAAGGGTAATGCATATTTTTTATGTATCGTGATGCATCAATTTTATATTACGATACATCATTATTGAAATTCGGTGTGTCGCGATGCACGAGAGATCTGTCTCAACTATTGATAAATCAGTATCCATAAATTCTACAATCGTGATGTTGTAATCCTACAAATGCGATGCATCAATTTTAGAAATGAGATGCATCATAATGTAATGGAAATGACAATTATATTTTAGCAGTATGAAATTTTAATCAAGATGCATCAATTTGGAATTTTGTTTTTTGAATCGTAATGCGTGCTTGTCTGAAGTGAGGGTTCCCTACAAAACTGACTTTTATCGATTTAAAAAAAAAGTACAATACACTAAAGCGGTTGAAAATTATCCAGAGCGAACCAACCCAATGTTTACTCGGTGTGTAATCTACCACAACAAATTAAAAACTTTACTTTTTGGACCCAAAGTTGTTTCCTTTGTGTTTGTGTGTGATCGTGATGCCAATCTGTACGTATGATAGTAGATTAGTAGGAGAGGCACTTGCTCATAATTCATAAATGCATTGGATTTTCAATATGAGATGACTTTGATGGCCGATAACACTTTATATATGATCTATTTGTTCAATGAATCTCATAAAATTCTCAATGCATCTTTCTTCATTTTCCTTTTATGTTTGTTCGTTTGTATTTATTAATTTTTTTGATTCATTTGGAAAGAAACTTCTCAATTAATCAATTAGTTTAGGCTTGAAAATGTCTATTCCACTGTCTATCACATTCGATGTCTTATTAAATTATAGCCATACGAACGTTCTAATTATTTTACTAACTCTTTTTGTTTAAGGACATGTGTAAGATCAAGATTTAATGAGATAAAAAATGTAATGGGGAGTTAGATGAACAATTTGAAGCCACCATTTCATATCCAATACTTTGTATTTCATATCCAATACTTCGTAAAATGTCAAGTTTGATGAGTTAGTGGACATCTTCTTGTGTTACTTTCTACCCGAACTATGTATCATATATCTTGAATACATCTTATTTTTCTAATTGCTTTCTTTCTCTCTCTCCCTCTAGAAAATAATTTATTTTTTCTTTCTAGGTTGTTTTAAAATATGTACTTATTTTTTAAAAAATTTTAAAGTTACTTTTACCATTTCACTTAATTGTTAGTCACACTTGTCATATAAGTATCCTTGAAATATACACATAATATTTATTTTTTTGGCTTGAAAAGTTTGAACATACACTACTATTAAAGCTTTAACAATACTCCCACTAGGCTATACTAGTAGTACACATTATTTTAATATATATATATATATATATATATATATATATATATATATATATATATATATATATATATATATATATATATATAATAGAGATAATTATTATAAAATTGAAAAGAAAAAAAGATTTTTTTAAAGACGGTAGTGTCGCCCCTATTCAGTGTTTGCCCAATAGAGGTGACACTAATGTATTTTATTTTTTTTATAAATTGTATAAAATCAAAAGAAGGAAAAATGTTTTTTTAAATACACTAATATCGCTCATACAGGGTAATACTAGTGTATTTCATTATATTTTTATAAATTATATAAATTCAAGCCATTAATTTAATATTTTTTTTCAAATGCACTAGTGTCGCCCTACGGGGCTACAGAACAACACTAATTAATTAGTGTTTCACCGTAGGGGCGACACTAGTGTATTTGAATTTTTTTCGTTTTAAACAATTTATAAAAAATCAAAAGTTTTTTTTAAAATTTGGTTGATGGTTTGAATTTGAAAAGGACAAAAAAAAGGAAATTTAATTTTTGTTTCCTTTATACAATTTTTGTAAAAAAAATAAGTTGGATTAACAAGTTGGTTTGAATTTTTTTTTTAATATAAAAGTGGATTAAGTTGGTTTTTTAAAAAATCATCATCATGATTAAAAGCCCAAAAGGGCAAAATAGTCATTTAAAAGGGATGGTTGTATTGGGGAAAAAGAAGGGTTGTACTAGGTTGCTCCCTTAAAAAAATAGCGGCCATATGATATGAGGTTCAATTTTAATTTTGTGTCGTTTGGGTCGGCACCGGCATGATGCATCTTCGTCACATAAAAAATAAAACGTGGCCTCGATAAACTAAGTCACTTGGAAAGATATAATAATATGACATCCAGGATAAAATGTATGAATCGTCCCTGTACTATGTCTTAAATCTTAATTGCAAAAATGTGTCACTGTATATAGTGTTAGCAACTAGACTTTGGTACAAATAACGTGGTGTATATTTTGAAAAAAATAAAAATATAAAAGTTCAATTTTCATTTAAAAACAGTCAGTTTTGACTTCAAACAAGATAATAATGTGGGAATGAAGAGAGTATAATTAATGTTAGGGCACAACAAAGTTACAAAATTTCACATACATGATTTCAATTATCAATAAAGTGACCCTAAACGTAACACCTAATTTATTAAATATAACACCATTTAATAGTTTAAATTGCTCCACTACCCCTCCATAAAATTTCAATTCATTACCAACAATTAGCTCTTCATCCATTACTCCCTCAACCAACTACCCCCATTACTCTCAGTCTCTCGTCCATAACCCAGTACATCCTTGCCGGATTGGATAAAAATACCTAAAATCTCAACATCGCATTAGGTCGAACATCCGACCACGCAAAACCCAAATACCCATTTTCCTCATTTTGAAAACTTTACATCGATTCCAACAACCTGTCGAAACAATACCATTCTTAGTTAGGCACAAAATCTAGGGAATGCACAACAATAACATTTTTTAGGAGAAAAAAAACTTTGTTGTCCTATTCCTATTTCACATACAGGTTCGCAGATACCAAAGCAAGAAAAGCCAACATCTCTACACAAATTTCATTTAAGAGCAATAACCCAAATTTCATATAAAAAAAATTAAAAAAACAATTATTCAATAATAGAGAAAAACAACCGCAAATGCGAAACAGATGTTTGGCTAAACATCCGTCTTAAATCAACGGATGTTTAGCTAAACATCCGCCCGAAGACAGCGACTTTGTGACAAAACATTCGCTTATGTATGCGACTGTTTTAAGAAGAGACGGACTTTTGTAGCGGATGTCTAACTGGAGTGCCGCTTTAAACTTGCGATTGTAATGAAGTAGAACCGCTACATGCAAGCGACTTTTTTTCCAGAAAACTGAATGGGAGATGGTAGATAGTGGGCGGGATAGTCGGCTGAGAAGGTAGTGGGTGGGAGAGATGGTAAACTGGGAAATGAAATGTTGGGAGAGAAAAGCGAAGTACCTTATTTCGAAGACAGAGAGAGATGTTCTGTGGAAGAAGGTTTAAGACGGTGAGTGAGTGTGTGCTGGGTTATGGATGGGAGTAATGAGGGTAGTTGGTTGAGGGAGTAATGGATGAGGAGTTAATTGTTCGTAATGAGTTGAAATTTAATGGAGGGATAGTGAGGTAATTTAGTAAATTGAGTGTTACGTTTAGGGTTTCTGTTATCATTATTTAGTGACTAGTCACTACTTAGTTTGCAAAATCTATTACTATGATAAGACAATTAATCAACAGTTACTTCCAAGATAATAAATATTCACATTAGGGTAAAAGAGATGATGTTTATTAGGGAAGTAAATCAGAACCATCGAACCAAATCAAATCAAATCAATCGATTTGGTTCGGTTTTGGTTGAAAACGGCTCGGTTCACATTTTTTGGTATCGAACCAAACTAAACCAACATATATATTTTTATTTATTGATTACTCCGTATATAATATATACTAGGGCTCCGTTTGTTTCACGGAAAATGACTTCCGGAAAACGTTTTCCTCACTTTCCAGTGTTTGGTAACCTTAAAAAATATAGTCAACATAAAAGCTTTTCCGAGTCAACGGAAAATAAAGCTTTCTTTTCCAGAAAATGACTTATGGATTTATTTTCCGTAGGTTATTTTCCGAATGTTCGAGCATCCCTCCGCGTCCTTCCAAAATTACACATATTTACATACACATACAATATTTCATTTAACAAATAAATTGTTTATAAATATAAATGAAGTTTGTGCACATTATTTATAAATTATAATTTTAAGAAATACTCACTACATCCTAAAATTGGTGTACACTATACTATATTATTATTTAAGGATGTTCCAAACATTATTTGTTTTATTTTTTAAACAATTTTTCATATCAATTATTAAAAAAAAAATTATTGTGAGCTTTAAAAAATATGGACCTTATTGATTGGACACCATTAATGATAAATTTAGGGTTATTAAAAGAAAATTACTTAAACTTCAATATTATTTTATATTCAATATGTGTATTAATATTATAATATTTTTTTTTTGTATTTATTCATATATTGTTTTCTGTAACATTATCCATGTATTAGCCAAACATCGGAAAATGTTTTCCGGCATATTTTCAAAAGATTTACTAAACACCTGAAAATAAAATCTTTTCATTTTTCAAAAATTATTTTTCGGAAATCATTTTTTGGAAATCATTTTCCGTGAAACAAACGGAGCCTAGGTTATACACATGCGATGTACGGTTTTAAGATTATAATTTTTTTTTTGTAAAAGTTGCTTATAATTAAGAGAATTTTCCAAACTCATTATAATTAGAATCTTTTGAACTAATCTAAAATAGGATAAATATTAAAATTAATATATGAATATTTAATACAATATGAAAGAAATAATTTAATTAAATGAATCTATTATCTTATGAAATTGTTGCACAGACAAGCAGTTGATATGAATTTCAAATTTACTTAACCAAGTACAATTGGATCAACTCAATTTACTTCAAAATAAAATATAATAATGAAATTAATAGTTTCATAAATTTATGAGAATAGTTAGTAATTTAAAAATAGTTGTTAGAATAGTTAGTAATTTAAAAATAGTTAACAACTGAATACTTTCTATCTTAAATTTAAAATAAATAAAAATTGAAATAGTAGGAAATTGAATATTTTAAAAAAAATTCCTAAAAATAATTAGCTTTCTTAATTATGATATTGAGTTATTATTCAAATTTGTGATCAATATTTAAAGATTTTTAATTGAAAAACACTTTATTTATCAAAAGTTTAAGATACAAAAGAATCAAGAGACATTACCACATGATATTTACATGTAACATAATATTACATCAATCTTTGCTATGTGTCTAGTCATAAAACTTACTAAAAATGGACAAATAGATTAATATTGTAAATGTCGATTAACCTGATTAAAATATGAAATTCTTGAATATTATATTCTTTTATATACAAATACTTAGATGAGTTTAATACATACAAAATCAAAATAAGATTAGGCTTAACAACATTGATAATAAAAAAATAACATCAATATAAGAAAAAAATAAAAAATGAACATGAGAAACATCTTCTGTTTTTCTCTTTATAAGATCTTGTGGAAGATTTCATCAAAAAATTATACAAACTAAATATACTAAAAATAAATAAATAAATGAAATTATAGGTGATATATGCATGTCCAATTGTCTATAGTTGGCACAACATTCAATCGGTTGTTGCTCCAATGCATGTCATGTTGAAAGAAAACTTAGGCATGATGAGTTTAAAAACACAAACACACACACACACATGCATTAGCCATATGACAACATTAAAGAATTCTAAAGCATGCTATAATTGGTTAATTAATTCATTATATTGTTAAAAAAACACAAACACACAAACATATACGTACCTTAATTTTCTCATTCACTTTTAGTATGTATATGCATTCTATTATAAAACATGAGAAGAAAAAAAAAACACAACTAAACAATTTGAAAACTAAGAAATTTGAGAGATGTAAGTTAAAATTTAAGAGGAATAAATTACAACGGTAAAACTCTCTTACAAATGATTGTGGAGTAGGAATTTCAATCGTCTAATATTATTTGTAGATATGAGAAGATATGTTGTTTAGAGGAGATAAACATAATTTGAATTTGAAAGAGATTGCTTAGAATGGATAAATAAATTTGAATTTGAAAAAGACTTGTTTGTTAAAATTCTATTATTAATAAAATGTGATAATATACATCTGTCACTAACCTATACACGTGAAAGTACATAATTTCTTTAAAACTTTAAGCATTTAACAAAAAGTCGTCATTTGGCAGCAACGGCTTCTGTTTTAGTAATAGTTAATAAACTAGGTTATACCCATGTGATGCATGGTTTTAAGATTTTTTTTTATTGTAAAAATTGCCTATGATAAGAGATTTTTTCAAACTTGTTATAATTAGAATCTTTTTAACTAATCTAAAATATGGTAAATATTGAAATTAATATATGAATATTTAATACAATATACAAGAAACAATTTAATTAAATGAATGTATTATCTTATGAAATTGTTGTAGATATGGGCGGCTAATATGAATTTCAAATTTACTTAACTAATTACAAATGTATCAACTCAATCTGGAATAGTTTTAGGATTTTTATCTTATTAAATTAGTTTTATGATTGTTATCTTAAATTAATCGATTTTGGATTTTTTAAACCACTTTGTAGGTGACATGTGGTAGCACAAAATCTCTTTAAAGCTTTTAATACTTTACAGAAAGTCGCCACGTTGCAGCAACGACTTCTGTTTTAGTAATAGTTAAATAAGTTATTATCCGTGTGATGCACGATTGACTGAGTGTTGTTTCTAAAACTTATTTTTCTATGTATATTAGATTAAATGTATAAAAGAGACTGAAATCTATTAGAAAATTTGTGTTTTCAAGTAAATGTACCTTAAAATCCAAAAATATATTTAATTTTCAATGAGATGCTGATAAAGTAATAATAGTACACTACAGAGTGATGATTGTTCAAACACTTTTGCTTTCGGAGTGGTCGATCAATTTTTAAGATCATGGATTTGCAATCTATAATTTTCTCTTTTGTAGATAATTTGTTAAAACTTAAAGATTTTCAAATTAATATCAAATAAGTTTTGTTATGCTTAAGCAAAAATAAAAATGTTATAACTTGAGAGTAATGCTCTCACTCCCTATATCTTAAGTTATTGTGAAAATATACATTACTCCCACTGTTTTCAAATAATTTTCCTCTCGACCTGGCACACCATTTAAGAAAAAGTAATTGATCGACAGCATTATATATATTGATGTAATGTGTTGTTTCTTTTAATGCCCTTGAACATGTGATCATAATTAAAGTATGTAGAAAAAGTAAGGGTAAAGTGGTAAAAGTAATTTTTAGAAGAAAATTTTAAAAGAGGATAATTATTTTGGAATAGAAAAAAAGGAAAAGAAGACAATTATTTGAAAACAAATGGATAATGAATATATGCATTGATATTAATTTTCAACATGAAATATAAAATATTAAGTGGGGTATCAAAAAGTTATTTTATGCTATTTTGAATTCTCTATTTCTTAGTGGGCTGTCTTTTTTACCTTTTATTTTAGAACCCAATTGCAATCTCTCTCTCTCTCTCTTTCTAATCTTCCAATGACTTCCACAGTTGAAATGGAATTGGAGAAAGGGTAACATATCCAAGAAACCTTTCTTTTACATAATCCTTTTGATAAGTTTTCTCAAGTCTCAAAAGATATCTAAGGGCAATGGAATTGGAAAGGAGAGTTTCAAGAATGCTTAAGGTGGAAGGAAAGAGAGCCAAGATCTTCCCCTCACCATCAAGAAGGAAGTAAAAGGAAAGGCAAGGGATAAAATTTACTTCAATTTCAAGTTGAAGAACAGAGAAATGGACCAAGGTTAGTGTTCAATTTAACCTTTGGTATTTTCTTGTAATTAAGGGATTTAAATGAGAAGCTTTTTAGTTGATTAGTTAGGAAGAAAATCTTTTAGTTTTTCTGGCTCAAGAGAAGTCATTATGATAAGATGCATATAATATTTGAGCAATTAGACCAACCAAATTAAAGCCTCATTGGGCATTATGCCGAGCCCACTGCTAACTGGGCATGGAATTCAAGCATTAGCGGGTACGTTTGCAATTTATCTAGACATTTTCCAGTTAACAATTAGATCAATCTTGTTATGTATTCATTTATTCAAATGATAAGTATAAAGCTTTGGTTAAACAATTTGATGTTCGAGTCACTGGTTAAACAATTTGTGATTATAAGGGTAGTTATTTTAGTTGATTAAATCTTTTAGTTTTTCCAGTTAGTTGGGGCACAATTGTGTTCCAATGTGTATATCTTGATTGAACTTATCATTCAATACATTCAAGGGTTAAAATTCCTAATTAAACTCTCTCTCTAACTTTTTGTTTCACATTTCATCAATTATCACATTCAAAATCAACAAAAGCATGATAGTGATAATAAAGGTCACTCTGTAGTGTGCTTCAAAATGGGAAATCTAAAATTTCTAAACTTAATAATCTCTATTTTGTTCTTTCAGGAGTCCAGATCTTTTGTACCACTCGTGTGTACCACTGGTGTACCACTTTTCATCTCAATCATTGGTTGAGATGTAATAGTTGGGATGTAATGGTGAAAATGAAAAGTGGTACACCAATGGTACACACAAGTGGTACAGGAGATCTGAACTCTTCTTTCAGAGGTGTGTGATACTTGACCATGTGTTTATGTTCTTTACCAGCTAAATGAAACACATAAGGGTTTGTAGTTCAGCAAATATAACAAGAAATGATGAATTAGCAGATATCCAAAGCAATAAAAACTTATTACTAACTTCTACTTTAGAACATGAAACCTATATAGTCCTAAAGCTGTGGTAGAAAATCCAATTGATCAGCGCGAAGGGGATACCCAGAGTTAGAGTGTTGGCTTAATTTCAATGATAAAGTCGAAAGACCATTGTGGTTCCAATAACATAAATTGTAATCAAAATTACGTAACAGAAGTTAAAGAGATACTTCAATTATATAACCACTCCCTTCTAAATGGGCAAAATCCAATCTTCTTAGCATTGTTGCGGAAGCATTATATAGCAAATAAGTCCATATTTCCTTATCAAACCATGTGGGTTCCAACACATATTACAAATGTGAGAACCAGGACCATAGGTCATGAGATACACATTCTAGATGTTTGAGTGAACCACCCTTTCTCTGCCTTTACACTCTTAGTTCAAGCTATAAAGCTTTAGCGTCCGGTGATCGGTTGGAGCCCTAATTGCGAAGAATTATAAGCTTTAACTACTATAGTACCTAGTAAATTGATGATTAACATCAGTCAAAGAAATTTGCAAGTCTAATTTAATTTAGATCTTTGATGTATTTCAACCCTCAAAATGTGTTATTCTCCTCAGTCAGCTTCTCCCCTCCAACCAACGAGCTCTAGCTCAACTGGTACTGCTCACTTCTCCTAACGGAGAGGTCGCGTGTTCAAGCCCTACTAGAGACACCCTAGACTTTACAAGTTTCAATAGAAAGGTCGGGTGTTCAAGCCTTTTTAGAGGCAACGTTGTTGTTCAAGCCTTACCCAATTGCCCCATTTAGCTGCTCGTTTATCTTAACGGAGAGGTCGAGTGTTCAAGCTCTACCAGAGGCACCCTAGTACATCACTACTCTCAATTGAGAGGTCGGGTGTTAAAAGCCCCCCTAGAGGCACCATTTGTTCTAGCCGCACCAAAGGCATCATATATCTAAAATTGTAGCCTTTCAAGGCATTAAAATAATAAAAATAATCCCCTCCAACCTTTAAAAAAAAAGCTTCTTCCCTCCATGTTTTTGGTAGTTTCACACTTCTCATTATAGTTCCATAATCTTTGTTGATGCAAAAATATGTTATTTTTTGTTTCTCTAATTTCGATGATCATTCGCTTCATGAAGTTTTCAAGTTGTTTCACCCGATCCACTTTCTTACAACCGACCACAATAATGTTACAAGAATATCTAAATAAGCATGCTTATTACCCATTTAATGAAGATTTTTTCATGTAAAGAGGAATGGTTATGGTTATTGAACTTCCTTAGTGAAAGTAGAGTGACCTTATCTAGATTAAAAATGTTGTATGAACTTAGGTATATTTCCTTTTTTGTTAAATTACACCCTAATCCGGTGACGAACTTTGCTAGTTGTTTTCATACATGTGTATCCAATATCAGGTGTTTAGATTTTAGCTCGGGGACCACTCCTTTTTTTCCCTTTTTTTTGGGTGCTCTAACTTTTGCCTAAGTCGCCCTTTCAAGTTTTCAACCTATCGAGCATTTACCTCATAGGGAGCTTGTCTTTCAGTGCATATGAAGATAATCTTCTTGCCTTTTGAGTGATCACGTCTTTGTAGCTTATTGGTTTCTTCCTATACATATGAAGATAACCTGCTTATCTTTGAGGGATCACGACTTTGTAGCTTCATGGTTTTCTTGAACGAGATTGGTATTTGTCTCTAAGGACGATGAGATGATTTACGTTCCAAATGAGTTTGACGAGAGAAGCCCCAAGATGACTCGATCAACCAAATTCTATAGGTTGGGACGAGAAAGTTCCTGAAAAAGATTAACGGGGGGATAGCCACATAAAGACTCGATTGAAGAGATTTTCGAGGGAGGAAGAAATGAATATGCTTAAATAAAAATGGACGACTCTAATGACAAAAAAAAATCATGATCTAGAGTTTACTTTATCGCCAAGTATCGCAAAATTGGTAGGTTATGGAACCTACTTAATGTTTATCTTTTGATGACTTTATATGTTTTAGCAAGGAGTTTTGTCTTTTGACACAGATCATGTTATAACCGATTAACACAAAGCTATAGGTGGTAATTGGATTAGGGTGTAGTGTTTGGGATGGATTGGTTTTTAGGGTTTTGGACGTGTTTTGGCTTGGATGGGAGATTTTCCAAAAGAAGCTTTAATTTAGAGAGGAGCTATAGGTGGCAACTGGGTTAGGTGTAGTGTTTGGGATGGATTGGTTTTTAGGGTTTGGATGTGTTTTGGCTTGGATGAGAGATTTTCCAAGAGAAGCTTCAATTTAGAGATGAGCTATAGGTGGTAACTGGGTTAGGTGTAGTGTTTGGGATGGATTGGTTTTTAGGGTTTGGACGAGATATTTTTCAAGAGAAGCTTCAATTTAGAGAGACTTTGAAGGACTGCTCCAGAGAAGTACCATTTTCTTCCCTTTTTCCTTTCTTTGGCATAAGATGTATTTCAACCTTGGTCTTTCTCTTTTTCCTTTCTTCTTTTTTTTCTTCTTTTTTTTTCTTTCTTCTTTGCTTCTTGCTTATTTCTTCTTTTACTTTTCGGAGCATCATAACAGAGCAGTTGAAGGAATGCCCTCTCTCTTTTTTTAGGCAAAGGGATGGTCACCTTTTGGTTGGTGGATATATATATATATATATATATATATATATATATATATATATATATATATATATATATATATATATATATATATAACAGCCCTGGTTTTGGGAAGTTGGATCATGAGGATGGCTGAAGATATTTGAAGGTTTTAGGTTTTGGATATGGTCTTGGTATGTGGTGGATTTGTTTAGGGGTTTGGAAGGGTCTTGGTGTATGGTGGGAAGCCTCAGTGTGCTACTAACAGCTCGACCGTAATGAGTCGAAGGTGATTCTGGTCAAGACGACTTGCTTGCGTTGTTGCATTCATATGTTTAATGGTTTGCAGGTCCATATTTTCCAGGTGATTCATCATCAACTCATGTAGACTTATAAGTGAGTCGATTCATCATTCTTGAGAAGATTGACAATCAAGAGATACTTGGCAATATGTGGTGCTCCAAGATCGGAAAAGAGACTCTACAAGCTAAAAAGAAGAGAGAGGCAAAAATGTACTTGACTCGAATATATATGAAGACCTTTGGGAATCTCAATTTGAGGACTTGGTTTTGACATAAGAATAATGGAGATCGAGAGGACTTAGTGAGCATAATCTATAAGGATGGGGTGCAGGCACGGAATGAGTAATTACGACAAAAGAAGGACACTCCTAGGGTTTGAAAGCCCCAATCTTGAATTTTTGCTTATGATCCTTGCGTTGTCTAGTTTATCGAAAAGGTGCAGGGCGATCAATTTGTAGAGACATGAAGGAGTAGGCTAATAAGACAACCTTCCAGATGTCCTTCCTTGTTACTGGGAAGTTCTCCCCTTTCTTAAATCAGATCCTTACTACTAAAGACTTTTGCAAAGTTATGCAATAGAGGGCCTTCTCAGCTAGTGAGCATGTAAGGTTAGCCAAACTTTATTCTCTTATCATCAGATTCTCCTCCCAAGATATGTGCAAGATTTCGTCCTTGCTTCCATTGTTGATCATATTACTTTTTATCGAGAAATCGAAGAAGCTATATAGGGGTCTTGCCTAGCTTGTCTGGCCTTCCCGGCTTTCCTGGCTTTACTTTCTTTTCTGGCTCCCGATCGGTCTTTTTTTTTGAAGTGGTAAATCTCTACATTTCGAAGTAGGACTCACTGAGATTGTACTTGAAATCGAGAGTGAACGATGCATTTAAATCGACTAGAGACGCATTTATGAGAGGTTAAGAGGGAAGATGAATTTGGTGATGGCGGTTAAGGATAATGGTGAGGGGATTTCATTTTGTCTTTTCATGTTTTTGAAAAAGCAGAAAGCAAATACATAGAAAATACCCTTTGTTTTGGTCGAACAAGTGTAACTTGTTTTAACAGTAAGAAGTGTCCTAAAAAGATGTACATGAGATATGCCTAAAATTCGATAATCTCTATGTGTGTGCACGTGTATGAGTTATCTATATTAAAAAAAATCTTAAGGACTGTAAACTAACATGCAATATACTGTAATAATTATCGATTTGATGCAAAAGTGTGTTAAGCTAAGCATGCAATGTATTGTGATAATTTCTGGCTAATATTTGTTAATCTTTACTGATGTAAGCTAAGCTAAGCATGCAATATCATGTGTTAATTTTCAGTTTTTTGCAAAAAATGTTAGTAGTTGCGAAGAAAAGCAACACAAAAAATTCCAATGTACATACACAAAAGGAAATTAGAAACATTTAACCGGACCCGGAGGCTGCCTACGTTCCTCATTTCGAGGCTCAAGTCATCATAGTTCAATTAAGTTAAAGAAATTTCTTTTAGAATTCTTTTTTGTTCAAGCAACTTTTATTTTTATTTTTTATTTTTTAAAATGAATTTCTTTTTGAATTGAAAACGAATCTTCTTTTTGTTTGCTTTGAAAAAACAATTTTTTATATTTTTATTTATTTATTTATTTATTTTTTAATTGAAAAATCCATTTCCTTCTCTCTTTTTTTGAAAAATACATTTTTTTAATAATTTTTTTTCTTTGGCAAACGAATTTTCCTTTTTTTTTTTGAATTTTTTAAAATTGGGAAACAAAATTTCTTTCTTTTTTGTTTTGAAAAAGATATATTTTTTTATTTGAAAAACTATTTTTTAATTTTTTGAAAAATATTTGAAAACTATTATTTATTTATTTTTAAGAAACGAATTATTTTTTTTACTTGATTTTTTTTAAATATTTGATGTATCCAAATTAAGCGGATACACTGGGCTTGAATATTTGGTTTTCAATCTATCTGAAACCTTGAGGCCCAAATCTGTCAAGAAGCAACAATAACCGTGAACTAGGCAGGGGCTTTCCCTGCGAACGCACTTCGGTGTAAAAATCAATAAACACATAGTTGAGATAACAATTTGACAGAGTTTCAGCATGTAAATTTGTGAGCGTACCTTCCCTCTTCTGTCTGAGGGGTTTATATAGCCTTAGTCATGAAGTCCACGATTTGAACCTCAACTACACGAGCATAAATGACGGATACATTTAAGGCCACGTCTGGAACGAGGGGGAAGATTACTAGGCATTTAGTCCCCACGTTGTAGACAACCGTTACCCACTACCTCGAGTAGGTTGACTCTGCTCGTTGTGAGGTTTTGCTCGCTACATTCTTGACCTCCGGCTGAGGATGGGTCTGCCTGAGTCAAAGATAAACATGTGCTCTGCGCGTGGGAGTAGTATTCACGTACCAAACAGATGACTGTCACTTGGGCCATTTGGATCGGGTAGTTTAGTGGCCCCATGAACGGAACCAACTGATGTATCCAAATTAAATGGATACACTGGGCTTGAATATCTTGATATCTGGCTTTCAATCTATCCGTAACTTTGAGGTCCAAATCTGTCAAGAAAGAAACAATAACCGTAAACGAGGCAGGGGTTTTCCCTGCAAACACACTCTGATATGAAAATCAGTAAACATGCAGTTGAGATAACAATTTGACAGAGTTTCAGCCTGTAAATTTGTGAGCGTACGTTCCCTCTTCTGTCTGAGGGGTTTATATAGCCCTGGCCATGAAATCCACGATTTGAACCTTAACTGCACGAGCATAAATGACAAATATATTTAAGGCCACGTCTAGAACGTTGGGGCGGATTCCCCGGCATTTAGTCCCCACGTTGTAGACAACCGTTACCCACTACCTCGAGCAGGCTGACTCTGCTCACTGTGAGGTCCTACTCGCTACATTCTTAGCCCCCGGTTGGGGATGGGTCCGTACCTGCTGGAAGATCATGCCTGAGTCAAAGATAAGCACGTGTTCTGCCCGTGGGAGTAATATTCATGTGTCGAACACATGACTGTCACTTGGACCATTTGAGTCGGGCAGTTCAATATTTGAAAACGATTTTTTTATTTGAAAGAATGAATTTTTTTTCTTCTGAAAGAGTGAAGTTTATATATAATACGAAGAATCAAAATGTCAAATAATCAAATAAAAAAATGTCCTCCGCCTTTTGCAATAGTAACAACGATAATAACAAATCAAGCATGCATTTGTAATATATATTACAAATCCCCAACAGAATCGCCACTGTGAGAACCTCGTTTCGACACCTATCTCACTATTGAAAAACGAGTGATTTCAAAACATTAAAGCGCGTGGAATGCACTCGGTGTCGTTATGGACTCTAAAATTGTGTGCACAGAGTCGCCACCTCTATTTTAAGGTTAAATAGAAAAAACAAAACCCAAAATACCAGAAAGTGTAGGTTTAGGGGCTAAGTTACGAGTTGGGAAAGGGTTAGGCACCCAACTCGCCCTTTTGATCTCATGATTGGGGTTTGCTAAAAACATGCTTATTTTATGTGTAAAATATTATAATTTAGTTACGTCCTAAAACATGAAATAGTTATGATTTTATGTACAAATATTATTTATAAACATGCATAATTATTATATCTACATTTTATTGATTATTTGCTACATTAATATGTATACTAACATCTATACATATATAAAAGGATAGTTGTGATTTTTAGAAAGTTCCCGTCAAAATGCACTTTCCAAAAATAACAGCACTTCTACAAATTATATGTGTCATTAATGCATTGGGAAATGAAACGAATTTGTAATCAAAATTAATTAGATAAATAAATCTGTTAACTTTTGACATTCTTTCTTTGACTTGAGACAATTGACAACCATATATACCAAAATATTTCAACTTCATTCACATCCGGCAATATAAAAAATAGTTATGATTTTTTTTTAACTATATTGAAATTTCAATGAGCTAATAAATAATTATTTATTTCAATTATTGAATTTAATAATCGTTTATCAATTGAATGATAAATTAATAAATTATCAAAACAATTACATAAATTATCATTGAAGATTAATTTCTTCTGCTGTAATTGAACGCCTAAGGGAGTTAGACAGTTCCTTAGCTTTTTTTTTTCTGAAGCAGTTTTCAAAGATAAAACCACTATAAATTTGTTACAATTTTGTTTGTTGAACATCATTGCTAAAAACAACTAAGGATAACATACCAATATGGAAGAAATCTATATAAAATGCCTCTCTCTCTCTCTCTCTCTCTCATTTTGCTTAGAGACATCAGCTAGACCAAGGGTAAGCCTAGATAACTCAACAGTTTTTCGTGCAAAATGTATTTTTTATAATGTAAAAGTATCTTTCCAACCTGTAATACTTACTGTATTCTTTTTATTTCGATTGCTTAGGATTTCATGTACTTGGTCCTCTCTTTTTTTTTCTAGAGATCATGGAGCTACAGTAAACTGAAAACAATTATATATGTGAAATTATTAAATTCTCAGGGTACCTTTGTAATCAATAAATAGCTTAAACATATGCAACGTCTAGGATTAAAGATGTAGGGAATAAATAACGATAATTTAATAAACTTCATGTTCAAGTGTATACGCTAAATTTAATACAATTTAATGATCTTCAAACTGATACATATTTATTGGTAACCAATATACATTTATTTATTAATATGCACCGTGACTACAAATTTCTCAATTTTGGTTTTATCAAATCAAAAAAATGAACATTTATAAATAAAATCTAATTAAATCAAAGGAATTTGAAATGTAGAGACGAAAAACAAATAAATTAGTGACTACAAAGAGGCCAATTTTGAAGTGAACAACTACATTAGATACAAATGATTTAAATTAGATGTATTTTAATTATAAAAATGTTAAAAAAAATAGATATTCAAAATACAAATCTGAAAATTCGAAATCTATATTTTTTTTTCTATACTCAAAATATAAAAAATTCGGGTATAACGTTAAATACTGAAAATATAAAAAAATATTGATTTATTTAAACCGTATTTAAAAAAATAATTAGGTAAGGAAGCATAAATACTTGGATCTTATTATAAGTCATTTCTTTTTCTAGTTTACTAAGTAAAATTAAGCTCTAAGATTCAAAAAAAAATTGAAATACAAAGTTGAATACTTTATAAAAAAATCTAACGCACCTTGCTACGAAATAGTTTGATCTGATTCTATTTTGGTTGGGGAAAGTCGGTGGATGAATTTTTGAAACGAAGGGTTTGAAGAGATGAAGAGTCATTGTCTTATGTTCACCGGAAGAATTTCCTAGGTTTAATGCTATAAAAATAAGAAAAGTGATCTTTTAGACGACTTAATTAAGTAAGAGTGAGAGTGAGGCGATGTGTATATATGTTATAGTGAGTGGGGGTGGGGTTTTTAGGCTAGAGAGTGAGAAGCTCTTTGTCTATATGACAAGTGCTTGAGATTTTTTTGAGCCAGATTGGTTATAATTGAAGTAATATTTGTTGTTCATTAAAGTAATAATAATTTGAATGGAATCAATTGAGAAATTTGGGTAACGTGAAATTTTGAGTATCTTTAATCCTTTTCGTTGTTGTTTGTTTTAGGGGGAAATTTGGGTCCGTCCACTATGTAAAATTTTCAACCGCTACAGTTTTTTATATTTTTTTAACTAAAAAGGACACTTTTAGAACGAAAAGAATACGACTCTTAATAAACCAAAGGCGCGCTACAGATCATTTAATCAATTCATCAATTTAAATCACATAATCTAATTTATGCCTCGCGCCTTAAATCATAATGTACCAAACCTTCATCTCTCTACTTTCATGTACATAATCAACATATGATTCAAAATTAATGCATCTTACCTACATCTCATATCTAAGATGCATTCGAAACAGCAGCTGGAGCAAGAACAAAACAGGGCGCTCATTTGATAGATTTGGGTGCGGCACATGCACTATTGGGCGCAACGCCCTGACTTGTTCTCCTTTGAAAATTGTTAGACTTTCCCTCTTCTATCATCAATTTATCTTCTTACCTTGTTTATTCTTCTTTGACGTTTTGGCCCCCTAAAACTTAACGTTTGTTAGTCCATTTAATTTATAAATTATATTTTTAGGACATTATATATTAGGGGTACGAATTTGAGGTGTCTACAACAGTCCAATATGTGAAAGAGATTGCCCCTAACTTTTATTTATAGTCTTAACAAAACAAAGAACTAATGGAAATTTCCTTCGCTGTAGCTTAAAAGGTAATCTATTATCATCTACTTGCGAGCTTGAATTAGAACTTGCGAGCTCAAATTGGTGACTGCTTATATCATCTACTTTGAACTATTGGCCACCATATTGAACTGACCTTTATATATATGAATTTGTATTGCATCTGGTAAACATGTGAACTGGTTTACCAATTGCCTAAAGATGACTTGTATTGAAACTTTTTGAATCTTAAGAGTTATGCTTCAAATCAATTTGTTTGTGACTATTGAATTTACAAACTTGCTTACAAATGTAGATTTTAATAGAATATGGGAATGATGTAAGGGATGATGTGTCAAAGAAAAGGCGAAGGAGCAAAACTGGTTGTTTTGTACAGTTGGAACTTGGTGCAGAAAGCTTGTTACATTGTGGTCTCTCATACTCTAAACTTTCTCAGCTTGTCGGAACGAAAAGAAGGCACCAAGGTTACTGTTGTATTGTTTAACTCGGTTCCGATCCTATGAATAAGTAGTTTGTTTAGTGTATGTTTTAAAGATTTATAAATATATGTTGGTGTTGTTTATTATGTTACTTGTAGTCTCAAATAAGGTGATTATCATAACAAGGTCTTCACCCTTCACATAGCTCCCAACGCGTCATATAAATCATTAATCTACTTGTCTTAGGGCTTGTTTGGTAGTCAGACAAGGATAAACAGTATTATTAATCCCAGTACTATTAGTGCCCTCGCTATTAATCATCACTTGTATATCGGGGTAGTTTTGAGATTACAAATGTTAATCCTAATTTTTTTTAGTGAGGGTGCTAATAATACCACCCTCCCCCTTGGTAATAATAGTGAGAGGATAATGACTTTATTCGGATAACTCATGCTATTAATGCTATTAGTTCCGACCACCTATTGTGTACCAAACATCAGACAACTCGGCTTATTAATCCTATCCGGCCTTAATCCTGGCTATCAACCGGCACCTTAATGTATTATTTTTGTTTTGGTTTGAGAGAGGATGATGTTTTGATGAGTAAAGAGTTTTTCAGACGTTTGGTTCTCCAATTTTGTTGGATGCTAAGAATATTGTTAGTGCTAGTTTGATTATGTATTAAAATGACAATGAATGGAATGACTTGTGTACACAAGAAGTGGTCTAAAGCAAAGTATGCAGGTGAGCTCTTCACCGAGGATCTTCTCGATAAAGACTGAGAGTAAGCCATTTGCTACTGGATTGACTTAAATGTAGGGTTAGGAGTGTTAGGATTAATCAGTACCATGCCTCTTCATTTAAGATCACATAGACTTCATACCTCATAGGAAATTAGGCTATGGTGTTTCACCCAAATGGTGGTGAAGGCTCAATCACGCACTCTGACGAAAATACTGGGCAGTACCTGCATGAATTAAAACTTCTTCAGTAATTCTTCTACCTATGGAGACAATAGAGAGAAGGCCACGTATGAAAAAAATGAAGAGTGAATAAGTATGTAGAAGACTGGGCGTAAATAAAATAGCTGTAGTACACCAAAAGTTTTAGCGAGGAAGTGAAAATGATGAGAATTGAGAAGTCTTATTCAAATGAAACACTATAAAATTGAATCTGAGAAAATTTATCCTAAACTAATCGTAAAAAATTCAAATGTGAAAAAAACTTTGAAATCAAATATGATAAAAAATTTATCAGTTTATAAACTTTGAAATGAAATGCGATAAGATCTATCCGTTAAAAAAACTTATCCTAAAATAACAGTAGTTTTTTTAACAGAAAGCCGTCACATGGCAGCAGCGACTTCGTTTTTAATAATAGCTAATAGATAGATTATATATCATTTGTTAACTATTATAAATCTTTGGATTATCTGATATGCATAATCTAGGCTCATGATTTAGTAATATAATACATACATACATACATACATACTAAACCAAACGAAATTTTGATTGTTGGAGGAATATTATTTCATCTGTTTTTTGTGTTTATTTTGGAATTTGTATTATTTTCTTTATAATAATTTATTTTTAGTATGTTATCTTCTAGTTTTGATGTTAATTCCAAATTAAATTTTATTTTTATTTTTATTCTTAATGTTTGTTAAGTTGATTAAAAATAATTTATATAAACCACAAAACCAAACCAAACTGAGTGGTTTGGTTCGATTCCAAACCTTATTTGGTTCGGTTCGATTTGAAATTTTTGGAACCAATAGAGGCGGTTCGATTTGTGGTTTTGGCCTAACCAAACCAAACCAAATCACTTATACCCATTATTTATACTATATATCAATTTGAAAGTAAGCTTTTTAAATAAGTAGTGTTTGCGTGTAGTATAAGTTATAACAACCGAAAATCTATATTATAAAACAGTTAGGTAATTGACTAGGGCTATTCAAAGGTTGAGATTAAATTCTCTTAAAACATTTAACGGTTGAGATTTACCATCGCATTCACATATATAAGTAGTTATCAATTTTTAACTCCTTATTTTTTCTCTTCCTATTACAAGTCACCCCCTACAATTAATATTATGAGCAATCATCATTTTTTCTTCTCCATATGTTTTATCTTCATATTACAAAGTCACACCATGTGATTAATCTTATGAACAATCATTCCTTATAAAACACAAATCCTTCAACTATCACTGGAAGCAATGTATCCCTTAACTGTAACTTTTTTTAAAAACCACACCTCTATTTAGACACTGTTATTTCAATTGACGAAATTAAATATACTAACACCGTGTTAAAGGTACGGACATAAAGATCTAATTTATAATTTAAAAGAGAATCAACCTAACAACTTGAGGCAATGCCGCAATGGGTGTAGTTGGAAGTTTTCTTTTTCCGGTCCTCACACTTGTCTATCATGATATTGGAGGAATGGAGGATACTATTATTGAAGCATTGCACATTTGCACATACCAAAGTATTGGAAAAATTTCAAAGTATTTTTAGCCTAAACCAAACAATTGCCTTTATGTAGGGGTGTGCAGGATTTTTTCGGAACCGGACCAAACCAATAGAACCGGACCAAACCAATCAAAACTGGACCGAACCAATACTTTGGTTTGGTCCTGGATCTGAATTTTCATAAAATTTGACATTTGGGTTGGTCCCGGTTCTCGAACTAAAAAAACACGGAACCGGACCGAACCAACCCAATATGTTTTTTATTTATTTATTTTATTATATATATATATAATAATAATAATATTATTATATAAGTATATATATATATATATATATATATATATATTAATTCCTAATACTTTCTTTGTTCTACTTTTTAATTGGTACTCTTTTATTACTTTGTTTCCATCGGTTTGTTATGTTATGAGTTTATGAGTTCGACATTTTTAATTGTTGAATGTACTTTTATCGAAGGTTTTTTAATTTTTTTATGAAGTTTCAGTCTTAAATTTTTTATTATGTATTTGTATTAAACAGTTAAAAAGTAAAAAATCATAGTATTGGTCCGGTCCTGGTTCTCATACATCTTTGATTGGTTCTGGACCGAACCAATGTTTTGGTTCTCATATATATTGGGTTGGTTCCGGTTCTAAATTTTTTGAGAACCAGACTATTGGTCTGGTTCTGATTTTCTCTTTTTTTCTAAAAAACTGGACCGAACCGGACCAAGCTCACCCCTACCTTTATGTCAGCTAACTAAATTTTGGAAAGTTTTTGTGTTTAATATTTACAATTAAGTCCATTTTCAAGTATTAATTTCAATGCTAGTAAAATGAATTAAACATAAAACTTTTTTTTTTCCTGAAAATTGATAGTAGCTCTGATCCAAAATATATGCTGTTTAGACTTTATGAAAGGTGATGAATTTAGGAAAATAAGTTAAGATGAGATCATTATTGCGATATGGTAAAATATTTAATAATAAAATGATTAATTGCTACAACTTGGGAAATTAATGAGAAGGGGGAAGTAGAACGGGATAATCATGTATTAAAAATCTAAAACAACACTTATTTTGAATTAATTGATCTAATGGAAAATATTATCCTTACCACTAATCATATAATTTTTCTTACAATTAAACCTTGAATTGGGGAAAATTGTTTTTGACAAAGACAATTTTACCATTCTTCAAAGCTTAGTTGTAATGAAAGTTGTAGAAGTAGTTGTAAAGCTAGCAATGCTGTGATATAATATAGAATAGAACTCATACTAATCTATGTGTAATTGACTAAAGCTATTTAGAGGCAACGATTAAATTATCTTAAAAGATTTAACGGTTGAGATTTACCCTCACATTCACATGTGTGAGAATAGTTATTCAATTTTAACTCTCTATTTGTTCTCTCCTTGTAATAAAGTCACCCCTTACAATTAATATTATGAGCGATAATCCCTTTTTCTTCTCTCTATGTGTTCTCTCCACATTACAAAGTCACATCTTCCGATTATTAATCTTTTGAACAATCACCTTTTATAAAATATCAATATCAGTTGACTGACTGAGACTGTCTGGCGGTGAGGATTGATTTCAACCACAAGATCTAACGGTCATGAGTCAGCTACATATAACTCTTTACAAATAACTCATTTCAATTATGGGTCGAGTTCGATTAGCGCCCCTCAACTATAACATTTTTTTAAAACTATACCTTCTTTTTAGACACTGTCGTTTCAATTGACGAAATACTGTGCCATAGGCACGAAGATCTAATCTATAATACAATATAACTCATAGTCACACATGTGCAATTGACTAAAGTTATTTAGGGGCTGAGATTGATTCCTTTACTGAGATCCTACGTTCATTATCACTCACATGTGTGAACGACGGTTGAGCAACTATCCCCCCTCTCTCTCTCCAACTCCCCCCACTATTCACGATTGGTGGCCGCTAATCTTTTCTCCACCAAACTCACGTCCCTTCTCTTTTCGATATTTTAATTAATTAATCAATTTTAAGCAAAAAAAATTCGTAAGTTTCGTAATTTGAAATAATTGTTTTTTTTCTTTTTAACTGTTATCGTAATTAACTTAATCAATTTATTTTTTGAAACTGAATCTCAATTTAATTTATGTCTAAGTTTTGAATATTTCTATTTTAATTTTTTTCTTTTTAATTGTTATCGTAATTAACTTAATCAATTTAATTTTTTTCCGGCCCGTAATTTCGTATAGAAATAAAATTTAAAAAAATCATAAGTTTTGTAATTTGAAATATTTGTTTTTTTTCTTTTTAACTGTTATCATAATTAACTTAGACAAATTATAAGTAAATATTAATTAATTTTCACATTATCTGTTTTATTTATTGATAAATTCACAAATTAGTGTCGTGTCATCGGCATAAACAAGAGTACTAATTTCTTTATAAAACAACTCTTGCTTTGAATATAGGGAGTAATTAGAGCATCCACAATAGTTACACCCTAAAACACCCTTTATATAAACCCCTAAACCTTTTTAGAGGCCCTTTAAAAAAATTTCAACTCCAATAAGCACCCTCTATATAACCCTTTGAATTTGTGACATCTTAATTAACAAACCTAATTACCAATATATTTCTATTTTTTTATTTTTTTATTTTCCTACCACAATTGAAATAAAATATTTATACTTTTAAATTTTATATTTTATAAAAAATATATTATATGTTTTGATTATATCAATTATTTTTATTTAAAGAAAGTCTTGTCACACTTTTTAATATTATCAATATACCCATAATTTTAAGTTATAAATAACAAAAAAAAGGGAAATGATAGTGCAAAAAATACACTAAATTAATTGAAAAAGAAAATCGAAAAAATGGAAAGCATACCATCATCAAAGTGATGATGTGAGTTGGGTTGTTAATTCATAGGCTCTCCACTCTAGCACATCAAAATTTTGGCCAAAAACTGGATGTTCTGATGAAGCCAAAAAAATTCAGTTTTTGTCGTCTTCTTTAAATTTTGAAACAAATTTTTGGAAAAGGAACGAATACTAGGAAGAAGACCAATGGAGAAGAAGATAGGTGGGGGAGAGAGAAGAAAGAGATGAATGGAGGCCGGCTAATACTCACCCAATAAGTTGGGGGAGATTTAGCTTTTTTTAGGGATAGAGTGATTAATAGGGTGTCCATTGTGGGGGTTAAGTGTGGTAAAAAAAATCATAAAAAGGGTTTTAGGGTGTTAATAAAGGGAACCACTGTGGATGCTCTTATAAATGTAACGAGGCCTCTATATTTATTGTGAACGTACGGTGGAAATCCTATTAATGTGTCGTGATTTATTGAAAGAATTAATTGGGTTAGTAGTTATGTATCTCCCCATCTAATTTCCGAATTTGTCCATGCGTGTATCTCTACAGTCTTCACACTGCTTTTATTCTCTTGTTCATTCATTCCTCATTTTTCTTAGAAAAATTCACAATCACAAAGCGTATAAATCGTTCAAACTGGTTTGTTTTAACTTAACTATAGATTTAATTTTTGAACCATGAAAATGCAATCAGTTGTAACTTAACTATGGATTTTTAGTTAGCCATGAGAATACAAATGCGTTAAATTTGCTAAAAGAGCTATACCTTCCGTGTGATGTTTTCCTACTTAACTCAATATTAATTTTGGGCATTCGAGCCTACAATACCTTGAAAAATCAAGGAATTAATAATTAAAAATAGTTAAAATCCTTTTAACTTCTTAAATACAAGTTACTAGTTACGTTCCAAAATAAATGTCATTTATTAACTTTTTTTGTGTATTCAAAAAACAATTAGATTATGCAATTTCCTTTCAATACTATATATATATATATATAGAGACAGAGAGAGAGAGACGTTCTAAAATAAAATAAAAACACTTATTTTAAAACGAAATAGAGTTTATTTTAAACATAAAATTATAAAATTAGTGTGTTTGATATAGTGTCTTGAAATAAAAGGAACAAAGTTTGATATAGTGTTTGTTAAAACATATTTATAAATGTTTTTTGTAAGACGTATCTTCCTTACCCTATTTATCGTGTGTTGATGACTTGAACTGTGAGAGAAATGAGATTCGTCTTTATAAATTAAAATATGTAAAACGATCTTACAGAAGATATACATAAGTAAAAATTAGAAATTAATAAAACTTGTGCGAAGGTGTAATAGGTTGAATAAACTATAAAGTCATAGTGGCTCATTAACTCTCTTCTAAGAACATCATCATTGTCAAATTTTGGCAACTTTCTACCAATTTTCTATTAAGAAGTTGTCAAAATTTTCCCATCGTTGAATTTCCTATTTTGTCAAATAGGAAGAGAATGATTTTCCTTCTTAACTAAGAAGTTGGCCTCGGGAAGAGAGGTGACAACTTGTCTTGGGAGGTGTGTATGGGGGGGTTGTATTTATGTGGGTTGGTATTAAATTTATTATTTTTTGTGTAAGAAGATTATATAATGAGAAGATATATTAAGTGGGTAAGAAGATAAAAATGTGTAGGTGGCAGTAAGACCCAATTAAGAAATTGTATAAGAATAATAAACATTGGGGATCCTCTAAAATAATAATGGAGTATGAGTAATCGTTTGGAAAATGGAAAATGGAAAATGGAAAATGGAAAATGGAAAATAACATTCTCTAATGTGTAGCAAATCGTAATTTTATATTCAAAAGAATGAAAGATGCCGCTTGCTGCATATAAAATACTTATTTATATAAAGATTTTAAATTAGGCGATCAAATAATGGACGTTAGCGAATTAAACAAGATACACAACTCCGCAAAGAATACGGTCGTCCTCGTTTAAATTCTAACGGAGGAACACGAGAAACAGAGATACACAAAGCAAACTATGATGTTTGGTCACAAGTCTTGATCAGCTCTCTCCAGATCCAATTTCAACCCAACTACGTTAACCACTCTTTCTCTCTCTCTCTCAAATTCATATCTCCAATTTCTCTAGCTCAGTTCGGTTTAATTCGATAATTTTTGGAGAAATTTGGAAGATCATTCGTATACTGAGTTGAGATTTCTAACCGCTTATGGTCGAAGGAACTTCAGCAACATAGCAGTATCCCCAAATTTCACCACGGTGAAGGTTATGTTATCCGGTAAGCATCTTTGACTTTCTTTGACTTCGAATCAATCGTCCTTGCGTGTTCCGTTTTGTGATTTGAAACTGTTTTTTATGTGTAATTATTCAGTTTTTATGGATTCATATGTACTAGGGTTTAAGGTTTGCATGCATTCAAGTTTGTTTACTGTAGGTTAGTTTACTTCTTCAATTCTGGTATCTGAGTTCCTAGTGTTGCATGTTATTTTACTGTTACTGCTCGCAATTCTTTTTTTATTTTTTTATTTATACTATTCGAACTATCAAGGAATGAAATTTATTCTAAAATAGCTTGGAATGGATTGGCCATCTTTCTGTACCAAACCAGCACTTAATGCCTGATTTCTTTTTCGATCCTATGTGATTTATTGACAAGAAATGTTGTGATCTGCTGATTAGTGAAACCGAGTCATACATATCTGTAGTGTTTTTTGGTTGCTATTGGCTTTTATCTTTTACTTGAGCTCTTAGTGTTGCTTATTCATAGTCTATTGTCTTCTATTAATGCTGCGTAACTCATAAGCCTTAAAGACTGAATTTTGTTTCAACCAATGATATTAGTGATTGTCAAATACGGTGTTTCTCTTCTGCCAATTTTCAGAGTATGTCTAATGAATTTTGGGGTTCTATACAATGAAGGACTTTATCATTGTCTGTGGTTTGCTTGCATATCTTCGACGCTTTTTCTTTCTGAATACCGTGACTCATTAGTTGATATTTGATTGTTTAAATAGTGGCTATGTATGCAAATGCGTATAAACACTCGAAAGAATATGTCTTTTTCCCCTTTTATAGCCATAGTACTAATGTTGTGACACTACTTTTGGATCTCCATAGGTTGCATTTTCTTAAATGCAGCATTATCTTGAAGATATATACGGGAACAAAATGAGGATGAGGAACAAATATCGGAAACCAACTTCTTTACGTTGCAATGCAGGAAGCAGATGCTCGTTGTCAGTAGCTGTAGGTAGCATTGTGGCATGTCTTGTTATGCTCCAATTTTACTCTCAGATTCAAAATGCAGCTCCTGGTGGAGAAGTTCGGATTCGCTCTAGTCGCCACCCACTATTTCGTGAACTTGAGGAGGTGGAGGAGGAGAATATAAAAATTCCCCCACCAAGAAAACGGTCCCCACGTGCCGAAAAACGAAAACCTAGACGGCCAAAAACCACCCTGATTGATGAATATCTTGACGAGTCGTCCCAACTTAGACATATATTCTTTCCTGATCAGAAAACAGCAATAGATCCTTTGAAGGACGCAGGGAATGATAGCAGTTTCTACTATTATCCTGGAAGAATTTGGCTGGATACTGATGGAAATCCTATTCAAGCTCATGGAGGTGGTATTCTGTATGATGAGAGATCAAGTACATACTTTTGGTATGGAGAGTATAAAAATGGCCCCACTTATCATGCTCACAAAAAGGCAGCAGCACGGGTTAGTATTTTTACACTCAAGTCAGTCTAAAATATTTTCTTCTTCAAAGTATAAGCAAACTGAATTTATCTTGGCTATTGCTTGGCATATTGATTATTGCTTTTGCTTCCAAATGTTAAGGTTTTCCATCGTGGACACCTGTCCTTGTCTTCTTTTACATGCAGTGTATGCTACAGGCCCAAATTCTTACATACGGCCACAACCTGCTGGGCACTAATAGTGGGATACTAAGACCTTCAGAATTTGTCAATCTATTCCCTTTAATGTGTGATTAAGATCTCATCTCTCTAACTTAAATTACTAAGGTCCTCGTCCCAATCTCACCGACTTAGCCTGTTTAACTCAGACTTTTGGTCCATCACTTCTTTGAATTTTCTTCATCTTTCTCTCCATGCAATCTCCAATACAATCCAAAGGTCACATCTTTGTAATGAACTATTGATCTCATAAGGCACCCAACCTAGCCCCATAATCTTTCACTTCATTAAGCTTGCATAATATATTTAGACGAGAATGTCTGTTCCATGTTCTTTCGTTTGCCATCAACCACACTTGTGTCAAATGCCTCTATGGGACTTTGGGGCTGGCCATTGTTCCAAATTTTTAAAGGATTTGCACAAGTCATAGTGGATTAAGATTTTGATACGTATTCAGCGGAGATGCTTGTGAACATCAGGGGACTAGGTATTATCAGAGCCTTGTATTTTGATTTAAGTTTTGTATTTTCCTATTATAAGAACAAGCCTTGGCCCAACAATTAGGTTGGGCTTCTGTGATTTTGGCAGGGATTCAAGTACACTAGACTCTTCATTGTATAATGGGGTTATTCTTTTTATCATAAAAGTCTACTTTCTCCATGGATGTAACGAAATCTGTGTATGCTTGTTTTAGTATTCTTTCTGAATTTCCGTTTTGTGTTTTCAGTTGCAATTCATCCTTTTGATTGCATTAGACTTTTTCTTTATTCTGTGTTCTTGTTTGACAATGTTTTATTCATTCTAATGGCTTTTCATTATTTTTGAAACTTCAGACAATCTGAGCTGGCTCGAGTAAGCCAAGCTTCTCCCTTACCTCATGAGCCAGGCTCGGATTAGATCATTTTGCTCAGTTCAGTTGGGCTTGGCTTGAGATTTGAATATAACACACACACACACACTATGAGGATTTAATTGACTTCTAGAGACAATTAGTTAAGATGTTATGAAAAATGATTAGTCTAATAAATACATCGAGTTTAATTAGTCACATTGTTTCCTGTCAAAAAGGATAAACTGATAATTTTAATTCTACCATCAGGTCGAGCTTGTAGCTCGTGAACAAGCTCAAACCGAGCTCAAACACAATGATTTCTAAACGAGCAAATCTCGAGCTCTTCTTCAGAAGCTTGGCTCGAGCTTGAAAAATACTTAAACAAGCTGAGCTCGAGCTGGCCAGGCTCAGCTCAGGTTGTTTACACCTCTAGGAGCACTCATATCAAGCTCAGCTGCATTATTTTTCTGCTCTGCTTATTTATCAGTACGTTCTAAGCTCCGTGGACAAGTTCTGTTTCTGTAACTTGCAAATCAATGCTTAAAAACATCTTAACTCACAAGTAAACATTTAATTACTCGTTTGATGTGATAAACAAAAAGGTTCCCAAGATTGACATTTTATTGGAAAGAAGAGTGTCTCATTTGACTCGTCGTATATTCCTTGGTAATTTCCATTTCTGGCTCTCAGAATGTTATTTTCTACACTGCTTTAGAGGACATAGCTTTGGTAAACTTGATGCTATAGAATAATGCATTTTTCTTGTGATACCCTTGTGTGTATCCCCAAAATGATATTTGCCTAGAAGGAAACAAAGAATTCCGTGACATGGAGTTTTGACTGGGGTAACTAGAATTTATCATCAAAGAGTTAGAGTCTAATTAGGATTCTGTAATGTCATTCACCTTTGTTTGTGATCCGTCCCTCCATTCCCAAAAACTCCCGCTTTCACCACTATTAAAAAATAATATTTTTTTCCCTATTTATCATAAAATTGGACTCTTATCTCCAGATGTGTGCCCCCCACCCCCTTTTCTCAAGGACTGTATGAAACCATTCAGTGAACTTTGGCCTGTTTCTGTACCTTGTGCAATGTGAAATTTGCTCCTCCTTTCTTTTTTCTTTTCTTTCTGGAGGTTAATGGTAGTTTCTGTGTCAATATTCTGTTTTTGCACAGTGAAATGTGCCACTTTTCACCCTTTTTTTTTGATAAGTAAGATAGATATATAAATAACAGCTTCAAAAAAGGTGAAGTGTCCTATATTCACCGCGACTATACATTGAGACCCCACTAACTACCAAAAATATTATCCACAAATTCTACAAAAGGATTAGAACCCTGCGAAATCGCCTTGACCACCAAAAAAATAGCATCTGCAGAATCTGATTTTTGATCTCTTCCGAGGTCTTTTCCTTGTTCTCGAAAGCCCCAAGGTTCCTTTCTTTCCAAATGGCCCAACACACAACCAATGGGCAGCATCCCAGAAACTAATTTTCCTTCTATGCTTATACATGGTCCAGCACAAGAGGAGCTGTTTGATCGAATTTGGCTTCACCAAAGTCAAACCTAGCTTGTTTTGATAGACCTTTAGTAAACATATCGAGGACTTGTAACCTGGAAGGAGCATAGATTAAGCAAATGATCTCAGCTTCCAGCTTTTCCTTTATAAAATGTCTATCAACCTCCACATGTTTAGTTCTATCATGTTGGATTGGATTATGGGTGATGCGGATAGCTGCCTTGCTGTCACAGTACAACCTCATCGGTTCTTCAGGCTTCAGCTTTATCCTTTTTACCCAAAGTAATTCACAAATTCCTAGAGCCACAGATCGATATTCATCTTCAGTACTACTTCTAGCAACAACAGATAGTTTTTTACTCCTCCAATAGACTAAATTTCCCCCCACATAGATGCACCAATCTGAGGTAGACCTCCACTGAACCACTGAACCTGCTGATTTGGAGCATGTATAAACTGTCTCATGGTGCTAACGGCAAAAGAGATATCAGGTCTTGTATTAGATAAATATATTAGCTTTCCTGCCTTTCCATATCCACAGCCTCTTTTGTAAGTCAACAATCTCCAAAGGTTATCCTTCATAGCTTCTGAAATATCTTTTGGTACAACTACTGTTTCCAAATTAGAAACAAAGCCTTTGTAGTTCAATGATAAAGCATTATAAGAAACAAACCTATCAATAGGATGTTGTGTACATGTACGAGTGCCTTTCCTAAGAGCAATGGGCAATTCCTCAACCTCTTGTTCTTGTTCTTTACCTTCCGACTCCTGCTGTGATGATTGATTCTAACCCAACGATTGTGATTGATTCTAACCCAACGATTGTGTGACTGGATTTGAACTCTGAGTAGGATTCATGGCAGTGCTAGGATTCCCTTGTTGTCTTCTTGCATAAACCCTGAGTTCCTTTTGTCCCTCTGATTTAGTTATAGGCACTGATGGTGGTGACTGAAATCGAGGATTTTCAAGGATTTCTGATTCTAGGAGAGGAGTCATAGGTGGATTAGATTGATTTGGAACAAGAGGTTGAACTGTTTGTACTTCCCAATTTTGAACTTCATCACCCAAACTCACCCCTTGAAGTTCATTTCCCTTGAAGTATGGCTTATTTTCAAAGAAGGTAACAACAAAACTAGTGTAGAATTTCTGTTTGATAGGATCATAACATTTATAACCCTTTTTGAGTGGGTGAATAACCTACGAAGATTGTTTGTACTGCCCTTGGATCAAGTTTATTTCTATTTTAGGAATGAACATGAACAAAGGCAAGACACCCGAATACTTTTAGTGGTAGAGAGGTCACTAGTCTAGATTGTGGAAATGAAAGATTGAAGACACTTAAGGGAGTCTGAAACTGTATGACTCTAGAAGGCATTCGATTGATTAGATAGGCAGCTGTAAGAACTGAGTCTCCCCAGAAACGTTTAGGGACATTCATAGTGAACCTAAGACTTCGAGCGACTTCCAACAAATGTCTATTCTTTCTTTCGGCCACCCCATTTTGTTGTGCGGTGTCTATGCATGTGGATTGATGAATAATCCCTTTTTCTGATTGAAATGGGTTCTGAGTTGAAGTACTCAGTTCCATTGTCAGTTCGAAGTATTTTGATTTTGGTATTAAACCGTGTTTCGACCGTAGCATAAAATTGTTTGAACACAACATTTGTGTCTGATTTATCCTTCATTAGATATACCCAAGTCATTCTGTATGGTCATCAATGAAGGTGATAAACCCCACTTGGTGTGGGAAAGGTTGGGAACTCTAGAAGGACCCCATAGATCACTATGGACCAAGCTGAAAGGGGAAGAACTTTTGTAGGGTTTTGCTTTGAAAACAGAACATTTGTGTTTGGCTAACTCACATATGTTATCCTGAAATTCATCAATCCTTTTATTGATAAACAAAGAAGGGAACAATTTTTGTAAGTAGGGAAAACTTGGATGTCCAAGCCTCCAGTGCCATAACAAAATCTCCTCTGAAATCGAGTGTTTTATTTACCACATAAGGCTTTTCCTTTGGTTCATTTTCTGCAAGATAATACAGTCCTTGGGCTTCCCTAGCATTGCCAATCATCTTCCCCGAGTTCAAATCCTGAAATTCACAACGATCAGACTAGAATTTAGCAACACAGTTGTTATCTTTAGTAAATCTACTGTTGGAAAAAAGATTGCTGGACAACTTTGGAACATGTAACACAGGTGTGAGATTAAGAGTGGGTGAGATAGGTATCACTCCCTTTCCAGCAACAGGTGAAAGGGTTCCATCTGCTATCCTAATCTTATGATGACTAGACAATGGTTCATAGGTGGTAAATAGGTTTGACTGACGAGTCATATGGTCGAGGCACCAGAGTCGATAATCCAAGGTACATTACCTTCTTTCATTGTTGTATGCGCAGAAGAAACTGTACCATGAGTGTTTGATGAGAGTGTCAACTTGCTCCTTAGTTAAATGTGTGTTGAGGGTCTCAATTGCAGTGGGTTGAGTCCCAAGTTCAGCCATGAGAACTTGTCCAGTACTAGACTGCCCTTTATTAGGATACCTTTGATTTGAGACCCGACCTTGAAGGTGTGTTGGTTTGCCATGGAGTGCCCAACATGTCTCTTTGGTGTGCCTAGACTTATTACAGTGATCACACCAAAGGTTTGCCTTGTGATCAATTTGTTTTGGTATTATTTTCGTTCCACCTTTAGCCAGTAATGCATCCGACGCATCCGCTGACTCAGTGGGCAATGCAGATTTTTCCAGAATGACATCATTTCTTGATCCATTCATGGCTTCTCTTCTGCTCTCCTCTTTTCTAACATATCCAAAAGCTTCTGCGACAGTTGGTAAAGGATCTTGGGCCCAAGATCCTTTCTCTGGCGGCATCAAACTCCGGGTTGAGTCCTTCTAGGAAGTCATACAACCTATCTCTCTCCAGAACTTTCTGAAATAGTCGCTGTAGGACATCCCCATTCAAGGACTGTAAGCTGATCAAATTCTTGCTACAACCCTTTCAGTTGGTTAAAATACTTGGTGATGTTCCTGGAACCTTGCCTTCTGCCCTTTAGATTCGATTTCACAGCAAAGGCTTGTGCGTAGTTACCTTTATCAGAGTAGAGTTGGTAGCTGCTACAGCATGATCTCCTTTGCTGTGGAATGAAACAAGTAGACTTGGCTGATTTCTGGCTCCATGGAATGGATTAACCATGAACTTATCATGGCATTCTCAGTTTCCCATTTGAGTTGGGCAACTGGATTACTTGTGCCTGGATCCTTAACAGTGCCTGTCAAGACATCTTTACGGATTGAGACCATTGAAGATAGTTCAATCCATTGAGTTTCATAGTGGTTATTTGCAGTGAGGGATTGTTTAGGGCTGAATCAGAAGATTTTTCCATAGCAGTAGTGCTTTGGCTTGAGACTAAATCAGTTGTGATAAAAGATTAAGAGTGTTGTATTGGCTCTGATACCAAGAAGAAAGTTATGAAAGATGAAAAATGAAATTTTTCATAATAATTCTGTGGTACAAAGCTCCCTTTTTATACAAAGAAGAGTCCTAAAATGTATGTCAATCAAATCAAAGTGAATTAGCCTATAATTAAGGAAACTACCTAACTTATGTCCTATCAAATCAAATACCCGAATTCACTGGAAATTCACGGGGTCCAAACATGTTTTACATATTTTACATATTTTATATGTGTTATAATAAAAAAATCAACACTGCATACACCTGTTAACACTATTTCACCATCAACCAGCGCTACTGAGCTAACAAATTCCTCCTTATCCACGGCTAGCTGAAACATAGGCAGAAAGGCTCGCTGTAACTCTACATCCCCGCACCACTTATCATGCTAGAATTTGACCGAGTCCCTTTTACCCGTATTGAAGGAGATGAAACGTTTCACCAAATCTCATCTCTTTCTGATGTTTTTCCAAACCCCCACCCCAACACTAGAATGAACCTCATTGGGATCCCACAAATGATTCCCCAGCCCATACTTGGCCACCACTACTTCCCTCCAAAGAGCTCCCTTGTCTGTCAAGTACCTCCACAACCACTTCCTCAAAAGAGCGGAGTTAAAAGCTTTAAGCCTTTTAACTCCCAAACCTCCATTCTTTAAACCGGAACAGACTGAATCCCACTTCACCAGATGGTACTTCTTTTCTTCCATTTGACCTTCCCACGAAAAGTCTCTTTCCAATTTCTCCAATCTCTTGGCCACTAATACTGGAATATCAAAAATAGACATGAAGTAAGTAGGCAAGCTAGATAACGTGCTCTTGATTAAAGTCTGCCACCCTTTGACAAATACTGCTATTTTCAGCCCGCTAATCTAAACCTTTCGATAACCGGATTCCATATGTCCATATTGGAAGAGTGAGCCCCAAGAGGTAAGCCAAGGTAAGAGGTCGGAAGGGTACCAACCTTACAGCCAAATAAGTCCGCCATATTACCAATAGAACCCACCGTCCCTATTGGAAATATCTCGCTTTTCTGAATGTTAATCTTCAATCTAGAGGCAGGAAGAAGAAAGGGACCATCCGGAGATACCCCAATTGTCTCGACTCCACATCACAGAATACCAACGTATCATCCACGAAAAGCAGGTGAGAGACCATCAACTCAGAACCTCTATCCCTACTAATTTTGAACCCCCTGATGAAACCTCTCGAGGTGGAAGCATCCATAATCCTGCTAAGAGCTTCCATCACAATAATGAAGAGAGACGGAGATAGGGATCTCTCTGACGAATTCCCCTCGAGCTAGCAAAAAACCCCGCCGATTCCCCGTTCACTAAAACTGAGAATTTGACTGAGGAAATACAGAATAGAATCCACTCCTACAGCATCTCCCGAACCCCATCCTAAATAACAAATAATCCAAAAAAACCCAGCTCAGATGGTCATATTCCTTTTCTTAGGGAGAGACTGGATAAGGCCCTTGAAGAGGTGAGATCCTTCGATGTGTTAGAAGGGGCAAATGGTTTGAACAGGGATGATTCTGCTAGAAGATCTGTGCTCCAATTAGAAATTCAAAGACTCCTCAAAAGCCAGGAAATTAGCTGTACATCGTAATCATTTGGTTATTGCTATTGTAGATGTTTGTGTTTTATATTTTCACCTCAATTTTGACGTGATATGTGCATAAATCGTCTTAGGAATGTCACACAGTTCTATCCTAGTTTTCCAAGAATTGTGCATCCTCTATCAAGTTGTGTTTTACTGGTGTCTCATCAGTATTGGCATTTCATAGTAGGAAGCATAAAGAGCATCTTTTGACTCTTTCCTTTGCAAATTTAGCAGTTGGGATCCTCCTGTAATTTCTTCTCCCCCTCTGTATGGGATGCTGGTGCTGGCGTGTCGTCATCAGTTGTGTAGGATTTTCGTTTTTTTCTCAATGCAGATCCTGATCTGAAGCCAAGTAATTGTATTGTACTCGGGGGTGGATCCAGAATTTTAGTACCACGCCACGTGGGCTAGGAATTTAAAAAATATTGTAAACAGTAATAACTATGCAAAATAACTTCATAATCGGAAAAAAAAAGGTTATATATAGTTGATGACTTAATGAGCCTTACCGATTACATACATAATTATAAAATAACTTAAGATTAATAATGAAGTTTAACAAAAAAAATTGTTTGTTTGTCGAAATGTTGACGTGGGCTGGAGCCCTACTCATCTAACACTTGAATCCGCCCATGATTGTAGTGTATTCTTGACATCCTTCTGTCTATGTAATATGTAAGTAGGCTATTACATGTTTTTGTTCCTGCTGTCCATGAATACTATGTCCTCACAGTTTCCTCGTCTGTGGTTGCCTACAATTTTTTCTCTTAGGTTTTGAACTCAGTCGCTAGGTAAATGCTTGACGAAAGTTTTTTTAATTTATCTATGCGCTGAAGACCAATGAATTGATTCTTGAGAAATGGAGATAAAGCTGGTGGTTAGTTCGAATAGAATAGGGCCACTTATTTTGAGACAGGGAATAGTTAATTTAATAGTATGCAATGCGTCTAGAAGGGTCATCAATAGGCAGAAGAGGCTTTTAAACTTGTTAGGAACATGTAGAGATTAGGTATATGAAATTGAGAATATTATACAACTGGTTGGGCATATTTACCTGAAAACAGACATTTAGATAGGTTCAGACCTTATAAATCTTAAGTGGGTTACTTAGCACTAACAAAGCTGCCACTTTATAGATCCAAAGATTAAAACCAGAGATTGGAATTTTGGAGGAGAACAGAGTACGATGGATAAAATTTCGGGGAATGTGTAGAAGAAAAGGGTTGTAAAATGTTAAAGCAATCTGCATGTTGAAATTTTGCCAGATATTGTTTTGATACATAGAATATTTCAACCCGGTTAAGATTCCTTTTTTTTTAAAAAGGTTGGAGGGTACATAGACCGAACCCCAACCCTTAATTTTTTATTATTTTAATGTCTTGAAAGGCTACAATTATATATATATATATATATATATATGTCTTTTTGTGTAGCTCGAACAAATGGTGTCTCGGGTGAGGCTTTGAACAGCCGACCTTTCGGTTGAGAGTAGTTAACAGGGTGCCTCTAGTAGCCTAGTAGGGTGGTAGGGGTTGAACACTCGACCTTTCCGTTAAGATAAGTGAGTAACTAAATGAGGCCTTTAGGTAAGGTTTGAACAACAACGGTGCCTCTGAAGAGGCTTGAACACCCGACCTCTCTATTGAGAGTTGTAAAGTTCAGGGTGTCTAGGGTGTCTCTAGTGAAACTTGAACACCTGACCTCTCCGTTAGGAGAAATGAGCAGTACCAGTTGAGCTAGAGCTTGTTGGTCCCGGTTAAGATTCCTTGTTTGAGGAATGCAGATGATAGACACCAGATTTGGGGTTATTGAGTGACTTCAAGGGTTCAAGAAGAAAAGTTATGGAGTTGAGAACACACTTCTTTCAAGGATAATGATATATATATATATATATATATATATTTATTTATTTATTTATACTTCCTGGACTGGACAGTCTGTGGTTAGTTATAGATTTTCATTCTTTACTCAGGCGAGATACTGTTGGGCAAGACATAATTGATATGCTCCCGGTGTACATAGGATGCGTAACCTAATTAGACTATTTTATTTTATTCTATACTTGCTTATCAAAAAAAAAAAGTGTTAACCATATCTCTTTTAAATACGTCTTCAGGCCTTCCAGTGCAAAGTCTTTTAAATATCAAGATATTGACCAACCACCTTCATGCAGGTTGATATCATTGGTGTTGGGTGTTATTCTTCAAAGGATCTGTGGACCTGGCAGAATGAGGGCATTGTGCTGGCAGCAGAAGAAGAAGATGAAAGCCACGATCTACACAAATCAAATGTGTTGGAGAGGCCAAAAGTAATATACAACAAGAAGACAAGTAAATATGTAATGTGGATGCATATTGACGATGCCAACTACACAAAAGCCTCCGTAGGAATTGCCGTTAGCAATTCCCCAACTGGTCCCTTCGATTATATCCGTAGTACACGACCACATGGATTCGATAGCCGAGACATGACAATCTTCAAAGACGATGATGGTGTGGCATACCTCATCTACTCCTCCGAGGACAACAGTGAGCTCCATATTGGACCACTTACACAAGATTACCTTGATGTGACAAGTTCCATGGGTCGAGTTCTTGTGGGAGAGCGCCGTGAAGCGCCGGCACTGTTCAAGCATGATGGGACTTACTACATGATCACATCGGGCTGCACCGGCTGGGCTCCAAATGAGGCCCTGGCTCATGCAGCAGAATCAATAATGGGTCCTTGGGAAACTATAGGAAATCCATGCATTGGGGGTAATAAAGTTTTCCGGGTCACTACATTTTTTGCACAAAGCACATTTGTGCTCCCGTTACAAGGGTTCCCTGGTTCATTTATATTCATGGCGGATAGATGGAATCCAGCAGACTTGAAGGATTCAAGATATTTATGGTTGCCTTTATTGGTTGGGGGAGCAGTAGACCGGCCTCTTGAGTATAATTTTGGGTTCCCATTATGGTCAAGAGTGTCCATTTACTGGCACAAAAGATGGAGGCTTCCCTTTAGATGGAATGGAGAAAAAATGATCAGGTAGATGTTTTTTTCTGAGGCTTTCTGTTCATTATATAAGGCTTGTTTTTATTTTGGCTATGTTCTTTTTGCCAGCTTCTATTCTTGTATTATTGTGTATGAAATCAATCACTATAAGTTTTTATTAGGTCCCCACCACAAATAAGTAGGTGTACAAAGTTCATTGTCATTCATGTAACTTGAGTCCCTGTTTAGAGGGGAATGAATGTCACAAGTTTCATATGTTTCAGGGTAATCTTCTGCTCTTAATTTTCTGTGAGCTTGTATGATTAGTTATTTATCAAGGGTTGGTCCAACCCACCCACCCACACAAACAGGGTTTAGGAAATAATATTTCTAGGTAATTTAACATAAAAGTATATGTCCTACAAAGATGATCACAAGGGCTAGCTGCCTGGTCAGTGCCTTAACTATTTGAGTTAGAGGTTAATAAAAAAGGAAAATGTAGGGAGATGAGAAAAGGAGGCGAGATGGGATTACGCTCGAGGAGGAGATGGAGTACTCTTCCACATGTAGCAGTAGCACGGGGATAAATACTCGTATGTTGCATGGAAGATCCAATCATTGGTGGTCGGAGTCTAGAGTGTGGAGTCTGAGAGATAGTTACCACTTACCAAATATCTAAGGTTACCCTTTGTATTTTAGTTGTTGTTAGTTACCACTTACCAAATATCTAAGGTTACCCTTTGTATTTTAGTTGTTAATATCTTGTTTGCCTTTGGAACACGTTTGAGTAATCAATCAATCCAACTTGTGTCTTGCCCAAACTGAAACCCCCCAAACAAACATTTAGAGAGAGAGAGAGAGAACTAGTTACACATGTTTCCTTTTTGGTACTCAAAAAGCACTGTTATCCCAAGTAAAAGAGCGCATCAACCTTTACTTTGTTCCATTATTAGAATAGACTAACTGGTCCCCATGGATGTTGTTCGTGAAACCATGCACTCATAGTCAATGTTTCCTGAGAAGAAAAAAATAAGCCAAGTCATGGGCCAACTCCCTGTTAACATCCAGATGCATGTGGAAAATACTAGTAAAGTAATTGCAAAAAGTGGGTTTGTCTCGTCAAAATACCTATAAGATGTGAAAAGCCCCTAAAAAGAAGCTCCCACTACCTAAATTATTATTTTTAACTTTTCTTTTTATCCTTTTTAGTGGGCCTCCAAACCACCATACCCTTTCTTATTGTTTACATTTTACAACTTAACAACAGCCAAACCCACCAACAAAATCGTTTCTTGGGCTCACTGATAAAGATGGTTATGACAGCCGATGGGCCACTTTTCGACTTTGGCTAGTGGTAGTCCTAGAGGAGCGCCTCATTTGTAGTTTTTATTTGACCAAAATATAAAAAAGCCCCGAAGTTTTTACCCAATTTCAAAGTGATACCTAATTTAAGATTTGTGTCAAACTCATACCTGACCTTGCAATTCGTCTTATTTTACACCCTCAGCCAAACGGTCATAGGGTAAAATAGTCATTTTCTTTTTTAATTTAGTCAGATTGGAATTAGAGCAAACTTTTAGAAATATATGAGCTACAATTCCAATCCCATGGCTTAAATTCTACAGTTAGACCTGGATAAGTTTTTGATAAGGAGAAGTAGAAGCGGAGATGGTAGTGAAATATTGAACCTGAGAGTGATGCTGAAGAAGGGAAGCGGCGGTCATGGACGAATCCTCGAAACACTGAAATCGACGATGCAGAAGCACTGGAAATTTAAAAGACGAAGCTAGAGGCAGTATGAACTACGTTGGCAATTTAGAAGACGAAGCTGGTCACCGTGAGGGTTGACTCCGGTCGATGTCTCTTCTCTCACAGCCCGACGTGGGCCAATCCTTCCCTCTTCCTTGTCCATTGATTCGATCTAGAATTGGAATAGCTTCTAGCCTTGATTTCTTCTGAGATCGGCCTTTCCTTCTTAGATCTGTCTACCTCTGGCACCTTCTCTATTGATAGATTGAAAATGGCTGCTCCTTCTTGTTAGAGAAACCCAACAGCAGAAATTGAATAATTTCCACCTCTCTGCAACGGGGCGAGATCTAAGGTTTCGATGGGAGGGGGAGGAGAGAAGAGTTGGTGTGTTGAACCGTCAACGTTGACGGAGATGGCGAGACTCGGCTCGAGAGGGCAGCATTGGCAGGCAGGAGAGAGATGACCCGAGATGAAGCTTGAGGGGGTCAAATATGACGGGTATTTTAGAAGGTATTACGGATTTCACATTTTATGGATTTGTTTCATTTGATTTTTAGTTTTCCCTTTGACCAAACAAAATCTTGATTTTTCCCACTTGACCAAAAACAAGAAGGACTATGTATCAAGCATCGGGGAGAATGAAATGGACTCTCAACAGAAGGACTCTATTCAACAAATGATGATTCTCTCAATTGTTTCTTTTGTTTGGGCTTTTTTTCTTCTGGTTTCTACAGATGCGGGATTGAGATTTTGATGATATTGAATGGGAAATGGGTGATTTCTGCTGCTGGTGGGTTGGGTTTCTATTTTGGATATATAATTATTACCATTTTGGAGAGATTCGACGAAATTAAAGAAAAAAAATGAAAAAATGACTATTTTACCCGGCACGTGCTATTTAACGTTCCAATTGAAACGACTGTTTGGCTGAGGGTGCAAAATGGGACGAATTGCAACGACTGTTTGGCTGAGGGTGCAAAATGGGACGAATTGCAACGTCATATATGAGTTTGACACAAACCTTAAGTTTGGTACCACTTTGGGATTGAGTGGAAACTTCAGGGGGTTTTTTCATATTTTGGTCTTTTTTTTTTTTTTTGAGTATGCATATTATAAATTATAAATAAAATTAAAAGAGCATATTACAATCGTTTTTAAGACAAAGTTATTTCCTAATTTTTGATAAAGTAACTAAACTTACTTTTGTTATTTACCACTCCCTTAGTCCTAAAATCAGTTTCTCATTTTTATTTTCAGAAATATTTTATAAGAAAATTGTCTATTTGTTAGACAAAAAAAAAAAAAACATTGATATAAATGATACTTTGTTGGTGTTAAACAAAAAATTACATGAAATTCATGTAAATTTAATAGGAGATATTAATTACGGGAATTGAAATAGCTTGAGAATCAATGACTCAATGTTCATAAGTGTAAACTCTGTGGCTCCATCTTCTTTCTTTTCTTGACTTGATCTTCCGCGGTTAATTCAGGACTTTAATTAATACTTCTGCTCAAGCTCACCAATAGATCAAATTTTCAAAATACAAGAATGTCATAAAACTATAACCAAAAATTGTTCTTCCCAATTCCTTCAAAATTTGCCATGTCAATTGAAATATTTTATACCATAAACTGTTGGTAATTTTCTTAATATTGTTTTAAGGATAATATAATTTTTTGGTCCCTGAATTATACCAATATTATGCGTTTGGTCCCTGTATTTTTTTTGTAATGTGTTTGGTCCTTAAAGTAGGTTTTTGGTAAGAGATTGCCCCCTGATGGAGTTACCGTCAGTTTTGCCGTTATATTTTTTTTGAAAACCCAATTTTACCTTTATTAATGTTAGTGGTTTAAAATAAAAAAATGAAAAATGAAAAAAGAAAAAAGAAAAAGGGACAACCCACAAGAGAATCCCATTAAAATACTGCAACAAACATTTGCCACCACCAAATCCTCAAATGCCGAAACAGAGCAGCAGCAATCGGCCTTGATCTCTCGGAAGCGCCACGGACCATTTTTTCTCATACTTCCGTTAAGACCCATCCGTTGACCACCCCACCCTTTGATTTCATAGGTAGCGATCCACGGGACCCTAAAATTCCCAGCTCCAAGATCCCAACCGGCAACGAATACGAGGTCTTCGTGCCAGTAAATCGACGACGTATGATGGTTCATGGAGCCTCGCCTAGTTCGTGATTGAAAACCTAGGCGTGCTTTAACTCGAACTTCCGGAGCGTCAAACAGAGTCGTATATCGCCGAAACTCGCCGGATTTTGATCCTCGCCGCCGAGGCGGTACCATTGCGAGCAAGCGGACTATCCGGTGGATCACGGACGGAACGTCGGAGAGATCGAAGCACACGCCGCCGAGAAAATTCTCCAACGGAGAATCCCATATTGAGATCTCGGCGTGGAGCCTGGATGATTCTCGGCTTGTTGTGACCGAGTGCAAATACCGAATCCACTCGAGATTCGCCGAGTCGGTCGGTCCAGAACTCGTTGGTTTGGACCTTACGAAATGGCCGGAGGTACGGATTTTCACGTAGGGGCTTTCGTTTTGGGAGAGTCCGCGAGCTTTGACGATTCGGATGAGCAGTGCTTGCATTGGCTCAACCAGCATCGCAGGGATCCTGTCCGTTTCTCCGGCGGCAAATCGTCCCGAATTACCCCGGGCGAGTATTCGCCGTTAGGTCGTTTCATGACCGAAGACTCTCCACACCTCCACCTCTCCCGGCCTGCATCTTCCTCACCTCCGGCGGATACTCCTGCTGCATCATCGGTGGCGGCCCGTCCCGATGGTGATGCTCCATCTCGCATAGGGGGGACTCCTCAATGGTAACAATAGGCGGCTGCAGTCCCTCTGTGACAACCTCCGTCGGGAACCGAACCTCCAAAACGCGGCCCTCCTCCACCACAATCACAGGCGATTTCCTCATCTCCGGCGGTGGGACCTCCTTTTCAGGCGGGGGAGCGTCATTCTTTTTCTCCTGATCGTAGACAACAAGCTCATCATAGTAATAAATTCTCAAGGGATCAGTCAACAAAAGAAAATCTGTAAAAAGAGGATGTTGGTCAAACAAGGGACCAAGGGTAAAATTGGGTTTTAAAAAAAAACATAACGGTAACCCCGTCAGGGGGTAATCTCTTAGTAAAAACATATTTTAAGGACCAAACACATTACAAAAAAAATACAGGGACCAAACTTATAGTATTGGTATAATTCAGGGACCAAAAAATTATATTATTCTTGTTTTAATAACTGGATTTTTACATTTAGTAATTTGATAAATGTAAGCAAACGTTTTATCCGTCAAGAAATTATTAACAAAGCTTGTGTGTAAACTGTAAAGTGTAAACGGGTATAAGGGGAAAATTAAGAAGGGTTAATTGCATCTTTTGTCCCTTAACTTTGAGTTGTTTTTAGTATTAGTCCCTTAATAATTTTTATGTCAAAATTGAGTCCTAAAAGTTTTAATTTTTTACGCCGTTAGTCCTTTTGATGGATGCTATTTGAGAAATCTCGTTAAGTACCACAGACATTTGTGTAAGGGCTAAATTGAAAATTTGAACACCTAAACTTTGTTTTTCAATTTACAATCGAGTCCATATGCTCTGGAAAAAAGATCAAATGGTCTTCTTCCTCGAATTCCCTTTTACTTTTCAAACTAGAGAAGGCCCTACAACGTTCCCTCTGTCCCGCACTACACGTCAAACCAAAAATGGCTTGCACAAAACACAATTGATTTACTCCACCAATTCTCTCCTCTCTATCATCCCACACTGGCTTCCTCTCTTCGGACACAAATCAATCTTTAACCTTCTCCTAAAACTCCCCCATATAAATACTCCTCGCATGTTTCCTTTAGCTCTTGTGTCGAATAAAATTCTAAAACAAATAATCTACAATAACAAAATATATATTCCCTCAACAAGACCCTCCTCTCTCCTCATTGTCTCTTTAATCGCTCTTATTTCCCTCCTCCAAAGCTTCACCGCTGTCTTCGCTCAGGTCGCCCAGTTCCTCAAGAACCACATCAAGATCATCGACGTCAACCTCGACATCCTCCGCGGCTTCGCCAACTCTGGAATCTCTGCCACCATCACCGTTCCCAATGGTGAGATCCCCAACCTCGTCATTGTCTATAGCACCCGCCACTGGGTTAACGCCAATATCAAGCCCTTCTACCACGCTACCAAAATCCACCACATCGTTGTTGGCAATGAGATCCTCCACTGGGCCCTAGAACCTCATCGGCAACCTCGTACCCGCCATAAAGTCCCTCCATGCCACCGCCGTCAAGTCTGGACTCCGCTTTTGATTCGAATGATTCTTGCTTAATTGTTGCGGGTAGTTATAAATCTGGGTTGGTTTTGAGTAAGTTCGGATCGTTCTCTTTAAACACGTAGTCGAGAAAATGGGTGGCAGTGCGTGGGGGTTTCAGTCGGCGAATTGCAACAACTTACTTTATGTTGAGAATTTTGTGAGGTAGAGAAAGATAAGGTGATGAAGGATAAGGGCGTTAAACTTGAGGGTGGATAATTTTGTTTTTCTCAAAAATTGTACTCCAACTTGCTCTATCTGTATTAAGAATGCAATACCCAATAGGAGATAAAGAGAATTTTGAAATCATTCAAACACTCACTTTTGTCAACCAGTTTTAGAATTTGGGGAAGAAGACCATTTGGTCTTTTTCAAGACCATAGGGACTCGATTACAAATTAAAAAAAATTGAAGTGTGAAAAATTTCAATTTAGCCCTTACACAAATGTATGCGGTACTTAACAGAATTTCTTCAACGGCATCCATCAAAAGGACTGACGGCGTGAAAATTTGAAGCTTTTCTAATTTTGACAAAAAAAATGTTAAGAGACTAATACTGAGAATGATCCAAAGTCAAGGGACCAATGGTACGACGCGTAGCATTAATGAACTTTGGACCTAATTTCAAAAGTGGTTTTAGAGCTCTAACCGCAGACATGCACAAAAATCTTTTTCAAGAGTCTCCCAATGAGCACCGAGTAACAATCAAAGAATCAAAAAGAAGACCAATTAAGGACAAGAATGAGCATTAGAAATGTATTTTGGGATGGACTATAATGAGTGCTGCAACTATGTTTTCCACTTAGATCAATTACATCCCATCCACCATCCAAACCCCATCTTCCCATCTATTGAATCACTTGGAGTAGATTCAAAGTGTTCACACATTTGTTCTATTTCAGATATCACTTTTCTTCCAGCAGTGCACTTCAAAAGATCCGTTCTTATGTCATAAATGAATTAAATACTCTCAATAGCTAGAGCGTCGAGAGGTGGGCGATGGTGTCGATCTAGTGAGCATGTTGCGGCTTGACACGTGAAAAGACTTGATTAATTCAAATATCATTAAAAAAGAGGACGTTTTTCTTAAGCTTTAGAATAGAAGTGGTCTTCCGATGGGGGCAAAGTTCTATTATTAATCATCATCAAAACTAATGGGGATATAAATTTAACATGGATAACATCATCAAAATAAGGGGGCCAATTGAAAATTTTAATTCCCAGTTTATCTTTACCCAGACTCCCTCTCGATCTCCGTCGTCGGCCTCACCCCTCGTGATCTTGGCTACGCCATCTCCATGTGCCCCCAAGTCCTCTCATCCCCTCTCCCTAACATCATCTTCGTCTTCACCTTCTGTAGACACCCCAATTTCGTACCCCTGGTATGTGACATGACATGAAATATCAAGACCTGTTAAAACTTAGCAAATGTCAAGTTACAGGGTTTAAAAATGCAAAAGGAAAAGCAGGATACGTAAAATAGTGAAATGCAGGGGCCAAAAAAAACCCAAAAAAGGAGCCCATGCGCCACCCACATGCAAAGTGGGCGCGGCGCCCAGACCCCCCATGGGTGGAGCTCAATAGTGCCTTGTGCACTGTAGCCTTTTGCCTCCAGTACACTCTCTCAAGCATGCGGCACAAGTCGGTGAAGCACAAAAAGAAAAATCTTAATTCCGAAGGAGTCCCTCATTCAGCCTATAAATAGAGGCATCCGGCTTCAGTGAAACAAAGAAGAACGCACACAGTTCACACACTCATCGCACACAGTTAAACACCACTTTCAGTTTACGCAATGAGCGATCATGAGAAAGAAAGAGTTCCCCTCCTCCAAAAAGCCTTAAAGCTCCGTCAAATCTCCTCCAAACTTAAATCCAATCGGTCAAAGTGAACCTTAGCCTCCCAGCTAGGATTCCACCCTATTTCCCCGGTCCTAAAAATCCAAAAAAGAGCAGTTACTCTGCCCGAATATAGAAGTCGAATCCGCCAGAAGCAAGCAGTTTCTCTACCCGATTTTCGCAAGAAGCAAGCAAACAACAACAAAAAAAGCAAGCTGTTGCTCCGCCCGTTTCTCGGTGCCAGAAAGCAACTTTTGGAAGCAGTTACTCTGCCCGAATCGCCACAACAACAAAAGACTCCCTCTCCCGGAAGGACAGAGTGAGCACACCCTACGCTTTTAAAGGTAAGCCTTTAAGAGGTTTTATAAAAAGTGCTATTTTCAATCGACCCGATGTAAAAAATATAAGCAGTTATACTGCCCGGATTTCTATAGAAAATAGCACTAAAAAGAATCATTATTATGGCAAAATATTTATAAATGTATTTGTAATTACTGAAAGGAAGCAACTCCAAGTCTGTAATAATGTAGATACAGATATATCTTTTAAATGTTTTATTTCATCTGCTAAATAAATATAATAAAAACATATTCTAGCCAAAAACTATTTTTGATATTGAAAGGGCGAGTTGAGTGCCTAACACCTTCTCACCTCGTAACTTATATTAGCCTCCGAACTCCTTTTTACAAACTCTGGTTATTTTTTGTTTTTTCTTTATTTCTCCTTAAAATAAAGATGTCGACTCTGTTACAACATTTTGGATCACAGTGAGGCCCGTAACATCTTTTTTTTTTTTTGCATTTTTCCTTTTTCCCCTAAATAAGGGAAGATGAGAATGAAAAAGGGTGATGCACTTTTTGTATCTTGTTTTCCCCTAAATAAGGGAGGATGAGACACGGGAAATCCAAAGCACTCATAGTGACCCAGAATGGACCCAAGTCCACAGTGAGGCAGGGCGCCTTCGCAACATCCTTTTTTTGCACTTTTCCGTTTTCCTCTAAACAAGGGAAGATGTGAATGAAAAGGGTGATGCGTTTTGTGTATTTTGTTTTCCCATAAACAAGGGAGGATGAGATATGGAAAAATCCAAAGCACTTATAGTGGACTAAAGCACACTCAGTGACCGAGGTGTATTCAGCACGCTTTTTGACAACACTTTTTTTGCACTTTTAATTTCGTTTTTCCTTAAACAATGGAAGATAGAATGAAAAGAGTGATGTCTTCCCCAAGCCGCGTGTTCCCCTAAAAAAAAGAGGGCGCGATCCAGGGGGATCATATCCCGGGGCACTCACAGTGGCGACTCCGCTGGAGACGTCGTTTTTATTTTAAAGAAAATAAAAATGGAGGGCTAGACTCATTTTTATAAAAAAGAAAAAAAATAGGTTTTCTTTAGTTTTTGGCTAAAATATGCTTATTATATTTCTTTGGCATTTTAAATATCTCATTTTTATATATTTGTATATATATTTGTGCATAACCGTTCACTTGCAGCAGTTTCGTTCCGGGTACCGTTACAAATATATCAAAAAAAAAAACAATAAAATAGATTTTCGGGCAGCATAACAAAAGAGTTGTGGCTTTATTTTATTATTGCCTTATTTCTGCTTTAGATTAATATTCTGCATGTTTTATTTTTATCGCGCAAAATATGTACATATTATTTCATTCTATCATTTTACTTTGGGGAATATGACTAATATGTAATTAATAAGAATAGATAGATTCCCTACTTTTTTTTCTATTTCTTGATCTTAATGGTTGCTTGCTCACGGTCAAACTAAAAGAGTCGAGAAAATCCACAAAGAGCAGTAAGACATGTCATATCTATTTTATTTACTGCTTTATATAAAAAAAAAAAAACATTTTACTGCTTTCTAGATATCGCACACACGCGCACGCACGTAGAGATATTCTGAACTGCTACCCTACACCATGGCCAGCCTACCCCATGCATCAGTCAACGTTAAATTGCATATAGTTTTTCAGGACACTTCATGGACCGATCGGTTTTTATGTTTTTTAAATTATTGACCAGTTCTTGTGCAAAAAAAAAAAAAACAAAGCAAAAAAAAAAAAAAAAAGAAAAAAAAAAGAAAATATGAATACAATATGCACAGGAGCTGACCAATAATTTTCTGATATTTGACCTAGACCATTTTGAATGGAGGACCCCGGAAAGAGTATAGGCCATTCGCCTGAGATCAGTCCGATCTTGGGGAGTCGAAAGGCAGGTGGAATACGATGATCCTATACTCTGGAGAAAGAATCCACTGTTTCAGAAATAGTCCTAAGACTGTCAAAACAAAGCGGGTGCTTGTCCGATCTATTGTAGGGAAAATAAATAATAATAAAAATATATTAATAAAGGCACGTTGTACTCCAAGCCCAGAAAGCCTTCAGCCAACCCTTTTTGATGCCTTCAAACCCCTTTTGTTCATAAATCTGGCCCGAGTTTCGAAAGACAGAGATAATACTGGTCGGTTGATACGAGATACATGCACAGAGATCAGATCATAAAATATTGGGGTCAGATCAGAAAATGGCAGAATCAGTATAGAGGATATAGATTTAAGCAAAATGGCCGCTAAAAATAAACAAAGTATGATTAGGACCAGCAATGAGCAGAACGGTCCGGAACCAGAAAAAGAAACTCCTGAGTATGCACCTCCTTTTGGATTTGAAATCTGACTAAAAAGAGAGTTGGATGCCCATGTGGGAAAGGTAACAAACCAAGTGGTTGACAATCTTTTGGCAAATTTTGCAGAAACTCTTGCCACTATCCCTCAACAAGTTAAAAGCTTAAAGTTTGCTCCTGATACTTCTTTCCTTCCTAAAATAAACTGTCCTGATACCACAAAAAACATCATTTTCCAAGCCTCCAAAAAACAACAAAGTACTAGTCTTCAACCAAATATCAACCCTATTTCCCAAGGTGATATTATTCCAAATGCCTATAACCTCAATCCACCTCGCCCAGAAACCAACCCTGAACTCCTTCACCTAAATGTCTGCTACCATAACCAGAAAAATTACCTTCCCCTTGATCCTTCAAATACCTATTCCTAGCAAATGGCTCATAGGACCCTAACGGGAATGATTTGTGCACACGAAGAAGAACCTCCCTTAAACAGGAGCCCATGCAATCAAGTCCTAGCACAATATTCCCCGAAAGAAAAGGGCCAACCCAGTTACTCGACCAAACCCCAGCCAGGTATTCTACCCAAACCAAAAGGAAGGAAGGAACCAATCCCAAGGCATTATGATGAGTTACCGGCCCCAAGATCCGAAATCTTTCAAACATTATGGGTCCATGGGATGCTTAAATCCATTGCAAATTATCAGCCTCCCAACCCACTGCCTGGCACGTGGAATCACGCCCACTTTTGCGAATACCATCGTTGCAGTGGTCATCTCACCGACAAGTGCTATGTGCTCAAAAATGCCATCCAGGACCTCATCGATAATGAAATAATCACGGTGGCGGACACAAGAATTTTGGGAGCCAACCAAGCAAAAAAGGTTTAGAGGTCGAAGAAACCTATTTAGCTAGAATAAAGGTGCTGCAAATATTCCCTCCAATAAAAGAAAGGAGTTTCTTATGACTCTCTGGGAGACAGTTTTCTGGGAATGATAGATGGAGGCGCTAGCTACGACAATCTCCCCGCTGAGTTTGAGTCTATTGTTGATAAGCCTATGCATAATTGGAATACTACGACCGGCCCGCTCTTAACGCCTGCAGATCTGGTGGATCGTTTCGAATATACTATTCCCCATCCTTCTTTTAGCCTTACGGATTGGCCATCTACCGATCCGCTCCCTAAAATTGAGGATCTCAAACCCCATATCCTCAATAATGTATCTAACCCTGTACAGTTTGCTAATAATGATAATCTAGATGTCTTCGCGTATTCCTTTGTTGCACCTTCATTAAAAGACACATTAATTAACTTTGATAATGAGTCATTTAATAAAATGGATTCAAAAGATAAAAATTATTTGCTTGAGCTCGCTAAGTCAGTCAAGCACCAGGAAAAGCATCGATCAGCAACATCAGTGAAGACTTGTCCACCATCAATCTGGGGCTGAATAGTGAAATAAAAGAAGTCAAGATCGGCAGCTACTTGCAAGGATCTGAAAGGGCAGCACTGATCAATCTCTTCAAAGAATTCGTGGACATCTTTGCATGGTCCTACGAAGATATGCCTGGGCTAGATCTAGCCATTATTGAGCACCGGATCCCCACCTATCCTGATGCTCGGCCAGTCAAGCAGAAACTCCACCGAATCAAATCAGAATGGTCACTGCAAGTAAAAGAAGAAATCATGAAGCAGCTACGTGTCAAATTTATTCGGGTAGTTGAATACCTGATCTTGCTGTCAAACATAGTGACCGTTCCAAAGCCCAACGAAAAGGTTCGGATCTGTGTGGATTTCCGTGACCTCAACAAGGCGTCACCCAAAGACGACTTCCCTCTACCCAACATTGATATTGTGGTAGACGATGTGGCCTCTGACAAAATAAGATCTTTCGTAGACGATATGCTCTACAATCAAATCAAAATGGCAGCAGAGGACCAGGAAAAAACATCATTCACCACCCCCTGGGGAACTTACTGCTACACTGTCATGCCATTTGGGCTAAAAAAATGTTGGGGCTACATATCAAAGAGCTGCCACCGCCCTCTTCCATGATATGATCCATATAGAGGTCGAAGTATACATAGACGACATGATCGTGCACTCCAGCGATGCTGACGGTGCCCATATCAAAGACCTTCGAAAATTCTTCGAAAGGTTAAGAAAGCATCAAATGAAGCTTAACCCCACCAAATGCATATTCGGGGTTACTAAGGGCAAGGTCCTGGGATTCATGGTGACCGAGCAAGGCATTGAGATCGAGCTAGTCAAAATCAAAGCTATCATAAATACGTCGCAGCCAAAAACTCCAACAGAAGTCAAAGGCTTCCTGGGCCGATTGCAATATATCAGTCGTTTCATCAAACAACTGACCTCCATATATGAGCCTTTATTCAAACTCCTAAAGAAAAATACTGACCAAATCTGGGATGAAAAATGCCAGCTAGCCTTCGAAAAAAATAAAAGCCTACCTTGCCAATCCACTAGTGCTAGCTCCTCCCCATACACATAAACCTTTCCTACTATATTTAACCGTTACAGATACATCAGTAGGGGCTATGCTCGCCCAAGAAAAAGAAAATTCCTACATCGAAAATGCAATCTACTTCATAAGTAGGAAGTTGCAAAGAAGCGATCTTAATTACTCAGCATTGGAGAAAAGCTGCACTGGTCTAGTCTGGGCAACCCAAAGGCTCAAAACCTATCTACAAGTTCGATCCATCAGACTCATCTCCAGAATGGATCCTATAAAATACATCTTTGGTAAGCCATCGCTTTCCAGCCGACTAGCCAAATGGTCATTCCTCCTCAACGAGTTTGACATTACCTATGTCACGCTCAAATCCATTAAAGGCAGCGTGATTGCGGACCATTTAACTGATCTATCACTAGAAGCAGAAAATGCATCTGAGCCCAGCTTCCTAGACGAAGGTGTCCTAGAAATTACCGATCATGACACCAAATGGCAAATGTTATTTGATGGAGCCGCCAACAAAAGGGGCTTTGGCATAGGAATCTTGCTAATTGATCTAGCAGATTCCCACACTCCGTTGGCTATAAGGTTGGAGTTTGAATGCTCAAACAACACAGCTAAATACGAGGCATGTATTGCCGATCTAGAAGAGGCTCTTCGAAAAAGGAGCTAGAGACTTGGAAATCTATGGTGACTCGGCTTTAATCATAAACCAAGTCGAAGGGAAGTGGAAAACCCAGGATCCCCGGCTACATCTCTATCATGCCAAATTGACAGCACTAGCAAACAAATTTGATAATATCTCGTTCCATTACTTGCCACGAGATAGAAATCAATTCGCCGATGCCTTGGCCACCCTAGCATCGCTGGTTCAAATTCCCACAGAAACCAACATCCAATCATTCATAGTTGGGAAAAAGGTCACTCCGGCCTACTGCTTTAGAATCAATGTTGCTCCTGAAAAAGACAACGAGCCATGGTATTCAGACATCATAAATCTGCTTCAAAGAATAGTCTATCCTCCCAACCTAGACAAGAGGGCAAAAATCTCCCTACGAAGATGGGCATCACAATTCGTAATCAGCGGAGGTAGCCTATACAAAAGGTACTACCAGGGTCTAAACTTATTATCGTCGATCAGGCCAAAGGCGAGCAAGTCATGGACCCGCCTTCATGGTGGTACTGCAGACCACACATGAGCAGGCATATGCTAGCAAAGAAAGTCATCTGGCAAGGGAACTATTGGAGTACACTAGAAACCGATTGTATTCGGTGGGTACGTCACTACGACAAATGTCAGCGCTTCGCAAATCTACAGCACGTGCCCCTGCATATACTATATAACTCCACAGCCCCCTGGCCCTTCTCAACATGGGGGATTGACGTCATAGGTCAAATCCACCCAAAATGATCTAACGGCCACGAATGTCTTGGTAGATATTGACTATTTCACAAAGTGGGTGGAAGCCTCTTCCTACAAGTACTGAATGCCCGAAAGGTGTCCGAATTCATCAGGACCAACATCATATATCGCTACGGGGTACCTTTCGAAATCATCGCCGACAACGACACACACTTCAAAGGGGACGTGAACCATCTGCTCGATGAGTTCAAAATTCAAAGGCATAAATCATTCCCATATCAACCACAAGCAAATGGTGCCGTTGAAGCAGCCAACAAAACGCTAGAAAATACCATCAGAAAAATGGCTGACACAGGAAGAGACTGGACAGAAAAATTGCCGCTAGCCCTTTGGGGCATCGCACTTCAGTTCGTACACCCACTGGGGCTACCCCCTACTCTTTAGCCTACGGCATGGAGGTTGTACTGTCCATCGAAGTTGAAATCCCATCATTAAGGGTGATGATGGAATCAGACGTAGCTGAAGTCGATTGGGTCAAACAGCGCTATGAAGAATTGGCCCCGATAGATCAACGACGGCGGATGCTAGCCCTGGAACATACTCAGGCATATCAAAAGCTAATAGCTCGAGCATTCAACAAAAAGGTCAAAGGCCGTGACATCCAAGTCGGAGACCTGGTACACCGCGAGAAACCCCCTAGTTACGTTGATACTGGGGGAAAATGGAAGTCTCCCTGGATGGGACCGTACATTGTCAAACAGATCCGGTCAGGAGGTGCGGTGCTCCCTACCAATCAAGATGGGGAGGATCTTAATCAGCCCTTCAACCTCGACAAGCTTAAGAGGTACTAGCGTGAAAACGAAAAATTATATTACAGCTGCTTTCCTCTCGACTGCTTGGGTGGAAAACCCGAAAGGGTTGGCCTAAGGCAAAATTAGAGCACAAGAAAAAGACAACAAAAGAAGGAATAAGGGCTCGCTAGGTTGAAAACCCGAAGAGCAACCTAGGCAAAAATTAGAGCATAAAAAAAGAAAGAAACCAGGAGAAAAGGAGAGGGAATACAATTTGAATCCTCGACATCGACCATGAGCTGCCGAGTCTTGACATATTGAAAGGTTGGTCTTGGCTGATCAAAGAAAAACCACGACAAAGCTCATAAAAAAACATTAAAAAAAAACATAATACAATCCATAAGGTGCAGCTTAGGAATAAGTGTCTAAGACATTTAAGATTAGCATTTATTTCTGTACATTTGCCTATACATCTTTGCACCGCTACCTATCCCTATTCCCCCAACTATCTTTTTATGCAGCTTAGCCTCGAAACGGTCCATCAACGTCTGCGACTTCCCAACCGTGACCATATACTTGTGCGAGGCACAGAAGAGGCTCCAGTCTCACCAGCATGAGAACTACCAGAGGTGTCCTCGTCCTCTTCATCATCAGCGTCCCGTTGTCTTGGGCGACGGGGCGACTTAGGCAACCATCACCTCATGGGCGTGCCTTAGATGCGCGGCGATGAGGATCGGCCTCGCTTTGCCATGGATTGCTCCGTCGACTTGCATTGCTCAATCGGGCGCATTCTGAGGACTCGCCTCATGTGGATGAGGGGGCCATCAGGCGCAAGGCCGTGTACCGTCGAAAGTCCTCTGCGAGCCTAGGGGACTACTAGCCCAGGGTTTCGGATCCTCGCCAATTTCCATTAGGCGATCAAGCCACGCTCACTTGCGTCGACCCGACATCGCCTCAATCGTCTTGGGAGTAACGGGGAATGCCCTCGGCGACCACTAGCACCCATGATAGATATTCATGGGACATGAGCATATACTCGAGAAAATACATAAAATTGCCTCCAGAATCAAAGTCGAGTACTGACATGTCGCGGATCTGAGTTGCCACGTCTGTTCATCTCCAACTTCTCGGTCGGGAGGGCGGCTCACATACGGGATAACTTGTTCCACTGCCAAACTAGCGAAGAACTTCGATGCGCGGATGAAAATTAGTTGCTCGATACAGCAAAATAACTTGGGTATAGACCCCGGTAAACATAAAGAAGTTGCGAATCCGCCAATGGCTGACTACCCAAATAATCTCCATGGAGCCAATGCGTAAAAATACTCAATCCGGTCATGCTCACAAAGTTGATGCGGTGATAATGGCGCAGAGCCATAGAGCCCGGGATCATACAAACCTCCCATCGGCCGGCCATCAAAAAGAGACTCTGGGAGGAAATGTGTCTCATCATCAGAGCCTTGAGGCATCGAGGCCAAACAAAGTCTCGGCCCGAGAATGGCCGGGATGATATTTACTCGGCGGTCCAGAGCACTGAAGCACCAGTCCACGACCCGGCACATCTATAAATGCGGGGTGGCCCACTAGAAGATCTGTCCGTAAGGCAAAGAAAAAGCGACCGGTGGCGTCGCAAATAGATCGGGTCATCTTCTCGGTACTCGGTGTATGCGATGGGAAGCACGGTCAAATTAAAGTTGACTTCGTTGTAAAAGCTGGAGTAGCTTCACCAGGTCGTCTTAGAACAACTCCGTATTGCCATGAAAGGGTGCCTCACGCGAAGGAGCGACAATAAGCCCAATGGCGGCATTCCCACCATAGCGCCAAAACTCCTGAGGTGGGACACATCTCGTTCGAGCGAAGTTAAAAAAGATGGCTCTGTCTTTGACCAAA
>CM028379.1:95772106-95925446 GCA_013146195.2 Codonopsis lanceolata
AACTCATGTCGGACTTGAAAGGAATCTCGTACTCACAGAGTACCACAACATGAAGAAGATCATTGAAAGAGAAGAATTATGTTTTCTATCCCCCCATACAAGTCCACGAGGATCTACTAATTTGTGGACTCTTAGCACTTCCACTCTCACAAGGATTACGCATTGCCCTTAGGCCTCAAAGAGCATGCTTCTCTAGAAATAATGTTGAACTCGATAAATGATGTGAGGCGCATAATAAGTAGGCCCATAGAAAACCAACCAATAGTTCAATTAAAATGAAAATTCATTTTCGTGGTGATCAATTTATACTTCAAATTAGAATTCTTTGTTATAGCCACTTGGTACAACTTAAGTCAAATCACTGAAAAAATCTATTCATACCTTAGCTAGAAAGATTTTTTAAAAAAAACACCACTTCAAAGTCTTCAATTAATACATGCAGAAATCACGTAGAACCCCAAATCAAACAAATAGGTAGTCTGATTTATTGGCTAAAGAGAAAAAGCAGATAGTTACACTTTCACACAACTCAACAACCCAATATAAAACATTCTTCATAAACATTTACATCAGCCAATACAGACCTTTATATCCTACATTGATATATATAATTTCACATAACTCAACAACAAAGAGACAGTTTGAAATCTAAAAAAACGGTTGCATAATTGAAATCTAAAGAGACAAAGTTTTCATATCAGAATTTGAACTCTAATAAACTGTTGCATATTGAAGGTGAATGCAAAAGAATTTAAGTAAAATATCAACACAAAAAAATCAAAAAAACCCTAGATCACGAGAATCAAATCAAAGAGAGGATTTGGTACCTATGGTAGGCTGTGGTGAGGAGACGAGGAAGAAGCCACTTAGAAATTCGTCGATGAAATGAGAGGCGAAAGAGGAGAGAAAGGCTAGACTGCTGAAGGGTTTGAGTCTTGTCCATTATTGTCGTCAATCAGAGGCAAACTGGCGACATCGCGAAGGTGGCGACTGACGAGTAGCGAAGGCCAAGGCTGATTGCTTGATTTAGGGTTTGAGTCTTTGAGTTTGATTGAAGATTGAGGGAGAACTGGAGAAGGGTTAGGGAACGGCACACTGGACAATGGACAAGAGAAAAAAATAATAACAATACTACAAATATCTAAAGTAACTATTTATATTTTTCATCTAGGGTTTCTATTTTGTAGATAAAAAATAAAATTAATATAGTGTATATATAATATATATATACACATACATATTGGTTCGGTCCAGTTCCAGAACCAAATTTTAAAACTCAAAATTGGGGCCAGACCAATTATTTGGTTCTTCAAAAATTCTGAACCAAGACCAAACCAAAAATTGGTCCGGTCCAGTTCCTTGATCCGGTTCGCTTTTTTAAAACACATGCTCACCCCTAGAGATAGCAGCTTTCTTTTTTTGAATGAATGTCAACTTTCTTCATATGGATTTTGGATGAAGGAAGACAAATTCAAGGTCAAAACACAAAATTTGCCGACTATCACTATTTCCTTTCTTAAAGCTAAGAGCACCACCATTGTTACAAATTTCTCACTTCTTATTAAGAAAACAAAATGTATAATGATAGGAGTCTTCTTATCCATGCCATATAGGAAAGAGGAAAATTTTTCTTCCAATTTAGGAAGATGCCCAACAGCCGAGAAGTGGGGCCTAGCTTTGAAAAAACAAACCATTTTCTTTATTTTTTTAACATTTTACAAACCTTTAATAATTCCAACCATTTTCTTTATATTTTTTAACATTTTCTTTATAATATGTGTTTTATAGATAATTTATTAATTTAATTATAAATTATAAAATTTAAAAATAATAATTTAATTATTATTTTTAAATTAATTTATGTCTTAATTTATAAATTAATTATTTATAGAGAATATTTAACTTAATTTATAAATTAATTATTTATAGAGAATATTTAAATAGGAAATATATTAAATAACGTGAAATAAATTTATTTATTGCGAAGTATAAAAATAAGAATGAAATATAAAATTAATGAGGTGGGACCCAGCTAATAATATGTTAAGAAGAGTATACAATGTGAAGATATATTCTTAAATGAGTAAGAATAATAAAACGTGTAGGTGGCAGTGGGACCCAGCTAAAAAGTTGTGGGAAGAATTTTCACAATAGGGATGCTCTAAGCCTTCGTCTTTTCCATTGGCGCCGGTTGTAAATCAATCTCACACACTAAGGACAAGGGCATTTTGTCATTTTATAACGGTAATGGGAAGAGATGTGAATCTAACAATAAAATGGAACATATAGGAGCAAACTAATTTTTAAAAAATTGTAAGACTAAACAAAAAATTGCGTAGAAGTCGAAGGATCAAATAATTATTTAAACCATAAGTTTTTAAAGTATTTTTCATATACAACAAGACAAGAAAACAACTTGTGAATCTGATCTCGTCAATGCCCGGCCCACAGAATCCATGCATGTGGGCTATACATAATGTTGGGTTCTAGTTGCTCTATGCCCATTTTGTCCAATCCTATGTCCTCTTCTATAATACATTTTAAATTTTAATTATAGATCATTAGGTATAGAATATAATATAATAGGAAAAGATTGACTACATTGAGAGTTTATAACTAGGATTTCGATACGAGAAAGTACTAACTGATCGAAAGATAAAGAAGCTTGGAAAATCATCGCGAAGCCCTCCATCTCGAATAAGAAAATTCCTCATGTAACTTTGAGTCCAACTTAGCTACTGACTCATCTCCCAGAAAACAAATAAGGCTTTATAAAAGACGGAACCTTATAATTGTCAACTTCTTCAGACGTGCCTAATGAGACCAAAGGGGAACAATGGAAGTTTTTTCTCTTGACTTCCTGGAATGTTTAAGGGCAGTCCTTTGGGATAATTTCACTTTTTATACCCAAAGCAAGGTTCAATTTTACATTTGGTATCATTGTTACCTTGATCATCAAAGTTCATCACAAACGTTTCTGATTTTCATCACTTTTAGTACTTTCCGTCAGTTGGATGTCAAAGTTTAACGACTAACCTGCTAGAGAAGGTTAGCACCTGACTGGCTTTGTTGAATACGTGTTTTACAACCCAATTTCATATCTACCCCAGTCTCTTCCCTCAATGTTCTCAATTTAGTTTCCAAATTCATCTTCTTCTCATTCGAGCCATAATCTCAAATTCTCTCCAAATTATATATATACGTATGTATATTCATTCTTACCATTTGCAAGCCTTCAATTGTCTATTCCCAAATTCTGTCGTTTCACCAAATCTCAGTTTCTAAGTATTTCCCAAGTATTCAAGAAAATTGCTTCATTTACTCATTTGTATTTTATAATGATTCTTCATTTCTGAATTGAATCCTCGTTAGATTGTTCATGATATTATTTTACTACATAAAAATGACTCAAATTTTTAGTTATTTACAAAAAATCTAGTTCATTAGTTTTCTGTTTTGTCTTTCTAACTTGGCATATTCAATTTGAGTGGAGAGCTTAAAGGCGTGTTATAACAAGAATTGTTGGTGCTATTTTTTCCACCAGCCATCGCCGCCAGAAACTGCAAGGAGATCTCACTGGTGTGCATATGTTAGCCAATTTTCCGATGAGTTCTCAGATTACGAAGCGGTCATTAGACACAGCTAAAATGGATGCAAGTGGTGATGTGACATCGAGCTCAAAGCTGACTCAAAGTGAGTATACTGGTCCGTTGACTTTTCCCAATCAGGTTGCAAAAATGATCGGAGGGCTGCTGCTATTCGAAAATCATTTTCGGGGCTGAATTTAGTGACCTCAAGATAGGCATTGGCGACGGAGAGAGAGACGATTCGAAGTGGAAGCGGCGGCGGAATTCCGACATTAAGGAAATTGTCTCTGTCTATGGCGAACAAAAGTTACAAGAACTGGTGTTCAATTATAGAAATTTGATGAAATCTTGGAAACCAGATGAAATAATTATCCCAAAATGACTTTGAATTGTTTAAGAATTATATAATATGTAGATTATTCAAAAAGGTAGTATAAGAACATATGAATCTGTGGAAATGTGGGTTTCAATATGATTGCAATTTATGGGGTTTAGGTTGGTGCGAGAGAAAGGAGATTTGTGCTCGTGATTTATGAAGAAGCAACAAAAGAGCAGAGCATACAAGAGTGATGAACTAGATGATACCAGCTAAGCTGGTTACTAACCTCGGATTGCAGGTTAGTTGTTAGACTTTGACAGACAACTGACGGAAAGTACCAAAAGTGATAAAAATAAAAAATGTTTGTGATGAACTTTGATGATCAAGGTAATAAGGGTACCAAATGTGAAATAGAGCCTTACTTGGGGTACCAAAAGTGAAATTATCCACAGTCCTTTCCTACAACCTGTCTGATGCTTCCTTCTTCGGCCAAATACAAAGTTATATGCTACCTCCATTCCACCCAAAGAGTTCCCATTTGAAAAGTCTAATTATTAAGGGATATATAATATCATTAAAGTTAGTAATAATTACAAAAATAATTAAGAACAAACAATATACTTACAACACAAGTGGAGGGTAAATATGAAATGTTATCGAAATTGTAAGCATAATTTTTAAAGTGGACTTTTAAAGTGAAGCATCCCAAAATAATATAGTGAACTCTTTGCCTGGAACGGAGGGATTATATATTATTATAGTATATACATATTGCTAAAACTTTTTTCACTTCCCAATACGAGACCCAAAATTGATCGTGGCTCTATAATTGGTGCGGCAGATGAACATATCTTTGTTGATTGGCAACACACTAAAACTAGTTGGAAAAATTGTGGGTTGGTCCATTTTTCAAAGTTTCTAATCGTTACAGACATGTGTTTTTTTTTAATTAGAAAATGACATTTTTAAAGTCAAAAAGACTATGATGCCCTTAATAAGCATGAGACGTGCTACAAAAATGAATCTCGGTGCATTGACTAATGAACCACGATTTATCAATTTTATTGCATTAATTTTTGCATCATGGTTCAATAGTTTAATTGCTAGTACTATTGCATCGCGATTCATCAATTTTATTACATTAATTTTATATACCACGATTCATTAGTTTAATTGTCTAGTCTAATTGCACCGCGGTACCAACTTTTATGTACCGCGATGAATTAATTTTTGAACGGCGATAAATATACCTAATCCAAGTTGCATCGTAGTATCAACTTTTATGTACCGCGATAAACTTAATTTTTGAACCACGATACATAAAATATTATCTTATCCAGTTTGCACCGCGATACTAAATCGTAAAGAAGCAAACCACGTCCTCCACCTTGCTTCTTCCACATCCTCCGTCGTAAGCCTTCTTCTTCCTCCTCCTTCGTCTTTGTTCCAACTAAAAAATCTTTCAATCAAGCACAAATCCATTATATGGTGAAATTTGGGCCAGTACCATGTGGTAAAATGTTATCAAAAGTCCATGATTTCTTTTTCAATCGCTAAAATACACTTTTTGAAATAAAAAAACAACGATACCCTTAATGAACAACAAGCGCGCATAAAACCACGTAAAACACGTGCTCATTTTGGGTCTCACAAAGAAAAAATTGGGCCTCATAATTTACAATTGAAATGCCACCAAAATTAGGCATCGCAAAGTAAAAATTGGGCGTCGTAATTGTTTTTTCAGAAAATGCACATGTTTTTAAATTTAAACATTTTGCATCATTGTTAATTTATTAAGCATTGCCTCTTCCAATCTTGTATCGATGTTTTATATTGATGTGTCATTTAATAAATATGCAACGACTCATATTAAATTCAATTATAATTTTTAATAAATATTAACTATCATTTGGGGTTAACAAACCTACCAGCAAGCATGTATTTGTGAAGCCAACATGTACATTGAGCGTCGTTGTTTTTTAATCACACATCGCATCATCCTATGCTGCCTTGTTGATTTATATTTCTACATCGTTGGCTTCGATTGTTGCGTCGTTGGCTTTAAATGTTGCTTCGGTGGTTTATAATGTCGCATCGTTGTTAAATATCGAGACAAAATATTAAGATATGATGCCTGAAGCAGACACAATACACAACGAAATAGAGAAAAAACCAACCTGTTGTGCTTGGTATCTTTACTTTATAAAGACACGAACAAGAAAGAAAGAAAGAGATGAAGCAGACACAAATTATATTTTGCCTCGTTGATTTATATTTCTGCCTCGTTGGCTTTGATTGTTGCGTCGTTGGCTTCAATTATTGCATCGTTGGTTTATAATGTCGCGTTTTTGTTAAATACCGAGGTAGATATTAAGATACGATGCCTAAAGCAAACACAACACGTAAGGCAATAGAGAAAAAACCAACTTGTTGTGCTTGGTGTCTGCTATATTTTTATAGTATATTACATTGTAGACAAAACAGAAAGTTTGACCAAAACTCTTATGGAGATTGGATGCTATATTATATCTATAATTTACTCTTAATTAGACAATAAGAGCCAACGAATATGGATTAGATTGATTCTTTAAGTATAGAATGAGAAAATGCAATTGTAAAGGTTTGAAAAATATGAGAAAGAGATTGAGTACCAAAATCAAGGAGAAAATTAAGGAAATGATGGATCTGTAAGTCCAATTGGAAACAAAATAAGGCTATAGAGGGTGAATAGTCTTTTAAAAATTTTAGGGGTTGTTTTGAAAAACTTTAAAATTACAGCAAAAAGAGTAAGCTATCAGCTGTTAAAAGCTATTAAGCAAATAGCGGATGATGGACAAAATATTGGTTTTCTTTGATCACAAATATATAAGGACTGAATTGAATAACAAAGTATAAGACAACTTAGTAAATGATTCAAAAATGAAACTAGCTGACACTTAAGTAGATAGAAACTTCTTAACTATTAGAACAATTGTATCATCTGATAGTCAAAGACAAAGTATTTAGAGTGGTTCACAGTATAAACTGTTACGTCCCCTACCAAGTTAGTCAAACTTGGATTTTGAAGTGCACTAAGATTAAATATATATTCTAAGTGATCTCTAACGAATCAGTGTACAACAAGGAGTATGATTTTTAAATAATCAAACTCGTGCAACAATCAAAAGGTTCCTTAAGGATTCGAAAGAATGAAGGAACAATTGAAACAATGAGTGTTCAATAGGAACTAGAAAAGAATAATATTTTAGAGACTATATAGTAAATGTTTGAGAGAAAAAGCTCTTCAAAGAAAGATTGAAGTTCTTGGTTTAAATGAAGGTTGCAATGTAATTTGTGTCTTTAGAGTGCTTTGAGGATTTGAGATTAATGAGAACAGTGCACGTAATTATGCGAAGGTATGTCTTCAATTCTTGCTTCAAACATTTTATAGCGATCTTCAGATTTGGAGTCGTTTGAGAGAGCACAATTAAAACTCGAATTTCTTGAAGACATGATGAAGAAGATCTATTATTGAATGTGTAGAGATCTTATAGAGGATTAGAGACAAAAAGTGTTTCCTAGTATGAAATAATAAAGAGGGTGGTTAGCTATGATATAATATATGAAGAACATTTAAGACATACACAAAAGTTTTCTATTGACAAGACAAATGAACAATTCTTTTGTTTGAAAATAGATGACCAAATAATAGTTTAATATAAGAGCGTGAATGTCAAACATTTCAACAGTAAATAGAGTTCAGCTGATAGAGAATTCAAAGATGTTAAAACATAGCTAACACGGTGGCATCAGCAGTTGCGAGCTATTAGAGCCGTCAAAACAGACCAATGGGGCGGACCAACCCAAAAAATGACGGACCCCGACACTTGGCGAGGCGGGGTGGACCAACCCATGTAATGGGCAGACGGAAAATACTTTGGCCCAACCCAACCCACCTTGGGTTGCGGGGCGGGGCGGACCAACCTATCAAAAAAAGAAATGCTTTACCAATATATATATTTTGTAATCTGTATTCTAAGCAGGCAACAGCAACAGAACACTAGAACAGAAGCATTGCAGAAATCATTCTAGGAACATCAATGATTCAATATGGTATATAATATTATAACTATAACTATGTAATGAAAATTCAAAAACATATATATTCTAAGCAATTGAAGCAGTACATAAAAACCAAAATCTTTCCTCAAAACAGCCCAGATGTTTCATTATATATGCAAAGCAACCCAAATCTTTCCTCAAAAAGAAGATGTTATCCACGTTTGTGAGCAGCGGTGGTCTGGCCGAAGCTTGGAGGCCGAAGGATGTAAAGACTGAGATCGATCGATTTTGAAAGAAAGAGATCTACACAGACTGAGAAAATGGAGAGAGAGAGAGAGAGATCGATGATGGATGAGAGAGCCAGTAGGTTTGACGACGACGATGACCGATTCTAATTTCAACGAGATAGATCGACGATGTTGGGGGTTTTTGAGAGAGAGAGAGAGAGAGAGTTGTTTGAGTGGCTTTTGAGAGAGGGGGAGAAAAAGTTGTTTGAGACTTCTCTTTCTGGGTGAACTGAAAAGTTTTCAATTTTTCAACCTTTTACCTTCTCTAGTTCTCTCTTGATCCACACAATATATCTCAACACTTTGCTTAACTAATAAGTAATACTCCAATTTGTATACAAAATGGCGGTCACCCACCCCCTCCCCACCTAAACCCGTGACCCAAACAGACCAAACCCGTTAAGCCCACCTCCTAGCGGGGTTATATTTTTGAAAACCAACCCACCTTTTTAAGTGACGGGGCGGACCAAACCAATGGGCTTGACCCATTTTGATGGCTCTATGAGCTGCTGATGACTAAGCTTAAGCAGAAGGAATATATTAATTAAACATGGCAGCTTAACAAATTATGTGAGGTATCTATCTGCTGAAACCATCAACAAATAGAACTTAGACTTGTTAAAGTCTAAGTAAAACAACCTTAAGGTAAAGTACTTCAAGTTTCTACAATCTCCTACTATTAACTTAAAGTCATTCATTCTAAGTAGAGGGTAATAAACTGTAAGCATGTAAAGGCCTTTTATCCATGCATAAGATGTTAGAAAAAAAAACATAACATATAATATATCAAGTAAGCAAATTTAAATTTAAATCATATGTTTATTTCATGTTGACTCGTCTCCTTAGATCTTTGAGTTCCTGCATATATATATATCAGCTCTTGCTTGATATGCTTCATCTTTTGCTCTCTGCATTTTCTCCTCTTAGGGCTTTAAATACAACAACTTCCGCTTTTTCTGCCCTTGAAACCCAATCTTTTTGAAAAGCCATAATGGAATTCCAGCCATGCATAGTGGCTTCTCTAGAAGCGCCAGTGGCTACGGCAGCCTGAACTTCAATGGAGATGGTGCTTCTAATGTTGGGAATAATGGAGTTCAGTTGGGTTTGAAAATGATGGAGTAGAAGAATGTGGTATTCAAGGGTTGCATGGACATTAGTAGGTGCATGAGTAGGTTCAGTATCAGCTTCTGAAGAGTCATCAATAAAAATTGGTTGTTGAGCAGTTGGATAAGGGATAGCTTGACTGATAACCTTCTTTTATTTTTTCTGCCTTTTGATGGCTAGATTGAATGACTTGGAATAAGTAGGAGGTAGAAGCACAAACTTAGCTGGCTTAGCAGCTGGATTAACAAGTAAGGCTAGAGGTGAGGCTATAGGTGAGGCTATATGTGAAGTGTTAGTAGTTGTAATAGGATTGACAGAAAAGAAAAGAGGAGGATGAGTAGAAATAGATGCTCCTCATGACTGGGAAAACTTCTGTAGATGAAGATCCCTATTATGATTTTTAGCATCAAGGATGCAGGCGTTGATGAACTCCATAGCCATCTGTTGGATAATGTCTAGTTTGGATGGGGACAAAAGTAGGTAGATGATTTTTTATGATTAGGGAATCAGTCGGAGTCGCTGGTCTGCCTTGAAAATAGGGGTCATTAAGAGGAAAATATTTCATACCATAGACTTCTTGATATATATGTCAGACAGATAAAATAAGTTCATCCTGGACAAATCTGACGTTGGATAAGTAGAAAACATTCCAGTGATGTGGCAGTAGATCAAAGTATTTACCATAGATGATGGCAAGTTCAGCTGGGGACAAGTGAATAGGAGTAGGAGGATAAAGAACATGAAGTTTTCTTTTGAAGTTTTTATCTACGTACCCATCTGGGATGATCAAAGGTTTTTCTTCATTTTTCTCTTCATGGAAGGAAAGAAGAGATTGAATAAATAGAGGTAGATGATCAATAGGGAAAATCTAGTTTGGAGGAAAAGGAATAGGGCATTTTTGTTTGAGAGAGTATTTGGGGTGAAAGGTGGGATTGGAGAGTGGGGGAAAAAGTTGTGTGGGGGTGAGGTTCAGTAGGAAGATGAACAGTTTCACATGTAGGAGAGTTGTAAACAAGATAGGTGTTATCTGCTATAGGACCTGAGGATTAGAAACTTTGAATTAAGTTAAGGATTAGAATGTAGCAAATGTACTAAAAAGGTAGGGGAAAGAGAGATATATAAGCAATGAAATATGACCCTTTTTTTTAAGTAGTGAAGTTTGAGATAGATTATGTGGGGTATTTGTAGGAAAGAGATGGTGATGAATTTAAGTTGGTTTAGGTACAAAAGTTTTAAAGAATATTTAATGGAGGAGATATGATATGCAATGATAAGTACGAATGAATTTGAATATGTTTGTACCAAAGCGTGAAAAAGGATGTGTGTTTGTGATAAGGAGCGAAGATAATGATGAAGGGATATTTTGAAGCAGAAAGAGTTTCATCATAATTCAATGCATTGATGGTCAGAAATGGCAGTGAAAGTCTTTAAAAATTTTGTCAATGTATTTTGAGAGAGAGAGAGATACGAAAGGTTTGGGTTTTGGTCAATCATTAAATGTTGATAGAAATTTTGTCATAAAGAATAAGTCATATAGTGTTAGAGATATGTTTGTGCAAAAATTTATGTCAACTGTCAAAAGAATAGAGTTTTAAAGAGGGACAGTTGAGTTTTAATGCAAAATAAGTGAGAACTTCAAAGAATCTGGATAATTAAAATAAGATCATTTGTTGAGATACATTCAACAAGTGTTTAAGAGTTCAGTAGTTTACCTATGTAGTGTCTGAATTTTGCAGCTGTAAGAGCTCCCCTGCCAAATAATTTTCTTCAGTAGATGGCGTGGTTGCTAACGATTTATTGATTTATGCACTAAGCGTTTAAGACTCTTAGCTAGAAGAGCATATCAGCTGGACTGATTCTTTTAAGCTTGTAAAAGCTATCAGCTGATAGATTCAGCTATGCTTAGAAATAGCTGCAGATTTTAGTTTAAACAAGCAATAGATTATGAAGGAATAAGCATGCATAATTCTCCTCTTAAAACTTCAAATCTATCATATTTTAAGACTTTTGTAAATATGTCAGCCAATTGAAATTCAGTGGGAACGTATTCTAACTGAACATTGCCTTTTTCAACATGATCTTTAAGAAAGTAATATCTTATATCTATATGCTTAGTTTTAGAATGCATGACACGATTTTGAGACACAGATATAGCAGAAGTATTATCACATAATATAGGACAAGTTTTTATGGGCATCTCATAGTCTAAAAGTTGTTGATTCATCCACAAGATTTGTGAGAAGCAACTACCTACAGCTATGTATTCAGCTTCTGTTGTTGAGGTAGAAACTGATGCTTGCTTTTTGCATGCCCATGAAATTAGCATGTTTCCAAGTAACTGACATGTCCCACTTTTGCTTTTCATGTTTACTCTACAAGCTGCAAGATCAGCAGCATCTGAATATCCTATTAAATTGAAAGAAAAGTCCATAGGATACCAAATCTCAAAAAAAAAAAAAAAAAAAAAAAAAACTTAACCCGTCCCTTCACGAAACCTCCACTGGAAGTGCTAGGGGTTCCCTAGGGTGAGTATTTTGGATTCATCACTGACCGTGTCTCCACCACAGTAATTGAGTGAATATTGTGGATGCAAACTTTCGTCGATTTGAAACATTAACTCCTTCAAGACAAATTGGTGGTTTCGAAGCTGATGAAAGCAAAAAAATAACATAATAAAAAGAACAAATGAAGAATATACACTGAACCCAAACCCCCAATATCAGAAACCCAATTGATCATTTTTTTCCTTCACCATCAAGTTTGCCTTTTCCTTATTATAATATAAAAACCCAAAGAAAGTTATAAAAAAAAATCATTATGGGCTTTGTTGTCGATACATCCAAGCGAGGACTTTGATAGATTGATGATTCAAAGTACATTATTACTGATGAAGAGATTACAATATAAAATGCAGGAGAAAGTTTGGAGAATAAACAAGGTGTAGTGGAAGAGAAGTGGAGAATAAGGTGGAGACACATCAGGACATGGCAGTTTGCAAGGCATGGGCGCATAAAGTATGGATTTGAGTATGGGAGGAGAGTGGGAGGAGTATCGAGGAGTATGGGTCTATATCTCATTATCCTTTATAGACTTACCATCCAAAAGTTTAATATATCGCGATTCAAAATAGTTATGCACCGCGATTCAAATATTTATGCACCACGATTCAAAAAATTAATGCACCTTGATTCAAAAAAATTAAAAATACATCGTGATTCAAAAATTGAGAAATCCATACTTTGAACTACAAAATGTACAAAGGGAACTGAAAAGGTTGCCTTACGGAAATGGAAAGGTTGCCTACCATTGTTGACTTGTTGATAAACCAAGGAAATAAAAAACTACAAAAGTAACCAGTTTTTGACTCATATGCCTTTTCTTATTTGAAAGTTTTAGCTCTTAGACGAAGGATGTTCCCAGGCGAGCCATTCTCCACTTCCAAAGGTGGTCTAGCGATTCCGACGAAGTAAAATACAATAGGCGGAGATGATTGAGTGTAGAAATGGATGAGTAAGGTTAATCCATGTTCATGTATTTAGCTTGCATTTGAATAACAACATATCCATAGAAATAAAGATAAAGATAAAGGGAGACGAAGAAGAAATTTGCAAAGTTTTTTTTTACTTTAGGTATTATAGGAACATTTATTTCGAAAAATGGTCTTTTGCGGTTGAAAAAAAATAGCGATGGATTTTTGGGGTTAGAAATTTTGAAAAAGGAACGACCATAATTTTACCATATTTACAAACATGAACATATGGAATGAAGCCCGTTCGTTAATGCCCATGAGCTGATCTATAATACTGAGTTTTTAAATATGATGTATGTTGCCTAATTCGTCCATATTCAACATTATCAATGTCCGCGGACTTAGGACCCATGCACAGTAGAAGCACTCGTACAATATAGGCTCGATCGAGATGCACTAAGAGTTGAAGTACCAAATGGAGGCATGTTGGTGATAAACGCATTATAGTCAATAGTCATTATTTTATGAGATAAAAAAACAATCAAGAAGAAAATATGATTCATTACTTATGAAATAACAAAGCAATATAATAATTCCAATATGTAAGAATATATAAAGATGATAATCAATACACAAGAAAGAATATATACACCTTAATAGTATTATTTTAGGTTCCAACATCATAAAAAGGATACATCTATATTACAATAGAGCTCATTCTCACACATGCAATTGACTAAAGATATTTAGAGGTTGAGATTAAATTATCTTAAAAGATTTAATGGTTGAGATTCACTCTCACATTTACATGTGTGAGAGTAGTTATCCACTTTTAACTCTCTATTTTCTCTTACTCTGTTACAAAGTCACCCCTACAATTAATATTATGAGCAATCACACCATGAGATTAATCTTCTAAACCATTACCCCTTATAAAATATCATCTTTACATTAATATATAATCTCACAATAGAGCTTAATTGATTGACTGAGACTATCTGATCATGGGGGTTGATTCCGTCAAAAAATCAAATGTTCATAGTTCATACATTTTTTTGAAAATAGCGTTCATACTCTGTCAAACATTTTAAAAAAAAATAGCGTTGTTGAGCGTTTTCTTTTACTAAAATCCAAAGTTTTCGCTCAAGTTTGTACAAAAGTTAACTTGTAAAATTTTATGTTGTTTGTGTTTTGTTAGTTTATCAATTGTGTTTATAAATCCTTTTCTTACTCCATAATAGAGACATAAATTAACTAACAAAACCTATATTCTAACACAAAGGTCCAGTTGGCATTCTATTGTTGGCTTTGTCAAACTTCCAGTATAGAAATTTTTTTTGCAAAGTGCCACATAGAAATTTGTTTTTGGCTTATTAGAAAGAGAGGGTAACTAATCGGAGAGAGAGAGTTGGGACATCAACCGGGTAGAAGAAATCGAACCACCGAACCACGAAAAAAGATAACCAAACCAAACCGGGGTTGGTCTCAAAAATTTAAAATTGGGAAGCCACAGGATTAGGGATTCACGGTTTTAGGCGTATTGAACCAAACCACGCTATATATTTTTTTTTTTTTAGTTATATAATTATGGTTTATGCTTAGAATTGAGATTAAAGGTTTTGATATTTTTTATTCATTTTACAATATATAGACAATTTTGATACTAAATGACAAATTCCAAAAAAATATTATTATTTTCAATGTTGTTTGACTTTCATGTAAATTATCATAATTGATAATTATGTTGTTAGTAGTTTATTTCCTTAATTTTGACATTAATTCCAAATTAAATATTATTTTTTCGATTTTCCAATGTTGGTTACTTTCATAAAAATTTTTTTGGCCAACTAAAATCGAACCAAGGGTTCGGTTCGGTTCCAACTTACACCCCAAGTGGACATCAACCCCCTAGTGTGTGTGTGTGAGGGTGGGTAAGGGGTAGGGGGTTTTGTTAATATTTAAATAGTGTTAAATTTAATATTTTTTTATATAAGAAGTTGTGTAAGAATAATATATAATGGGAAAATATATTCTTAAGTAAGTAAAAAAATAAAAATGTATAAATGACAGTGAGACCCAATTAAAGAATTGTATTAAAAATATACACATTGAGGATGCTCTAATGATCTCAAATCTTAAACAAGCGATTCTTTCTAACAAATGGATAAAGATTGTAGTTTGTGGTCTTTGACGTGACATTTTAATGATTGGGTATAAAAGAAAAAGAAAATAAAAATAAAGAGAAAATGTGAGAATAAGAATAAGTAAAATTTACGAAGAAGAAAAAAGTAAAATTCACAAGGAAAAAAAAATAAGGATGAGTCTTCAGTAAGACCGTTTTATGGATCTTTATTCGTAAGACGAAGATTTACTCTCTCACAGCTCAACTCACCAATATACGATAAATCAAATAAAGATAATACATCTAAAAATATTTATAAGACCGTTTTACATAAGTTTTTGCCAAAAAAACAAACACACAGGCAAATGAGGCCTAACTCTTGACTCATAGCAAACTCATTCATTCACTTAAGGGTGCAAACATATCGATAAGTATCTATAATACAATAGAGCTTATAGTTGTACACTCGTAATTGACTTGAGATAAAAAGCGGCTGAGATTGATTCTTTTACTGAGGTCCTACGGTCATTATCACTCACCGAGTTCACATGTGTGAACGGCGGTTGAGTAACTACCCCTCTCTCTCTCTCCAACTCCCCTACTATTCACTGTTGGTGGCTGCTAATCCTTCCTCTACCAAACCCACCAATTTTATGCACGCAATTTTGTATACAAATAAATTTTAAAAAAAAATTATAAGTTTCGTAATTTAAAATATTTGAAATATACTGACGTCGTGCCATCAATAAGAGTAAGAGTACTAATATGTATTGAAAAATGTACATTTATGTTAGCCGAAGAAAGAAGTACTCATTCAGTCATTCTGTCAAAGAAAATAATTTCATTTAACGGGTCAAACTTAAGAAAATTGTAACTTTATTTGTTTGTAGTATTTTTTTAAATTGCATTGAAACTATTTTTTTTTAGATGCGCGATTATTTTTTTAAGACAAATTAAAGAAAAATACAACTGTTGTGAAGAAATAATGAACACTAGCCTAATAGAGTAGAATGGTAGGTGGTTACCAAACTTTGGCAAATTTGGCAACACCAACATTATACTCACAACAGTATCACGTTCCTCCTTTGACTATAAATATCGAGTAGTGGAATGCGCGCTATTTGATCATCCCTTCAGCAGCTCAGCTCTAAATAAAAATATTTTTCTCTCTCTTTCTCTAATACAAATTTTGTCTTCAATTTGTAGTTATTTTATAACACGTTATCAGCACGAACACTCTAATCTTAAGATTTCCATCGATCATAATTATGTTTCAATCCAATATCCAAAAAGGTGATTTATGTCTTGCGGACATCACTACTACAATACCATACTTAAGGATAAGAAAAAAATTTCTTATCTGAAAATTAACGAAGTAAACGTCAATACTATATCTGGTAGTGCGAAAATAATTGAGAGATCTGGAAAAGCAAGTTTTCTAATGTATGGAGGCACTTAATTTATAGTAAGTAATGTATTTTTCTCTCCTAAGTTTCAAATACATTCGTTTGAATGGATATTATATTGAAACTATGAATAAAGAGAATAATGAATATCTTTACATTACTTCAAACACTTCCGGAAACAAGCGTGTATTGAAAAAAAAATTTGCCCTTTCATCAGGATTGTATTGTACAAATATAAGAGTATTTGAATCATATATTACCGTAACTCCAAAGTTTACGGAAACATTTAAAGCTTGGCATGAACGATTGGGACATTCCGGCTCAATAATGATGCGGAGAATTATTGAAACTTCTAGTGGTTATCCGTTGAAAAACCAGAAGATTTTTCAATCTAATGAACTCTCTTGTGATATAGTTAGACCATCACCAACCAAAGTTAGAAATGAATCATGAATATTTTTGGAACGGATCCAGGGTAGTATATGTGGACCTATCCATCCACCAAGTGGACCATTCCAATACTTTATGGTATTAATTGATGCTTCTAGCAAATGGTCGCATGTATGTCTATTATCAACTCGCAATACGACATTTGTCAAGTTCCTTGCACAAATAATCAAATTGAGAGCACAATTCCCAGATTGCATGATAAAAAAGGTTAGACTTAATAATGCTGATGAATTTACATCTCAAGAATCCAATGATTATTGTATGGCAATAGACATTGATGTTGAACATCCAGTAGCGCATGTTCATACACAAAACGACTTGACTGAATCATTAATCAAACGTCTCCAATTTATAGCCAGACCATTGATGATGAGAACAAAGCTTCATACTTCTGTATGGGGTTATGTTAGTTTACATGACGTTGCACTAATTCGCCTTAGACCGAGTGCATATCATAAGTACTCCTCATTTCAGCTAGCATTCGGTCAAGAACTGAATATATCTCATCTAAAAGTTTTTGGTTGTGCAATACATGTACTCATTGTTCCACCACAATGCACAAAAATGGGACCACAGCGAAGATTGAGAATATACGTTGGGTATGAATCCCCTTCGATAATCAAGTATCTTGAACCAAAGATAAGTGACATCTTTATGGCATGTTTTGCTGATTGTCATTTTAATGAAGAAAAGTTCTCACCTTTAGGAGAAGAAGAAAAACAAGTGGGAAAAGATATCAAATTGTGCACATCATCATTGTTGCCCTTGACCCTCCTACAAAACAACGTGAACTGGAAGTTCGAAAGTTTAATTTGGAATTAACATCAAAATTAGGAAATAGCCTACTAACAACAAATTATCATAAATAAAACAATATAAATTCCAAAATAAATACAAGCAATTGAAGAAATAATAGCTCTCTAACAATCAAGATTTTATTTGGTTTAATATGTGTGTGTGTGTGTATATATATATATATATGACTAAATCAAAAGCGTAGATTATCCATATATATATTATAAGTTGTGTACTATTTAATTTCCTTATATCCGATTTTTTTTCTTATCGGATTTTTTGGCTTAAATGTTTTTAACGAGATATACTTATTCAACTTCGAATGATGTGTTCAAAGAGGAGTGTAGTGAAGAAATAATGAACACTAGCCTATTAATAGATCATGATTAGGGGTGGTAAAAATTTATCCAACCCATTGATTAAGTGGTTATTATCCATTAACACTCAATTAAAGCCAAACTTTAACAAAATGACAAGTTTGGCAACACCAACAATACCACCGCCTCACAACAAGCTTATCACGCTTTTACAACAAAGCTTGTTACTTTCGACTAAAAATAAATACCTTTTTATTTTTTTCTTACTTTTACATAATCATTTATTATTGAAATCAATAAACACGTATTATAAAATTTTGACAACTGGAACGCTATTTTTTATTTGATGTAAAAAAAGGAAAGAAAAGATAAATATCAAAATTAAGAAAATATCTTGGTCATTGTTGAACTTTAATTTTTTATTAAATGTGAAAAGTTGGTGAAAATATTATGATTTATGAATATTAAGTTATTAACAATTGTGTGTGTGTGTGTTTTTGCTCTAAATAAAAAGCTTTCTCTCTCTCTCATACATATTTTATCTTCAGTTTATGGTTATTTTATAACAAAAACTAACTTCTTTTTTTGAGTTAAAAGCATCTTTCATTGTTGCTCATTTACGCCAAATTGTCCTCCCTCAGCAACAAACCAAATCTTATCACCATCCACTGCCATTCTCTCACCACTAATACGTGATGGTAAGATTGGATAAGCACGATGACACTATGACAGTATATTACACTAAACAACCAAAGCCACGATTAAATTTAATAATTTGGTGTGTTCTACTTAATAATTTGGTGTGTTCTAGTTAAGTAATTAATTTGTGGACACTTGTGTCAAAATAAGTCATAAGACCATCTCCAATAATTTTGTGTAAAAACTACACCAAATCTTTAAATTAGTATAATTTCTGCACCAAACTTCTTTCACCATCGTCAATAATTCTATTTCAAAGTTTAATCTAAAAAGAATATTCAAGTATATTTCTTATTATTCTATTTATAATATACATTTAATTTGTATTGATGTATTTTAGCAAAATAAATGTATTATTTATTGAATTAATATTATATTAAATTAAATTAAATACTATGCATTAAAAAATAATTTAATGCAAAATTTTAATTGAGACTAAAATACAAACTAGTTAAAATTAATAATTACATGCAAGACATAAATAAAGTCTAAAATACAAACATTAAAATAACTAAAATAAACAACAAAATAGGCATATGAAAATATAACTAAAATCAAACATTTAATCTTCTGAATTCGTATATTCATCACATAAACTATCGATTAACGCATCCCGAAATGCAATATGACCGTTTTTATCCTTTATTTTTTTATACCGCTCGAGAAATCAGGTGAAATCAAGTTGTTTCATTCATCATTTCTACATCCGGGACAGATGTTTCTATTGCATCTTGAATTGAGGCATCCATAATTTGTAATATTATTAATATTATTAAAATGTATGTTGTGTGAGTTTAATTTAATGTAATGTAATTTTCATTTTTTATTAATATATAATATTTATAAACTTTATTATAAATAATTTTAATATTATATATAACTAATAAATAATATAAATAAAAATAATTGAATTAATTTTTTGTATTATTTAAACCAAAATATCAAAATATATTTAAACAAAAAAAAGAAAAATAACAATAATAATAATAACAAAATACAAAATAATTAATTAAACTAAAAAAAGAAAAAGAAAATAAAAGAGGAGAGTGAAGATGATGATACGAATAGTCGTGCTTTGAGTTTGAAGTATCATCTTCCCAAGTTAAAAATAAAGCAACAATTAAAATTGTTTTTGAAGAACAAAAAGGAGTTTCACACTTCAAAATAAAGATTTGAAACAACCTTTGAAATGGCCTAACCTAAATAGAGTACAAGGTGATGAAAGGACACTTTACCTTGGGCATCAAGGCTAGCGCGCCGGCGGCCGGCGCTAATGACTTTTCACTCACAAAAACAAAGAAGGAGCCCTCTTTAATGAATTTTTAAGTTTCCAATGCTACCATTGTTAAACTTGCTAAAGTAATAATAATAATTATTATTATCATAAAATGAATAATAATAATAATAATAACAATATGAATAATAATAGTAGTAATAGTAATAATAATAATAATAATAATAATGATAAAAATAATAATAATAATAATAAGTAATATTAATAAAAATAATATTAAAATATAATAATCACATTTTGTGATGATGTTATTTTAGTTTTTACATTTTAATTCAGCATTTTTTCAACATACTAGTCAAACACACACTAACTTATTATGACAATTAATTAGTACTTTTAAAAAATTGAATCAAACAACACCAGTTCATTAATCATCAGTCATAAATTATAAACAATAAATAATCGGTCATAATTAAATAATAAATTATCAACAAATAACAATAAGTCAAATCAAAAAGGCTAAGTAGATTTTGAGTCCAGCATTGCTCATATTTTAAGCTAGCAGATAAGCACACTCAAATGTTTGTGCATCCTGTTTAATACGTTTTTTACATTTCGTACTGTGTTAGATTTTATAAAATATCCAAAAATTAATAATTTAAGGTTGTTGAATGGTACTGTAATGGAAGTGATGAATAGTTATTCAAATGTTAGTACTAATGCAGTAATTATTATTTGACATTAATTTATTTATTATTTTGACAATAACAAAAAATGTAACACTTCATTTTGATCCCTTTCACTTTATATACTCCCTCCGTTCCTAAATTATCGTCTTGGTGGACTTAGTGCACGATTTAAGAAAACACATTTGACTATATTATTAATATTAGTTTGATATTTAGTTTACTTTAAAGTCTATCTGTATTTGGCTCATAATTAAAGTATGGTGAAAAAGTAAGGATAAAGTGGTAAAAGTGTTGTCCTAAAAAGAAAGTTTCAAACAAGACAATTATTTTGAAACGGATGAAAAATGAAAGAAGGATAATAATTTAGGGACGGAGGGAGTATAATAGTAGTATGGAAAAATGATCAATTTTGCTATTGTACTTTAACCAATCATTACATTTTGTCAATGTACTATTTTTTAAAACAAAATTGTTATTGTACTTGAAAAGGAAGATGCAATTTCGTCGTTATCACTAACTGTCATCCAATTTTTAACGTAATTAATTTCAGTTGTCTCCCCTAAGGTTTTTTAAAATGTAGGAAGATGTTTAATGATAGTTGAAGTTAAAAATTAAATCATTTATGGATCTTAAATTATCAGTATTTTTTTTTCTTTTTGAGGTTTTAAAAAATATATTTTATGAACAAAAAAGGAAAGAATGAATGAAATATGATGCAATTTTATTCAAAAATAGTATATTGGAAAAATATAAAGATTCATTATAGTATAGTGGCAAAATTAATCATTCTTCCATTATTATTTGACATTGATTTATTTATTTATTTGACAATAATAAAAATGGTAACATGACTTCATTTTGATCCCTTTCACTTTATATATAATAGTAGTATATAGATAACATCATAAATCCTTCGTGCTTGTATTGGGCAGTAAAATTCAATTCTTAATTAATACTTTCTCCGCCCATAAATTATTGTCCTGGTTGATTCGGCGTACAGATTAAAAAAAATAATTGACTTGATTATTTTAAAGGTGGCAAATGGGCGGGCATGGGCGGGCGTAAATGGGCGGCGGGCTCAAATGGGGGGCAAGTAAGTGTCCATTTAATAATATGGGCATATATGGGTGGGCACTAAATGGACAATGGGCGCCCATTTACTCATTAACCACTTATCAAATAAATACAAAAATTACAAAAAAATAATTTTCTTTTATAAAAAATTATCAAAAGTTACAACTAACATATATATATGTGTGTGTGTGTGTGCGCGCGTGCGCGTGTGTATGTTTGCTTATCTCTTGTGTCAATTATATATTTTTGTTGTTGTAACACTCAATTCAATCTTCTATTTTATGGTTCGCTTTTTTATTTCGATGAAGCTCAATAGACAAACACACAAGTCATAGAATATCGTATGTTGCACTGCTCACAAACACAAAACCACTATGAATCCATTTATAGTGTAATAGGGACGGATATTTACAGAGTCATAGAAATGGAGTAATCTGGGAGTGATGTTGGGTTTCATTTAACGGTACAGAGTCATAGAATGACATTTCATGCTTTGTTTTGCAATTTTGGGGTGGGGGTGGGGGGTGACGGTTGGAAGGGTGGGTGTACAATATATATATATATATATATATATATATATGGATTTTGTTAAGTATGAGATTAATGTATACTACACACACAAAAAACACATTTTATTATGTGCAAAATTTATGACTCATTTTAGAAATTTAGAGCAATAGTAGACATCAAAAGTTTAGGACTTTTACAAGGGTTGCAAGTTGCAACTGTCATTATAGTTGATGAGTCCGGCTCAAGCCGGGTCACGAGCAACCACCACATGCCAGTCACGAGCTTAATTAACGTGGGACCTACCAATCTAGCGAACAGAGTTAGCGAGATATCAAACAATAAGTAACATAACTCCCGTCCAAGTCTTGTCGGGCACATGCCTTGCTTGCCCGACCAGGGGCCATGCCCAGGGACCTCACTCACAAAGGCAAAGAATCATACTCATCCCGTCCAAACCTGGTCGAGAACTGGCCTTGCCCGTCCGACCAGGGGCCACGCTCGGGATCAACACTTATCTCTAAACAGTCTACATCATGTAGCCGGGTAGAGCCTTGCTCGCCCGGGCACGCATCGAGCATGGAGCCTTGGAAACTTGCTCTCCATGACAAGTCAAAGGTTTCCTTATCCGAGAAGGACACTTACCATATATGTTCCTACATTCACGCAGCCAGCCGCCTATCATGCCTACAATTTAGGGATTTCATCCTTAATTGGTTGGATAACTATGGAAACTGAATCTCACTCAGATTCTACGTCATTGGGGGCCTATAAATACCCCTCCGTAAACCACAAACAAGGTACACACTCTTTCTTAAGCCTAGAACTTATGTCAAATTGCTTTTTGACTCTCACACGATACTTACCCTCACGCCAAAGTGGTTTCGCGAGGCCAAGCCTTGCAGTTCCACTAAGGTGTTTTCGTGATCTTAATCAGGTTCAAGGAAGAAGATCAAGCCCAGATATCCTACCTATCATATGGACGGCCCAAGCTGCATTTTCGCCACATCAGTTTGGTTCCGTTGCCGGGAGACGAAGTTTCAAAACTTTCTTCAAGGTTTTCCGGTAAGATTCTCAAAAATCCGTCTTATTGCAATAGCTGGCGAGGGTAGCAAGCATCATGCCACCGTTAGCAACCACCAGGCTAGCAACCAGCTGACTGGAAACAACAACCCACTGCCGGGGGATTTGCCACCAAGGGCGCCCCAAGGGGTTCAAACGAGAAATCAGAAGATGGCAGCTTAGCACGCGGTTCACGGTGAGAATGTCCCGCATACTGAGGAGCAGCTGTCTCAACATGCTAGCCAGAATCAAACGAGCCAGAGAGATGCTCGCCAAGTCATTAACGAGCAAAGGGATGCTCGTGCTCAAGACCTAAGGATCCAAATTGAACCGACAATCGAGGAAGCCAAGTGAGCCCGCACGTAAAACCCTCGACCAATGCCTACAAGTCCAAGCGGAGTACTATAGTAAGATGTACACACTCAATCAGCAACTACTCGGGCAAAACCCTGACCAACAAGCTGCAACTGAACCGACAATGAAAAACGGTCGGGAAGCCAATGAGCTGCGACGGCAAAACCCCGACCAACAAAGCATCGCTCTACAAGTCCAGCGGTACTATAGTAAGATGTACACACTCAATCAGCAAATGCTCGCCTTGGGCCACGCCCCGGTTCCAGTTATAGATTTGGTGTTGCCCACACTCAGTAATCCAGCACTTGTTGGTGGTGGCCATGCCTCCCAACATTTGCCCGCTCCGAGCAAACGGATCCCTTCTGTTTTTCACGTTCCCTCGGAGCAAGCCAACGAGGTGCAGAGGGCAAACGATTTGACGGAGAGCAATACAGTTGCCAGAATCTTTCTCACAGACATCACCGCCAGCAGGAGCACCGTGCTCAGGAAGAAAGCCATAGCCGTCGCAGAGCCCGCGAGTACGCGGAGGTAGATGTGCATCGACCAAGGCATAGAACGAGAGTTGAAAGGGAGGCGGAAGCATCTTATGAACCGACCTTTTACCCAACAACGCGTAGTCAATAGTCAGACCCTGCCCGCTCGTCCAGACTAACTATGGACGCGGAAAAACGTCTATCCGATCGGATGGAGGCCATGAAGAGAGACACGGCCAAACAAATGGCCAATTTAGCCGTGGCCAAGCCCGTTTATGGAGCTCCGAAGTCGTTGGAGGGCAGTCCGTTTACTTCAGAAATCGAGAACGCACCACCTGCGCAAGGGGTAACCTTCCCACAATTCGAAAAGTACATTGGGAAAACGCGGCCAAACGACTGGCTTAGATCATTCGAGACACAGATTCGGATGGTCACTGATGTATAGTCCTTAAAGATGAGAGCCTTTGAGGGTGCTCTTCAAGGGAAAACACAGTCATGGTTGGGCAGAGTCTCTCAAGGGTCTATTGGCAGTTGGGAGATGCTCCGGGAGAAGTTCTTAGAGGAATTTGGCACGGTGGGCCCCATGCCCAAAAATCGATCCGATCTCGGGAAGATCAAGCAGGGCGACCACGAGTCATATAGTAGCTACTTGAAAAGGTTTGAGGAGATGCTCAACCAAGTAACTGCCACCAATGACCCCGAGATCACCTTCTACTACCTTAACAATATGAGAGCAGGCCCGCTGAAAACAATTATGACCATGAACCCGAGTGCTTCAAAGATAGAATTGTTGACCAATTCTCACCTTTTCTGCTCGACCGAGAATACCAAGGGCGACAAGGCCAAGAACAAAGACAAGACTCGGGGACGGCTCAGCCACGCCCACCGGTGACTGCAGCCGGAAAGGTCAATAACGCCGTAGAGACGAGGCGCACGTTAACTCCCGGACAAAGATTCAAGGAATCACAGTTTACTCCGCTGAACACTACCCGTGAGGAGATCATGTTCCAGGTTGGGGATATGTTACCGGTGCCCTACCCGCTTGAGCCTAAGCTCACTCATACCAGGGACAACACGAAGTATTGCGACTACCATCATGGTAGCGGTCACACAACAGAGGAATGCAACGTGTTGAAGCGGGAAATACAGAAACTGATCAACGCGGGCAAATTGGACCGTTTTAAAAGGCAGGGCGCGTACAATAATACTGATAATGACCAGCAAGGGAGACCCCCAAGAGGAAGAGGCAGCCAGGTCCCTCAGATACAAGGGGTTAACGTGATTCAAGAAGAGCTCCCGTCCAACACTCAAATCGGGAAGCATATATACTCCCTGTCGAAAGTCGTGAACTCCACAGCAGTACAGCGAGCAGGTGAACCCAACATCTATTTCACCCGCAGCGAGCTAGTGAGCACCCTTCTGGCATCTGAGCAACCGCTAGTCATCTCTTGCCTTGTGAACAACTGACAGGTTCATAGAGTGCTGCTTGACACAGGAGCATGCAAGGATATCATGTACTATTCCTGCTTCAAAGGACTAGAATTATCAGACACCTAGCTCAATCTGTACCTGGGAAAGCTCAAAGAATTCACCAACCATCAAGTGAGTGTCAAGGGCACCATCGAGCTTGAAGTATTCATGGGGGTCGGGGCACAAACCCGGACAGAGATGATTACATTCCTGGTGATGGATCTCAAATCTGCCTACAACTGCATTCTCGGCGCCCAGCCATGGCCAAATTCCAGATGGTCACCTCTATACCTCACCAAAAGGCCAAGTTCTATACCGAGGATGGAGTGGGCATCCTTAATAGCAAGCCACGGGCAATGTGGGAGTATGTCAGGGATTCAAAGGAATAAACAGAGGCTGATTGTGGACGTTCCTGAGCAAACAGTCACAATCCTTGAACAGGAGGCCGCTACCAGCATTACACCGGGCCCAGTCCCCATTAACAATATTGAGCACGGGGAATCCTATGGAACAACAGTACCAATGCAGGTCGATGATCCTGAGCACATTCCAGAACCAACAGTTTCTACGTGTAGGGCTTGGCATCCCGTGACACAAGAAATTGAGATAGATACTCTGCAAGTTCGAGATGAGCCTAAATTCCAGCTACAACCTTGATGTGTTCGTGTGGACCGTTGAAGACATGCAGGGGATCAGTGAAAGCGTTACTCGCCATGACCTGAATGTCGACCCAACTTTTCGACCTATTCAACAGCGACCAAGGCAATACTCCCCGGAGAATAGTGCAGCGATCAAAACAGAGGTTGAGAAGCTTTTGAAGGCTGACATCATCGAGGAAATCCAGTATCCGACATGGCTAGCTAATGCGGTGATGGTCAAAAAGGCCAATGACAAATGGCGCATATGCGTTGACTTCACGGGCCTCAACAAAGTTTGCCCGAAAGACTGCTACACGCTGCCGCGCATTGATGTGCTCGTAGACGCCATCGCCGGTTTTGAAATGCCCCGCTTCTTGGATGCATACTCAAGATACCACCAAGTAAAGATGAACGCGCAAGACAAAGTGAAAATAGCTATCTGGGCAGCCGAGGGTCTTTACTCCTACAAAATGATGCCATTTAGGCTGAAGAATGCACGAGCCACCTATCGACGCATGGTCAACAAGGTCTTTGGCTCCCAGTTCTGTAGAAACATGGAGGCTTACATCGATGGCATGGTCATCAAAACCAAAAGTCGCGACCACACTCTGGACCTAGCCGAGACGTTTGCCAATCTACGAAAACACAATATGTAGTTGAATCCGAGCAAGTTCGTGTTCGAGGTCCAAGCAGGAAAATTTCTAGGATTCATGGTCAATCAACGTGGGATGGAGGCAAACCCTGAAAAGATCCAAGCCCTGATCGAGATAGAGCAGCCTTACTGCATCAAGCACATACAGCGACTAAACGGTAGAATAATTGCCCTTGGTCGCTTCATCTTACTGTCAGCGAAAAAGTGTCTCCCATTCTTCAAAGTCCTGCGCGGCAACAAAGGGTTCGAGTGGAATGAAGAATGTGCCAAAGCGCTCAAGCAGCTCAGGGAATATCTTGGCAGATCGTCCCTCCTTAGTAGTCCCGTGCCCGGGGAGCCCCTGTATGTGTACTTAGCGGCCACAGAATTCGAATTGGCTCTCCGATTCAAATTCCATGCCTCGAACAACATGGCCGAGTACGAAGCAACGATCGCTAGCCTCGAGCTCGCAGCCGATATGGGCGTTGAAGCGGTCACAGTGTACTCGGATTCACAACTAATAGTGAACCAAGTCCAAGGGGAGTATAAATTCAAAAATGAGATTGGTCAAGGCAAAAATTAAAAAGGTTCGCAAGTAACGAGCAACCATTCTTGTCCTCATAAATTGGCCGGCAGTTCGCACAAAGGCCCAGCCGTTGACATTCTATACACTCGCGTTTGAACATCTGCTCGCGGCAATCACCCCAATATGGATGAGGTCTCTCAGGCGCATGAATTAAGAGGGGCTCCACCCCAGGAACTTTTGCTCACATTACGGCGGCCACGCACAAACTTCGTGGGTTTCACACTAGCTCTTTCCAATCGAGCAAACATTACTGGCCAACCCTTTTCTCATTCTCCCCGATAACTCCAACGGCAGCCTTCAACGCCGCAAGGCGGGTAATCTCACCCGAGCTGAAGTCTTGCTTGGAGACCTTGGGAATTTTTATTTCGTTGGTTGTCGTGGGCGCAAACGGTCATCCAACCCGAGACTCGATGAAGAGAACCCTCTGGTCCAAGGCCCCAACCTTCCCAGGGACATCGGCCAACAACCTCAAAAAATTGGAGTTGGACCTCACTCCAATCCGCCCGCCTGTGCTCTGAGTAAAAATGAATAGCTTGCGGAGTAGGTACATGTCCGGCTCGAAACCCAGTAGACGACAAGCCACCGTGAAGGCCATGATCGCCCGAACAGTATTCAGCATCAAGTCACAGGGAATAGCCTTGGTCTCAAGCAAGAAGTCCACCAAGAAAAGCTCTAGGGGAAGACGCAGTCCGACCTGGAAGAAGTCGGCAAAGAATAGGAGCTCGTTCTCTTGCTCGCGGGACAGCTCTACTCCGCTGGGCACATCCATCTTACTTGCTCGGTAGTAGGTGGGGTCAATGCCAAGGGATGTGAGCCAAGCCGTCACCTTATCCGCTGTGTCCAATGAGGCCCAGTGAGCAGCATACCGAATTTTTTCGGCATTTACGTACCAGTTGGGCTCATCATCTTTATCTACAACCTCATCAAGTGTGGCCTCCACTTGAAAGCGACACCTTCCTTAAACGGCGAGCAAGGGGCATATGGTCGTCATCATCGGCAGCCGCCTCTAGGGTGACCTCCACCTGAGAGCGGCCAGAATTTTTCATGCGGCGAGCAAAGGGGCACGCCATCTACTTCATCAGAGTCCGAGACACCCCCAGCCGCCTCTCCTTACTCGGGTCGTACCTGCCCGACCATATCTTCGGCATTGGCTACTCGCTACTCAAGGCCATGCCCGCCAGCATAGCCACCAGTAACACTCTCCTCTCCAGAGTGGCCCTGCCCGCTGGAAGAGTCAACAAGATCAACTATTGGGGGGGCTACGCGCCCAGGACTAGTCTATCCGGCCATGGATTCCTCTCCCTCTTCTAGTACATAATCAACAGGGGGAGTTTTCTTACTGTTCAGATAATCATTTTTCCCGCCATAGCTGAAGGTTTCCTTGTCATTTTCTGAGTCACCTGACATATCTACAAAAAGAGATCGAGGAAGGAGAGCCAACATTCTACTCGGATAACCGATAAAGCAAAAGGGGAAAATTCCTAAGTCTAGGTACACCAAGCGGCCATGCCTGCCTAGCGAGCAAGACCATTTGGTTTTCTCCTCGATCTCTACCTAAGGGTCGTTTCTAAATCATAAGGGTCCTACCCAGAAAAGCATAAAGACGAGGGAGAAGAGCCCAGAAACCTTCATCAAACCCAGCAAAAATGAAGAACAAAACAGGAAAAAGAAGAAAACGACTTACTGTCAGAAAGCGAATGAAAGGCTTCTTCACAGATTCAGGAAAACGGACCGATGAAGCCGAAGATAGAGAAAACTCACCAACTTTAGACACAAACGCCGGTCGGAAACTGGAAACAAGAAGGCCGGAATCAAGAATGCACAAAGTAGCTGCCGTAGGAACTCTCTGGAAAAAATATTCTCTCTAAAAATCTCAAGAACCATAAAAGAGGGAGAGGGATAGGGGTATGCCCTTTTATAGGATGGATTCTCAAGTTTTGGGGGGAAAGTGGATGCCCAAACGGCGCTGCTAAGGACGGCTGGCGTCACCCTTAGCACGATTAAATGTGGCGCTTCGGAAACCACGCCCCATCAAATCACGATGCCTCTTGACGGCTCACGCGCCTCCACGCCTACTCGTCGTATTGTACTTTCAATGGCAAGCTTCCTCAGCACGCTCCAGCTGTATTCCATTGAGGTTCTAGAATCTTCTCCAAACTTGCCTTCCAAACCCTCAAAAAATTCGCAAGTGTTGGAGCCCGGAGCAAGAGCAATATCATCGAGCAAAGCGCTTCGCTCCGAGCATGAATACTCGTTAGACAAGGAGCTAGGGGCCACTGATGTGCTCGGCCCAAGCCGGGTCACGAGCAACCACCACATGTCAGTCACGAACTTAATTAACGTGGGACCTACCAATCTAGCGAACAGAGCTAGTGAGATATCAAGCAAGGAGTAACAAAACTCCCGTCCAAGTCTTGCCGAGCACAAGCCTTGCTTGCCCGAATAAGGGCCATGCCCGGGGACCTCACTCACAAAGGCAAAGAATCATACTCATCCCGTCCAAAGTCCAAACCTGGATGAGCACTGGCCTTGCTCGTCCGACCAGGGGCCACGCCCGGGATCAATACTTATCTCTAAATAGTCTACATCATGTAGCCGGGCAGAGCCTTGCTCGCCCGGGCACGTATCGAGCAAGGAGCCTTGGAAACTTGCTCTAAAAAACAAGCCAAATGTTTCCTTATCCAAGCAGAATACTTACCATATCTGTTCCTACATTCACGTGGTCAGCCGCCTATCATGCCTACAATTTAGGGATTTCATTCTTAATTGGCTGAATAACTACGGAAACTAAATCTCACCCGGATTCTACGTCATTGAGGGCCTATAAATACTCATCTATAAACCACAAACAAGGTACACGCTCTTTCTTGAGTGTAGAATCTCTGTCAAATTGTTTTTATACTCTCTCACACGATACTTACTCTCACGCCGGAGTGGTTTCGCAAGACCAAGCCTTGCACTTCCACTAAGGTGTTTTCGTGATATTAATGTAAGGGTAAAATAGGCATGACCTATTTTATCTTGTTTTCACCTTTCTTGGTCAAAGAAGGATTTTAATTTAGTCAATGTTTATTTTAGGAGTTAGATTTTGTTTAGATTATTTTTGGTAGATTGGTGTGTTTTTTGATAGGAAAATCTTTAGGAAAATCTTTTAAAAGATTTTGGAGATTTAGTTATACATGTTTGGTAACTAAATCTTTTAAAAGATTTTAAAGATTTAGGCAACATATTTTTGGTATCTAGATTTATGTAAATAAATTAGTTATTCCAAGTATTATAGTCTAATTAGGAAACAAAATCTTGTATAATTTTATGTCTAATCTGTTTCCTAGTAGGATTTGGTTGTTGGCCGTATTCTTGCAGATTTCTTGAAGTCTTGGTTTACAAGCTTGGCGCCTATAAAAGGCCGAAGTCGAGCGTGCGTAGAACGGAGAGCTTACAAAAGAATTTATTCAGTCATGCCGTAAGCTTACAAGACTACAGTCATATTCAGAGAGCTTGCTATTCGTAAAGCAGTGTGCGAGAGTTTTGATTAGAAGTCTTATGTGCCGTGCTTGAGAAAAAAGAAAAAGCTCCCATACACGAAGATCTTTCTACAGACTATAAGTCTCACACCTGCTGCTGCTGTTTGAGACTTCAGGAACACGACCTTGTGTATCCTGAAGTTCTGTTTTTGTGGTTTAGTTTGTTTTGTTGTTTTTGGTAGCTGTTTTTTTGTCTTTACTTCCCACGTTTGTTCTAGTTGTTTATGTGGGTTTTTGTGATCTCCAAGATTCTATATCTTGTGAGATTTTTGTGTTAACTGTTAAGGTTCAAAAACAGTGTTGTTTTTAATATAGTTTGTTGCCTTGAGGCTTGATCTACAAGATTGATTCTTGTAGATTGTTTTTGTGTGATTTTCTGTCTTTCTATGTCTGTTACGTTTTAAATCTGACAACAAAACTTCCGCTGCAATTTTCTGTGACATACTTTCAGTTCACATTGTTACTGTCATTGTTGCAACATTCACTGCAACATTGACTGTAACATCGTTCCATATTGAGTTTCCGTGGCATTGCGTTCTTTCAATTAATCAGGTTCAAGGAAGCAGATCAAACCCAGATATCCTACCTATCATACGAACGACCCAAGTTGCATTTTTGTCACATCAATAGTAAATAGTAAACTTGGTCCGAAACATCACGTTTTTACATAAATTAAACCTTTTAAGATTAATATAACATTTTCTGTTTATAGTTTTTTTTTTCAATTATTACTCTATGAAAAAAACTATTTTTAGTAACAGAGGGACTATCATCAATTATCTACCCGTCAAAGCCCGATGGTACATGATATTCGTTATTTAATTTTCGACATGTAAATGTTACTTTTCAATCAATACATTTTATTGTATGAGATTATATTATTGTTAATAAATTAATTAAATAAAATTTTGGGTATACATTGTTGAAAAGCGCACTAGTACTATTTGTACTTTTAAACTAGGTACATTATTTGTCGGTAAGAACATCAGCATCCCGGTAAGAACATACCTAATGCTACAAATCCTATTTCATCTTTTTAATCGAGTCTATTATCGTTATCAGTTACACATTTTTCTTTTCTTATTTTATTTAAAAATATATCTTCTCAATGATAATCTTTTTATACATTTTTTAGTTGGGTCTCACTGTTACCTTATTAACTTTACATTTCAATCTTATTTTTATATTTCTCAAACAAACAAATTTATTTAACTTTATTTAATATACTTCATATTTAAATATTTCGTATAAATTAATTAATTTATAAATAAAGACATTAATTAATTTATAAATAATAAATTACTCATAAATGAAATAATTTATAATTTAATTAATAAATTATCAATAAAATACATATTATACATAACTCATAAAATAACATAAATAGAAAATTACATAAAATGTTAAAAATTTTTAAAAAAATACATAATGATAAAGTTACATAAAACAAAAAACTTAAAAATTACGTAAAAATAATTCAATAATTAAAATTACATAAAAAACATCATCGTAACGACACCATATATGCTCAACCACTTTATTAAAAAAAAAATACTCCAACAGGTTTGAAATGGCTACAATTCTAAAATTAAAAAAAAATCAGAAAGAGGCAACACAGCCGCCGTGGATCCCACCTATGGCTGCCAACATCGCCTTCCACGCCTTTCTACCAAGTGTGTGGTACACGCACCAAATTGGAGGAAGCAGTGCACCACACGCCCTGCTACCCCCGCCCCTTCTTGCCCCAACCATTCCCTTTTCATATTTAACAAGGACACTCTATCTGTCTCCTACATGATCAATTAAGAAGATAAGTAAGAAGTGTTCTCATTGCAAAAGAGACTCTTTCAATTAAGTGCTCGTTTGTTGCAGCTTTATTTGGAGTAATTTTTGGCTTTTGGTTTTTGAAAAGTCATATTTAGAGTGTTTGTTTCAGCTTATAAGCCAAAAGCCAATAGGTAAGGTACAACACCCTTTATGCATTGAAAAACCAAAGCCAAAAACCAAAATTTTAAGTTTTTTTGGTTTTTTTTTAAACATGAAGACAACTATTCATTAATAAATATTTGATTATCCTCATTTAATTTATCCTTTTATGAAATATACATAAAAATATGAATACTAATTTTCAAGTTTTTTTAACAAATAATTATAACTACTCATAAACAGCTTTTCAACAGCTGTAACAAACAATGTATCATGCAATCAGCCACAAGTCATTTAACCATCGATTTAAGTTATCAGCCATAAATTATAAGTCATCGTCTACAACAAATGAGTCCTGAGAAGAGAGCATAAAAATATTGCAATGAGATGCTCTAATCGAAGTTTGCATTTTACACGCATATAGAACTATAGAAGTGGTCAGGTCGTACTCCCTTGTTCATAATTTTTTTTTTTTTTTTTTTGTCATTTAATTTACAACCAAGTGTTTACAGATCACATTAAGCCTAACATTAAGTCCACGTAAGTCTATGTGTAACAGTAAAACCATGCTTCTAAAACAGAAATCCACACAAGCATGTGGAATCCTAGTGGCATCCAATTCCTGTAACCTGTTCCTGCACTTTTGTCACGACGTGGACAACTGCTAATAGTAATATATTATCAGCTTGAGCTTCTGCTTGAAGAAGAACCTCCGCACTCGAAAAACATGACATTGGGATGGGGATGGGGATTCCGTCACCTCCACTGCATTCTATTTTCTATCCCCCTCTAGTAAATAACTGATCATTTATTACCTCTCCCGTTTAACCGCAATTTCCGCTACTCTCACAACACAATTCGATTCCCTTTCCAACCGTCCGTCGTCACATTCTCGATTGGAAATCCAGGTATCTCTGTCTATGTCAATAAATTAATCATTTCTCGAGATTCGCGCGTTTGATTTTTTTTTCAATTTTTCTTCATTGTCCGATCCGGAGATGACTGCCGCCGGCGGAAACCAGTCGTTTTGTTTTTCTTTTTCGCAGTTGGAATCGTCGCGACCGCCTTCGTCGTTGGCCAAGTTAGGGTTTGTGAATTTGTCGCTGCCGAATTCTCACCGGAAAGTTCTCGGCCTGGTCGCTTCCGACGTGAGATCCAACTGTTTATCGCCAATCAAAGCAATGGAGGCTTCTAAAACGTCTTACAGAAAATCCCAGGCTGAATTCAATTCCAACAGTCATGTATGTGCAAATGATTCTCGCGAATCCTCTGGTACTAATTTTTTCTTGTTTCACTTTTATTTCTTAGTTAATAATTAATAATTAATATTCTTACTTTTCAAGAAGTTAAGTTCGCGAATATTCATCGTGCGGCTATTGATTTAATGATTCTAATTTGCAAAAATAAAGCTTATATTATTATTTTTATTTTGTCAATTTTGAGAACTGATTTGATGCAAATAGGTGGGAACCTTCGTGAAGTCTCAACGAATGGAAGATCCACCAATATCGTGTGGCATAAATGTTCTATAGAGAAAATTGATAGGCAAGAATTGCTGCAGCAAAAAGGTTGTGTTATATGGATTACTGGCCTCAGTGGTTCAGGTTGGTTACAAGAACTTTAGTGTAACTTTTGCTGCTTCTTTTCTTGGAGTTGTCTGTGACTATGCAATAAGCTGTAGTTTTGCTATCTACTATATCTCATTTCTAGTATTGCATCCACAAAAAAGTCAAATGGTTAAGAGATACACAATTGTCACGGGAATAACTTTATTTGCAAGCATCCAACTTATTTTCAAGTATAAGGGGGGTAAGGTTAGAATTAATCAAAATTACAAGCTTAATCTTCAAATTAGGTCTCTTTGAATGAGACATCACAAAAACGAAAGCATGACTCGAGTGGGACGGAAGGAGTATTTTCAATCTGGGATTCACGTCTACTGGCTATGCAAACTTACTAACTCATGAAATGCAAATGTGGACTGTAGTTGTACTAGTCAAGGAAACGCGGGGCATGTCCTACACCGTAAAATTGGAATAATAAAAAAGTGGAATGTCTTTGTCATAAACTTTACCTTCAGAAATCAGAATGCTCTGCTTTCATTTGTCTTTCCACATTTTCAACCTTTTCCATTCATGTTCTTGTCTGTCCTTGTTTGTTGAGGCTGGACTCATTTCTTTGTATCTTTGGTTTATTATCTCAATAGGACAGATGCAATTAGCAAACTAGTTCATGGTTGACTATAGTTATCAGTTATCATTTTGTGCATTTAGTTGGTTTTATTCTTCTTCTAAAATGAACAAACAGAGTTCATGTAGCGGACCCCAAGCAGTTGTGAAAGAGGTTGAGTTGAGTTCCTCTAAGATCCATTCATGAATGAGGAAATTGTATAGAAACATATTGCAGGATCACCAACTTATTTCCCATGAAAGTGCGCCACGTGAAACAAAAAACATTTCAATTTTATGGGGTTACCTTCTAGAAACATAAATTCTATAGATGTAAAAAGGAATATATGATGTGTGGAGACACGCTAGTCTTACATTAGTGTGAAGTGATTGCTTGCTGGTAAGAGGAGTGACTCTGCAATTTTAGAGCAAAACTAATAAATATGAAGTTACGGATGAAATTCCTTTATGTCCAAGTGTTTGCAGCTTTTATAAATCCAAAAGAACCATATAGGAGTCTTCTTTAATTGATTGCAAAAAATTGTTGCAAAAATATTTCCCATATTCTTGAAAGTAAAGTCTGGCAGCGGTTGATTTACAGTTCCAATTTGATGCCACTTTTTACTCTTCTGTTTTTTAATTCTCTATCTTCCTTTGGTTATTTTTGCTTGGACTATCTCATATCTTTAGAGACATGACTTTTGACTTCAGGAAAGAGCACTTTGGCTTGTGCATTAAGTCGAGCTTTGCACTCCAGAGGAAAGCTGACGTACATCCTTGATGGTGATAATGTTCGGCATGGTCTCAACAGCAATCTCACTTTTAAAGCAGAAGACCGTGCAGAGAACATACGTAGAATTGGTGAGTTTCTTTATGATTCCTTCTTTTTATAGGTTTGGCCCCACGCATAACATTGATTCTTGTCTTGGTAAATTTTTGTGTTTATGATTTTCAGGGGAGGTATCTAAGCTGTTCGCTGATGCTGGAGTTATTTGCATTGCTAGTTTGATATCTCCCTATAGAAAAGACCGAGATGCTTGCCGGTCTTTACTGCCAGAAGGAGATTTTATTGAGGTTGGTCCTCCTGCTTGTGAGAGTTTATCTGTGGGGACATAATTCTTTTTTATCATCTTGTAGATTACAGGATAGGATTTGGAGGCAGCAAAAGTCTGTTCTTGTTTGTATCTAACGTGATTTAAATGACAGGTGTTCATGGATGTGCCTCTTCGAGTGTGTGAGGCAAGGGATTCAAAGGGCTTATACAAGCTTGCAAGGGCTGGAAAGATTAAAGGTATCATCAAGTGAGCCTAACAAATGTTGGAAGTCAGGAATCTGTATGAAATTTCCATTCCGCCCTCCCTATTTCATTTATGTTTGGGTGTGTCAGTGGTGAGGTTAATATTGACCAGGCATCTCACTCGATAGACATGGGTTGGTTTGCTTCCAATTCATTGTGTATACTCTGCATTCTAAATTAGGGTTATCTAGAAAATGTTTTAACTCATGTTATGGTTTATGATGCTGTGTTAACAATTCTAGTAGAACACCACTAATCCATCACTGGAAAGGCCTAAACCAGGTGTAAAGATCAGATCTTTTTTACCAAGTAATCTGTAGCTAAGGTGGTTGCGAGAATGTAAAACTAGTTCAAAACTTGGTTGATTGCCAAGCACACATTATTTGCTAGTTATTTGAGATTGCTGTTTCTTCCCTCCCCTTGTGTAAACATGAAGCGACCTTGGTACATAGTCTTCATGTGGTTAAAGTTCTTTCTTTTTTTTCTTCTCATGTTTGGGTTTTCTTCATTTCAACTTCACTTGTTTACATTACGAACTTGCAGGTTTTACGGGAATTGATGATCCTTATGAGCCACCCATGAATTCTGAGGTATTCTCGCCTCTATAGTCAGGACGAAAAAATTTGTAATTGTTTGAACTTTATCAAATATCCATGGTACTTCATAATTCAAATTTTGCTCCTTAAAAATACGGCAGTAGGAGGGGTTTTCCTTTTCCACAATATTTTCTGAATCATTTTTTATTTTGAGAAGTCGGACACTTTCTTAATTTTCCCTCCATTTATTAACAAAAAATTGAGAAAGACTAAAATAAAATGGGTGGTTACTCCATAAATAAACTCCATCTGATGAACTTATTGTTTTAATCTACGAGTTTTGGTGTGCTATATTCACTTTTGCAGATAATATTACACCAGGAAGGAGAGCTTTGTCGTTCACCATGCAATATGGCCGAGGAAGTAGTTTCTTACTTGGAGGCAAAAGGATATTTACAGCCCTAGTTTTGCGACTTTTCATGCTACAGCATGAGCTACCAGCCTGCATTACTAATTTACTACTGTACATATGTACAAGTATGCATAGAAAATAAAATCTTGAAATTACTTATGGCTAGGAAATCACTCGTTTCCTGCTTCCTCCTACAGACTACAGTGTAATCAAATTAATTAATCCATCGATTAATTAATATTACCCTTAGTTGTGTGTTCTCATAAGTGTATTGTAGTTGATAGCATTGGTGAAATATGTCCGAGGGATTGTTTAATTGTCTACGTTACTACTTACTATCCACAAACGTTAATGGTGGAAAACAGAACATGTTCACATCGGAAGATTTTGGAGCTTAGGGCGTAGGAAGGCTATCTGTCACTCTTGCGTGTCTTAGCATTTTGTTTTTCAAAGCATAATTGATGTTCAATTCTACTTGGACACAGACCTGATATAAGGGTCCTGAATTGTTTTATTTTCTTTCATAGAAACTTGTTTCAATGACAATGATTCCGTTTCTTGTTATATTTTTGGAAAAGTGAAGTTGCCTACTTTTACAGTGTTTAGGGAACGAGTCAGGTATTTGATTACCATTTGAATGATTTTATTCACATTTTATTTCTCGTGGCTGTCTTCTGCTTTTACTTGCAAAATGCAAAAGAGAGCATCAGCATGTGCTGTAGACTGTAGCTATGGCTAAAAATTTACTTCCTGTTTAGGTTGGTCAATGAAACCTTTCCTTCCAACGAGGGGGTGGCAATGACTGACACGATACGATAGTACGAATCAGTACGACACGATTATAGAGATAAATGGTACGATAAGATCAGCACAATACGATACGAAAGACACGAAATTGTTAATATATTTTAAAAAATAATTATTGTTATATTTATAATCAAATTAGATATATATCATGAAAACACGATAAAAAGACACAAACATGACACGATAGTACGAATTGCCTTTCATTGGTAACTTGTTTATGTGCCTCTGGAGATAGCATAAGTTTTCTTTCTTACTAGTTTATGATTGGTCTATCCAATTGAGTTTCTACTTCCTTTTTAATAATCTTTGAATTTCTTAAATGTGATGCATGTTTTTTTTTTTATCAAATAATTATGACCATATCTTGAATAATCATTTGTGAAAGTAATGAAATAGTACATGCCTCTTTCCATTTTCATAGATAATGGTCCGTAGATATGTAAATGGACTACCTCTATTAAATTACTCTCTTTATTTCAGGAAAAGAGTCCTCGTTTGAAAATTAAACTTTTTAAGAAAATAACACTTTTAGTATCTCAATAATAATAAAATGATATTTTTATACCTTAATTTTTTAGAGTAAATTCTTTAATTAAAATATCTTATAATAGAATAATTGACTTTTTACCATGAACGGAGGGAGTAAATAGATTTCCACATAATTATGCAATGTTCACAAATATCGAAATCTACAGTATTATGCAATGTGAATTAATAGATTTCCACTGCTTGGTTTATAAGTTGTGTTGTTAATACACACTAAAACACTATATACGTGTCCGTGTTGTTACCCATGTAGATCCGATGTTGTCTACTCTAATGTCTTATCCTGCATATCTGAGAAACTTGCTACACCTGACCGGAGTCAATCCACCGGCAACGATGTTGTCATTACACCACCTTGTTTTTCTTTGTTTTTAGACTACTAAAGAATGCTACAATGTGTCTTTGTAGACTTGTAGTTGCACGGGCGGACCTATGCCTACCACTTGGTTGTAGTGAGTAGTGACCTATATTTTAGCAAATGAAACAACCATTTTTCTTTTTCTATGTTTTTCCATGCAACTTTAAAATGTTTGAATTTTTCTTCCAAGTTTTCTGAAATTTTGATGGAGTTTTAGCTTCATGATTAGATTCTTTTTATTTTCTAAAAAGGAGAACAATGTTGTACTCTCTCTGCTCCTAAAAAACCATTCATCTTTCTGATCACGCCAAATAATGGGGTGATTATATTTGGAAATACATGTGGAGCTGGCCTGGACGGTGGGTGGCTGTTAAGGACGTTAGTGGATGGATATCTGGTTGGTCTGTACGTGAATGCCCCGATCCTTGTGATTTTCTGGATTTGCAACCTGAGAAACAAGAGAGGCACCGTTAAGGGAGTTGTGAGGTTATCCCAGCTAAAACCCTCCAACATGAGAGTTAGTGATGTGATAACAAATGTGAGCTAGGCGTTCCCTGAGATCACCGTAAATATATATGTGTGTCTTTGCGAGGCAATATCTTAGAGTGAATAGTGTCATACCTTGGGAAGGTGACAATGCCCTCTATTTATACTCCTTTCCAGGCTTGGCTTGCAAGACGGTGTAAGACAACACGATGGAGACCAAATCTGTTGGTCGGCCGAGTTGGCTAATTCTCATTGGTTCTTACTTTTGTCAGATATGTCAGAGTATCAGGAAAGAAGTCAACAGTGAGTGGTGCGGCGGGTGCAGAGCACGTTGGTGTCTCTCCAATTAGGCTGGGCCACCTGGTGTGTTTTGTACTGTGATGACATCTCCTCGTTCAGGTCGGTCTAGTCATAGAGTCGATCATGAGCTCTCGTGGTCGCTTGGTCGGTTAGGTTCGCATCCTCGTTTATAATGATGGTCGGTCTTAATCACGGTTGGGCAAGTCCTGGTCGGCCTAGTAATGTTCGGCTTGTTCGGAATGAATTTGCTCGGATTGACCTTGATCGGCCTGATCATGCCCGGTTTGCTCGGACTAAGGGTAATCCTCGGCTCGATCAGGTTGTTCTGGCTGCCACGTGTCGTCTACGTGGGAAGCGGACTATTGAGTCCTCTCACTTTCCTTTTTAGGTCATTTCAAGACTTTCTATTTTATTTTTTTAGAGGTTACTTTTATAAGTTTACATTGATCGAATTTCCACTTTAATTGATGGGATTCACACTAACAAGGGTATTCTTGGAAAACACATAATATCCTTATATTTATATTACAGCAAATTATATTTCCTTAATATGTATGCCAAGTTAAACAAGACATTATTTTTGATACAAATTGAGTATTTTTATATGATGTTTCATTTGAAAGTGGAACCCAACAATAAAAGTAGCAAATAGATCAAATGTAAATTACTCCCTCTATTTTTAAATTATCGTCCTCTTTTTTCTTTTTTATCTGTTCTAAAATAATTATTTTCTTTCAAAACTTTTCTTTTTAGAAAAACAATTTTATCACTTTATCCTTACTTTTTTCTATCTATTTTAATTATGGTCACATGCTCAAAGGTTTTAAACAAAATCACACATTTTATCAATATTTATAATAAAGTTAATTACTTTTTCTTAAAAGGTGTGCTAAGTCAAAAAAGACAATAATTTTAAAACGAAGGGTGTAGTAAATATTGGAATACTATATTTTAAAAAGAAAATAATACAAATTGAACATTATTTTGAAACGACAATCCCATTTATGTTGGTCATTTTTCCATTTTTAGCAATCTCAATTTTACTATGTACAAAAACAATGAACATTAAGTACTTAGTTTTTTACTGATATCTCTAAGCAGGTTGAGTAGTTACAAAGTAAATAATACACATTGATTAACTAAATGGGGAATATTATATTTTTGGCCATCGTACAAATTTGGGATATCCAATTTAATCAATGACGTTTCATAACGATCAAATTAATCAATCAACTTTTAATTTGGTTGTAATATCGTCCTCGTCGTTTTATAACGACCAAATTAACCAACCAACTTTTATCAATATCGGGCCAAGAAATTGTCATAGAATGATGATATTGACAGAAGTTGGTTGGTTGATTTGATCTTTATGAAACGGGGAGAATGACATTGCAACCACATTAAAAATTAGTTGGTTAATTTGGTTGTTATAAAATATCGTTGGTCAAATTAGATTTCCTCAATTTGTACGGTGGTCGAAAATGTGGTATTCCCTTAACTAAATTAAATGTGCAACAAAATTTTGAAAAATTATCCAATTAATCATCGTAGGTAACCGATTTGACCAACCATATTATAATATTTCAAATGTTACCAATGTACTCAGTAATTGGTTGCTATGTGTTCCTTGCCGTTAACGCCCCATCTAATTTTGTAACGAACTTGTTGAGGTGAATTAACGAATGGATTGTGCTAAAGGTATTTTTATCTTTCAGTTGCATCCCTTTCTCCCCAAACATTCCTTCAATTCCACCTTTTTAGGAAGAAATTGGTGTAATTAAAAGATAAAATTATCCATCCTACGGACGTTCCGTTAATTCACGTCAACAGGTTTGTTACAAAATTAGATTAGGCATTGATGGTAAAGACCACATCGCACTCAAATACTGAATACATAGCTCACATTTTAGTTATTATAATGTGATTGATCAAATAGATTACCAACGAATAGTACAATGATTATTCTGGTAAATTTCCCATAAATTTTCAAATATTAGAAAATGATTGTTGAAGCATTTATCACTCTTCCGTCCCAAAATAAGTATTATTTTATATATCAAAGGTTTTTTATTTTAAAATAATTGTCGTTATAAGTTTTATGTTTTCAAGATATATTAGTTCATATTTTGTCAAAAGTATCATTTTTATCAACTCTCTAAGTAAATGTTGTTAAAGATTGAATTGTTCAGAAAAAATAGAAAATATTAGTGCAACTTACCTATAATAAATACATTTAAATAATGTGTATTAGTAGTTTTTTTATAAGTTATCTTAACTTGCATTCAAATTACTAAAATAATACTTATTTTAGGACGGAGAGAATTAATTTTGTTTTCTAAATGTGACCTTTTATTTAGTCAAACACGTGATAAGATGAATGGAGTAGTAGACTGTTTCTAAAGAAAAGAGGGAGTAAATATAATATAATCGCATCCAAAAATCTATTCTACACCTCATTTATTTAAATGTATAACATAAGATATAATATTTTAATATAAGAAATAGGGCGTAAAAAATGGATTGTAGGGTATGGTTAAAGTCCACATGTACTCTATCATTTACGATCACCCATCCTCTCCTAAATAATAAATACAACCACCCACCCCTACAACCGCAGACATGGGTGGCGTTGAGCCAATTCATTATTTTGTTCAAAAAAAATTCAAGCTTAATAGATTATGAAATTGAGATATTATATTACAGTATATAAAATCAAAACTAACAGTAGTAACAAAATTTGAGAAGAATTTTTAAGAAATGTTGAGTTTTCAGATGGGATGGGATACATACAAAACCTCAAATCAATATGGAAATTATATTCTATCCCCAAATTAAAATCAACACTCAGGGCAAGACAGAAGTAAAAAATAAATAAAAAATCAAAGAAATGGAACACCAAGTTCACCTCGTCGTTGATGAATAGACAAAAAGCAAAAACTAAGAGCTACGGTGAAGGACAATGCCACCGAGCTGACCGCCTCGAACACAGCCGCGAACCGCCGCTCCTGTAGATCCCAAATCGTCGCAATGCATCGAACAAAACCATCCAACAACCTTACCAACACTAGAGTTGCCATTTTCTTTTAATTTTTCTATACCTGACCTTCAACCTCAACTTCAACACCACCAGGCACCAGACCAGACTCTTGGATGGAGATTCCCTCAACCTACCTACTTGCCGTTAACGAAAAGGAAAAGAGGAAAATAGATAGACTAATCTTAATATCTTATGGACTTGAGTGCTTGTTGTTTGGTTATTATTAGCATGTTGCTTTCAAGATGTTCCCTGTGCCCTTTAATTTCCTTTTCTTTCTTTATCTTTTTAAAGTTTATTTTTATATCATATTGTATTCTCCCTCGTTTTTCAAAATATCCTAATTAATATAAATGCGTCCCCAAGTTATATTTTTGTTATTCTTAGCTAAAAATAATATGAATAACAATACGAGCAAAATTATTAGAGTAAAGAGAATAAGAAAAATTCTTAGCTAAGAATTTTCCAAAATGATTTTTCTTGACTTCTTAACACCATGTGTGACTGGTTTTTGAGGGGGATCGGAGCAGTCAAGAGATAGATCTTAACACAAATTAAATATTTTTGTGTAAAAATATTATACAATAAGAAGATATATTCTTAAGTGGATAATAAGAGAAAAATGTGTATTCAGTAATGGGACTCAGCTAAGAAGATGTATAAAAATAAATATACAATGTGGATGCTCTAAGGGCTATATGCACTATTGGTCCCAATACTATGCAAAAGTCCAGTATCAGTCCATGTACAACACAATTGCACATCACAAACTAAAGAATACACATTTACCGGTAGTCTATGACCCTAACTCCGCTAGCTGAAGTGCCGTTAAGGGGGGCCATGTGTACCATTATCACAACAAAGGGCCTTATGAAATATTTATATTTTATTAGGGACACGCTATATAGCCCGCCTTTGCTATAAGTTAAACATGAACTTCCTAATTTACCCTTGATCATCCAAACTCAAACCCCCTCCCTACCGTCTTCTTCCTCACTCGCTCCATCCGCTCACCCGGTGCGTCCTCCACCCCTCCCTCCCACTGCATCCTCCACACATCCATCACAATGCGTTCTCTTCTTCCCTTCTCACTCCCACCCTTCCTCTTCTCATATTATGTGTCTTCCATCCCCCTCCCTCCCAATGGTTGTCTTCCCTTCTTCCCATTCATTCCCTCCCATCCACTTCATCCTCCATCCAAACACAATTCTTCTTGTTCTTTTTTTTCCAGCACCACCAACCCATTTCCCACCTTAGAGCACCTCCCTTCTTCCTCGCCTCACCCTACTTTTTAAAAAAAGAAATCAATTCAAGTTGTTCAGTCATGGCCAACCGAACAACCTTGTGTTGTTCAACCATGGTCAACCGAACGAGATAAAATATTTTGAAGAAAATGAAAGAGCAAGTTGAAATTTGATTGATAGAATATAATTGTGACTCATAGATTTGAGGTATTTTAGGAACAATTTTATAAGAGTGCATTTTTCAGGTTGGAAAAAATAGTGGAATGAAGGGGTTAAAAACGTATGAAAGTGGACCGACCTGTAATTTATCTTGGTTTTAACTTTTAAACTCCCTTTTCTAGGGGCAATAATCGGATCGGATCGGTCCCTCCACCCAAATGTCAACATTAAAAGTCCTCTATATTATTATTTAATCGGTAAGCGACATTTTTGGGTAAAATGACAAATATACCCTTAATAGAATTAGATAAAGCGTGTTTTGTGCATCGATAATCCAGTTTCTGCATCAGAAAATAAAATTTATACATCGAGACGTTGGTATTCTAATTCCAAATGTTGCATAACAAATCCAAAATGTGCATGACAGTTCATCTGGATCAAATTATTTTCTGCGACGATCAATACACATGCACCCACCGTCCAAACCTTCTCTATTTAAACCCCCACCATTTATTATTTTTGATTACCGCCCCTCCCATCCACTTATTTTTCATTTCTCCCGCCACAACACTCTTCTCAATCAAAACCTTCACAAATGATGGGTTCGCAGTTTCTTCAATTTTCTCTCCTCTCCACTTTTTCATCACAATATTCCCTAACTCAATTAGTTTGTGCATTTGGATTTACTTTGTGCACATTCAGCTTCCAGTTTTTGGGTTGGTTTTGTAACTTTTTTTTGACATTTCTTAACTCAATTCGATTTAATGGAGCGAGCAAGGAAGATTGCAAACAAGGCACTTATGTAACATTACTTTCAAAATCGATGCAAAGCATCACATGCCTGTATTCGTCTTCAACATATGTATCCTCATTGTCTCCTTATATGCATAGAATTACTAGAGATTTGAGTTTAAGAGATTGAGGAAGGGGGAGAAGACTGGTGGTAGAGTGATAGGTTTGGTTGATGATAATTCTGAAAACGGGTTTCAGTTGATGTATAGAAAGAAGAACTTCGTTTGAAAAAGACCGTTGGACGGGAGGTCGAAAGAAGAATTTAACTAAAATAGACCTACGTGGTTTTAAAAAAATAGTAAATCTCTTGTAAGATGATTCTTACGAATCTTAATTCGTAAAATGAAACCTCATTCTTTCACAGTTCAACCCACTAACACATCGTCGATTGGATAAGGAAGATCCATTTAAAACTAATAATATGTAAAATCATTTTATTTAAATTTGTGTCTTAAAAAATAAGTATTTATTTTTTTAAAATTTAGTAACGTGAACCGACGCAACCTACGATTTATCTCTTTCTCTTTTCTAGGTGGGGGAAATTTGGGGCTACCGCCTACACATGCGACTCAAGGTTGGTTTGGGGCCCACAAAATTTCCATCAAAATCGAGCGTTGCTTTAAAGAAAAGAAAACTGGAAAATGAGCGCTGAGTCTTGATAGAGTTCCATTTTATAATGGTTGTTATTGTATTATATAGCAAATGGATGGGTTGATAATTGATATTACAAAATTAGAGATTTCATCACACCAACCTTATCCATCTAACAATATACACATACTTTAGGTTCGTTCGTGTTGGACTAACCCCAAAGAAAATATAATTAAAAAAAACAAAAACAATAAACCTTGACTGATTACAATTTGAAAATTTTAAGAAATGATAAAAAGACTGCTACTTACATTTTAGATACAAAAAGTCAAAAAAAAATCATTTTTTTCCGTTAAAGGCAAAAAATCCGTTATATTATTTTGGGATGATTCGCTTAAAGAGTTCAATTTCAAAAATTATATCTATAATCTTTGTAACATTTCAACATTACCCTTCATATATGATATGCTTAAACATTTTTATAATTATGACCAACTCTAGTATTGATTATATATCCCTTAATTATTAGATTTTTTAAACATAGATTTTTTTGGTGGAACGGAATATTCAAAATTGGTCAGCATCTAATAAGAAAATGTGCATATGACTACGACAAAATCAGAACACCAGTATTGTGAGGGAAGAGCCGTGAGCAATTTCTATATAACAAAGAAAATTTTAATAACTTGGGATCAATGCAGGAAAAAATTAACACCCATGTTTAGAAAAACATGAAGAAAAGACTAATTGCAGAGTCGACGAGTGTTTCTTCATTCATTCCTTGAAGATGTTAACAATTTGCTACTTTACCTTCCTATGTCTGACCATACAAGGCAACCATCTCTCCCCCCTAATTCTTTTCAATTCGGCTACTCGTTCTTCCTCTCTTTTGGCAGCTGCCTTTTTCGCTGCATCTCTAGCTTCTAGCTTAGCTAGAGACTTTAGGCACAATTGTTGTGCTGACGCTATAATATCCTTCCCATCAACAGCAACAGATCGGAGTTGGCGCTTAAACTGCAAGCAACATATAATTACTACAAAATCAAATAGTCACTGAAGTAATGAATCACTAGTTTTAGAATACTCCCTCCTTTCTAGTCGAAGAGCTCTACTTTCTATTTTGTAACACTCCACACAAAGTCCTCTTTTAAAACTGAACTAACAATTTTAGTGACTTCCCCAGTTTATCCTCGCTATAATCCATACATTAGAAAACTCATTTAGTCCTTAAAATAAATGATACTTCAGGAAAAATCCTTCAATTCCTAATATGGTTGACTTTCAAACATTTACTCTTTGAGGAAAAGGGAGAGAGTTACAAGCAAAGCAAAAAATGGGATGAACCTTTTTTGATTTCTCATCAATCTCTTTCCCAGGAAGAATTCTGGCTCTCTTTGTTGGCCTTTGAAGTTTATCTGGTACATACACATAGGTCCCATTAGCACAATGGTAAGTGGAAGCATCCAACACTTCTAACTTAGTGCTCAATAAGATCTACTTACCAACATGATCAAACAGTATCCCTGGTACAGCATCTCTAAATAGTCTCACTCCTCCTTCATTGTCCACAGTATCGTTATCTAGGACATGAATGGGCTCTCGTACAATTTCTATGCTCTTCTCCAATAAGTCGTCCAAAAGCTTCTGTGCCTGTCCGGTAAGTTTTCATGGGGTAAGTTACCATAAAATTAACAGAAGGGCAAAAGTTCAAGCACCAATAATATCATTACCAACAAATAGATCCGCAACCCATAACAAAAGTGCTTAGACCAATTTTTTAAAACCTAAACATTTAATTATTTTCTTACTAGTAACCGTTGAAAACCTTTAGTGTTCTTTAAGGCTAAGGCCTCGTTTGGTGCAACGTTTTGAAAACGTAGCTTTTTCTAAACGCAGCATTTTTAAAACGCAACATTTTCAAAACGTAATCTTTTTCTTGTAAACATGTTTAGAAAACTATTTCAAAACGCTATTTTTATAAACAAAATAGTTGTAAATGCAACATATTTTTAAAACGCTGCACATTTTTAAAACGCTGCGTTTTAAAACGCTGCATTGAAACACTTTTAAAGAGAAAACGTTGCGTTTTTTACCAGCGTTTTTGTCAAAACGCTCCACCAAACAAGCACTAAGCTTGCAACTCGTTTCAGAGGCTGTCTCACTAGTAGCTTGAAGGAAAACTAACTATCAAATCATTATCTGTATTTGAAAATCAGCCAACAAATTTCGACAGCAAGTAATGTCCTCATTGAATAATTCCTGTTCATTCACAACGAATTCTCGTTCAGCTTTAAGATGTTCTATATTGTTAAATAAATTTAAGGGTAAATACATTCGAGCACCTATCATCTTTGACCACCCAAGATATAGACTGTTTAAACCTTTTCACATGTAAAACATCCATCTCTTGATTATGTGCAGATTAAAGGAAGGCACAAATTGCAAGAAACTAGGAAGATGTGCATCAGGCCAAAGAGCAAGAATCGAGGGAGCAACACCATGAATATTTCTATTGAAAGTTGTGAAGTTACCAACTTATATACTCCCCCCGTTCCTAAATAATCGTTCTATTTGACCCGACACACCGTTTAAAAATAAGTAATTTATTGTATTATAAATATTGGTGTAATGTGTGGTTTAATATAATGGCCTTGAGCATGTGGCCATAATTGAAGTAGGTTGAAAAAGTAAGTATAAAGTGGTAAACGTGTTTTCCTAAAAAGGAAAGTTTTGAAAGAGGGCAATTATTTTGGAACGGACAAAAAAGGAAAGGAGGACAATTATTTAGGAACGGAGGGAGTAAAAGCTTAAGCTCTTATAAGGAGTCCAAAAATGTATATCAACCCTAAACACCTCTCTTATGTTGCGACATCCACTTGCACGTGGAAAAATAAACCAACATGCATCACTAGGTGCTCAAAGCCATTAAGAGACTAACTTGCATGCTAGCAATATCGAGGGTGCGAATGGGATGACTGAAACCCAAGACTTTGCGTAGCCAAAGCTCTTCAAAGTGCAAAGTTACCAACTAATTAAAAGCTCAAGTCATTAGAGAAGGGTCAACGATGTACATCAAACCTTGACAAAATTTATTGTGTTCTACTTCCATTGTATATAGATACATCGTCTCCTTTTCGTATTCTCAATATATGATTTCCATACTTTGCAATGCTAACTTTGTTTCTACACTAGCTAATGAAAGAGGAACTCGGCACACGCATGACCAGACATATGAAATCATACTAAATCCAAGAAACTAGTATATCTATTAGGCTTAAGAAGCCAACTTACCACTGGAATGCAGAGCAGTGATGCTCTGATGCCATGATTGGTCATTGTGACTCATTCATTATATGTATGTTCCCAAGAATCAACAACTATGGAGTGCTAATGGGGCAAGTCATTTTGAATTATGTGAGAAACAAATCGAAAAAACGAAATAATATCTAAATTGAGGACAGTAAAGTTCGAGTTCCAATAAACTCTAACCTTGGAACCTTGAAATTTCTTCATTTCTCATTCATCAAGTTTCATTAATTAACAGAAAAGGGGTTAAGGGGGAATAATGCAAAGCAGATACAGCCTAATATAAGAACTCAAATGGAAATAATCCAGTCATCAAACAAGTAAAGTTATCATTGTCATGCTCTTAAAAAGTTTGTCGAAGCATCCAAAGAAATGTCTAGTCTGAAGTCTATGCAAGTGTCTCACTTACTATTTAGATGCTTATGAACAAGTTACAAGTGAGTCGAAGAAGTTTAAAATAGAATAAGCCTGATCATTCCCACACAACACGAGAATAAGGTAACCCTAGTAGGAAAAACAGTTGAAAAGGCAACATCCCTGTCGCAGAACTCTTCTAACATTTCAGAATTAAGCTGGAATCGCATTATTTAACAGAAAATCTTGCTTGGAATAGAATTTAATGTAAAATAAGATTCATGTGGGCAGTACCAAGTTGTTGCTAAAGGCTGAGCTCAGCTAAATCGAGATTCTTTCTATTATTGAAGCCCCAATACATCGCCTGAACTCTATACAAACATCATTGAATTAAAAGATGTAAACTCAAAGTCCTGCAGAATTTCGGTAAATACTTTGTATAATTGAAACTAACAGCAGAAATTCATACGCATTCCCAAAGCGTGGACTTTTTGGCAGAAAATTAAGCAACCGAATATAAAATTGCTTCAAAAAGTTGAAACAAATACCTTGATTTGGTAGTGTTTGAGGTTTTGGGGTTTGACGTCGTCGTCATTTTCTTGACTTTCTTTGGTTAGATTGCCAATCGGATTTTTGATTGAACCGTCGCCGTTGGAAGCAGAGACAAGACTGTTTCCGGCGAAGCCGCAAAAAGAAGCGGCGGCAACGACGGAATTGATTGCGGCTCTCCAATTAGCGTCACCGTCTTCCTCTCCACTGCTGCTGCTGCTACTGCTCCGGCCTCCACCCATCCGGTGACGGAGCAATTTCTGCTATTTCTTTCTGTTGGAGAGTGAGTTCGTGAATGACCTCACGTCAGGCTGATTGGACTGACTGATTCTTGGGCTTACATATTTTCAACCCAAAGTCTGGTAAGTTACACGATGATGAGAATTCTCATTTGAACTTGAAAATAGAATGGCCCACGCGACTGGGCCGGTGTGCAGCACAAAACTGGTTTTTGTTTCGCGGTCTACTTTACTAAATTTTCAACAAAAAAAAAAGGAATAATTACAAGTCGGTACATCTTTTAAAACATGTTTTCAAATGAATTCGGCTATTTTTTGAACATATCTTTTAGGTACAATTTTAGGGCTAAAGTACATCACTACCCCTGTACGTGGAGTGCTTTGTGTGGAGTGAAAGGAGGCGTCATTTTCCATGGAGCCTTCACTCTCCAAGAAAAGTTATTGACATTTTTGAGAGATTTCATGCCCCCCGAGGCTCATCTATTCCGATTCTCGATCTTTCCACCGTTGACGACGACGCCACCGACCTTTGCTTAGATGTTCGGAGCTCAAGGTTCGATTATTCTGAAGTGTTCGGTGGTTTTGACAAATTCCGATTTTGTTTAAATCGAAGAGTTGTTTGGCCGAAGGCGGCAACGGCGATTCATCGATGAAGCGTGGTATGAATGTATGTGGTAATAAAATGTAGCACGTGGTTTAATCTTCCCCTCTCTCTCTCTCTTCTCTCTCTCATCCATCCACAATGTGCGTGAAATTCGAGAGGGAATTTACGCTAAACTTCACGATGCGATCGATATTGAGCAACAGTGCTCAAGCGGAAGCATATCTGACTCACCTTGCACAATTGATTCTTGGTATCGGGACGGATCAGTAGGGTCTGGTTAATTTTCCACTATAATACTTTGTAAGCTCATATGATCTTTGTGATTGATTATGTTTGTATGAATAGATCAGAATGAGTTCGTAATTAACATTCCATGGAACCAGGAATTTCTAGTAGAGAATACGTGTCTTTCGGTTGGTTAAGTCCGTTCATCGAACGATTCGGTTGATGGGATTTGAGATGGATGTTTACGTGGGTAGTTCTTTGATTAAATTTTATGCTGAAAATGGTTGTATTGATGATGCCCGTTACCTGTTTGATAGATTGCCTAAGAGAGATTGTGTTTTGTGGAATGTTATGCTTAATGGTTATGTAAGAATTGGCTACTCAGAACTTGTGGTTGGGTTATTTAGTGAAATGAGGAACAGTGAAATTAGGCCTGATTCACTGACATTTGCATTCATTTTATCTTTTTGTGCTTCTGAAGCAATTATAAGACTAGGCACTCATCAGTTCTGTTTCCTAAGAAATTAGCTACTGAGGGGGAGAAGGCTCCAAAATCTCTCGGCTTCTGGTTTTCGATGAATCCTGTTTCTTTCGTACATGTATAAATCGTGTGCGGACTATATATCAGATTCATATATCATTCTTACTTTCTATGTTATTGAAGATATATAGGAATCAACAATAGATGAGTATTGTATGGATGTGGTGTTTGTGTTTTTAACTTCTTTCGTAATCAGTACTCTATGGATGTGTTTGTGTGCTTCCATTTTTGCTACATGAGAAGAATCAAATGAATTATTACGAGGCCTCTGTCAAGTTGAGTGATGCTTTGATTACTGTCTACTCATATGTTTGGCTTGAGTTATTTGTTTTCATGTAAAACGAAAGTGATTCATGCTTAAGAAAAATTTGGAATGCTTACAAGTTTGCATGGAATATGGTCTGTATCGATGGAAGGCAAAGCAGGTAAGCATTGGCGTTGTTGTAGTTGAGTTAAATTGTCAAAACATATATTTGACAATAACTAACGTACTTTCTCTCTAAAATTGCATTTAAAATTTATGTCGGTTATCCTTGTTGTTGACATATTCCAATATATATTTTTACTGCAGGCATGGTATCGGAGAGGTAAGGTAAATGCGACCGAAAATTACGAAAATGTCAGACTTGAATGTTGCCATTTGCATGGAACTTTCTTCAAGTGGAAAGAAGCAGATTGAAAGCGAACTAAGACCGATCTTAGACCTACACAAGATTGAGGAAGGGGTAGCGGGGTATTTGTTAAATCTATAGCCACTTATAGCATTCAACTTCATGAGTATTGTAGAAAAGGGAAAGTAACTATAGCCAATAATCTTCTACATCAAATGATGAGTAATGGTTGTTTTCCAAATACTTACACTTGTAATATCTTGTTGCACAGCCTATGGAAAGAGGGGAAAATATTGGAGGCATATAAATTTCTAGAAAAGAAGAATGAGTTGGGTTATGGGTTGGATACTGTGACCTGTAGTATTGTGATTGATGGTTTATGTAAAAGTGGTAAAGTTTGATATTATAATATTCTGATGCCTAGCATTGGCATCAGAATTTTTGGATTTTTTTTTTGTATTGAAAAAACTGTGAAAAGAGTTCTGATGCCTAGCATTGGCATCAGAATTTTTGGATTTTTTTTGTCTTGAAATAACTGTGAAAACAGTCCTGATGCCAAGATTTGATTTCTGATGCCTGACATCAGGTTGATTTTTGGCATCAGGTTGATTTCTGATGCCTGGCATCAGGTTGATTTTTGGCATCAGGTTGATTTATGATGCCTGACATCAGGTTGATTTTTGGCATCAGGTTGATTTCTGATGCCTGGCATCAGGTTGATTTTAGGTTGATTTCTGATGCCTGGCATCAGGTTGATTTTTGGCATCAGGTTTATTTCAGGTTGATTTCTGATGCCTGACATCAGGTTGATTTTTGGCATCAGGTTGATTTCGATGTCCGCATCGTGTTGATTTTGGCATCGCTTTTTTGATTTTTTAGGCTGGATCTTCATTAATGGCATTTTTGTCATTTGGCAATCAATTTGTAGTTACATGAAATGTCCAAAAAATTGATGGTCCTAGATGAAAACATGTTTCTAAAATTGTACCCACTTGAAATTTGCCAAAAAAAAAAAAGGTTAACTTTACCATTAGTCTATATACTTAATACCTTTCTAGCAACCGTCCTTCGATTCAAAAAGTGCGCACTTAGGTCAAAAGTATACATTTTCAGCACATTAGAGGTCCCTCGATTTGACATCATTTGGAGACCACCATTAACTGTGAATATGTGATGCACGTGGTGTAGGGCAAAAATGTAACTTCAATATAGGTTGACTTTCCCCTTGTTTGTTAACATGTAAAGTAGTTCCACCCCTTCTTTGTGCAGACCTGGTAATCGTCCCAAATGTTAGATTCAGATTTGATCAAACCATCAGCGATTTACGAGGAAAACGGAACAAAATTGATTGGAGTAGACGATGTTGAATTAAACAACGTGAACAACGACAACGTCACTTTGATTAGAAACCTAGTCCTCAAGTGTATGGTTCAAAAATATTCTTCTCCTTTCTCCCCCCCCCCCCCACAGAGGCACTCACTGTCAAAATTGCCACCAATATTGCCACCACTAGCCAACCGAATCCCCAATTTGTATGTTCCATTAGTTGGTGCTACAAGTATCACGATAGTCCAAATTAAAGCATCAAATTAGTGCCTAAGGTGTAGAATCAATGGTGACAGAGTAAGAGGAGAGCACAAAGAAGAGTGACCTAAAATCTCGTAGGATCTAATTGCTTAAAAATTACCATGTCTAAGTGTGCAAATGGCTGATTAGGCTGTCTAATTAACAAGAAACATTTTTTATGTTTGAGATTTTCCCCAGTTTCTGTATGAAGGAGTTGAAGTCAATCAAATTTGTGCTCCTCTGTTTCTTTTCAGAATCTGGCTCAATTTGACATCATGATCGAGAAGAACTTTGCTTTTGAAGAAAATAGTAGACCTTTCGTGGGATTAAAAAAATCAGAACAAAAACCAATTTCTTGTTAGAGGAGCCGAAATGGCATTCGCCATAACCACTTACCCATCAAACTCACCCTCCGTCTGTTTCCCCTTTTTGATCGCAAATCCCGCGTACAACATATTTTGTTAATGATGTGGCGAATAAAGATGAAGCTCGTGTTTTGATATGATGTTGTGAACAAATGGAGTGGAACCGTGTGGGTTGAAGAAGGGATTTATCGAGTTGGTTTTTTGGAGTTTTGGAACATATTGATGGGTTGAGATTAAGGAGGGGGTTTGAGTTTGATGGTGGGCGAGACGTAGGTGGGTCAAAATAGTTGGAAATTGGGTTGAATATAAGAGGAGGGTGGTGGTGGAATGTTGGGTCTTGGTTGACGTTTTATAGAGAGAGAAGGATAGAGGGGGGACATGGGAAAAGGAAGTGGTATATGGGGGACTTGAGTGATGATGGTGGTGAAGGGGATAGGCTCATAGACAACCTTGAATGGAATTGACTTCTTTGCCCTAAAAAAAACTCACATGATTCGCGCATGCCTACTTAACGACAGAAGAACTAACGAAATCTAACTAATGGACTATCAGTGTGCAAAAAAAGTCTACTTTGGACCCAAGTGCATACTTTTTGAATCGATGGACGATTGTTAGAAAGGTCTTAAGTACATGGACCAATGGTAAAGTTAACCCTTTTTTTGGATTAATATATAATTTGGTCCCTAAACTTAACCTTTTTTTCTATAATGGTTCTAAATGTTTCAAATTTCTTACATTGGTCTATAAACTTCACTATTTCTGGCATATTAGTCCCCCACACCATTATCTTAAACAGAATCGTTAAATATTTATTAAAAATACAAAAGTGCCCTCTCTTTAATAAGAATTCTCATCATCTTTCCATAGGATTAGAGCTGTCAAAGTGGGTTAGCAGGGAGAGCCAACCCGCAACCCGCTATAATCCGTCATTTGGCGGGGCGGGCCAACCCATTAAATGTGGTGGGTCGGGAAATTGTCAACCTAACCCAACTCATCTTGGGTTGTGGGTTAGGCGGGCCAACCCACCAACTTTTCTTTCAATTAATCCAAATAATAATCATCATCATAAATAAGACAAAAAAATGTCACAATTCATTAAAAAATTATATTTTCTACTATTATATTTTTAATAGTGTTTTCTAACAACTTTCTCAAATATTAATAGTATAAAATGAGAAAAAAAATAGAAGTAAGAAACTATTTTATCATTACTCTTTTTGTATGTTCTTATAATCATTTTTCTGTAAATATTGCGGTTAATATACCTTATTCTGACATCTTTAGTTGCTATAAGTGCCACTTTTTGAACGAATTCAAAATCATTTACTAATATTTCAGATATAAAAATTAATCTTACATTTTGAGTGAAAATGATTTAAACTAATTGTTTCAAACTTATGACTTGTTTATTTGAAACTAGTATATAACGGGTCAACCCGACCTGCCTCAACCTGCAACTTGTCACGGACTTAACCCGTTTGACCCACCTCCTAATGGGTTTATATTTTCCTAATACAGCCCATCTTTTTTAAGTGACGAGACGGGCCAGCCCAATGGATCAAACCCATTTTAACATGTATACCTAGGATGAGTGGGATGTCCACGTGACCACTAATGTCGAGAGAGAATGCTTTAGATATTCAAGTCGGTAGAGTGGGATGTCCACGTGACCACTAATGTCGAGAGAGAATGCTTTAGATATTCAAGCCTTTAATATTACACTACTGCTCTTGAACTCATCTCTCTCCCCCCAACATGGGAGGCTGTAATTGACTTCTGCCATCTACCCTCGGATGAAAGAAATGTGCGGGCATTCATTTCCTTTGTCTCATGGTCTGGAAAGCCTGCATGAACCACGTCAATGCCAATATACAGTGAAGTCAAGTCGTGAGAGGTAGATGAACCTCAAAGAAATGTCGGCTCTTCGCCACCTGGGGTGGTTCTTACTTTTTCTACATACAAGGATTTCGTCTAATTCACTAATGGTACACCACATTAAAGAAAGACCTTTATTTCCTGGGTGGGCCTACTTATCAACGATAGAGAGAACAAACTTGCACCCCACCTGTGTTCTAAACTTCGAATGGTAAAAAGAACTTGCCCGTGGGTAGCGAAACGATGATAGGGAAGCTCTTGAGCAATCGTGTCAAGATAGAAGGAAATGATTCGAGCATAGACCCAGCAAGTTGGATTCCTTATTCCATCGAGATAATAGGTCCAGGTGGGAGTCAAATGTTGATGCAATCTTTCTCTTTCCCCCGCTTCCTCACTACTAGTAAGTTACATAATATAACCCCTCCATCTCTCTTTCATTTCTTTCTAATTCCTTCCTTCATCAGGAAAACATGGAAAGATTGTTGCATATTACAAAAAGCATGAAAGGCTTCTTCAAGGATTCAGTAAGATGGAAACAATGAATGAATATCAATCTGTAGGTTGTTTGCCTACAATTACAACCCCAACAGAGGTGAATTCCTTCTAATTATTTTCTTGTTCTACTTGTATATTCTTAATTGGTACAGTAAAACTAAATACCTATCTGCCTCCGTACACAATTTGTTTTTTTACTGGATGAAATGACGAATCTCGCAAGGAGCGAGATAATGGCCATTCCTATGTCCAACATAGCTAACTTAGTTTTGTTCATTGCAAAATTAAGTTTATGCTTCGATTCAAAGCAGATCTTTGGCAGCCATTGCATCAACATTGGACTCCCTCTTGGACCTATTATCTGGATTTATTCTCTCTAAAACTCTGTTTCTGGTTCTACATTCCTTATTCCATCAAGCTCGTCGACCTTGGTTTTGATATTTTTCACGGTTGATGATGGTGGTGGTGGTGGTGAAGAAGGGAAGAAAGAAGATAGGTGAATCTGGGTATGGATGCTGATGTGTGTGGAGGTATTATTCTCTTGGTGGTATGCTTTTCTATGGTCATGAAATTGTTTGCAGAAATGGACAGATGACAGCAACTGATCTTACTTCTTCATCTTCTATGTGGGTGTGGGTGGGAATGAGAGAAATGAGAAGGAAGAAGGTGGGGGTGGGTGGGGACAGGTGGAAAGAAAAACAAACCTCAAAGAATGTGTGTCAGTGTGTGTTAAGGGAGAGGGAACGGTGAGGGCCGAGGGGGGAGGGGGAGACTTTTTTATATTTAATTCTAGAGGGATGAGTAGAAACAATTTCTTAATTTTTATTTTATTTTCTTTGGTCCACAATTGTCATGGTATTGACTTTTAATTTATTTTTCTCCTTTTTTATTTCATCTTTAAAACTTGACCATTTTCCATCTCAACAACATATTAGCCACGAAAACTTGATCATTTTACAGAAAGTTGGGAAATATTATGATGAAGAGAAAAGTGGAGAGGAGATAAAATTGAAGAAACTGGAACCCGTCATTTGTGAAGGTTTTGATAGAAGAGAACGTTACCGACAGGAGAAATGAAAAAGAAGTGGGTCGGAGAGGCGAATCAATTAATAATAATCAATTGTGGGGGTTTAAAATGGGTGGGCCGAGGTTTGGACAGTGGGTGAATGTGTATTGATTGTCGTTTTTTTTTAAATGTTGGAGGGGACATAGACCGTAACATAATCCTTAATTTTTGTTATTTTAATACCTTGAAAGGCTACAATTATATATATATATATATATATATATATATATATATATATATATATATATATATATATATATATATATACATATATATATATATATACATATATATATATATATATAATGCCTTTGTAGTGGCTCAAACAAATGGTGCATGTGGTGAGGCTTTGAACACCCGACCTCTCGGTTGAGAGTAGTGAAGTACTAGGGTGCCTTAGGTAGGGCTTGAACACTCGACCTCTCCGTTAAGATAAATGAGTAACTAAATTGGGCCTTTGGGTAAGGCTTGAACAACAACGGTGCCTCTGAATAAACTTGAACACCCGACTTTTCTATTGAGAGTTGTAAAGTCTAGGGTGTCTCTAGTGAGACTTGATGTGACGACCCGACCCGAATTCTAGCACGGAATCCCAAGGTCGTGCAGCTAGAACAAGGCAAGAAGGAGACAAACACTTGTCAAACAGTAGTGCAAGTCAAACAATTGAGCTAACAAGCTCAAATAAAGATGGTGAAGCCGTACTAAAATACGGGTTTACAAAAATCAAATCTGCGGAAGCGATAGGGAAAAGAAGTCCCAAGCTATGAAGCTTGAAACCAAATTCAAAGAAACCAAGAGAGACATTAATCTCCCGAAGGGGAAAATAAAACTCACATGCCGCAATATTGCAGACACTGAACAAACCATCAGCACTCCAGGCCGACGTTTAAATAGAGAATTAACCTGATATAACAATTATCCATGGCTAAAGCATACCGGGGTTAACCAAAAACAATAACAACTAGAATAAAGAAAAGCCCCAAATCTACTGCGTGCTCGGGAGACAGCTGAAATAAAAACTAGAACCACGAACAACGACACGACACAACACGTCGGCCCAAGGAGGAAACAATACAAAAACCCAAGTGATCTACCCGACTGTAAAGTCTAAATAACTTTACAATACAACGGTCTCACAAAAATAGAAAAGTACGATAAACAAATCAACAATGCTGAAAGAGAGAACTCCACAAGCTACTACTCGGGGAAGTCGGCTGCTACAATCACGAACACACGATCCAATCTTGATCTGTCGATCAGCTGCAATCTGCTACAGTCACGATCTACTCGGTCTCAACGTAGCTACCGAAAGTGCAACTAGAAAACAAGATACGGGATGAGTCATAATGACCCAGTACGCTACTACTAAACAATATAACATAAATGAAATATTGCCATAAATGGAAATGATATCATGTTACAACAACGAAAACCTAGTAAGTCGAGTTGTACTGTATAGAAACCGATCCTTTACTAGACTACCAAGATGAACCAGGGTGAATTCCCTGTTCATAAACAATCAAGCAAGTCAGGAGGCAAGTCACAAGAACTATCGTATAAATATGGACATATGACTAATATGCATATTTATATATCTACACATTTCAAGACAATCGTGGAATAATCAAGTAGAAGTATGTATATTTACATATATACATATCAAGTAGTTCACAGAATCATTTCTAATATTAAGCAAATCAAGAACAGGTACATATAAGCATTTAGCTCACATATTCAAGGTATCACTTTGATTTCACATAAGTACTAGAAAGTAAACCACATATAAGAGGAAATATATAGAACTGGTGCTGCAACGAAGCTCCTGTAATATAAAATGTCAACAGGAACGTGCTCTCAGATGTACGAGATGGTACATCGACCAAGGATAGTATCATTTGTCTGTCTGTCTATCTGTACAGTTACTGCTAAACATATGTTGAACGTCAAATGACCCGAAACTCGTGCTCGGCCCAACAATCAAGCTAGAATCAGTACTTTTCACTGGTCTACTTCAGTAAACAATCAATAACTCATCAAGTTTTCTTTAATGAGCAATCGTTATATATCATCCAACCTAGGACGAAGAAATGGGAGCTTGATATCAGGCTAGATGGCGCTAATACAAGACCACGTCCCATTATTGGCCAAATAGTGAGGAGAAAGGGAACCAATGCGGCGACTCATAGTGATTGGTTACACAAAGACCGTGAGTCGTCCCATTGCCCTCACGATAACAAGAATGCCAGTTGGACTCAATACAAGGATCACAAGTAAGTGTTTACTTGTCAATCATGAACATATAGAGGATCGAGTTCGACAAGAGCGAACTGATCCAAGTCAAGTAGATGTTTACTCACGTAATAAATCAAGTAAGGACGAGCTCGACAAGAACGATCTCATCCAAGTCAAGTAGGCATGTTATACTCTACGACTCTACGACTCTACGACTCTACGACTAACAATCCATCAGGAACATGAATCAAATCAAGAACATCAGAGCTAGTATTTTAGTTATGTTGCAAGTATGAACATCAATCCAAATAAAGAGTATTGAAACTACTATTCTAGTTGAACAAATCTCAAACGTCGTAAAAATTGATCATTGAGTCGGTATTGTTTAATGGCTCACTGGTATCGACTCTGTCGAATCATTTCTATAATTCCAATCAAATAGAGTTTGAACACTATATGTATTCCAGGACTCTTTTCTACGTTCTCGTTTGAGGCATAGCTAGGTTCTTGTTCCATTTAGGAACCCTAGTTCACAAGTCATTAAGTCATGCACGAGTGGGACGCTTAAGTCATATCATCGAATCACATAGAAGAACCAATTCTTGACAAGGTAAAAATCATGCTTTTAGTCACAATATCAAATATACATAGTATTCCATATTCAATTATAAAACCAAGCTACATCATAACTTTACCATCAGTCCATCACATACTATCCAAGACTACTCCGTTAGTCTAGGATCATGAAGCCATTTACTAAACTCTTCCTAGAATAATAATTTATTCTATAACCCAAAAGTCCGTAGTAATCAAAGACTTAAGAAACACAAGAGGGAAGACAATTTGTGAGGTCAAACCATATTGGAAAGTCCTAGATAACAACTTAGTTATCCTTGTGACATAAACAAGTAGACTCTATGTATAGAGTACTAAGGTAAACTCCGATCCATTACATCTCATAGAATAGTTCTCAAATCCATTATCTTAGGTTCCCCAAAACATTCACAAGGCGACTCTAGTGGGTCGGTATTCCAACAACAACAATCCCATTTCCTTAGGTTTCATACAGGCGTAGGTTACATCCTTACAAGTCTTGGGACTTCATTTGAAGTCCGACGAACATTAATAGTTTTAATTCATAATTGAACCAATCCAAATGTCTTTCATTCGATTAACGCATTTGCGACCCATACATATCAAATCTAAAAACTAGAGATAATCTCACACATTACATCACCCAAAGACCTCCATTAGAGTCTTAAGCCACAAATTAACCTTAATACCAATTCAGTCTCACCCGATCAAATCTCAAGATTTCGTGGTTGAGATTTAATGAACACAAGTAGTCATATGAATTTACCATAAGACTCAAATAACAACTTCTATAATTAATTGACTCTATTTGGGTCAAATTACAAAGTCTCAAATTTTAGGTCAAGGCATAAGTTCGAGATTCACAATTTATCCGGGTTTCTAAACCCAACCATAATCAATCTTAAACCATAACTATTCCAATATACCCAATCAAATCATTTGGGTTCAAACCCTAACTATCATATTTTGATATACACCAATAACATATCATTTGGACATGTATAACAATGACAAATCACAAGGAACAAGTCTCTAGCAACCTAACATCCATTTTGAGTTAAAGAGAAAAAATAGGGTTTAGGTAACGTACCTTTATCGAGCCATAAACAACTAGGAAGAGGAAAACAAACCGATGGGAAATGATCTACTCGGCGAGGGCTTCGTGATGGTGGTCTCGGCTCGTCAAACGGATGGCCGGAACTCCGGGAATCACCAGAACTCCTGGATTCGCTGGAGTACACACTAATCTCACACTCAATCTCACGCATTCTCTCTCTTTCTCCCGTTCTTGGCTTAAAACAGTTACTAATGAAGAGAGGGAAGGAGTGTTAGGGGTTATAAGGGTGTTTAAGGACAATTGTGCCCTCAAATGGGTGAAGAGGCAAGGGTAAAATAAGGGTAGAATAGAAATTTCACGTCAAAAATCAAGTTTGTAAGTCATCTGCTCGTAACAGGAAAATACCAATTTGTTTGGGTGGCTGGGCCGAACACTTGTGAAGGTGTTCGGTTGAGGTGGCCGAACATCTCTAAAGGTGTTTCGTTGGGCTGGCCGAACGTTTTCCATAATGTTCGGTGGTCAAGTTTGAACAATGATTCAAGTCTAAAACAAAGTCAAATGGGTCTAGGACTGAAGGTGAAGCACACGTTGGGTAAATGCAACTCAATGAAGCATAAAAAATGTGTACTAAGGCCTTAGGAGGCTCAAATAAACCTCAAGACAAATGGAGGAATGACCTAGGGTACAACCGAAGTCACAGGAAAGAACTACGCGAGAAAACTCTCAACCGAGTCAAGTAACGAACAACGTCAGTTTACGACTTATAACTTTAACCAGTTAAAGTCAATGGAATATATATAATTAAGGTATTGGCTTCTAGATAGCCTACCTACACAAATCAAGGTTCTTACCTCAAGTCAAGTAAGCGAGATTACACTTAAATGACACGTAAAACGAGAAGGTCAAATACACGAAGGTTCGGGGTCTTACACTTGAACACCCGACCTCTCAGTTAGGAGAAATGAGCAGTACCAATTGATCTCGATACATAATTTTGTTCTCAATGCAACACGCCTAATCCAATCTATATATATATATATATATATATATATATATATATATATATATATATATATATATAAAGCCATAAACACATATCACATCAAAATAATTAAGTTTCCCGTCAAAATCACCTTACTAAAAATAGATCAACATTAACTCAGTCAAATCTCAAATATCTAGCTTACATTTAATATATCATTTATTATTTATAAAAAAAATAAAACAATTATATATTAATGTAAAATTGATTATTCACAAACTTATTCAAGGTTCCATTAATCGACTTCTCAATTCTCTAACTATCCAAATTCTTAAAATCGTTTGAATTTTGTCTCTTTTGACTTCCAACCTCGCATATAAATAACATTCAAAGTGCATCAAGTTTGAATACAAACAATACAACTTATATTTAGACATTTTTCATAATTATATTTACTGAAAATCAATTGGTTTCATTAAGCAAATTTGATCTGTTCAGTCAGGCCAACGTACCAACAGTGCTAACTATCTGGATCAGATTGGATTCTCAAAGTTCAATTGCAAGATAATGGTTATGTCCATCCAACAATCATTTGAAAGCCCCACCAATTATTTAAATTGAGCTAAGTATAAAACTCATTTTATAAATTATGATTTTTAATGTTGTTTTTTTCTTCCTTCTTCTTTAATTGTGTTACAAAGCATGTATTTCTAACGTTGTATTTCAAATTTAATGATGAATATATGATGCAATCTCATAATCAAGTATTATCCAAAAATTAAACAAAAGTTTAACTAAATCATAAATTGAAATGTATTACTGTGGTTTTTCATATCCAAAGCTACATTTTCACCACCATTTGATTGAGAAAAAATTGAGTTTAAGACGTTGATGTGGTAACTCGAACTGATCAAAAATTACTAAATTGGCAAACTTTGTTGATATGGACAACATAAGCAAACTTGTGACGAGCAGTGTTGTAGACTAAAAGATTTGTGCACATTCCATTGTAGCACCTAATATTCATTCCATTTGACATATTGGAATAATAAACACACAAAATGGAATATCGAAAATTATCATTTCTATCGATCTTCGTCATCCACGGGCACAAGTCTCTCGTTAATTGTTGACTTAACGAATCATGAAGATGGTTCAATTGAGTTTGATCGTGCATTTCTGAAAAAGAAAATGCATTTATATAAATCTCGTCCTTAAGACATTCTGCCTGGGGATGTCACCTCAGCTCTTATATACTAATATGCGAAGGAGATGAAAAATTAATAAATAAAGCAACAAATGTTGTGTATAAAGAAGTTTTTCAAAATCTATAATGATTAGTATTACAATAATATATTTCTAATTAAGTAGTTCTTCTCAATTTATTCTTTTAATTTTGTTTTTCTCTTTTTTTGTATAATTTATTTGAAAAAGATATATGTCGTGCGTTTAACGCACAAATGCAAAAAATAGTTTCATTAAGGGTACATTCGTTAGTTCTCTTTAAAATGCCTTTTACCGGTTAAATAAAAATATAGAGGATTTTTAGGTTTAAATATTGTGTAAAGTGGATCGGCCCGGTTATCACCTATTTGTTTATAACAAAGAAAAAAGATAAATTGTAGGTCGGTTCACTTTATAAAATTTCTAATCTCTTTAGTCCCTTATTTTTTGGGGGTAAATTTGGGCCAGTCCACTCTTATAAGTTTTCAACTGCGACATTACCCTAGATTTTTTTGAATCAGAAAAAGTCGTCTTTGGGGGAGAAAAGACTACGACGCCCTTAATGAGCCCAAGGTGCGCTACCGATCACTTACTCAATATGTATCGCGCTACATCCATTCAAGCACCGCGATGCATCAATTAAAATTACATAATCTAATTTATGCACTACGATGTATCAATTAAAATTACGTAATCCAATTTATGCCTCACACAACATCAATTCATGCCCCGCGATTATAGCTAGCAATGGGCTGGAACGACCCTGTCCAATCCAAATCCGGTGGGCCAAAACTTATGTTTGAGTTCGACTGGACCGACCCAAAATTCAATGGGCCTATGAAAAGCAAGTCCGACCCAACATTGTATTGGCCATGTGGGCTACTGGGCTTTTTCGGCCCAAAGTGAAATAAATCTTGAGATTATAAAAATCTACAATTCAAAATCTAAAAACATGTGATGAAAATCCCAATGTAGCACCCAAAAAATACACCAATTCAGACTAGACTGGATGGCAAAAAATACACAAAAATAACAAATTTAAGAGTATCAGTAAGCTTTAGGAGTAGTAGGAAATAACAATGTAATAATCAACATACATCTTTGAAACAAAAAAAACACTATCAAACTTTTGAGTCTTCACTCTTTACTTATAAATATTAACAACATTTGAAGTTTCTATAAACAATTGTAATTCCATCACTTTTTGTTGATTTTGTAAGAAAGAAAAGTGTGTGGGCAGTCGGCCCAAAAAAGGCCAATTTTTTTTATTCAAACTCATTGGCCCAAAACTTTTTTTGGATCTCCAAAGTCTAAAGCCAAGCCCATCAAATATTGAATTGGCTGGGCCGAACCATTGGCATGGGCTGCTTTTGCCAGCTTTAACCGTGATGCATCAATTAAAAACACATGATCCAATTATCCACTGTGATACATCAATTACAATTATCTAATTCAATTTATACATCACGCTACATAAATTCATACACTGCGATGTATTGATTAAAATTACTCAATTTAATTTATGTACCACGGTGCAACAAGCCAAACAACCAATTAATGCATTGTGTTGCAAAATATAATGAACCAGATTTTCATGTCCATTTTTATTTTCAGAACGCAATCATCGACAAATAATTTCAAATGGGATTGGAAAATTTCATGCAATTAGCCCAAACGAAAAAAGAAAAAGAAAAAAACCAAATGGAAAAATATTCTTTTTTTTTTAGAGGAAACAAAATAGATGTAGAGGAATTAAATAAAAGAAAAAGGAATGGATTATGGAATGACAAAGCTAACCTTCGGCCGAGTCTATAGATTAGGGTTTCACCATTATATTGAAATACCTGAGAGAGGCGGCTAGAGCTGAAGGAGGAGGGGAAGGAGCATATAGGAGGAAGAGGAGCTTAGACGTCGCGTTGCCGCCACCGCAATCATGGGTAAACTTTCTTTCTAATCACACACAACTACAAAGCACCCACACACACACACACACTCTATCTAACTGGTATGGCGTTTTGTGGTGGTGAATGTAGGTATCTCACGAGACTCGATGCACAAGAGACGTGCCACTGGAGGCAAGAAGAAAGCTTGGAGGAAGAAGCGAAAGTAAAAATCTTTAAACCCCTCTTTTACACTTCTTCGATTGCTTAGAAAGACTCTTTTTCCTGAAAAAAACGTAATCTCAATTATATGTGGTACTCTTCTTATATTTCCTGAGAATTATTCATTTCTTTATGTGTGTTTTAAAATGATTAGAATTGTTAAAGCTGCCAATTAATTGTACCCACTTTATCGTTTTTATTATGGTTCAATACTGTTTCTCTTAAGGAATTATGGGTAAGATGGTTGTGCTTTTCAGCTGACGGTTGTAAAGCATATGTAGAATATGTTCATACTTGTCGGATCATAACTGGATGGAATTGGGAAGGAAATTAAACTTGCTAAGACTTGAAGAAATGAAATTTGTAGCATTACAAGCCAAAGCCGATGGCATGAGAATTTTCATTTGGAATTTTTGAGATTTGAATTAAGTTATATGCTTGATTTAATGCCATCACCATGGAACTATTGACTAGAGAACTACATTCCAAATTTATCTAAAAATGTGTGTGTGGTGGTTGGGGCGGTAGAGGATTTTCTTATTAACTTTTCATTCTTAGGCAAACTAATACCCTTCATTTCCTTTATGGTATTGAAAATTGTTTGCTCTTTTTAACGTTTTTTACAGGTACGAGCTTGGTCGGCAGCCTGCGAACACTAAGATTTCAAGCAACAAGACTGTCAGGAGAGTTCGTGTGAGAGGAGGCAATGTGAAGTGGAGAGCCCTCAGGCTGGACACCGGAAATTTTTCCTGGGGAAGTGAAGCTGTAACCCGCAAAACTCGTATCCTTGATGTGGTTTACAATGCTTCGAACAATGAGCTTGTGCGGACACAAACTCTTGTGAAAAGTGCCATTATTCAGGTTGATGCAGCCCCGTTCAAGCAGTGGTATCTTCAACATTATGGCGTTGAAATTGGCAGGAAGAAGAAAGCCGCGGCTGCCAAGAAGGAAACTCCAGAGGTATGCTTAATTTCTCCATGTTGTTTTAAACACTTCCATTATACATTTGTACCGTATATGCTACTTCTGCACATTTGTGTTCGTTTTGCCATGTTCATGTTATCTGTTGCAACTTTGTGGATGCATGCTTCTTATAGTAGTATTCTTGCTTTACCTCAAGGTCCATTCACATGTTATCCAAGATATGGAAGTCCAAGTGAATGCACTCTTCATAGTTTATCTAGTGGTATCTGTATCTCGGTAATGTTTGCTGAATGAAGTTTATTTTGAGTTTTTTTGGAATTATTAATGACTGAAAACCAATTTGTTATCATGATCTTGCTCAAAGCTAGAGTTGTGGCTAGTCTTCAATTTATTTCTTATTTGAATGTTTCCCACTGATTGCTTATGTCTTTTCTAGTTAACTCTGTACCTAGGCACTAGTATTAGTTGATCATCTATCTATACTAAATATTAAGGGACTTTCCTACGTTGGCTCTATAAGCTCTTAAACTTGTATTCTTGCATCTTTTGATATTTCCCCTGTCTCCCCTATTTTTCTCAAGTTTAACACTTCAGATGCACACAGATAGCCTGTGCCATGATCACTTGTTTGTTTACTTATTGGTCAAATAATTCACTAACTCCACTTTTTCTATATAGTGAGATTACGCATTTTCGTTTTTTTCTTGATTGCCGGATTTTAAGTGATTTCAATCTCATGCCTGATATCAGTGGACTGGTACATTGCCTGCCACCTTTTTGATATTTTCTTCTCATGTTTCTCAACCCTTGAATAAAACAGGAGGGAGAAGGGACTGTTGAGGAAACAAAGAAAAGTAACCATGTCCAAAGGAAGATTGAGAAACGCCAGCAAGATCGCAAGCTTGATTCACACATTGAAGAACAGTTTGGTGGTGGCAGGTTGTTTGCTTGCATTTCTTCCCGGCCAGGTCAATGTGGCAGAGCTGATGGGTGAGTAACTGAGTATGATGATTGGCAATACATGTTTTCACAGTTTTTAAAATCTTTTTTGGTTCCTTCCATGCTCATTTGTAAATCTTCTGTAACAGTTACATATTGGAAGGGAAGGAACTGGAATTTTATACTAAGAAGCTCCAGAGGAAGAAGGGAAAAGGAGCTGGTGCTGCTGCTTAATACTAATCTGGCTGGGACATGATTGATTTAGGTGTTGCTCATCTATTACCTTTTGTCTTGGTTACCTGTCTGTTTATGCCTTTATGGTCAGACAAGTTGACCTTGATAAGTTTGCCCTTGTTTTCAAGCTTAGACAGTTTTGTTTCATGTTTTGCACTTTGAGTTAAATATAACTGTAGTGTTTGTGTTTCCAACTCAAAGGTCTTTATTGTTGCTACTGATTTTATTTTAGGCATATGAATGCTCTCTCTAATTGTTCTGAGTTGTAGTAGGCTACCTGCTTCCAACGGTGAGAACTAGGAGTTTGTGAAACCTTGTGCTGAATGACCTCTGCTTAGCTCATCCAATTTATTTGAGCAGGCAAAAGTTTTATTTATTAGCAATGTGAAAGATACTCCCACTTACTAATTTGGGTTTCATCTGCGGTCCTAGCAATACCACTACTCTCCTAAGTAACAAAAACTAGGCTCTGATCATTCTTTAGTAAGTGATAGCCAACTGATGTAGACTCTGTGCATCCTCCTTGTTTCTTTTTCACTCAATGAGCCGAGTGATTGATTGAGTTTACCAAGAAATAGCAAAATTAACTCAACACATCTTATGGAAAACCATAATCATGTGTTGAGGTCCAACTCTACATATCTTTTTTGCATTTTGCACATTCAAAGTGTGGCAGAAGCCAAAGTCTACCGTACCTTCTTTTCCAACAGACCTTCCCGGTGTACCTCAAGCAGTTGTTCCTTCCATTCCTTATTCCACTTGCAGAGAATTTTATATAGATCTTGGTCTGTCATATCAGCTGCCCGATTCTCTATATCAAGATAAAAACAGTTTTCCAAGTAGTTGTTCCTTCCATTCCTTCTTTCACTTGCAGAGAATTTTATATAGATCTTGGTCTGTCATATCAGCTGCCCGATTCTCTATATCAAGAGAAAAACAGTTTTCCAAGTTCGTTCTCGAGCACAAAGCCTAAGTTGCACCTATGGGCTCTGTGTTATACTGAAAATAGTTTTGACATGGTAACATTAAATTAACTTAATTTCTGTTTATAGTTGTCAAAAGCGAGTGTCTTTGGCATGAGAGGTGAGGCGAGGGTGTAGCGCCTTAAGCATCCCAGGTGAGTCAATGTGCAAGAAGCGCTTAAAAGGCGACGCAACGTTGACTCAACATATCGTTTAAGAAAAATAAAAATAATTGATTGTCTTCAAAATATTGGTGAAATGTGTATTTTTCTTTAATTCCTTTGAACATGTGGTCATAATTAAAGTAGATAGAAAAAGTAAGGGTAAAATGGTAAAAGTGTTTTCTTAAAATGGAAAGTTTTAAAAGTAAATATATATATATTTTTTGTGATAAGTAAAAGTATTATATACGAAGAGCGTCAAAACATGTGACGCAACCCATGTACAATATAGTGCAAATACAAGAGAACTCGAGCTACTTGCTATAGAAGAAATTAACTATTTCTTCTAGAGAGGGAGTAGGAGTTTGGGATAGATCCACTAACTCAGGACACCAAGAAGAAATGGTGCGCAAGCAAATATCTTTAAGCTTGTCTAGAGTCCCTTTGTCGTTATCAAAAGCCCTCATGTTTCTTTTCTTCCAAATGATCCAACAAACCGCCAACGGGGCAACCTCCCATAAGGAATTTCTTATGCTTCTTTTATATAGGGACCAACTCCGAACAGTAAGGGTGAGCGGTCCAGCCCATAAGCCCATTGAGTTTGCAGTGCCCGCCTATGCCCGGCCTATAGTGCCGTACCCATGAGCTAATACATTGTGTTGGGCTTTAGAGACGTTAGAAGCTCGTAGTGGCACACCTGGGCTTCCGAATTGTGCTATACACTATACAAGTAATCAAGTATACTGAAAGTAAAGTAGACTAAGTAGTAGAAACTAGAAACACTAAGAGTCTAATACAGAAGAATATCATCGGACTAAATAAAATTGAAAGTTGAAATCCTAGACAATCTAACCCTCTCTATCTTTATTCTACAGTCGACATCGACTCGACGAGAGCCGCGAGATAGCGACTCCGACTCCCACTCTCCCATGCAGCCAGAGATCAGACGTCGTTTCGATTCCCGCTTTCCCACGCAGCCAGTACTCCATCTCCCACTCTTCCACTCTCCCAAGCAGCCAGAGATCAACCAACCGCCGTTATCCGAGTATCTGACCCTCTTCTTCGAGACTTCGACCCTCATTTTCAACTTCAATTTCTGATCTTCGTTCTTCAGCAGGTCAATCATGCATTCATGCCCTCTCCGTCTCTGTCTCTTTGTCTCTTTCTCTCTTATAGACTTAGCCATTACTCATGTATTGGCAATAATCAGTATTCCCTACATATGTTGTTGTGTTTTGTCTTCTGCATGGTTCATGTAGTTGGATGGTAAAAATTAGTTGGTTTGGTGAAGGGAAGAGATTAATTTGTAAATAGATTTAGAGTGTGGGAACAAATTTAAGTTTATTTAATTTGTAAATTGCTCATCTTATTTATGGTGTGGATTTGTTATTAGAATTTATTGATAATGTTCTCATGGAATTGGAGCTTTGAGCTTTCTGTCTAGTGTCTAGTGTCTAGTAGACTGAGTAGTGCTATTGATCAAGGTACAACATTTGACCATTTGTTATTACATCATGTGAGAACTTTATGCAATAAAATGGTTGGAATATGGAACACCACCCAATGCCCGTCCAAAGCCCGTTCACTAATGTCCGTGAGCTTGATTATAGTACTGAGCTTTTTAAAATGATGCTCGCTGTCATATGGACCTATATTGGGCATTGTCAATGCCCGCAGACTTAGGGCCCCGTGCACACCCCTTCCGAACAGACCAAAAATCCAATTTCATAAAAGGATGACAATTATTTTAGAACAGACGAAAAAAAAGGATGACGGTAATTTGAAAACGGATGGAGTATTTATTTTCTTATTTGAATTTTTAGTTAAGTTCATCTAATGCATTTGAATTTCAACTATGAATGAAAAATTTGTGTTATTTATATTATGTTAGAACTTATTTTTGTGTATTATGCTCATTTATAACATGTTTTGTATTGTTTCTGTGAGCGCCTTTTGTAGTGGCGGATCCAGGAATAATGTTAACCAGTGTCCAAAATTTTAACTATTAAATAAAAAAGTTAGAAATTACAATTGTCTTTCACGTGTTTTCATACGTTGAAAACGCGTAATTACATCATCATCACTAACATTCATTAACAAGTCTTTTTCGATATAACATACAAGAGAATCATTTAAAAATTGATCGGACATTCGCTTTCGTAAAATCCGTCTTGACAATATTCATTACAAAGAAGCACCTTTCCATACTTGCTGTTGCTACTGGCAAAATCAACGCAAACTTCAAAAGCTGATACACCAACGGGTACGACAAGTATTTTTTTATTTGCACTAGCAATGTATATAAATCACAAAACCCCTTCAATTGACTGAATCTATCATATGTTCGCATATCAATAATATATGTCTCTAGTTGATTCTCAAGAGTTATACGTTCAAATAGAGAGAAGTCACGAGGATAAAATTGAGTCATTCTTATCAATGTTGTTGTATTAAAATCACTAAAACCATTACTTGGACTCAAACTAGCAACACAATGAAGCAACTCAGAATTAGCCTCATTGAACCGATTATTAATCTCCACAAGCTGCTGATCCATAACGGCATAAAAACATTTCGCACGATAATGAAAATCGTTAGAAATGTTACTTTTACGCCGAGGATTGCAAACATATTCATCATTCTTATCCAAACAATCAATCTTATGATTATTGCAAAATGCACTGATTGCACCTAGAAGAGAATCCCTTCCATTAGCTCTTACCGTTTGCAATCGCATCCCAGTTACTTTGACAAGTTTCATAGCATTCAAAATATCTTCATCTTTTCTTTGCAAAGCAAATGACAACTCATATGTGTGCCTCAATACAAGCACCATCAATTGTAAATAAAAGACAAAATCAAATGATTTCAAATACCTCAATAGACCTTGTGCTTGTGTTCTTTTCGTTGAATCAGAAGCATCACATGAAACAATTTCAAGAACTTCACGAACAGAAGAAAACAAAGCAATCAAGTTCACCAATAACTTATAATGAGATTCCCAACGTGTATCCACAACCCTTTAAAGACTCAACTCTTAATTTAATCCGTCCCTGTCTCAATTAAACCAATCATGATTCCTTCTGTCGCTTTTTCTACTTGTTTCTGTTGAATCATGTCTTTACGCTTACAAGAGCCTCCAACAACATTCATCAAAGTGGAAATCATACTAAAAAAGTCTACAACATCAGGAATGTTTTCTAGCCACAACAACAAGAGCTAATTGAAGTTCATGGGCAAAACAATGAACATAATATGCAGATGAATTTTCATTCATAATCAAAGTCTTCAACCCACTGAATTCACTCTTCATATTAATTGCCCCATCATAGTCTTGACCCTGAATTTTCATCAAACTCAAACCCAAATCAACAAACAAATTATCAATAGCAGATTTTAAAGACAAAGCGGAAGTCTCCATCACATGTACAACAGAAATATACATCTCTTTCACATTTCCACGTGAATCAACAAATTGCAAAACCACTCTCATTTGTTCTTTGTCAGATACATCATTAGATTCATCCACCATCAATGAAAAAAAATCATCTTTAAACTCTTCAATTATCTTTTGTACTGTCTCTATTGCAAAACAATTAGCAATATCCTTTTGAATGCTGAGAGCAATCATTTGACAATTTTTTGGAGCACTTTTACGAACAAAGTTATGTTTTTTTCTCATCATGAATAGTCATATGCTTAAGCATTTCAAGAAAATTTCCTCTATTCGAAGAACCTTCACTCTCATCATGACCACGAAAAGCTAACCCTTGGTGCAATAAAAATCTACAAGAATCAATTGAATCACATAATCGAAGTCGATATTCATTTCTCTCAATTTTTGATTGTCTATAAAGAGAAACTACGATAGATTGCTGTTGTTTCATTAAATCCTCGTATTTCTTTAATAACGAATTATGTGCACTATTTACCGCACAACATACATATCCAACCTATCTTCTTTTTTTTCAACTAGAAAAACCTTCATTAATAAATGCCCCACCACCACCTTGTTTGTTCACTTGATCTCTAAACAAATAACGACATAAGCAATATACTTTATCTTCTTTCATGCTATACTCTAACCAATTAGCATATTCATAAAACCAATCGGGGTTAAAATGTCGCAATCTATTTCTTATCATTTTCTCAGATAATTCATGACCACGGGGTTGACAAGGCCCTCTTAACAGATAAGCTCTTTTAATTTCATCAACTTGGTTTTGGTGAAATTCATATATCTTTTTCCTTTAAGCAGGATCTGAAGGAAGACTACTCACATCAACAAAATCTCTCCTAGATGAAGTTAAGGAAACACACCGTTGAGTATTGACAGATGCACCACTAGAAGCACCCGTTGCACCCCCCCCACAAGGCCTACACCAATTCCGATTTCAGACAATTTTCGTTTAAAAAAATTCTCCATATTTCCTTAAAATTCAAAACCACTAACCCTATTGAAGAGACGAAAAACCTTAAATTAATGGTAATTTATTATATTAAAATGTTCTTAAAAACATTTCACACAACACAAGAGACAAGTCACAAGTAAATTCTCAAGAAACCTAACAAAACAACAAATAATTCTAACAAGTAACAATCAAAATTTACCTTCAAATTGCTCCAAATTTTCCAATATAAGCTCAACCAAAGTTCCAAAAGCACCAAAACTTGTTTTCCTATACAAAATTATCGATCAATTGATCAAACTAACAATTTTACATTTTAACCCAAAAATTCCCAAATTTAAAAACCATAATTTCGGATAAATAAAGTGTGGTTTGTGAATTGACTAATTGAGAAAGATTGAAAGTAATAAAATAAAACTATGACAAATAGAAAAAGTAATAAAATACCAAGTAAATATGTATGTGGGAGTGGCCGACAGAGGCAGATGGAAGGCAGTCACTAGTCTCCGTTTTCTCTCTTGCGTTAGGACGAGCCAATTGGGATTTCAGAGATCAGCTTAGGAGTTGGGACTTGGGACTTGGGTCACTTAGGAGAAAAGTCAAAAACTCAAATGAAAAAAGGAGAGAGTCTCGGGGACAAGGAGTAATTCACTGTAAGTTATTATTATTATCTACAGAAAGTCATACTCCATCTGTCCCTAAATTATCGTCTCCTTTCCTTTTTCGTCCGTCCCAAAATAATTGTTCAGTTTGAAACTTACATTTTTAAAACATCAATTTTACCACTTTACCCTTACTTTTTCACCCAAATTTAATTATAAGCCACATACACATGGGCTTTAAAGGAAATTGCACAATAAACAAATATAAATAATCAAGTCAATTATTTTTTCTTAATCCGTGCGTCGGGTCAACTAGGACGATAATTTAGGGACGAAGGGAGTATTAGACAAGACACAATAGTATAATTGGCTAAGGCTAGTAGGTACTAGGTAGTAAAGTAAGTTGACTTTTTAAAGTTATTATGATTATTTACTAATTGCACTTTATACGGACTTTATGGATATTGAATTGGGGAGGGGTTCAATAGAAACATTAGGAGGGATCCAATAGAAATATTAGGAGGGGTTCAATTGTCAAAAAACCAAAAAAATCACTCAAAATTTTTTTTTTTTCAGCAGTGTGCATGGACCCCGATTTGGGAAGCTTCGATCCTCCCCTGGTCTTTTGGGGGCCTTTTTAGCGTCTCACGACTTTGACAACTATGTTTCAGATGTGTTGAACTAAAATGAAGTTGTGAATTGTGATAAAACTTAATCTTAAACTTTCTCGTGATTCAATCATTCAAATGGTAAGGTAAAATTAAGTTATTTTTTGATGTTTTTGACTAAAGATGAGGTTATGATGAAATTTAATTTTTTGAATTTTCTTGTAATGCGAAATCCGATTGAGAAGCATAATGCGATTTGTGGTTATCTTTTTTTTGCACACTATTGTCATGGTGGTTGCCTTATTTTCTAGCATTCCAGAAGCCCTATAATACATGTTTCTTCTTTTTCTTTTTTGTTAGAAACCCCCCATAATAGGTTGGTGTTGAGAATGTAATTCTAGATCATAAAAGGAATATGACTTGTAGTTAGTTAGTCATTCTTCTAATAAGAAAAAGAGTTGAGATTTTTCATATATATATATATATATATATATATATATATATATATATATATATATATATATATATATTATACATAAAGAACATCGAGATTGATTATTTTACTTTATATCAAACGGCTGAGATTGCATATTTATACTTATATCAAACGGCTGTAATTTATTCCGTTTGGCACATGTGTCCCTCTGAATCAGGACTGTCAAGAAGATTCCTAATTTAATCTAAACTGTTTTTTATCTTATATATAAATCTCATCTAAACTGATTTTAAATAGGTCTCTATTTAATTTACGACTTATTAAATCGACTTATTAGATAGGGTCATTACATTTACGAGTGATGTTCTCGGCTCCAAATCTTCTATCATAAAGCTCAGTCTCATAAAGAACGGCTGAGATTGATTATTTTACTTTATATCAAACGGCTGAGATTGCATATTTATACTTATATCAAACGGCTGTAATTTATTCCGTTTGGCACATGTGTCCCTCTGAATCAGGACTGTCAAGAAGATTCCTAATTTAATCTAAACTATTTTTATCTTATATATAAATCTTATCTAAACTGTTTTTATCTCATATAACTGATTTTAAATAGGTCTCTATTTAATTTACGACTTATTAAATCGACTTATTAGATAGGGTCATTACATTTACGAGTGATGTTCTCGGCTCCAAATCTTCTATCATAATCTTCATCACTTCCATTGTCCTATTAAATCTCAACTATATTATTTTACTTGGTTTTTTTTAACAAAAAATTATGTAAAATCAAGATATATTTAATGTAATAACAAATGTGATAGAGGGTAGAATGAATGATTTAAAGCGGATGCGGTCTATCCTACTTGACGAGTTCTTGGTTGAATTATTATTATTATACACATTTCTCAATAATTGCAGCCGTACACTTTGGTTTATTTATTTAAATATTAAAATTATAATAAATCTCAAGCTATTCCCTTTCTGTATCTACCTATTTGCATTTACTCTTTTACTGAGATTTCACAGTTTTACAGTTAATATTTTATATTTTTATAGTTTTACAATTTTATGATTGCAAAAGTTTGTATTTGTATTTTTTTCTTTTTAATTGTTATCGTAATTAACTAAATCAATTTTTTTCCGACCCGTAATTTCATATACAAATTTAAAAAAAAATTAAAAAAACGTAAGTTTTGTAATTTGAATTTTTTAACTGTTATCGTAATTAACTTAAGCAATTTAATTTTTGTCCGACCCATTTTGTCCGGCCGCAATTTCGTATACAAACTTTTAATTAATCTCTCTGTTCCGGACAAAGAGGACCCGTTTGAAAGTCAATTTTTTTAAGAAAATAATATTTTTAGTAGTTCATTTCCACAGTATATTTTTGTCGGCCCGTTTTGTCCGGCCGCAATTTCGTATACAAAATTTTAATTAATCCCTCTGTTCCAGGCAAAGAGGCCCCGTTTGAAAGTCAATTTTTTAAGAAAATAATATTTTTAATAGTTCATTTCCACAGTATCTGCTTCATTTATTGATAAATTTTCATTTCCACAGGCTGAGATTGATTATTTTACTTTTTATCAAACGACTGTAATTGGTCCAGGATTAAGTCTCACAAATCTCAACCGTGTAACCGTGTAACACCGTCTTATACAATATGTAGATAACCGTAATCTAGACTGGATATGGTTTCTAATATATTTAACTACCACGAAATAAGATTAAGTCTCACAAATCTCAATCGTGTAACACCGTCTTATACAATATGTAGATAACCGTAATCTAGACTGGATATGATTTCTAATATATTTAACTACCACGAAATAGGATAAAATTATTTATCCACCAAATGACGTGATTTAGTAGGATTTTATTTTTTATATTTACACCTTTAGTTAATTTTAACCCCACTAAAAAAATCAACATCTATATATATATATATATATATATATATATAGACACACACACACACACAATATATTATTTATTATATTGATTTATTTGAATACTAACACCGTCTTATACTGACATCGTCTCATACTGACATCGTCCCATACTGGCGTCGTGCCATAGGCACGGGCACAGAATCTAATATATATATATATATATATATATATATTAGTTGTAATACAAGAAAAAATCAATCAATATCAATTACAATATTCAATTCTCTCCTTCTTACTATTCTTGAGCACACAACACAGCCTTTCGACTTTCACCCTCCGGCCACCACCGTTAATGGTGGTGGTCCGATATACATCACATAAACAAAATTATCAGTTGGAAGACCATATTTTAACATTTTCTTATGTTTGCCATACTTTTTCACTTTGCACCAATAGAAGTGTGGTTATTTATACGTTACTATCTTGTGGTTTGTCAATCGATGCACTTGCCCATTTTTAGTCTTAATTCTTGCATAGTAAGGTTTCTTTTCCTTTTCTTCTATTTACATATTATGTAATTTTCATGAATTTTCCACATTTCAATTTTCAACATCATTTTTGTTAAACAAAAATTATAAAAATCTCGTTTTAATCCTCAACTACATCAAAAAAGAAACCTTAAACCTTAATATTCAAAAATTAAGACTAAAAATGGGCAAGTGCATCGATTGACAAACCACAATCTCTCTCCCCTTGCCAAGTTTATTGATTATCTAAAAACCTCATTTACCTTTCTTTTCTTCTTCCCATGGCGTCAAGTACTTCACCCAAGTTACCCTACCTAACTACCCAAGTCCCAACCACTCAAATACAATGATTGTTGAGATCTCTCTCTCTCTCTCTCAAGGAAAACCCCGTGAGGTCGTGACCCTGTTGATATCTCTCTCAAGTAGGCCATTATTGAGTGTTAACCTCTCTCTCTCTCTCTCTCTCTCTCTCTCTCTTTCTCTTCTCAATCTGCCGCCACCAAAGATGCAAATCTGAGATCTCTTCCTCAAATGAGTGAATGATTGGTCAAAATTTCTTTTTTGGGCGGGTTGGTGTTGGTCCCACAAGGCACAATAATAAGCTAGAAGGGGGGTTGAATAACTTATTATACACTTAAAATTTTCTTGAGTTTGTTCCTTAAACAAGCACTTGCAATCTATCAAGGAGATTCAAGTAGCGGAAGTCTTTGAAGGAAAACAGTTTAAGTCTACCGATAAAGAGTTACCGGTAGTCCTAACTAAGAAACTCAAGTATGCTGTTTTGAAGATAAGTAAAGGAAATAAGAAACAGTAGGGAAGAACACAAGTGTTTGAGATGGTTCACACTTTAAAGAGTGCTACATCTACCACCAAGGCAGTTAACCTTGGATTTGAAATGTGCATTATGTTTTCCAGTAGTTCTATTACAAAGAATATATCTAATGGATCGTGTACAAAATATTTGACTTGTGTTTGGGGTTTGGGAATTGAATATCTAGGTAAACAAGATATTCAATTCGTGCTGAAGAATAGTTTACAGAAGGCAACAAGAAGAAGCTTAAACATAAATGTTGAAGTATTTCTTCTAATTGTTGTCGAGGACTTCTTGATCAGTTGATGATCTCTTGAAAAGCGCTGAGAGTAAAGACTTAGAATTTGTAGAGTTTCAGAGCGTTTCAGGACAAACAGTTGTTTTCTTCTGTCTTCAATGGAAGTATTTATAGCAAGAACATTTCAGAGATCCGTTGGAGACGATGAAGTGTAACGGCTCTATTAGGTTGGAAGCATTAAATGCATGGAGCCGTTTTGAGGACTTCGTCCTTACTGATCTTGAACAGGGAGTGGTGCAGAGTAGTTTTGCAGGAGTTGGTAGCCGAAAAGTCGAATATCGACTGCAAGTGTCGATGCTTCCATCTCTTTAGTCATTTTCGGTGGGCGGAAAAGTCTTCCAGTCTTTTCGGAAAGCTGTCCAAGCGTATCTGAGAAGCTTTGGGGAAGTTTGAATTTAAATTCAAGATAAAATAATATTTGAATTAATTCACTAAATCTAGATATGCTGGACACATCATGTATATGAGCGCCTGTAGACAAGGTCTACCGCTGGAGCATTACCGAAGTCTTCCGCTGAACCAAGAAGCCTTGTAAACTATTTTAGCAATGTTTTACACATAATTGCCACGCTAATCGATACGCAGATCAATTAGCCACTATAGTATAAAACAGATGTAATGTATGAACAGATGTAAATCAAAATGTAATCAACAATTGGTTCGCCCCGCCCGGTAACCCAAAGTGGGTTGGGTTGAGCCAATGTTTTTCTAGCCCACCATTTTCGCAGGTCGGTCCGCCCTGCCCCGTTGATACGTTTTGACAGCTCTAGTCCCGGATAAATGTTCCTCGTTGAGAAAGCACAAATATCAAGAATCCAATTAATCTAGGATGTAAAATATATTGAAACGATAATAAGCATATCTCTCTCATTGATTCTTTTCTTGGTTTTTGGATAAAAGTGGTTGAGATTAGCATTGATTGAGTTTCACTATTTTAAATAAGAGAGTTTTTAGGATATGTCATGTTGATATTAAATGAAACTTAAGGAGTATGTTGGGAGAACGATAGAACGTTTATCATCAAAAAGTTTTTAGGAACATTAGTTGAGACATTTGAAAATAGAAAGTATGAACATTTATCTGGGACGAAGGGAGTATCATCAAACGAAACATGAGGCCACTAAATTGAATTTATAGGCCAACATTTTGATATGTTGATTTAATCAAAATCAACGATGTTACACAATTAGGGACTAAATTTGGTCTAATTTGTGTGTTCGCGCTCACACATGTGTCCACTGGACTGGATATCAAACGAACCCAAGATTAGCACACCCCTACGAATGCGTGTGAAAGAGAACATCAATGTTATACAAGCTTACCATTTACAAAAAAAAAATATAAGTTTGTATATAAACTAGCCAAGTCTTTGTTATTTTTTCAATGTGGGACAAACTTGCTTCCAACATCATATTTTAAGCATTAATATCTTATTCATCCAAACACAAAATGAGACAAATAAGTACATGATTTCGATATTATCATGAAGTAGAATACATTTCCACAATTATCCTTGTCATTAAACACATGACATATTAAGAAATTCGCTTCACAAGTTGCACAATTTCCTTCACACTTTTAACAATTCTCCAACAAATGACCCACATGGTGTCAGCATGACTATTTTTGACTTTGGACATGTGCAAATGCAGTTATTTGTGCATGCCTTAATCATCATAAAAGGTTAAGGGTACTGAAAAGTGTGTTGGGGAGCTGGTAAGGAGGTTGTTCTTCGAGACCTATAGGAATGCAAAAACTCCTTAAAAACTTGTTAGGAATACTTCTACCGCCACCCGTGGTCTTAGCTCGAAGATCAGTCTTGAGCTTTCAAGCCAAGAACACCTTGGGAAACAAAAAATAAAATAAAAGGTTAATGGTAGAAAGTAACATTAATTAACCTAATCCATTGTATTTATATTCGCCTGCCCCCTTCACATTAAAATTGACCTGTTGCTCAACTCTACCTCTCGAGCCCTCGATCCTAAGTTGAGGCACCGTTGTACTATCACAGACCAAATTGTACCTTTAAAACTCATAATTACCAACTCATCATTAAAACACCCTTTGGTTTTACCAATGCACTAACAATTCACCTACAAGACATCATAGTCAACCTTCATGGTCGCCATCGCCACCAACACTGCCACCGCCATTGCCACTATCAAACCATTATCAAGGCAGCAGAGTTGAAATCAAAACAAAATGACCAAGGAAAAAGTGTTGCAATATTTTTAAATTGTAATATAAATCACATGACAAACTTAATCTCAACTTTCAATCCAACATTGAATCCATAACCCTCCATCGTCCCATAAGTCCTCGTTAAGAGACTTTTACATTTCGATCCATACAAATCCTTGCACTTGACCTTTCATCAAATTCAAACCAACCAAAATTCCTCCTCGTTTCCTGAGCAAACCCGATCTATTCATGATATGTTTCGCATGCAAACTTATCGATGTCTTTATGTATACAGCCTAGACCTCTACGTACTCCCTTGTTTGAACCGTGTGCGAACACTATTTTGCGTTTGCAATTTACTACGTAGGTTTGACGATAATGAAGGGGGAGGATGATATGATATATAAGAGAAATAAAAGGGAGTGATTAAAAAGTGATATGAAGTTTCAGTTATTTTTGATAGGTATTTGTTTGGTAGAAGGAGTTGATTAAAACTTGTGTATGTTTCACTGTAAATGAGATTTGTGGTAAAGAAATTGGTGGCAATGGAAAAGGTATAAGTTTTATGGGGATAGCGGATATGATTAAGAATTTAGGGATTTTTGTTGTGATCAAGTGAGGAAATAAGTCTCTTGAGTTACTCAATGAGTCAAAAAGACGTTGAGTCACTCAATGAGTAATGCCACACTCTTGTGCACCTTGGGTGCTTGGGAGCTCTGATTGTTGCTGAGTAGTTTTTGGATATTAAATGGACAAGAAAAGGGACCTTCCATCCTTCTTGAAATTCTGATTGGTTTACTTCCATGTTAGTCCTAGAGGGCACGTACAATGTTAGAAGGGGGTTGAATAGTATAGGTACACTTTAAAATTTTGAGCTAAATTTTCTTTAAGTATACTATCAAATTATAAATTTAAGTTGTAGCAGCAGAAAAAAAGCAAACAGAAAAACTACTGTAAAGTCTGTTGGTATAAGTTATTAGCGGACTTGACACTTGCAAGCAATAAGTAAATACAAGCAGTTGCATAATGAAAGCAGTTAAAGAAAAACGGATGGATTTTGAGATGGTTCACACTATGAAGAGTGCTACGTCTAGTCGTCTACCACCAAAGTGGTCAACCTTTGATTTTAGATGTGTATTATGTTTTCCACTAAGAGATCTATTACAATGATCACTAATGGATTGTGTACAAAAATATTTTGACCAAGTGTTTGGTGGTATGAGTAATTATATGTGAATAAGAGTAATTACTTATACGTGTGCTATGAACAGAGATAAATAAAACAATAAAGAAGCAGATATAATGTAGAATGATTGGAGCAGCTTCTTCGATGTTTGGTAGGTTTTGATTGTTCTAACTTAGATCTCTTGAATGCACTGAAGGTTGATAGCTTTAAGGTTGTTGACTATTTCAGAGCATTAGTTTTTCAAGTCGTCAATGACAATATTTATATCAAGGGAGATCTTCTTGACCATCAGTTGATTCGAAGAGGGAGATCGTACAATTGTTTGAATGCATTAAATGCATAAAGTTGTTGGCTTGACTTTCTCTGAAGTTGCACTGGCCAAGGTCCTTGTTTGCAGAAACTGTTGTCGCATAAAGTGAATCAGAGTTGCATAACCTGGTAATGTTGCACTTTGCTAAAAATGGCAAAGCATTAGACATGTAGCGTTGGAATCACTAAAGAGGAACTTATTTAATTCACCCATGTGGTCCTTGGTGAATGAGTTTCAAGAAGTCAACTTGTGGTTTCAAAACAGATATTTGAACACTAATATATGTTAGTATAATCCATAAACTATGTTGCGCTAGACTTCTTTAATTCCACGTCATCATTTTCAATTTAGAGTTGGAACATATTTGGTAGAAATCTACCAGTAGTTGGTAGAAGTCTACCCATGACTATAGGTTGAAGTCTAAGCTAAAGCCTAACTAATATGTTCTAAAGCTAAGTCCTATGCATAGTTATTATGCTAACTAGTATGCAGCCCATTTAGTTAGTATTATATAAAACTTAAAGAATGAATGACTACAAGCAAATCTAAACGAATATAAATTGGCTAGTACCTTAACAAATAAAAAGAATTAAAGGAAAATAGATTAAATTCATAAGGTCTAATGTTAATATGTTCTTAAATTTTATGATCTTTGGTTTCAACTTGAGTAATTTAGGGTCTAATGTTCCAATTTATACATGACAAATGATATTATGAGCTCGAGTTTGTGGTATTCTTACGAGCTTTAGTGTTAGAGCTATTGAGACTGGTGGTGTTGGAGCATGCACACACGTAAGTCTAACAAGCTCAGAGCATTACATGTGAAATTTATACAGGTGAAATTTATACTATTTATATTACAATAGAGCTCATTCTCACACATGTGCAATTGGCTAAAGTTATTTAGAGGTTGAGATTAAATTATCTTACAAAACTTAACGGTTGAGATTCACTCTCACATTCACATGTGTGAGAGTAGTTATCCACTCTTAACTCTCTATTTTCTCTCATCCTGTTACAAAGTCACCCCCTACAATTAATATTATGAATAGTCACACCGTGAGATTAATCTTCTGAACAATTACCACTTATAAAACATCAATCCCTCAACTATCACTTAAAGCGATGTACCCCTCAACCGTAATATTTTTTTAAATCACATCTTCTATTTAGGCACTGTTATTTCAATTGATGAAATCAAATATACTGACACCGTGCCATAGGCACGGGCATGAAGATCTAGTAGTATATTAAAGTTGGTGAGGACAACTTTAATAGTAACGCATCACCAAACTTTTGATATTGTTGACTCCTCAAGCCTCTGTATCACTTGACTTGAGACTTATTATTTTTTAGCCATTAGCTAAAAATAATAATTAATATGATATTGTGATATTAATCATTTACTATTAATATTTTCTATTGTTAGTAATAATAGAAATCGTATATAGAAAGAATTTTTCTACCAACATCATTTCTTAACCAATATGGATAATATTATTATATTGACATTGACTGAGTACTTTATCTAATGACCCACTTATAACATCATGTCTTAAGTCTTTATATCTTATTCATCCAAAACTCGATTTGGACAAAAAAAAAATATCATTTTGATGCTCTCGCCGAATATAACACATTTACACAATTACCTTTGCCAACAAACAAATGACACGTAAAGAAATTCGTACCTCAAGTTGCACAATTTCTTTCACTAAAAACACTAATTTTTCAACAAGTATTAGGTGAGCACTTTAATGATTTCTAAAATCAACATTAATTTATAAGCAATGTAAGATGCATCTCTACTGTAATTACCAATAAAAGAGATGTAACAAACATTTGTTGAAAATTGATGTTGGTTTAAAAAATATTTAGATAAATGACTTTACTAAACTAACAAAAGAAGATATATGTTCACAATTGTTAGAAGTTGACGTTGACTTTAAAATTCCTTAGGTAAAATCTTATCAATAAAAACGATTTATTCCTCATTGGTTACGAAGAATTATTTTAGTTTAAAAGTTTTTAGATAAAATTCTTTTACTGACAATAGAAGAGATGTATCTCACATTAGATAGAAAATAATGTTGGTTTCAAAAATCTTAAGATAAAAGACTTCTACTATTATTATTAATAGAATAGATGTATCACACATTCGTTAGAAAATAATGTTGGTTTCAAAAGTTTTAAGATAAAAGACTTCTACTATTATTATTAATATAATATATGTAACTTTCAAAGGTGTTAAAATAAAATACTTACTATTATTATTAATAATAGAATAGATGTATCTCACATTGGTTAGAAAACTTCTATTATTATTACCAATACAATATATATATATATATATATATATATATATATATATATATATATATATATTCTACATTGGTTAGAAAATGATGTTAACTTTATATTCCAACATTTTAATCATAATGCCTAAAATTTTAAAAATTATACTATACTATTACTATTACCAAAAGAAGAAATATATGTCACATTTAAAAATTATAGTAGTATTATTATCAAAAGAACCCGTGCGGAGCACAAGATCTATAACTAGTGTTTAAGAAAATTAGTGGCGTCTTTCCTAACATCTATATTTTTTGAGATAGATGGCAACACTGATTTAATGTTTTCAATTATACTTTGTTCTGAAAGAGATGACTCTTATTTTTATCAAATATATGTGCCAATGTAAACATTTTATTGTCAATTTTGTAAAAATTCTTCAAGTATGTTTAAAAAAAACTCAACTTTTGATATCGTTAAGGGATACTTATAAAAAAAAAAGAAGGTATTGAAGCAACTATTATACTCATACACATAAAAATCAATAAAAAGAAATACTTATTCAAAAACATAATTACTATATTAAACGACCACCAATTAGCATACATTGACAACATCGAACTTTTGTCAAGTCAACAAACGTCTATATTTAATAATGAAAGTTTTTATAAAAATTCACTTGAAATGTCTCTATTAATCTCAAAAGTTAAATTTCGGACCGGTTCTATAACTAGTTTAGTGTAACAAAAAGTGAGTCAATACTTGTATTGAAATCAAAATTGGACCATTATAAAACTGATACCACTCGTTTAGTATAATTTTATTTTTATTTTTAGCAAAATCGATTATTATTGTTTGGTAATGGTTTTAGCTCGAAATGGATGAATCCGACACTGTGGACACCCCATTATGTAATAAATCAATAAATAACAACAAAATTTTGTCCCAAAATTTTCACACCTAATATTGCTCTTTTAAATTGACCCAAAAAATCTTAGAATACGATTGTTACTTTATTGTAAATGTAAGGGTTAATGTCACCATCAGTTCCTATACTTTGCGACTTTCTAGCATTAGTCCCTGTTTTTGAAAAGTGAAAATGTGGGTCCAAAGTATACATTTTTTGTCTACCAGTGCTCCCTCCTCTCACGCTCGTTAAAATTTGTGTCGTTAAGCGCCCATGTGATGTCCACATGCGTTTTTAAGAGGGTAAAATGATAAGTTGATCTGAATCTCTCTCCCCCCTTGTCTTAAACAGTAAACAAAATACTAAACCCAAAGTCAAAATCGTCAAAATCGGCAGAGAGTTAGGGTTCGAAATCGAGAGAAAAAGGGGTCAGAAAATTTCCTTTGGGCGAACGAAGGAAATAGGGCATATAATCGAGACAATTTAGGGTTTTCAATCGAGTGTTTGACAACGATGATGCATGGCTAGTGTATGAGACATTCGTAAAGAAGGATTCACATTTGACTGTGATAGCACATACTGTAAGTCTTCGATAAACAACTATTTGGAGTTCATGTGTATATATTTGATAAATTGCAGTACTTTTGCACTATATTTGAGTTCAATCTCGTGTTTGTGAGAGATTGTTTATCTCATTTGTCCATATCTAGGGCTTGTCTACAATTGCACAGTGTATGATAATGAGAGCATGGTTGTTGTGGGTTTTATAGGACATTTACATCCATATATACATACGGACAGTGAGAACATGAGTATAACCTATTTGTAAGCATCTTTGACTGTCATGTTCCCTCTTTGGAAAGCAGTTGTACATCCATATGTATAGTAAGTTGTAATCTTTATTTGTTTATAAGATATGTGGTCTTGCATGAAGTGTTATGCTTTCTGTAAGCATTAGTAAAGGGAATATATGTTGGCTTTCTATTCCCACATGTGCCTCTCTGTATTTATTTAATTTGTGTTTATTGTGTAATTGTTTAATGGATGTGGTCCCACATGTGCATATGATGGTTGTATATTTGTGTTTGATTTAAATAAACTGGTGACATTTTCTTTTCTTTCAAAATGTAAACAAAAAAAGTCCTTTTTTCCTTAAAAGTACACCATGGGGGGTCACTTTAGCTGCAATCCTATTCATGAATACACTGGTGGGTTAGTTAATTATGTTGATTATTGTATGAGGATGAGTTCACCATGGGTATGCTAGAAGAGATGTTAAAGAAATTATGTGTTCATGAAAATAGAACTATGATTTATTACTTTTTAGATCCAGGGAGTAACTTACAAGGAAGGTTAATGTTATGTGCAAATGATGAGAATCTAAGAGTTGTATTTGATTGGGGAAAAAAGAAAAAAAATGAGTTACATGTCAAGGTTTCTTTTACATCTTATGTGGCTTTAGAGGAGGTCAATGATGAATCAAGTGTGGATGATAATCAGCATAGGCAGGTTAGTGGTTCAAGAAGGAACTTGTCTTCATATATTGTAAATGATGATATTAATTTAACTGATGAGTTAGAGGATGACTTAACAAATGAGATTGTAGGAGCAACATGATAAACATGGTGGGGCTGAGTCACTTTCTGAGTCCAATTCTGAGTATCATCCTTGATTATGGGGATGATTAAGGGGGGGGTGAAGAGTCTCTTGGGGATGATTCTGAGGGTGAAGAGCCTGTTGGGAATGATAACGAGATGGAAGATGACTTAACTATAAATGAAGTAAGGTAAATAGTAGACAAGGATAAGAAAAAATAGGTGAAGATGATAATGATAGTTATGTGAGTTATGCATATGCATATTCTGATGAATTGAGGAGTTTATGTTCAACTGATGAGGAATGAAAGTTTGTTAGATGAGAAGATGCACAAAACAAAAGGCCATAATTTAACATGCTAACTGATTTGAAAGATCCAAAATTTGAAATAGGAATGAGCTATGATGTTAGGACTGCTATACAGTCCTATGCAATTAAGAACATAAGGGATGTGATTTTTGAAAAAGGAATGACAAGGTCATAATCAGGGGTATATGTAAAGGTAATAAAGCATGCCCTTGGGTTATACATGTGGCTTACAATCAAACTAGAAGTGATTGGGAAATCAGGACATACAACAATGAACACTTATGCAACACCAGCCATTAAGTAAAATATGCAATAGCCTCATGGCTTGTTAAGGAATACATGGAAAAAATTTGGACAACTACTCATTGGGATGTAGAGTCATTGTTGGAATATGCTTCTTGATAATTTAATTATCACCTTGCATATTCTATATATGTTGATTTACTTGCCCCCATTACGAGTGAGTCATCACAAGTGGCTAAAAGATATGCGTACCGGTTAGCGTGGCAACTCGTGTGACATCACATAGGTCTTAGATTAGGTGCAACCTGATCAAGTCCTACCTTCCTACATGATGATTGAAACAAACTAGAACTTCAGACGCACTCAGCACCGGAAGACTTGCAGCTATGTCAAAAGCCTTCAGTGATAAAGATCGGAACATCTTGAAGACTCACCACCGGCAGACATGCTACAAGTTAAACTGTTCGCACCAGCAGACATCAGTTCTCCTGAATCGGAAGACTTGTTTCCACTGGCTCGAAGCATTCCACCGGCAGACCTAAAATCTGCACGTGCTACAGAGAAAAGTCTAGAAGCAGCTCAAATCAAGACAAATATGTTCAAGCCTCATAAAGCCTGACATACTTAAGGCTACAAGACTTTCTCTCACTCAAGTAGTCTGATAAATTAAAAAAGCAATTACTTTATTTAGCACGACCACTGACGATGCAAATGACATCGACCTACTCTTCAGAGACTTATCAACACAGTCTGACAGACAACAAGTTCCAAGATCTACAGGACTAAAACTCTGCCCCAAATAGTCAAAGATCTTATGGACAAAGATCTCTATCCGATAGACTTCAACCACTACATCTTTAAACGGATAGAAACTTCAAATCTTCATCTCTCAATGATCATATTGACTCCCGCCTATATAAATCCTCTCTCGTACCCAAGACATATCATCGAAAACAACTCACCCCGATGAGATAACAGATGATGAGCAACGAGTAACTCAACTTGCTCAAGAGCCTCAAAGAAAAGAGATCTACAACGAGATTATCTTCACCAACGTATCTCAGATCTCTACACAGATTGCAGCGAACTCATCCAGATCTTAGCAAAACACTTTCAGTGGATTGCTAGGAAGAAAATCTTGGAGAAGGGAAGAGATTGATCAGAAACTTCAACAGACAGAGATCAAGATCTGAAGATTGATGTTAGATAATGTCTGAAGAAAATGAAGAGCTGCCTGTAGATATTGCATTCATATCTTCATATTTGTATTCCAATACAAATGTTGTTGATTGTGCAATAATCATTCATCATGGAAGGTCGAGTGCTTTACACTCAATCGTTCAGATAATTTTTATCTGAACGACCTTGAAAGTCCCTTCCTTCTCATAAAAGTTTCTCGTTCTGGTCTCCTATTACCCTTTGCTACTTAAAGATTCTTGAATGAATAATTAAGTAAGGATTGAGGCTTGGGTGGACAAAGCCAGAAACTGTGCATAGATTATTTAGACTGATGTAATATGTAATTTATCTTTGAATAAATTCATATGTTCTTACAAATACCTTATCTCTCAGTCCTTATATATCTATGAGCTTTTTACATATGAATTTATCTTTAGAAAGCTATTCTCTAATTGATTTACTTAAACTACATTTGAAAGAAGTATTAAGTGTGCTGTTGTTCTGAACATATATTCGTGTACAGCCACTTAAGATTTCTCCAAATCATAGCCTCTTTACTTTCCGCTGCCCAAACTCTTTTTAACAGGCTTTTGATTTGACTAGTAGTTTACCGACATAGTTGATACTTCTGCTTAGAGCAAGCCTACCGATAGCCTCTACCGACAAACATGCTCAACTCAATAAACTGCAATTGCCACTTAAACTATGCTTTATATATATCCAAAGAAAAGTTTTTAAATTGGCATATCATAGGCTATTCACCCCCCTCTAGCCTATTTGAGCATTATTATGGACCAACAGTCATTTATAACACATGTAAGGACTGACAATTCAAGTGAGATATCTAGGAGTCAAGCTTATAGAGCAAAGAAGATTGCAGAAACCTTGATTTATGGAAATCACTCACATCAATATCGTCTTCTTAGAAATTATTGTTCTGAAGTTCTGAGAACAAATCCTGGGTCAACAATCAAATTTGAGTTTGAGGACTACAATGAATAAGATAGTACCAGGTAGTTCAAGAGATTGCTTCGTTGTTTAGGGGCTTTGAAACAAGGGTTTATGACTGGATGTAGATAAGTACTAGTGTTTGATGGAGCATTTCTGAAAGGGCCATTTCCTGGGCAATTATTGTCAGCAATTGGGATTGATGCGAAATGGTTTCTTGAATTAGTAGTAGATGACTTCCAAATCACCGACCACCAGCATTGGGTATTTATTTATGATGAACAAAAGGTATAACTATATTTAATATAAGTACGTTTCATATAAAAATAATGTGTTTTAATATTGCTTGACATATATTATATGTATAGGGTTTGGTTCCAATTGTCGAAGAAGTGGTACTTAGTGTTGAGCATAGATGTTGCTTGCAACATATATTCAGTAATTATATGAAAGAACATAGAGGAAAGTCATTAAAGGAATGTTTGTTTAAAATTGTTTGGGCAACAAATCAAAAAATTTTCAGAGTATGGCTGAACAATTTGAACAGACTAATGTCAAAACATATCAGTGGCCATTGCTAAGGATCCAATACTAATATTAGTGTATGGCTTTTTGGACCACTACATTCAAGTTTGATACTTATATGAATAATCTTTGAGAATCATTCAATGGGTTTATACTCCTAGCCAGGAGTAGGGCTATAATCAGCATGTTTGAAACAATTAGGTGTTTGTTAATAAAGAGAATTCTGAGAAAACATGTTGACATCAAGAAACAAAGTGGCCCATTTTGCAAGTGTGTCTAGGCAGAGTTTGAAAAGACAAAAATAGAGGCAATGACATTCAATACTACATGGAATTGTAGGGATTGGTACCAGGTTAGAGGGCATTGGGGGGGGACAATTCATGACATCACTCACTCATAGGACATGCACATGTGGGAAATGGGACTTGACAGGGATCCCTTGTAAGCATGATATGTCTGCTATTTATTAAAATGAACCTAATGGAGGTAATAGTGTTGCTGAAGAATGAGTTCATGACTATTATAACTTGAAGATGAAAGAAAAAATATACACAAACACCATCAATCCCATAAATGGTGTATATATGTGGGAAAACCAAGATTACATCCCTATGGTTGCTCCATCACCTCGTCCACAGCCTGCTAGACCTAGGAAACTTAGAAGAAGAGATGTAAATGAACCAAGAAGTGGAAGTGGTGTGAACCCGAGCAGAAAGGGAAGACAAATGAGATGTTAAAGATCTAGGAATATATGACACAACTTAAGGGTGGTGCAAAGGCTTCCATGGTTGCATGCCTAATCCATGAGGGAAAGACAATGGCATAATTCCAATTTTACACCAACTGAACAAGTAAGTGATATTTTAATTGAATAATCATTATTTTAATTACCTTTAAATATTTTGTGTTTGATTACTTTCTTACCATTTATTATTGTTCAGGTTAAATCCATGACAATTCTCCAGCAATAGGTCCAAGTGGTTCTCAACCTATGACTGATGTAAGTATTAGGTGTAACATGTGACTATACATTATTTAATTGCAATTCACATGATGCCCCTGCCCTTAAAATTGTTCAGGTGAATTCTCATGCAAGTCCAAGTCAAGGCAGAGCAAATGACAATTCTCCATTAATTGGTCAAAGTGGAAATCCAATTGAAAATCTAGTACATGATGTAAGTAACTTGTTAATGGGTTCAATCCATATGGAAGACGATTTAACTAAGCATGAGATTTTACTAAAGTCAAGATCATTTTTCAGGTGACTAATAATGCAAGATCACCTCAAAGCAGGGGCAATGACAGAGGAGGAGGCATAACAAGTGGTAGGTCATACATAAGTAATTCTCAACCTCAAGCACAACCACCTCAAGGCAGGTGCAATGACAGATCACAAACACAACCGGCTAGTGAATCATAACCTCTGCCACCAATATTCATGATCGATGGATCAACTATTATGACAATAGAAAGTTTGTTGAAGTGGGCTGCACAACAAAGGGAATCAAGGAAGAAGTCCAATGACAAGACAGTTGGGATGAGCTATTTGAATATTTAGTTCCATGTAGCTACCACTTATTTGTGGTTGTTTTTGGTACATTTGTAATCATATGTTTTTGATACAGTTTGGTATATTTGGTACAAGTGATGCAATTTGGTAGTTTCGTACAAGTGGTACAACTTGGTAGTTTGGTACATTTGGTAGTTTTGTATATCAGTACATGTGGATTGTAAGCCTATTGGTCAAACAATGTGATTTTGGTAGTTTGGTACAATTTTTTTTTCCCCAGGAAACAGGGGATGAGGCTTTTTGGGTATTGTTGTACAAACAATGTGATATCACAGGGCAATTTAATGAATTAAAGTTTACCTTTTTGATTCTCAAAAGTATTTAAGTGTGTGTGTTTACATCTTTGTCACAAAATTATGCAAATGTAATTTGACAAGTCAAAGTGTTTCATATTTAGCCAAAAACAACATAGCAACACCAATTAATAACAAACAGAGCACACAAATTAATAACAAACATAACCTTTTACTAGTTATTTAGCCCGTGCTCTGCACGGGTACAATGTGAGATATATATATATATATATATATATATATATATATATATATATATATATTATAATAATAATATAACTTTTAGACATCATAATTAGATTGTTAATCTCTTCCATGTTTATAAATTTTTTTTCTATTGTTACTAATATTAAACGATTTTTTTTACCTAAATACTTTTAAAATTGATATAAGTTTCTAGCTAACGTGAGATACATATTTTGTATTAATAATAATAATATTTTTTTATCTAAAGACTTTTAAAATTAATATTTAACTTGATAATAATATTAGAAGTCATTTTGTTAAAAACTTTTAAAATCATAATTCATTTTTAAACAATGTGAAATACTTATTTTAAATTTTAATAGTAATGAAAGTTTAAGTCTTTTATCTAAAGACTTTAAAATCAATACCACATTTTAACCATGTGGTATACATATTTTCTATTAGTAATAATAACAGTAGATAAAAGACTTTTTAACCAACATTCATTTCTAAACAATGTGGATACATATTTTCTATTGGTAATAACAAAATATTTCTTTATCTAATGACTTTTATAACCAATACTCATTTATAAATAATGTGAGATACATTTTTTTGTAACCAATGTGAGATACTTCTTTTCTATTTCTATTGGTAATAAAAGTTTAAGACTTTTATCTAAATACTTTTAAAACAAACATCTTTTTCTAAACAAACATCTATTTCTAACCATGTGGTATACATATTTTCTATTGGTAATAATAGTATTTTAAAACCAACATTAATTTCTAACAAATGTAAGATGCATTCTTCTATAGTAATAATAATAGTCTTTTATATAAAAACTTTTGAAATCAACATCTTTTTCTAAACAATGTGGGATACATCTCTTCTATTGGTTATAACATAAAAATAATAATAGTAGTAGTATTCTAACAATGTGAGATACTTCTTTTCTATTTCTATTGGTAATAAAAGTTTAAAACTTTTATCTAAAGACTTTTAAAACAAACATCTTTTTCTAAACAAACATCTCTTTCTAATCATGTGGTATACATCTTTTCTATTGGTAATAATAGTATTTTTAAAACCAACATTAATTTCTAACAAATGTGAGATGCATTCTTCTATAGTAATAATAATAGTCTTTTATATAAAAACTTTTGAAATCAACATCTCTTTCTAAACAATGTGGGATACATCTCTTCTATTGGTTATAACATAAAAATAATAATAGTAGTATTATTTTATCTTAAATAGTTTTGAAACCAACATCTCTTTGTAAACAATGTGTGATACATCTCTTGTATTGATAATAACATAAAAATTCGTTTATCTATAAATTTTATAACCAATATATGTTTCTAAATAATGTGGATCTCTTTGTAGCCAATGCGATATACATTATCTAAAAACATTTTAAACGAATATCACTTTCCTAACTAATGTGAAATACATATTTTTTCTATTGGTATTAAGTCTTTTATAAAAAGACTTTTAATACCTACAACACTCTCTAACCAATGTGTAATACATTCTCATCATTTGGTAATAATAGTAGAAGTTTTTTATCTAAAAAAATATCTAAAAACAACATCTCTTTCTATATAATGAGATATATCTCTTCTCCTCTCTTTTATTAATGATAAAAGTAGAAGTCTTTTTATTTAAACACTTTTAAAATCAACATCACTTTTTAACCAATGTAAGATTTATCTCTTTTATTGGTAATAATAGTAATTTAAAACCAACATCAATTTATAACAAATGTGTGATATATATATTCTATTGCTAATAATAGTAAGTCTTTTATATAATCTAAAATAATTAAAAATCAACATCATTTTTTAACCAATGTGAGATATACATCTTCTATTGCTAATAATGGTAGAAATCTTTTATCAAAAAACTTTGAAAACCAACATCACTTTATAACAAATGTATGATACATCTTTTCAATTAGTAATTGATAATAGTATTTTTAATACAAACATCAATTTCTAACCAATGTGTGATACATCTCTTCTATTGGTAATAATAGTAAAATATTTTGTAACCATGTGAGATACATCTCTTGTAAAAGTGAAAATCTGTAGTCTAAAGACTTTAAAATCTAACATTTTCTTTTTAAACAATGTGTTATACATCTCTTTTATTGGTAATAATATAAATGAATTTAAACTCAACATCATTTTCTGGCCAATGTGAGATATACATTTTCTATTGGTAATAATGGTAAAAATATTTTATCATATATATATATATATATATATATATATATATATATATATAAAGTTGGTGAGGAGCACTATGGTTGTGCCACCTCACCACCTTTGGATAAATCTTCATTCTAAAGCATCCATGTGGAAGCTTTAAAAACTTTTGGTTTTCTAGTGACTTTGAAAATCAACATCACTTTCCAACCAATGTATGATGCATTTCTTCTATTGGTACTTAATAATAGAATTTTTTAAACCAACATCAATTTCTAACCAATGTGGGATACATATCTTCTATTGTTGAAAAATTAGTGTTTTTAGTGAAAGAAATTGTGCAACTTGAGGCATGGACTTCTTTACGTGTCATTTGTTTGTTGACGAAGGTAATTGTGTAAATGTGTTCTACTCGGTGAGAGCATCAAAATGATATATTTATTTGTCAAAATCGAGTTTTGGATAATAAGATATCAAGACTTAAAGTATAATACTTGTTAACAAAATTAGTGTTTTTAGTGAGAGAAATTGTGCAACTTGAGGTACGAATTTCTTTACGTGTCATTTGTTTGTTGGTGAAGGTAATTGCGCAAATGCGTTCTACTCGGTGAGAGCATCAAAATGATATATTTATTTATCCAAATCGAGTTTTGGATGAATAAGATATCAAGAATTAAAGTATAATATTTATTAAAAAATTAATGTTTTTAGTAAAAGAAATTGTGCACCTTGAGGAACAAATTTCTTTACGTGTCATTTGTTTGTTGACAAAAATAATTGTGCAAATTTGTTCTACTCGGCAAAAACATCGAAATAATATATCTATTTGTCCAAATCAAGTTTTGGATGAATAAGATATCAAAGTTTAAAGTATGATGTTAAAAGTGAGTCATTAGAAGTAATATCTAACCTTGAAGAGTTTTATCTCACATTGGTTAGAAGTAATGTTAGTTGTAAAAGTTTTTAAATATAAGTCTTCTACTATTGACAATAGAAGAAGTTATATATACTAATACTAATATCCCTTATCATATTGATTATTATTATGTATTATTATTAGCTAATGGCTAGAAAACCAAAAGTATATATATCTTATATTGCTAATAATAGTAAGGTTTTTATATAATCTAAAATAATTAAAATTCAATATCATTTTTTAACCAATGTGAGATATACATCTTCTATTTGTAATAATTGTAAAAGTCTTTTATAAAAAAAAACTTTGAAAACCAACAACACTTTATAACAAATGTATGATACATCTTTTCAATTAGTAATTAATTAATAATAGTATTTTTAATACATACATCAATTTATAACCAATGTTTAATACATCTCTTCTATTGGTAATAATAGTAGAATATTTTGTAACCATGTGAGATATATCTCTTGTAAAAGTGAAAGTCTTTAGTCTAAAGACTTTAAAATCTAACATTTTCTTTTTAAACAATGTGTTATACATCTCTTTTATTGGTAATAATATAAAATAATTTAAACTCAATATCATTTTCTAGCCAATGTGAGATATACATCTTCTATTGGTAATCATGGTATATATATATATATATATATATATATATATATATATATATATATTTATTTATTTAAAGTTGGTGAGGAGCACTATGGTTGTGTCATATCACTACCTTTGAATAAATCTTCATTCTAAAGTATCCATGTGGAAGCTTTAAAAACTTTTGGTTTTCTAGTGACTTTGAAAATCAACATCACTTTCCAACCAATGTATGATACATTTCTTCTATTGGTACTTAATAATAGAATTTTTTAAACCAACATCAATTTCTAACCAATGTGGGATACATCTCTTCTATTGTTGAAAAATTAGTGTTTTTAGTGAAAGAAATTGTGCAACTTGAGGCACGAATTTCTTTATGTGTCATTTGTTTGTTGACGAAGGTAATTGCGCAAATGCGTTCTACTCGGTGAGATCATCAAAATGATATATTTATTTGTCCAAATCGAGTTTTGGATAATAAGATATCAAGACTTAAAGTATAATATTTGTTAAAAAAAATTAGTGTTTTAGTGAGAGAAATTGTGTAACTTGAGGCACGAATTTCTTTACGTGTCATTTGTTTGTTGGCGAAGGTAATTGTGCAAATGTGTTCTACTCGGTGAAAGCATCGAAATGATATATTTATTTGTCAAAATCGAGTTTTGGATGAATAAAATATCAAGAGTTAAAGTATAATACTTATTAAAAAGTTAGTGTTTTAGTGAAAGAAATTGTGCAACTTGAGGCACAAATTTCTTTACGTGTCATTTGTTTGTTGACAAAAATAATTGTGCAAATTTGTTCTACTCGGCAAGAACATCGAAATGATATATTTATTTGTCCAAATCAAGTTTTGGATGAATAAGATATCAAAGGTTAAAGTATGGTGTTAAAAGTGAGTCATTAGAAGTAATATCTCACTTTGAAGGGTTTTATCCCACATTGGTTAGAAGTAATGTTAGTTGTAAATTTTTTTAAATATAAGTCTTCTACTATTGACAATAGAAGAAGTTATATCTATTGTTATATATAGCTATAAGATAATACTCATTATCATATTGAATATTAATAGGTATTATTAATAGGTAATGGTTGGAAGATAAAAAGTCTTACATAGATGCCTAAGAATCAATATTTATCTAAAGTGGGTGAAGTGGCACAACCATAGTGCTCCTCACCAACTTTAAATATATATATATAGATTTTATAGGTGCTTCCAAGTACAACAACATAGCCACAAGCCAAAATCTTGCATAACCAAAAACTTGTTGTCAAACCTAACCATTAACTATACAATTTTAGCTGGGTTATTGTTCCATACACCTAAATATTAACCATCAACATCGCAATGATCAACCAAGACAAAATTAATCCACACCACATCCACATTTGTTTCATCGTTTCTCTTGCAATAGCTGTTTCATTGTTCCTCAACCTTCTAAGAAGCCGAGGATAATTTGTGTTGCTCTTTCGCACATAGGTGGGTGGAACCACCTAAAGTATTGACAGCCCTGTTCTGCAACAAGAAAAAAATTCCAAAAAATTGTTTGGTATGTTTCCCATCAATAAAAATGTATAAGTTCTTATTCGAAAATATGGAATCTAATTGAAAAAAAAAGGAAATTTAAAAAATTTAAGACCCAATTTTCGAGTAAATTAACAGAAAAAACGAATGGAATTTAATAATCCTACCTCTTGTGAACAACAATAGAACCATCGACCTGGGTTGGCATTTGTCCAAGCTGTTTTGATTGAAGCTCTATCTCCACATGTGCAAAAGTGGTCCGCCATTTTTCCAGCTTAAGAAGAAGGAGATGGGGATGGGAGAGAGCCTCTGCTCATGGAGTAATGGTGAAATTGAGGTTTACGGGTTAAGAAAAAAGAGAAAGGGATGTGAGAGAGAAACAGAGATACTCATGTCAACTTACCATTTTACCCACTTAAAAATGCACGTGAACATCACATGGGTGCTTAACGACATACATTTTAATGGTCGTGAGCGGAAGGACCACTGGCAGACAAAAAAAGTATACTTTGGACCCACATTTTCACTTTTTAAAACAGAGGACTAATGATAGAAAGTTGCAAAGTACGGGGACGAATGGTGACATTAATCATAAGTGAAAATAGAAAAAAATTGATGAGGAAATGCTCAAGTATGGCCAGAAAACCCATTCATTTATCTTTTATGGTCATTGACCAAAAAATAATATAAACTTCCCAAAAGACCCTTCCCAACCTAGATAGTCTTTCACTCGTCCGCGTCCCTCACAAACACACGAAATCAGTTCTATCGTCTCCCTACGCCATCGCCTATCGGTGTCCACAAGGTTCATCTCTCTATCTCCTCTTGTTTCTCTTTCTCATCTTCAAATCATAGGTGAAAACCCTAAATTCATCTCTCGCAATGAATCGGTCGACTATTGAATCTGTTCGTCGGCATTGAGTCAGTTAATCGACTCATGAGTTGATCGCCAATACTCAAGGGTCGATTACTAAAGAGTCGATTAATTGACTCGTAATCGACCATTATGGAGACGTGGCTATGTCGGTTAATCGACTCACTGAGTCGATTAGTGGATTGATTAACTGATTCATAATTGTCTCACTAAATCGATTAGTGGGTCGATTAATCGACTCATACTGAGTCGATTACTAAACTTTTTAAGGATATTTTGAAGTTTTTTAATGAAAAATGATTGTAAAAGATATTTTTGATTAAGTGTTTGTTTGGTGAAGTGTTTTAACAAAAACGCTGGTAAAAAACGTAGCATTTTCTTTTTAAAAGTATTTCAATGCAGCGTTTTAAAAATTTGGAGCGTTTTAAAAATATGTTGCATCTACAACTATTTTATTTATAAAAATAGCATTTTAAAATAATTTTCCAACCATATTTACAAGAAAAAAAATTACATTTTAAAAATGTTACGTTTTAAAAAACGAAAAGCTGTGTTTTTCAAACGTCAATTTTTTAACCGATCTGATTTGACCGGTCCTTTTTGGAAGGAACACAAGATTTGATACGGGCCAACCGCGGCGGAAGAAGTCGGCACACACAGAAGTAGCACTGTAGCTCGTGAAAAAAATAGAAACGAGCGGAGAAACAAAGGGGAAATCCTGCTCAATTGGTCCGGCGAACTCAACCGGAACCCTAATTTCATCGAAATTCAGAGGTCGAACAGTGCATTATGGGGAAGAAACAGCACAGTAAAGATCGAATGTTCATAACGAAGACGGAGTGGGCCACCGAATGGGGCGGTGCCAAATCGAAAGAACTCCGCACCCCTTTCAAACGCCTCCCTTTCTATTGCTGCGCGTAAGCCCCTCTTCCTCTATATCCCTGTCTATGTTTATGTGTCTCGTCTCTGTGTTTGCGCGCGCTTATTTGCTTGATTTTTACCCTTTGGATGCTGATAACAGTCTCACATTTACTCCATTCGAGGATGCAGTTTGCACAAAGGATGGAAGCGTCTTCGATATTATGTCAGTGTTTTTGCACTTCATTTGTGTATTTTATATATGTTTATGCATCAATTGCTAGTAATTTGATTTTCACCTATTGGATTTGATTAGCGTTAACCAAATTGTGTTGTTGTATGGAAATTTTGTGTTATAGGAATATAATCCCATATATAAGGAAGTATAGTAGGCATCCTGTTACTGGAAAGCCTCTCAAACAGGAGGATCTCATCCCACTTACTTTTCACAAAAATTCCGAAGGTAAATTTTCTAACTTGTTATCTCCTATCAGGTATGCGGCATATTCAGCTCCATATTTGGTGGCGTGAATATAAGTATTGCACATCTAGTAGAAGTATATGTTGTCTGGAGTAGCTGTAAATAAATGAACTGGGGGACAGGGAGCTTTATTATATTAAATCATATTCAAATTATGCTATTTGAATGTTGATTATATGCTTGTATTGGTGGAAACAATATGTGATTTCAATCACCATTTTCTGTTGCCTTGGCAGACTATGGAAGTATGGATGTTTATGTTATTGCATCTTTCTTTTGAACATCTATGAAATGAAGTTGAATGGTTCTGACTTTAAGGATTTTAGATTGTTATGCTAGTTTTATCCTGCATAGTTTTTCCTGCAGATATACATGGGTCAACTTGATGGATTTATGTTTGACACAGACACATAGTAGTGTTGCAGTTGAGTGAGTGGCTAAGTTTCATCAGTGTGTAGGTTCAGGTTACAGGAATGTATGGTCCAGTAGTCCACTTTACCTTTCGTGACCTTTGTATTTATCTTATTGGAATCATAATTTGAATATGATTTAATATAATCATACTCTGCCATTTACTTGGATTAACTCCTCACCTGTTACCATAATATCTCATTGATGCAGTTTTTGAGATTATGATCCTTAGAAATTGAATTGTTGGAGCCTGATTTTCTTATTTCTAGGACCACTTTTTCATATAGGAAATGTAACTTATGTGGCTGCTACATCTGTTAGTGCCTAGGTATTTTAGAGGTCAAGGTTTTAGTTATATAAATGATGGAAAAGGAAAATTGGCTGAAAAAAGTGTTAGAATATAAATGATTAAACAAGTTTCCGGTTCCTTTTTTTTTGCAATATAATGAATATTGGTTAACAAGGCATCTACTGTACTCCTGTCCCAAAAAGTGTCCATTCTTGTTCATGATCAAGGACCTAAGTAGACACTCATTTTGGGACAGAAGTAGTAGGACATTATGGGATTTGAAACAAAATGGTGTACAGTGAAAAAACTTGACCTCAGTGTTCTCAGCTGTCATTTGATATCTAAAATACACGTGTCTTCATTACTTAAAAAGTTCATCCAGTCTTATACTCATGTATTTACCATGCCTCATCCTTTTGACCTGGTTGACAAGTTTATATTTACCTGAAATGGATGCAGAATGAACAAGCTATCATAGAAGATCACGTTATGTGACTGCAAAATGTAGGATAAAAGATAAAATTCGGACAGGCATCAAGATTCTGAATAAGCTTTTTTTTATAGTCTAGATTGACCAGCCTCCCTTCCCCCATACTGGTCCTCGTTTTGATCTCGTATTCATGAATATTGGTGGATCATGGATGCCATGCATCTTTTTGTGTTCCACTTTTTCACTCAATTTTTTTTTGATAAGTAGAGATATATATTAATAAAGACGCCAAAGAGGAGGTGCATCCATGTACACCGGATGTATACAACAGCGAACCACACAACACTAAAACTATTCACAAAGTCCACAAAAGAATGATCTATACTATCTGCCTCATAACTCTCGTAGCACCATTGATATAGAGTGCGCAAAAGATGGTCCTTTAATTGGTCCATCGTTCTATTTCTCTCGCACCAAATAGTCCACCTGATACCAAGAGGGAGGGACGGACTCCCAAATGGAATTTCTCCTCCTGCGTTTAAATAAAAACCAACACAAAAGGAAATCCTTCACTGATCTTGGCCTCACCCACCGAATATTTAACATCCTAAGCATCATATTCCAAAGGTCCGTCGCAGCTTGACAGTGTAGCAAAAGATGATTTGTGCACTCGCTACTACCTCTACACATATACCCCCGGTAAGAATGGCCTCAAGGCAGGCCTCCCACACAAAAAACATAGCAGGAAACTTCCAAATAATCTTCCATGGGAAAAGAGGGGCCCTATTCCCCGAGATCTGTGAGTAAAAGGACTTGACAGAAAAAAACGTTATCTTTCGAAGTTTTCCACATAACCTTATCGTCCCTGATGACATCATGACATCTATTTGGAGAGACTATAATTGGACTAAAAATAACACACTAGATTCCAATTCCGAGTCCTGAATATTCCTGCGAAACACGGGGTTCCAAACCACATTATCATGATTCACCCGGAGCACCGAACTTACCAAAATATCTTTATCTACCACCAGATTAAATAATTACAGAAAAAGTCTCCGAAGCTCCATCTCCCCACACAAAACATCTTTCCAAAATCTGATTTTCCAACCATCACCTAAAGAAAACAAAATATTTCGGGTTAATATCATTTTTGATACCCCAACTTTACTCATTTTTCAGTTTCCATACCCACTGTTTCTAGGCAATCAAAGTTAAGCCAAACCTTTCCAAAATTCATCACTTTTAATCCCAAACGTTAAATGACCGTTAATTACTAACGACTGACCTGCTATCCTAGGTTGGAAACCGGCAACAAGCTTGGCAACAGGTATACCCTTACATCCCTTGTTCATTTCTCGTAATTTCTCCCAATTTCCCCCAATTTGCTTCAGCCACCGTCCTCTTCACAGCCCCAGACCCGGTGAATCCCTCCATCTTCAACCACAGACAGCCGGCTTCCTCTCTCTATAATACTTCCCCAATTCCTTCGCCCAAATCCTCCACCAATCTCTCCCTCTCTCCAGTCGGCCCTTTTCTTCTTCCCCGTTCACAGCCGCAATCTCCCTCTTTCTTTCTCAAAACCCGGCATTCTCCCTTCCCTTCATCCATCATCGACGCTGACCCCCTCCATTTGATCTCCACTCTGCCAGCCCTCCTCCATCGTCATCGCCAAGAAAGCCATCTTCAACCGCCACTGCCCCAATCTCGCTCCTCTCTCTCACCATGTCTAACAAATCCCAACAATCCACAGCCGGTCCATTCACCTTCTCCGGTGCATCAGCATCTCCCAGGCCGCCTCTGCTCTCCATCCACAGCCGGCTCCTTCTTCTCGGCGAATCATCCACAGTCCAGCAGCCGCTCCCATCTCTCTGCTCCATCCCGTAATTCTTCCTCTCCAGTTGTTTTCCCCCAAATCGAAGACAAATCTGGAAGGTCTCCAAAGCATAGTCGTCTTCAGCGCTGCCCTGCCAGTAATCTGCCTCCATCCATCTCCCTCTCCTCTGTTCAAGCATCCAGCTACGCTTTCCACCATGCTTGGCCGCGTCCTTCTCCTTCCACCTCTGTTCACCCCGATTCCAGCGAAGCAGCTCCAGCTTGATCACCTGCATCTCTTTTGCCGGGCGTCGACAACAATCTCATTCTCTCCTCGGGTCAGACAACTGCATCTTCGCCTCCATTTTGACGAAGGGTCCCTTTGCAAGAATCAATGAATGAAATTGGGGAATGAATAAGGAGTAATTGGGGAAGAAAACAACCTGGAGAAACAGGTCAGTCGTTAGTAATTAACGGCCATTTAACGTTTGGGATTAAAAGTGATGAATTTTGGAAAAGTTTGGCTTAACTTTGATTGCCTAGAAACAGTGGGTATGAAAACTGAAAAATGAGTAAAGTTAGGGTATCAAAAATGATATTAACCCAAATATTTCTATCAAACATCCCCCTTCCTTTACAAATCCCTTTCCAAACTCCGGAACCAAAAGGGCTATTCATAACATTCGGAAACCACGCATGCTCGCCCTCACCATATTTACCAACCACCACTCTCCTCCACAACACATTAAACTCCACCAAATATCGTCACAACCACTTACCAAGAAGAGCTAAATTAAACAAACTTAATTTTTTCAATCCTAGGCCTCCTTCCTTTATTCTGCAATTCCCCTTGCCCTTCCCAAAGAAAATCCCTTTCCAGCTTCTCTCAGATAGATAGAAAATAAGTAGGAATACATGATAAAGAATTCTTCACCAAGGTTAGCCTTCCAGCTTTAGACAGCAGTTGTTTCTTCCAACCCGACAAGCGCCGATCAAATTTCTCAACCACTGGTTTCCACATAGCCTTATCCTTATAAAGAATTCTTGCTCAACATTGACTCTTAACCCCGACACCATCTGGAAGAAAGAAAGAACCAAGCGAAGATACCCTAGCAGTTCCATCTCAGCATCACATAAAATAAGGGTGTCATCTGCAAAAAGAAGGTGAGAAACCATGACTTCCATTTCCCTAGATGACCCAAACTTGAATCCGCAAATGAATCCCCCTGCCACCGCTTTATCTAAAAGTCTACTCAATGCCTCCATGATCAAAATGAATAGAAATAGAGAGAGAGTATCTCCCTGCCCTTAGAGCTTGGTAAAAAACCCGCAGGTTCCCCATTAATCAACACCGAGAAGCGAATCGTAGAAATACAAAACCAAATCCACTCAATCCACTTATCACTGAAGCCCATCCTCTCTAATAAATACAACAAAAAGCCCCAATTAACATTATCACATGCCTTCTCTATACCAAGTTTCACAAAAGACCCGGAACACCGCTTTTCATTCTAGCATCTATGACTTCATTGGCTATAAAGGAAGCGTCAATGATCTGCTTACCCCCTACGAAAGCATGTTGTGAATCAGAAATCAACTTACCCATAATCTGCCTTAATCTTAGAGAAAGGACCTTGGCTAGCAATTTATAGAAACTGCCTACCAATCTGATTGGTCTGTAATCCCCCACAGTAGAACCTCCCACTTTCTTCAGAATCAAAGTAATGAAGGTGGCATTTAAACTTTTCTCAAAACACTTATTCTCATGAAAATAATTAAATACCTCCATTACATCAACTTTAACCACCTCCCAGTACAAAGAAAGCCATTGTGAAGCCACACAGACCTGGAGCTTTATCCCCGCTCATACTTCGCAACGCAGCTACCACTTCCTCTTCAGAAAAAGGCGCCTCCAACATACTCCTGTCAGCATCTACCAAAGCCAAATCCCCTCGTCTGAATAAAGTTTCGCATAAAAGCCTGCAATACCCTCCTTTATGTCATGCTGATCCTCCGACAGAACTCTGTCAATCAAAATATTTGTGATCTGATTCACTCTCTTATTCATGCTCGCCATCTTGTGGAAAAATTTGGTGTTTCTATCCCCTTCTTTAAGTCATTGAACTCTAGATTTCTGCCTCCAGGATATCTCTTCGTTAATCAACAGAGACTCTCCCTCGCTTCTCAAAGCACTTCACCGAGCCTCTTCCATCTCAGTTAAGCCACCACCCAAACCTGCCTTCTCATCCAAAACTCTCACCTCTTCCATCACTTATCTTTATGTCTAGCCTCCCAAACACCTCTTTGTTCCAGATTTTAAGATTCTCTTTGAGCAGCTTCAACTTTTTAGCTAGAATAAAATCAGAATGCCCACTAATCCTATAAGAGCACCACTTTGATTGCACCCAATCCAAAAACCCCGGCTCATGCAACCACATGTTCTCAAATCTGAACCGAGCTTTTCCTTTCTTCAACCCACCACTCTCCAACAACAATGGCGTATGATCTGACATGACTCTAGGAAGAAGAAACCCATCAATCCTGGTAAATTGATTCCCATCTCCATGTCTAAACCAAGTAAAATTACCTCCCTTTAACTGTAGCTCCACTAAACCCAAATCGTTAATGAACTCATTAAATTCAGTCATGGCCCGTGTAAACCCACTAAAACCCAACCGTTCACTTGTATGCCTAATCACATTGAAGTCTCCCCCGATACACCAAGGAGCTGCCCATCTATCTCTAATTGACCTCGATTCATCCACAAAGTCTGCCTAAGGTTATCTGGGACCATAAATTCCTGTGTTGAGAATGTATGACCCGATTACCCGAGTAAACAGAGGGAACTGGCCAAGGTAGGTTGTAGGACTTGTTTGGACCTCAAAGGGGGTGTGTGGGGGGTGTAGCCCCCGTGCGGTAGGAACTGTTGGGTTTTGGACAAGGCGGCCGCGTCATCATGGTGCAAGGAGACTGCCTTGTAAGGATGAATTACGGACTGAGCTACTGCCAAATAGGCGGTCGGCGGTCGGCGGTCGCATTATGTTGTGTAAGGTGACCGCCTTGTACCGATGGGCAGTTTTGCCAGGTTTACTTATTTAAGGGTTTTAGGGTTTGGTATTGTATCTATATATATAGTTGTATCCCTAGAATGGTTTTAAGGTTGGCTTTAATAAAATTTCGATAGTCCGTTGGCCCCAATCTCTCTTCTTTGTGATTAATCTTGTTATACTCTGTTAATTTATTTGTAAAGTCTTCCGCTGTGCACAACATCTCGAAAAAATCCATCGTTTATCACTCCACCGATTGCAGCAAACACGATACTGAATATGCACCCTTTACCGCATCAATCTTAGAGACTGCCCTCCTATCCCACATAACCAAAATATCTCGTGCAGCTCCATTAGCCCCAACAAAAACCCAATCAAACCATCTGCCACCCCCTACATTATTCACTATTCTTTTGTCGATAGAAGCCATTTTCGTTTCTTGAAGACAGACTAAGTGAGGTTTCCACCTCCTGAGAACTGCCTTAATGCTCTGTCGCTTCCGCAAACTGTTGACACCCCACACATTCCAAGAAATAATTCGAAGATCCATGAAAAATGCAATTATTTATGAGTTCTTTTCCTCCTGCCATCCCCTGCTACCCAGACTTGTACAATTTCAGACTGGACAACTGCTTCAATTCCCGCTTCCCCCTGGCTTTCAAATTGGCACTTTGGACATCTCTACCTTTTGAAGATCTCCATTGTTTTTCGATATTCAGTAGTAGTTCCATAATTTTGTCTTCAAGGAGGTAGGGGGAAAGGAAATCTTTTGACGTGATCTGCAACCAAGGTAAGAATGGAATCAGTTTTCAGTGGTTAGTGCGAAGCAGAGGCAGAGTCCATGTAGTCGTTTTATCTCTTGATGAAGTCGTGTGGGTGTGTGACTGGATGATTAAGGCCTCAGCAAGCAAAGAGGTGTTTTGGAAGAAAAGATCAGGGAAATGGCGCGAGGTTATGGTGGCGAAGGAATGGAATACGCAAGGCTTCGCACTGGCTAAGCTCGTTATGGAGAGACCGAAGAAATCGTACAGAGAAGTGGCAGACATTACCCCTTGGCCAGACTTGGAGCTGGTCGTTTTGAACAGAGGAGTGGGCTCTAGAGTTGATCTTCTTATAGACGAAAATTCTTGCAGGGGTAACCGTGAGTTTTTGGAAAGGTGTCTTGTAGGTTGGGTGGGTGAGCAGTTGAGCCCTACTCCAACTCGCGATGAAGTCCAGAGATGGGTAAATGCTAAATGGAAGACCACAGGGGGAGTAGAAGTGAAGGTCCTGAGCGAATCTTACTTTCTGTTCGAATTCCCTTCCAGGGAAGACGCTAGCCGCATCTTAAATGAGAGAGATTGGTTGTTCTTTCAAGCTCCGTTGGTCCTTGATAAATGGAGTCCGACTGGATGTTGTCACAGGGGCAAAAACCGAGTGCTACTTGGATTAGGGTTTTAGGTCTCCCCCTCCATTTGTGGGGGAAGGAAGTTTTCTAGAGGGTTGGACAGCTTTGTGGGGGGTTTTGTGGTGGTGGATTAAGCTACCGAGAAGAAGACTGATGTGAGATGGGCACGTATTATGGTACAATTCAGTGAGGATTTACCGGCCTGCGTTTGGTTAGGGGTGGGGGGTAGTGTGCTTTCCATTCCTATCTGGGCTGAAACAGTGGTGTTTTACCATCCAGGTAGTGACGGCAGAACTGAGAGTTTTCCGATGAATACGAGAGGAGGGAGGAGTAGTGTTCCTCACGCACGAAGTGGGGGGATGAAGGTAGGAGGGGGACAGTTGCCTGTCGATAACGTAAAGTCAGACAAATGCAGAAAAGGCTGGGGAAAAACGAAGGTTGCAGATAATTTGAATTTCAAACGCAGTAATCAAAACGGTGGCGTTGGAAGCAGGGTCAGTTCTCAGGATAATTTAGGTTTCAATAAGATGAATTGGGCTGGGCTTGATAAAGGGAAGCAAAAGTGGAATACAGGCCCAAGGCAGAATATAAGCCCCCGAAAGGTATTTGGGTGGTGCGTAGTCATGGGAATAATGAGAATGGGAAGGGCCAGGCAGTTGGGACCAACTTTGTGGGGGAAGCTGGATCTTCTAACAGTTCTCCGGGTAAAGGGGCTTGTGTCAATGAGGGTGTAGATTTGGGGCCTGAGTCCAGTGAGGGTGTTGGTGATTTTATTTATGAACTGGATCCGTCCAACATCCAAGTTCAATCCACAGCAGCTCAGGTCGACTCCTTCGATAATACGGTCAACGAGATGGGTCAAGGTCTCAATAGCTTTCAAAATGGGATCAACAAGAATTCAACTGGGCAGAAGTGTGTGGACGAACAAAACAACCAGAACGAAGAAGATAGAGTTACAACCGGGCAGTTTCCGGAGTTATTTGAAGGTAATGATGGAGTGTTTTTTGACAACCGAGGAAGTAAGATTTTTATCGTTGACGAAGAGCTGATTCAGAGGATTCGCAACAGGGATAGAGCCCTAACAGTCAGAAAACTTGATGGTAGAGAAGAGACTCAGGAAGTGGGTTCTATTCATAGGGACGAACCCATGGAGAACTCGAAGGAGCATGTGTGTCCGGAGAAACCACAGCAACCTACTCAATCTGATACTGTTGGCGGGCCGCCTGGTGTTATGGGTGAGGACACGAATGAGGTTGTGTATTGCATCCTTTGTCGGTGGTCAGAGCAGAGGAGGTTTTTGAGCCAGAATTGCTGACCGAAGGGGAGACTAACAGAGATATTTCAGCTTGGGTGAATAAGAGAGCGAAAAGTTTAGGGAAATATTTGCGTGTCTCTTGTAGGGGAGATAGAATTGTGGATTTACTAATGGAACTGGAGAAGGGGCGTCTATCGGCAAGAAACAAGGTGGGTGACAGTCGTCTTAAGAACCGGGATGGGGAAAGCAGGGAGCTCAAAAACCTACGGTGCAGTATTAATTTTGATGGGGCAACAGGTAAGGTAGGAGAAGGGGCTGGTAAACAAAAGGTAAACTAAATAGATAGGTATGGATATAAATCTGATTAGTTGGAATATGTGGGGATTGCATGATCATAGGAAGAGGCAGGTTGTTAAAGAAGCTCTTAGACGGTGGAAACCATCGGTAGTCTGCTTACAAGAGACTAAAATGGGTCGTATGGATAGAAGGTTGGTGGACGGTATAGGAGGTTGCCGTTGGATGGACTGGGTTCATCTTGATGCAGTTGGGGCAGCGGGAGGCATTCTTGTTATGTGGGATAGAAGAGTTGTTTCAATTGAGGATCATGTGAAGGGAGAATTTACAGTTTCGTGTCTTTTTAAGTGGGTGGCAGATGGCTCTTCATTTCTGGAGTTTATGGTCCATGTTCTGATGTTTGCCGGGCAGGATTGTGGACAGAGCTGGCTTCTGTAAGACAGAAGTGGAATTTGCCTTGGTGCGTTGGGGGTGATTTTAAGGTGATCCGTTTCCCTCAGGCGAGTCTCAGAGGGCATTCGATTTCCCAGGCTTTGGTGGATTTCAACGATTTCATTAATGATATTCACATGGTTCAGAAGGGGCGGGGGGTAGTCGGCAGTGCTCTAGACTTGACAGGTTCCTTCTTAGCTCTGATTGGGAGGAGGTGGTAGGCATTTTTAATCAGAGGACTCTCCCGAGGATAATATCTGATCATTCCCCCATTGTGCTTCAGCACGGGGGTCTTGCCAGGAGAAAAATCCCTTTTAGGTTTGAAAATATGTGGTTGAAAGCTCTAGGTTTCAAGGATTGGGTCAATGCAAAATGGGAGTCTTACGTTGTGGTTAGTAAACCATGTTTTAGAGTGGCTATGAAGCTGAAACTACTCAAAGAGGACCTTAAAGTCTGGAATAGAGAGGTATTTGGGAATATTGAGATTAAAATTAAAGAGGCTACGGAGAAAGTGAAAAGTCTGGATGAAAAGGAGGGTAGGGGCACCCTGGGGGAAAAGCTGGCTAACGTGAGGAAATTAAGGCAGAAATCAAAAGACTGTTAATCAATCTGCTGGAGGCAAAAGTCCAGGGTCTTGTGGCTGCGTGAAGGCGATAAAAACACAAGATTCTTCCATCGGAGGTCAGTGCGCACAAAAACTTTAATCAGATTAACAGGTTGAAGATAGAAGGTAATGAGACGGAAGATGTGATTCAAATTAGAAGAAGTATAGTAGACTTCTATAAAAATCTTTTTTTCGAAAGACAGAGGAGGGGAAGTGGAGATAGATGGGATAGCTTTCAAGACCCTTAATGAGGAAGACAGAGGCGACTAGAACAACTATTTATAGAAAAGGAGGTGGTGGAAGCTTTGTGGAGCTTGAAAGGGGATAAAGCCATGGTCCAGATGGTTTTACATTAGCTTTTTTCAAGCATTGTTGGGAAGTAGTGAAGCTCGACATCATGGAGGTATTTCAATCTTTCTTTGAGGAGGGGTTCGAGAAAAGTCTGAATACTTCGTTTATTGCTCTCATCCCAAAAAGAAAAGGCGCAAAGGAGTTAAAGGACTTCAGACCTATTAGTCTTATTGGTAATATCTACCTAGGTTGCACGGATACGGATATGTGGATAGGGATTCGCGGATACGAGATACGGGGATATGAGATTTTAAAAAAATCCCAGATACGGATACGTGGGGTAAAGTGTAAATATTCAAACTATAAAGATTAAAGCGTAAATATTCAAACTATAAGGATCAAAATGTAAATATTCAACATAAGCACCAAAATATAAATATTCAACATCCAAAATAGAAATATTCAACATACAAAAACTATTCTTCGACATTATCATCGACTTCTTCACAAATAAACGATTCCAACTTCGGTTCATCTAATGAGAGATTCGCCATCTCGAGGAATCCAACATCCTCCAGCTTCCGAACTCATCTCCATAAATATCCCACATCTTGGTCTTCTCACTTTGGTGTTCCGGATTGTTACGTGACAAAAGACGGTGATTGTTATGCACAAAGACCAAATGCTCGGCACGTTTTGGAGTTAACTTGTTCCTTCTAAGTGAGTGAATAAAGGAATATGTGCTCCAATTTCTTTCACAACAAGAGGAGGAGGATGGTTGTCCAAGCAATTTCATAGCCAATGTCTGAATAGGTGATCCCTGCCCATAAGCTGCCCACCATAACCGTGGCTCCATATCACCCATCGCCTCAATGGCAGCACTATTATTAAAAATACCTTCACTCATGGCAAACATATCATAAACACAAGTAGTAGCTTTAAAATCTTCACTTCCAAACATCCTTTTAAAACACTTAATTCTTTCAGAGGAAACTTCTGAATCTTCATTAGGAGCAATTCTTCCTTCTTCTCCTTTAAGCCATCTCTTGCTATAGTACCTACATTAAACATGATTTTCATATCATATCCATAATGTATAAAGGCCGACAGATTCATTGACGAAAAATGAGTTAATAAGTGATAGTTACCTGGGATTAAATGAATGCGCTAGACAATGGAGTGGTGTATTATTTTTGGTCCATCTTGCCACAAGAATGCCATGGACCGCATCACAAAATGCAGATTCCTCATTTGCCAACAACCCTTCACGCTCATAGATAACCTTATTACGTTCTCAATCATGGAATCCCACATCTCATAAACTAGATGGAGGCAAGATTTATTAGTATCATAAGCATAAGCACGAAGCATGTCATAAATGGAGCCAGTAAAATCAATAATGTAATATATCTTCTTCCACCATCCATCATTCAACATAGTCACGAATGGTTTCTGCGGCTCTTTTATCATCGTCTTTATAGTTTTTCCACTCATCACTAAGCACCATATTTTCTAAAGAACGTCTAATGAGTTTAAACCTTCTAAGCATCACAACAATAGAAGCAAACCGAGTATCCGCTACCGCAAGCAACTTCCTAAAGCGATTAAAAATAGCCAATCACATATGATGGTTCATCACAAATTTTTTTGCAAACAATACATTATCATGCACCGTAGTAATCCAACCACATTCAAGGAACACCTCTTGGTTGCTATCAGCATTCTTCGTTGCACATATGTTTTTTAATGCAAGATTAAGAGTATGGACAACACAGGAGTCCAATAAATGCCCGGAAACTTGCCTTCAATTATCTGTCCAGCTGTTTTGCAATTAGCAGCATTATCCGTGATTACTTGAACAACCTTGGCCGGTCATGTCGCTGAAGATTAATTCGTTTTCGATGAACGGTGAGGTGGACGAAAGCTCCTGCGCTGATACGCAGAGGTTTTTGGAGAGATGCCTGGTGGGTAGAGTTGGGGGGTTGGAGTTTCAACAGCCTCCTAAGCTTGAGGTTCAGAGGTGGGCTAATCAGAGATGGAAGACGGCTGGTGGCGTGAGGGTGGTGGAGTTGGATGGAAATAATTTTTTGTTTGAATTTCCATCAATAGAAGAAGCATCTCGCATTCTGAAGGAGAAAAAATGGTTCTATTCTCAAGTTCCTCTTTTTGGATCATTGCTGAACCCTTTGGGTGCCGCCATATGGAAGGTAGTCATCCCCGTGAAGTTTGGATTCGTGCCCTTGGATTACCCCTTCATTTGTGGGATTCGGCAGCGTTTAAGGAGATAGGCCGCAAGTGTGGAGGTTTCTTAAGTGTTGATGAAGATACAGAGAAAAGAGAAAATCTGAGATGGGCAAGGATTCTAGTTCGATTTACGGCGAATATTCCTGCTGTAGTTCGAATCGGAGTGGGCAGTACGTGGTTCGCTGTCCCGATATGGGTGGAATCAAGCCCTTTCTGGTTTCAAAGGAGGTCTGGTAGAGGTGTCTCCGGTAGTGGTGATGGGGGAAAATATCAGGGGGAGGGAAACGTAGGGGAGAAGGGGCGTGTTACGCATGAAAGTGGGGCTCTCGTCAAGTGTGCGGGTTAAAGCTCTAGAAATTTCGGAAGCGTGTTACAAGTGGCATGTGGGGTAGCAGGTTTTTGAATTTCAAGCGCACTCATCGAAACAGAGCCGCTCGTAATAGTAGGCCTCATAAAAGGGGAGTGGGCTTTGGGGTCTGCAGATAGAGCTTCAAGAATCGTGGGCCAAGAAAGTCTAATAACTATGGAGGAAACCAATATGGGTTTGGGTTCAAATCCAAGAGTGACAAGGGCAAGGAGAAAGTTACCGAAGTCCGCATGAGGTTATAGGAGGAAAGTTGAGTGGGCCATTTCGGTCGGATTTTGTTCCCCTAATACGCTCGCTGGGGTCTAAGCCAGGCGTAGACGCCGACTTGTAAGGTGACGAATGAGGACGGGAGGCGACGCAGAGTTCGAAAGACCGGTTAATGGTGGCGCAAAGTTTGTAGGGTCCGTTCGTGCGTAGAGATGGAGGTCGAGCTTGAGTCGGTTACAGCCGACAAAGGGGATGGAGGTATGGACAATTCGAGTCCGGTGTGGAACAAAGACAAGACGACAAAAAAGAACGTATACGAGTGGAGATAGTACAGTCGGATTCAAGCAGGCGAAGCTCAACTAGGCGTGTTTTTGGGGGCTCAGCTAGTGGAAAAGATGTCGTAGCCCCTTGTGAAGCAATTCCGATTAGTGTGATCAGTCCTAGTGTAGATGAAGATGAGACTATTATGATCGAATCAAAGGAGGAGGATATTTCGTTATGGGCTAAGAGAAGGGCGGATAGATTTGGTAAGTTTTTGGGAATCCCCTTTGATGGTTTTGAAGATAAATTGCTGGATATTGAGACGAAATGGAGGTCTACAGAGGAAGGTAGTATCAAGAAAAGTCAGAAAGCAAGAGACAAAGGAAAAAGAGAGTTGAAGAATCAGGTCGTAGTCCGAACTATGAGCGCTTAAAGGGGAAAGTGGGGGATGATGGGTGGGAAAAAATTTGTTTGATTATGCATCTACGGATTTTATCTTGTAATGTGTGGGGTATTAATGATGTGGATAAACGAGGTATTATTAAGGCTGCGTTTCGGAGATGGAAGCCTCATATTGTCTGTCTGGTAGAAACTAAGATTGATAAGGTAAACAGGAAAGTGATCCCCATCTTATGGGGGAGTAGGTGGTTAGACTGGGAGTGTTTAGATTCGGTGGGGGCGGCGGGAGGGATAATAGTTATGTGGGATCGCAGGTGGTTTACAAGGTTGGACTCTGTTGTGGGCTCTTCCTTTGTCTCATGCTTACTGAAGATGGAAGAAAATGATAGATTATTGGTTTTCTCGGGTGTTTATGGTCCGTGTGCAGCGGTGGATAGGAGAGTCTTGTGGGAGGAACTTATATCAGTTAAGCGTAAGTGAAATGCCCCTTGGTGTATAGGTGGTGATTTCAATGTGGTTCGCTTCCCACACGAACGGTCTATTTCCTGAGTCTACTCGAGCTATGTCGGAGTTTAATGATTTTATTAATGTAGGGGAATTGGTAGATTTAGCTTTGTCAGGAGGAGATTTTACTTGGTTTAGAGATGGGAATACTTCACAATTTTCTCGTATAGACAGGTTCCTTGTTTCTGGTGATTGGGAGGAGTTCTTTTCAGGGGCAGTTCAGTCTTGTTTGCCTAGAGTTATTTCTGATCATGTTCACCTCCTTCTTGAGTGTGGGGGTTTTTTGAAAGGGAAAGGTCCGTTTAAGTTTGAGAATATGTGGTTAAAGGCCCCGGGGTTTGCGAATTGGGTTAAAGAAAAATGGTCATCGTATTCAGTTGTAGGAGACCCTAGCTTTGCTTTGGCTAGGAAGCTTAAATTGCTCAAAGAGGACTTGAAAGTGTGGAATAAAGAAGTTTTTGGTAAGCTGGGATTAAGGATTAATTCTTTGATGGAGAGAATCAGTGGCTTGGATGGGTTAGTAGGGGTTTGAGCTTTGAGCAAGGAAGAGGAGCTGCTCCGTCTGAATTTGCAAAGGGATTTAGATCAGTTATTGCTTTGCGAAGAGATTAGTTGGAAGCAAAAATCCAGAATTCAATGGCTCAAAGAAGGGGATAGAAATACTAGATTCTTTCATAGAATGGCTAGTGCCCACAAGTCAGTGAATCAGATTAGGGAATTATGGATCGATGGAGTTCAATTGTCGGATAGCAAGAATATTAAGGAAGGTATTGTGGGTTTCTATCATCGGTTATTTTCTGAAACAGAGGAGTGGCGGCCTTCGTTCAACAGCACGTCTTTTACTTGTCTTGATGTAGATGACAATAATTTTCTGGAGCTTCCTTTTTCTGAAGAGGAGGTTGTGGCAGCCCTTCGTGGTTTAAGGGGTGATAAAGCGCCGGTCCTCATGGTTTTTCTATGGCCTTCTTCCAGCATTGTTGGGAGATAATAAAGGAGGATTTGATGAGGGTGGTTCACTATTTTCATGAAAACTTGTGCTTTGAGAGAAGTCTAAATGCTTCCTTCATAACTTTAATTCCAAAAAAGAAAGGGGCGAAGGATTTGAGCGACTTGCACTATCGGTTTAGTGGGTGGTGTCTTTAGTGGGTGGTGTCAAATACAAATTAATTGCTAAGGTGCTATCTTTGCGATTAAGGAAGGTAATGAGTAAAATTATTTCCAACATGAACCAACATGCTTTTGTGGGGGAAATTGTGGATGCGTCAAATTGTGGATGCTTCTTTTATAGCCAATGAGGTGGTGGAGGCTAGACTTAAAAGTGGAGATCCAGGTTTGATCTGTAAGTTAGACATTGTGAAGGCGTATGATCATGTCAACTGGGATTTTCTTTTATATTTGCTGGCATAGTTATCAAAGTCGAGAGGCGCCAAAAAGTCGATAGGTCCAAATTTGAGGTGAGAGGCGAGGCGCTAAAAAGGCGCTCACGGAAAAAATACTAAGAAAAAAATACATAAAATATATATAACTTAACAAATATCAACAAAACATGTTATAAGTGAATATAATACATGAAACTAAGTCCTAACATAGTATATATGATGAAATTATGAGCTAGTTTAAAATTCAAAGTAATATAATAAATAGTTAAGCAACCAAAGAAAATAAAGTTTTTTTTTAAAATAAAGTAAAATCCAAAAACAAAATGAAAAATTCAAATAATCCCAAATCCCAAATTAAAAATATACTCCCTCCGTCCCTAATTTATTGTCCTGTTTGACCCGGCGCACAGATTAAGAAAAAACAATTGACTTGATTATTTATATTGGTTTAATGTGTAGTTTCCTTTAAAGCCCATGTGTATGTGGCCCATAATTAAAGTAAGATGAAAAAGTAAGGGTAAAGTGGTAAAAGTGATGTTCTAAAAAGGTAAGTTTCAAAATGGACAATTATTTTGGGACGGACGAAAAAGGAAAGGAGGACGATAATTTAGGGACAGAGGGAGTAATAAATAATAAATAAAATGCCTAAAAATGAAATGAAAATAAACCCCATGTAATGATATAAGATAGCAGCAGCTCAGCACATTAGAAAAAAAAGGGAAAAACATGAAATAAACAAAAGAAATTACAAAATCATACTTAATCTCCACCAATCAACAAACCAATCACGGGAAGCAGTTCGTTGGGAGCCGGCGACCTCGTCTGTGATGCTCCGGCAATAAAATTCCGGCACCGGCGCGTGGGGCGCGTGAGGTCAGATCCTCCGGCGAAAGCCCAGATGAGTTCGCCAGGTAGAGACGAAGCCATCTGTGCTGTTAGATTTCATTAACATCTAATATTGAAGCCTAGATCTAGAATCGAAAATCTCAGATATATGCCTGCAGTTAGCGCCCGACTTGCCCAGCCCTCTTCAGGCGACAAACCCTCGACTCGCCTCAGGCGCCAAAGGCGAGCGCCTTTGACAACTATGTTTGCTGGAGAGGATGGGGTTTGGTCTTAAGTGGCGGAAGTGGATTATTTTTTGTATCTCGACAGTTCGATTTTCGGTGTTGGTGAATGGTGAGCCTGCCGGATTCTTTGCTAGTTCGAGGGGGTTGAGGCGAGCAGATCCTCTTTCTCCTTTTTTATTTATCATTGTGATGGAGGCTTTTAGCAAGATGTTGGATAGAGCTGTGTGGGGTGGTTTTTTGAAGGGGTTTAGTGCGGGTAGAGGTAGTGGAGAGGAAGTGATAGTGTCCCATCTTTTATTTGCAGACGATACGCTTGTTTTTTGTGGGGCTAACTCTCATCAGTTAGGTTACTTGCGGCTCGTGCTCCTTTCCTTTCAAGCGGTTTCGGGATTGAGAATTAGTATCGCTAAGAGCGAGATTATTCCGGTTGGCATGGTGGCTAATTGGATTTCCTTGGCCAATTTTTTTGGTTGCAAGGTTGGGGGCCTTCCAACGGTGTATCTTGGGTTACCTTTAGGAGCCAAGCACAAAAGTAAAGAGATGTGGATCTCGGTCATCGAGAGGTTCGAGAGGAGATTGGCGGGCTGGAAAAAACAGTATCTTTCAAAGGGGGGAAGGCTAACTCTAGTGAAAAATACTCTCTCTAGCCTTCCCACTTATTTTATGTCTTTTTTTGTGCTTCTAGTTTCGGTTCGCAGCAGACTTGAAAAATTGGAGAGAGATTTTTTGTGGGATGTGTCTATGGAGGTGCGAAAGTTTCATTTGGTTAGATGGGAGAAAGTCTGTGATAGTGTGAGAAATGGAGGCTTGGGGATTAAAAATCTTAAGTTTTTTAATTTGGCTCTTTTGGGGAAGTGGCTTTGGAGATTTGTGGTGGATGGGAATGCTTGGTGGAGGAGAGTGGTGGTGAGCTTGTATGGTGAGGGTGAGCATTTGTGGTTTCCGAAAGATGTTTCTACCTGCTATGGGGTGGGGGTTTGGAAAGGAGTCAGGAAGGGTTGGGCTCAGTTTGAGAGACACATCTCTTTTGAGGTTGGCATTGGGTCCACAATTAGATTCTGGAAGGATAAATGGTGTGATGACGGGGAGCTTTGGAGATCTTTCCCAGATTTGTTTAATTTAGCAAGTGAGAAAGATTGCTTAGTTAGTTCGATTTTGAATATAGAGGAAGGGAAAGTCTCTTGGAGTCCCATATTTCGGAGAGATCTTCAAGATTGGGAGATGGACTCTTGTGTTCAGTTTTTTGCTAAGTTATACTTTCACTCGGTGGGGCAGCGGGAGGATAGGGTGGTATGGGTGGGCTCGAAGAGGAGGATTTTTTTTTGTTACATCCTATTATCATATTCTTTCAAACAGAGAGAAGGTTGTGTTCCCTTGGCGGAGTATTTGGAGAGTGAAAGCTCCGAGTAGAGTTTTGTTTTTTTGCATGGGAAGCTGCTAGTGAAGCCATCCTACAGGGGATAATTTGCAGAGACGTCGAGTGATATATGTGAATTGGTGTTTCATGTGCAAAGGATGTGAAGAAAGTGTGAATCACTTGTTGCTGCACTGCCCTATTGTGTCTATGCTTTGGAATTTAATGCTTGGTCTGTTCTTTGTTGCTTGGGTGATGCCGAGATCTATTAAAGATCTCCTTTTGAGTTGGTCTTTGTACAAGCGGAGAAGAAGGATCAGCTTTTGGCATGTAGTTCCTCTGGGTATTTGGTGGATCATTTGGAGGGAAAGGAATAGGAGGGTGTTTGAGGATGAGGAGAGGACGGTGGATAAGTTAAAGGATGAGTTACTTCGTACGTTGTCTTTTTGGGGGGTTGAGGACACTAATTCTTCCAACATTCACAACATTTCTTGTATCGATTTTGTGAATAGTCTTTCTATAGATTAGTCCGTTTGTGTATGCTTATAGTTTGTAAAAAGGTCGCGTCTCCTGTTTAGACGCTATGGTATATAATACTTTACTTATCAAAAAAAAGACCTTACTATCCCTAACCTCATTAATCATCTCTTCCAATTTTGCAGCTATAAAATGTTTCATCTTTAACAAAACCTGAACAATAAACTGATTTGATAAATATAGGGCCACTTTCTGAGACAACCATGACATTTATAATTGGCCTGCGTTGAGGATCACTCCAACCATCTGACACAATAGTCATCCCTTTCTTATCCCATTTACTTTTTATTGGCTCCAACAATTTCTCCTCGTGTGTTTTTTCTTAAAGCAAAAGTGTTGTCCTAAGTTTATTGTACCCAGGAGGAACATAACCACCCAAATTAGTATTAGCATCAAATGAAAAAGCATGCACAAAATGTGGATTTCTAGCCAAGTTAAAAGGTAAACCCGAAGTATAGAACATATAGCAATTTCGGTGTCCAAATGATTCCTGTTTTGCATGTCAAAAGCCATCTCAATAGCAGAGTCGCCTTTTTTTAATTATTATTTTTATGTGAGCTGGGACGAGAATCCTTGAGGTTTGGTAATTCCAATAAGGGAGTAAAGAACTAGTGGAACCAGGGAGTGGAGTTGTCTTAGATTTTCGTAATTCTAATTTCTTTTCCGTTTCTTCATCAAGCTTCTTCATCTCTATCAAATGTTCTACGGTCACATTTCTACAAACCCAATTCCCTTTCCACTAATCTTTTGGAGATGAGCTTTAACTCGGGTATAACTACCCGCAAAACTCTTATTACAATAATTGCATACCCATTTCCTATTACCACCAATACTTGCCTCTTTTTCTATGCTTGATCCATTCTTCCATAAAGGGTTTTGTTCCTCATCAATTCCAATTTTTCGAACGGATGAAGAAGCAACGCTACCGGAACCTGAACCGGAAGATGCCATATTCAAAATAATCAAAACTGAAAAACAAATTAAAAAATAATGTAAATATTTCGAACTTTCAATTGATAATTGATACACTTAGATACTGAATTTCACTGAAAAGCACAAAACAACAAACTGCATAGATATACTATAGATATAATATAATATATATATAATATGATATATATATATTTTTGATAAGTAAAGAGTATATATATATATTTTTTGATAAGTAAAGAGTATACATAATTACATTTACATCCTACTAGCCTAGCCAACACAGTAGGCACTAGGCACTAGGCACTAGGCACTGCACAAGTGCACATTACACATTACACAACATTGACAACAGTGACAAGTGACAATGACAACATTCGATGTCAAAGAAAGACAGAAGAGAAGAAGTGAAGTCCGAACCAGTCAACCACTGAAGCAACAGCGGTGGTGCCGGTGGCTAGGGCTACGCGAGACGAAGGCTTCGGCGAGGTATGTTTTGTGCGTCGAATCGTTCTCCTCTCTCGATAGGTAAATACCCCTTTTTTGAAGACAAAACGATCCCAGCGTATCCGGATCTGGTGTACGTATCCGGATCTCATAGACGTGTATCCGGGTCCCTGTATCCAAAGTTTGAGAATTTGTCAAAACGAACCCTGAACGTATCCAAGAGCATATCTCGCGTATCCGTATCCGGTGCGTGTCGGATATGCGAAACGCTTGCCAGAGATTGTATCCGTGCGTCATAGGTATCTACAAGCTGATTTCGAAGGTTTTGTCGTCCAGATTGAAACAGGTTATAGGTCGAGTGATTTCTGATTCGCAGCACGCTTTCGTGGTGGGTGACCACCAGATTTTGGACGCAACTCTGATAGCTAATGAATTGGTGGATGCGAGGGTGAGAAGTGGGATTCCAGGGGTGTTGTGCAAGCTAGATGTGGAGAAGGCATATGATCACGTTAGATGGGATTTTCTGATTTATCTTCTCAACAGAATGGGGTTCGGAGAGAAATAGAGGAAGTGGGTATTTTTCTGCATTTCTACAGTTTGGTACTCTATTCTCTATTCTGATCAATGGGGAGCCGGAAGGTTTTATTTCGAGCTCGAGAGGGCTTCGTCAAGGGGATCCCCTTTCTCCCTTTATGTTCATTATGGTCATGGAGGCTCTCAGCTGGCTTATCGATAAGGCAGTTACATGAGGTTTTATTAGGGGTTTTGAGGTGGGAAATGGTCCAGGAAGGGGGGTTGCAGTCATCTGCTGTTTGCCAATGATACCTTGGTTTGCTGCGATGCGGATAGTTCTCAGTTGGGGTAGCTTCGTCTAATCCTTTTATTCTTCCAAGAAATGTCGAGGATGAAGACAAATGTTTCGAAGTGCGAGTTAATCCCTATAGGTAGAGTGGATAATGTGGAGAATTTAGCTTCATTCTTTGGATGCTGATCTTCTAGTCTCCCCGCGACTTATCGACTTATCGACTTATCTGGGTATGCCTTTAGGTTCTTCTTTCAAAAATGTTAATGCATGGAATTTGGTTGTAGAAAGAATTGAGAGGAGACTTGTGGGGTGGAAGAGGCACTACTTGTCAAAGGGTGGAAGGCTAACCTTGATTAAGAGCACTCTTTCTAACCTCCCCACTTATTTCTTATCCTTGTTCGTTGCACCTGCCTCGGTGATAAAGAGAATTGGGAAGCTGAAAAGAGATTTCCTTTGGGAAGGAATTAATGAGAAGAGGAAATTTCATTTAGTCGGTTGGGAATCTGTCTGTTCCAGCAAGGAGGTAGGCGGATCAGGAGTCAAAAACCTCAAATTCTTTAATAAGGCGGTGCTGGGTAAGTGGCTATGGAAGTATTTAGTTGATAAGGAGGCGTTGTGGAGAAGGATAGTGACGAGTAAATATGGTGTGAGCAATCACATGTGGTTCCCTTGTGAAGTCCTGGTGTCTGGAAAGGAATTATGAGAGGTTGGGAGGCTTTTAGCAGATTCAGGTCTGGGAAATCATGTTAGGTTCTGGAAAGACACTTGGTGTGGGGATACTTCTTTGCAGATCCTGTTTCCTAGATTATATAACATCACGGTTGATAGAGATGAAATGGTGAATGCCCGATTAGTTAATCATGGGGGAGCAGACCTATGGTGCCCTGTTTTTCGCAGAAATTTCCATGATTGGGAGATCAAAGAAGCTGCACAGTTTTTGGGTCTGCTCCACGGATTTAAAAGGCAAGGGTCGAGAGAAGAACTTTCTCTGTTAGATCCTTTTATTCAAAGCCGAATGGTAGAGACAGAATCTCCTTCCCATGGAAAGATATTTGGAAAGCTAAAATCCCTAGCAGGGTGGCTTTTTTTGTTTGGGAGGCAGCTAGAGGAGCTATTTTGACGGGGGAAAATATGAGATCTCGTGGTATGATTTATGTCAATCGGTGTTATATGTGTAAGACTGAGGAGGAGAATGTGAACCACCTGTTACTGCATTGTGCCATTGTAAGGGAGTTATGGAATTTCCTCTTGGTGTTTCTTGGGCTATGCCCAGGTCTGTTATCGAGATGATACGAGGATGGTCGCTAGTCAAAAGGAGGAGGAAGAACGTGTACTGGGACTTTGCTCCTGCAGCAGTTTGGTGGACCATCTGGAAAGAGAGAAACAGGAGGGCTTTTGAGAATGTTGAATCAGATGTTGATTGTATTAAGAACTTCCTTCTGTCTTTGTGCTCCTGGTGCTACATAGCCGGGTCTAATTCAGATGATCCTTTTGTAGATAGAATGGACAGTTCTTTTGTTTAGAATATTTTTGATCTTGTATGCCCCGAGTGTACAAAGGACGTGTCACCTCATTTGGCGCTTGTTTATAATACTTTACCTTATCATAAAAAAAAAGTTGTCTTCAAACCCTGCACAAGAAACCCCCAAAAATCTGCCGAACCCCTTGACCCTTCTTCTCACCCAAAGAGAGAGGTCCTCATTAGTCACACATTTGGAGCAGTCCTCTTCCCCAAGGCCATCATGGAGAATAACAGAGATAGGAGTGCACTTTAAAGGCTCCTCCAAGTCCACCTCCTGATCTGGACACTGCACACACAAATCAAGATCGTTACCCATCCCAGACCTCAACCCAACAACCGAGTTCCCCTTAGAACGAACCCTGTTCCTTGGTGCAACCCCTAAGGAACCTTCTGCACTTGACCCATCTTCTGGCATCTTTGACGTCTCCTTCGAAGCACAGTTTGGCGATGGTTCGTCGCCATTACAAGCGTCGAGCCTCTCCCTCGAGAGACCTAGGCTATCCAGATTAGACCCCTCTGATATCTCAAGAGACTCGTCTAACTTCTTCTCCACTGTCGATATCCTCCTTTCTTCTTGGGATCGATCTTGACTCCAATCAAAGTCAAATTGGGTTTCATGCCCAATCACAGGCTCAGAGGGAAAAGACCCTCTATTATCTCCCACCACAATCACTTCTAATACCGGCCCACTATCCCCTCCAACCTTCTTGCCTTCATTCTCAGAATTAAAAAAACTCGGCTTGCACTCCAGTAGAATTTTGATCTTGTGAAGGCCCACTAAAAGGCCCAAAAGTCTCCCCTCCACTAAAAGCCTGCTTCTGCTTTGGTTTTATTCTCCACAAAACGGTAGCGTCTCTCTCTTTATGTTTGAATTTTGAATTCAAGAACACTCACGTGCCCCTTGACAGAACGGACTTCCTTGCATACAGCAGAAGCCCTCCCTGCTGGACCCTCCCGATCTCCCATCTTCCTATTCAGCACGTGAAAGCTACTTCCCTTCCTTCCTTCAGGCTTCGACTTTGCAAATCGCTTTCCTCCACTGCTGCCTGTGCTAGCATTGACCCAGGGTTGATAGAAGGTTGAAATCTCCGGCCATAATGGTATCACGTACAGCCTTCCCCCTACTCCAATACTCAAAGAGCCCGGTATAATTTTGTTGAAACGAACAAGAATTCTGTCCCATCGCGAATCCCTCCTTTCTGCCATGGCTTCTTCAATGCAAAGGAACCCTCCACAAGCATCTCCAATATTCCGAAACACTTGACTTCCCCAAAGCTGTAACGGCAAACCTAAGGCCCTAACCCACACCTCCTTTGGTTTTAGGTCTTGTTGGTAACAACCAGTCAACGGACTCCAAAAATCCAAGAACAGAGGCTTTTGATCGACAACCCAGTTTTTCTTCTTCATGATCCTGCTAGCTTCCTCCTTGGATGGGAATTCGAAGAGGAAATTAGTGTTGTTCATTTCCACTACCCTAACGCCGCCTGCCGTCTTCCATCTCAAATCAACCCATCGTTGTAACTCACCTCTCTCAGAAGTCGGACAATCCAACTCACCTATTCTTCCCACCATACACCTATCCAAAAATGCCAAAGCTCCCTTGCAAGAACTTTCCTCCACCTGGAAGTCTACCCTTCTGCACCCTCACAAAAACTTCGACACGAAATTAAATCCAGCCACGGTGGAATTTCTTCCGCCTCCATGTAAGTCTTTGGTATGCCCTGTTTCTTAAACAGTTGAGTTCCGGCAAAACAACGGAGCTTATCTGCCATCCAATCCCAACCTGAGTCATCTACATGTTCCGGGACACAGATCATACGCGACCTCCCTGAACCTCTCCCTGAACCTCTCACTAATACTCTGATGAAATGCCCAGCTGCATTCGACTCCTTTGCCACGATGAATTCTCTTTTCTTGTCTTGCGACTTCTTCCACCATATGATGTTGGGTGAAGAGAACCTGCTTAACCAATCGCACATCCTGTCAAACTCGAAGCATGAAAGCACTATCTTGTGAGGTACCTCTGCACCTCTCCACCACCTTGAACTCCAAACAATCCTTCTCCTGAGTCTTAAACACGTCAAAAGACTTCCTTCCGCACTGAAAAAAAGTTTTGCCATCCTCCATGACTATCTCACCTTGAACATAGATATTAAGGACTAGGAAGAAGGTGAAAAGAAAATCATGTTAAGGAAAGATAATCAAATATTGAGTTATCTAAGGAAAGATCACTCAAATATTGAGTTATCTATATCTTGTATCCTTGCGATGCTCTATTATTGATAATCACTCAAAGATAATCATTTTGGAATGTACTAATCGCGAGAGATGCTCTCCCTTTTTGATTTCTGTAGGAGAGTTCCATTGTCCAGTGTTGAATAAGGTCTTTACTGAATTCACCCACATTGTTGCTGTGAGGACGACAGGAAATGTATTCTGCTACGAGGTATTTTGTTAGCCTGTCATATTTGCAAGCTGGCTTTTCAGTTTTCAGCGTAATTAGTCAAGTTCATCTGCTTTTCTTGCTTAGGCAATCAAAGAATTGAATCTTAAAACCAAGAACTGGAAGGAGCTTCTCACTGAGGAGCCATTCACGAGGGAAGACCTTATTACAATTCAAGTAAGATGCGATGCCACTTCAATGGACATCCTCCTGCTTGGTGTGATGCAATGTTGGGATTATTCTGGCGTTCTCTAATATATCTCTATACGTTTGTAGAATCCAAATGCACTGGACACCAAGGTTTTGATGGACTTTGACCATGTCAAGAAAAATTTGAAAGTTGAAGATGAAGGTGTGTAGAGGCTTTTCCATCCTTGTAGGGACTGATGTGCCATACTTCCTTTATTGTTTTCCCTAATAATTATGAATTTTATGGTTTCTATTTTCAGAACTCAAGAAGTTGGAATCAGATCCATCCTACAACATAAATAGTTCTGGGGATATGAAGCAAATGCTAAAGGAGCTTGGGACAGAGAAAGGAAAAGAACTTGCACTGCATGGGGGAGGCGGAAACAAGGCACAAAATGAAAGAGCTGCTGTACTTACTGCCATTCTAGCTGCTAGATCACGCATCAAAGAGGACACAAATGGTGAGGCTAAAGCGCAGCCGGCTTTCAGTATCGTAGATGCTGCATCTGCATCTGTACATGGAAGAAGTGCTGCTGCTGCAAAGGCGGCTTCAAGTGATAAAACTGCTGCTCGAATAGCCATGCACATGGCTGGTGACAGAACCCCAGTTAATGCTAAGCTGGTTAGTTACCTGACTTATCCCACAAATGCATATAGTAAAGACTATCCTCCCCCCGTTCCAGGTATAGAGTCGATTATTCTATTTTGAGATGTTTCATTTAAAGGAATCCAATTTTTAAAAACTATGCCTGCAATCTTTATAACCTTTCAACTTTACCCTCTCTATTGATATAAATATGTTAACTATACTCAAAACATTTTTGTAATTATGACCAAATTTAATGATACTTATATATCCCTTAATTTATATACTTTTCAAACATGGACTTTTTGGTTGGAATGGAGGGAATACCAAAAGTCGGGCTCCGTTTGTTTTACGGAAAATGAATTCTAGAAAACGTTTTCCTCCTCTTCTGGTGTTTTATAACCTTAAGAAAATATAGTCAACGTAAAAGCTTTTTCGAGTCAACGGAAAATGAAGCCTTCTTTTCCAGAAAATGACTTACAGATTTTTTTTCCGCTAGTCATTTTCCAAATGTTTAACCATCCCTTCGCCCCCTTCCACAATTACACATATTTACATACACGCATAATATTTCACTCAACAAATAAATTGTTTAGACATATAAATGAGTTTGTGCACACTATTTATACATTATACTTTTAATAAATATTCACTACGTCCTAAAACTAGTGGCAATTATATTATTTAGGGACGTCCCAAACATTATTCATTTTCTTTTTAAACGTTTTTTTTCCATATCAATTATCAATTTTTTATTTGTATTTGTGAGATTAAAAAAAGATGGATCTTATTGATTTGACACTACTAATGATAAATTGAGGGTTACTAAAGGAGAATTATTTGAAGTTCAACACTATCTTATATTCAATATGAGCATTAATATTAGAATATAATTTTTGTATTTATTCATATATTGTTTTCCGTAACATTTTCCGTGTATTTGCCAAACACTCGAAAATGTTTTCAAACATATTTTCAAAAGTTTTACCAAAAGCGAAATCTTTTCATTTTCCAGAAATCATTTTCCATGAAACAAACGGAACCTCGGTTTAAAAATTTCATCCCTGAATGATCTCAATACATTTTTTCTATTTATAAAGTTAATTATTTACCTTAATGAAATTGTGGTTGTAATATTAGTAGCAGTTGTAGGGATAATAATGATAATAATAATTGTAATTTTTAATAGTAATACTAATAATAATAGCAAAATGTTTGATGCTATTGTTATCATCACTTTCGTAATTATTGTTGTTATTATTATTATAATTTTGTTGTTGTTGTTATATATTATTCCTATTATTATTTATACGAAAAACTATAATCATTAATATCATTGAAAAGATTTATTCAAATAAAAGCTAGTACCCTCCTCCTAAAGACGTCAATAGAGACATTAAGTTTGAACTTTTTGGTATTAAAATTTGGCTTAAATAATCCCAATGGGTGGGAGAGATGGCAAGGGCACTCACATCAGTCAAAGATGTTGAGGTCCTTGATTCCAATCCGCATACCAAGGGGTAACATTTACCTATAAAAAAAGAGGTTTAAATATCGATTTCATCACTCTACTTTCACCATATGTTCAATAAACTCTACTTTTTTTCTCAATTTTATCATTCTACTTTGGCATTAATATCATGTTTATCGCTCCATCCGCATATTTGGATGGAAAACTTAAAAACTTTTTCGAAAACCCAAACTTACCCTTAGATAGTTGTGTATGATTGGTAGTTTTTGGACATGGTCATAATATGCTTATTGATGGTAGTGTAATGTTATGTGATTTAGTAGTGTTGGATAAGGCTATGGTACTTGGTATGCATAGTTGTTAAAGGCGCTTGAGGCGAGGCGAGGCCAGGCAAGGGTTTAGCACCTCAGCTGTCCTACCTCAGTTGTCCTGGGCGAGTCAATGAGCCAGAAGCGATGAAAGGCGGTCGCCTTTCTTGCCTTTTGGGGAGGCGAGAGGCATTAAAAAGTTGATAAAGTTGCTCACTTTATTTTTTATTTTTTTAAGGACCAACGACGTCGTATAGTCTTAGTATAAATATAGAATAAAACCCAAAAAGCCCTAAAATCCTAAATCAGACAATTGCAACAGAGACAACCCCTTGCAATACGAGCCCTAAAAATTTCGAATTCACCGTGCGACTTCAAGGCTAGGGTTTTGACTTCAAGGCTTCTACGCACAATCGATTCCAAGTAGGCTCTCAATCTTTTCACTCTTTGACTTCAAAAAGTTTGACTTCAGTACTCTTTTTTTTTTGTTAAATACTCTATTCGAGTATTCGACTTTCACTCTGCTTTGACTTTGTTCTACACTTCTATTTTACTTTCATGATTTAGCTTAGTTATATATATATTTTTTAAATTCTTTTTATTTTTTAAACACATTTACTCTGTACTATAATCTATTTACTCTTATTTCTTAACTCTGTAGTCTGTACTATTTTTTTTATTTTTTTTTAAAAATTGTTTCTATTTTAATTTGCTTTGATAACTATTTATTTTCTTGTTTGAAGTTTTAGTTAAGTTCATCTAATGCATTGGAATTTCAATTATGAATGATGAAACTTGTGTCATTGATATTATGCTAGAACTTAGTTTCATGGATTATGCTCACTTATAACATGTTTTGTTGAAATTTGTTAAGTTATATATATTTTATTTATTTTCCTTAATATTGTTTCCGTGAGGGCCTTTTACGCGCCTCGCCTCTCGCCTTAAAAATGGACCTCTCACCCGCCTCTCGTATTTCGTCTTTGACAACTATGTTGGTATGGCTTGAGAGTTGAGTGATCAATTTGATTGTAAAGTCATTGTAGAATGATTAAACTGTGAAAAAAAATTCGTAATGTGAGCTTATTGAATATTTGGTGAAAGTAAGTGATGAAATTGCTATTTAAGCCATGAAATTTTACCTTTGGGATTTTTGGGGTAGAATTTTTTTTTGGGGTCTTTTTGGACATGAAAATGTTATAGGGGGACTTTTAGGGCTTTTTTTTCTTAATTTTTTTGGAGAATTAATTGCACGAAGAAAGTATATATTGAAAGGCTAAATTTAGATGACTCTCTAGAGTGAAAATATGTAAAGTTGCAACGAGAGACTATAGACTTTTTGGCCAGAGTGAGGCACTGGAAAGCAAGAGAAGGGGTGAAAATTTGTCTCAGTTTCCCTGGGTGACTGTTTTGCCTGTTCAGAGATAATTTTCTGGAGTTTAAAATGGAAGATCTGGACCCATGAAACGTAAGCTGTGAAGTTTGATGGGACTAGAGAAATATTGAATTTAGGGCCACTAAGCAAAAACAGCTTATTTATCAGTACTGCTCTAGGCTGCTTGGATAAAGAATCCGGACAGTTACTGCCCTTTTCTTTAGGGTGGTGGATAACCTGTAGCTAGATTGTATTCGACTTGAATATGGTCATACTTTACTCGTACAGGTGGTTGTTCTCATTGTCTGACACCTTTATATTCAGAAGTCTTCTTGCATTGTATTCATGATATGTTGTAGGAGTTTTCAGCAGTTCTTTTCCCTTCCCTTTTCTTTTTTATAAATTTCTTGTTGGTGTTTTTTTTTCCTTTTAGTGATGCAATTTCTTCCATATACTATTGAAGCTTTTGTATATGAATTTTGTAATTATTATACGCAGGATTTTTTGGTAAAATTTTGATATTATTGCTGAATGTTTATGGCTATGTAGCTTGGCTTTTTTCTTCACTTCTAGCTAATTCACACTGATCACAGCCAGATAACAGTTACAAGTGCCATAGACAATATGAGTAATTTTAACATGTTTAAGCTCCCATTTTAGGTGAAGAGCCGTTTCACGAGTGGTGCTGCGTCACGATCCTTCACTTCTACCTCTTTTGACCCGGTCACAAAAAATGAATTTGAATATGTCAAAGTTGAAAAAAATCCCAAGAAGAAAGGCTACGTTCAGCTGCACACAACACATGGTGATTTGAATATTGAACTGCACTGTGACATTACTCCCAGAACGTGTGAGAACTTCTTAACTCTTTGTGAACGAGGCTATTATAATGGAGTAGTCTTTCATAGAAATATAAGGTACTTCTTCTGTCTATTTGGTTTTAGATATGAACACTTGAGTTCTTTCTTTTGTATCTTCTCACATGGAATGGTGAATGTACCTTTTTTTTGCAGAAACTTTATGATTCAAGGTGGAGATCCTACTGGCACTGGCAGAGGTGGCGAGTCTATATGGGGAAAACCTTTTAATGATGAAGTAAACTCCAAGTTGCTTCACTCTGGAAGGGGTGTTGTTAGCATGGCTAACAGTGGGCCCCACACGAACGGCTCACAATTTTTCATCCTGTACAAGTCTGCAAATCATTTGAACTTCAAACATACAGTTTTTGGTGGAGTTGTAGGAGGCTTAACAACCTTGTCGGTAATGGAGAAGGTTCCGGTCGGCGATGATGATCGCCCTCTGGTGAGTCATTTTGTCCTTCATTGATCTCTACAGATCTGTGATTTTCAATCGAGACTGCTTTTCCTTCCCACTTCTTCTTTTAGTGAGGTTAAACCAACTAACGCTTTTGATTTTAAATGATGAAATCCTTGCTGTTTCCTTCATAACTGAAATAATATGCAATATACCCACGGTTTTAGAAACCGTCAATGTATGTATGTTTGAGTTTAAAGTTGAGTTTAACGTAGTGTGGCACAAATCAGAGGTGTCGCTGCTGTGTGGAACTTGTTCACTTCTTGTTTTCTGTTCCAAAAAACACACACGCTCGTATCATGCTTGCTAGGTTTTGTGATGATGGCCATAATGTCAATAAAGTGGTTGAGGCCACCAATCACTAAAGGGTCACTAACCAGACCCAACAATAATGACTTCACTGAGGAGGGATCACTGAATTACAAGTAAATGGGTTTCATTGATCAATGGCTTCACTAAAAATATCATTGAATTTCAAGTAAATGAGTTTTGATAGATAAACTCTCCAAATCCACTCACCCATATACGAGAGCCTTGACATAATAGTTGTCCACGAGCGTGTTTCAATGTCATCAACAATCTTCTCAATGAATATACTCTCTCTTGTACAAAGGGGTCTCACACTATCGTCGTGTATCTATTATGAACACTAGGTAGAGTTACAAGTCCTAACACTCACGATCCTCTCAATTGATATTGACCTTGCTTATACAAACAATTAATAAAATATTTCAATAGGCTCTACCTTGGTATTAGTTGCAGGTACCATGTAGGCGACTTGATACGAAAAGGCATATACTTACGGCATAACAAAGCAAGAGACTAGATGCATGCGTAAGACTTTGGTAATCCGAAACCTTCTTGAAACAATGTGGGACTAATCCAACTCCAAATTCCAGAATATATAAACTACCAAGTCGTAGCAGGATTAGCAACCTAAACACCCAACAAGAACACTTTCTTTAAATTAGTGGTAATGATTAGCAGATTATTTATCAACAATTTAGAGTGTTTACACTAATATTTAAAACCGATTGGTAGTTTGGTACATGTTTCCTTCGAAGGTTTTAGTAATGGGAATTCACCCAGTAAACATGGAGCTTTCACCTAGGTAAATGTTTACCATTAGCTCAAACGATGATACGAGGAATACATTGAGAAGTTTTGTAATTTCTTATGCTGGAATTTACCCACCGTCATGTTCAGAGTTTCGACTGAGGCACACTGGAGAGGAAATAGGCAGTAGCCTTGGATCCCAGAGAAGCTCCAGCAGAGTGAGTTATGCGACATGTGTGCTATCTGATTAGCATCCATAGTTTACGTTTGGGTCTCTTCAAATTCCATATATATCTTGTGTATGATGAATCTAGCACTAATATGCAATTTATGCTTGGTGGACCATGGTTGGGAGACTTAGACCAGGTTGAAGTTTACTGCTTTTTTAAGAAATGGAAGTGCAGAGTAACATCTCCAAGATTTGCATGTCTACTTCAAATTTTATGATATGCTCCTTCATTTATACACATCATTTTTATTCTTCGTAGTTGTTTGTTCACTCCCAAGTATAATGGATAGCTTTAGATGATAGCAAAGTTATATTTTCCTTCTGCTGTTTGTGCAGGAAGAGATGAAGATAATTAGTGTAACGGTATTTGTCAATCCTTACTCAGAAATGGATGAAGAAGAGGAGAAGAAGACTGAGGATGAGAAGAAGGCAGAGGATGAAGAAAATGTTAGTGTTGGACCCATTAATGTGAATCACTTATGTTAGATTACCCTTTTCTCAAAATAATCGCATGTGAATTGCTACATTTGCAGGATAAGATTGGGTCGTGGTATAGCAATCCAGGTACGGGAGCAGTAGAGGATGGAGCTTCGGGTGGTGGTGTGGGGAAATACTTGAAAGAAAGAAATATAAAGGTTGAGTCTGCCTCTGCTGCTGATACTGATAGGTTGTCTACTGCTGAAGTTAAGAAAAGGAAATTTGGCGCCTCAACACAGGATTTCAAGGATTTTTCCCTCTGGTAAGATTAAAAAATATCCTGTATTAATACTTGCATAAATGCTGGGTGGAATCATTAAGGTATACCCAATCCATATTTGGGAGGGAACCTCAATGTAGCACAGAGCAAATAGAAAATTAGTATTTGGGTACATTGAGTCTGTAACTTATGTTGTACATTATGATGCATTCAGTGAGGAAATATTAGTAAATTGTGTTTGGGTGGTGGTTATATATTTTTCTTATTGATCTGATCACCAAAAGTAGGAACCTTGATGAATATAGGGAGATTGTAGGAAAAAGTGGTCTACCTCTAAATCACTGGCTTCATTAATGTGCTGGTATGTCTCTGAAGTTTGATTGCTGTTAAGTGTTGGTGTCATGGCATTAATAGCAAGTAAATGACTTTCAAGCTCTCTCTTTAATAACAGTATTACAGTAGTTCATCAGAGCCTGTAATGCCCTTTAGCACTAAGTTAGTTGTATTATATTGTGCTGTTTTCTGGAATCCATTGTCTTGCCTTGAACGATATGCATGTTTTTGTGCCGTTCGGTCTTTGTAATTTGTATGTACAATTACGACTATATGAGTTTGTTCTGTCCTACTGTCACCACTGACCACACCAGTGAAGGGCTTGATGTTTAGAGGGGAGATATGAGTGAATATCAAGGAAGGTTAAGGTTGAGGTTGATGATGAAGGGTTCACGCATGGGTGGGGCACATAAAGATACGACAGCATTGTTCACTGGTCTCTTTGGCCACTTGTTTTTGTGGATTGTGATTGAAGAAAGAAGGTATTCTTTTATTCAGTGGCAAACAGTTTGTATGATGGTGGGTCTCTAGTGGGTGGGGGAGAGAAAACTGTCTCGGGAAAGTAAACTCCAAGCGAGAATATCTACTTTTTCAGACCACTATAGCCTATAGGTATAGATATTGAATATTATTATTATTATTATTGATTATTGATTTTGCTTGACAAACTTGGACTTGGCCACCGTCCCCTTTCATTTTTTTTTCCTTTTAAAGGGGTATGAGAAGGGATCGAACCTGAGACCTCACACTTTGTGAAGCCCCATGTCTACCACTGGACCACCCCCTTAGGGGCCGTCCCCTTCCATATCACGATATATGTAGTTATTTACTCTGGTTCCGTGATTTTGAAATCTCTTTTATTTTTTCTTAACTAAAAACTAAAAAATAAAAACGTGAAACATCTGTTCTCTAAATGCTTGATTTTTGAATAGTTATTTTATTTTATTTTTCAATCACATAATTGGGTTGGGGGATTGTGTTTATAATATAACTAAATTGAAATCCCAATATTTTTCTTCTTAGAGTAGGTTTAAGCTGAATTACGAGTAGATCATCCATCGACTCTTGATATTTATAGAAGTTATTCGTGGGGTGGGGGTTTGAAGGAGTTTAGCATAGCAATTAGCAAGATAAGATTGGGTATTGATATTTAAAAAGGTTGAGTTGTACTGTAGTAATTATTAAGACTGCTTGTAGTTGTAGGCACCAGGATTCAGATTGGTTGGGTTGGGAGTAAGAAGGATTGGCTAGGTAATAATAGTATATGGAGATCCACGTCATGAAATCAACCTACTCCTCCATCACCTATCCCCTATCCAGTATCCTTGTATGAAACGAAACGAAGAAAAGGGCAATTTTATGTAGTGCGCCAGTGGTGTGTTGACTTGACCTCCAAAATTATTTGATTTGAATTTGATTTTTATCCTAAATCTTAAGTTAGCCTCTAATCAAGCTTGGTTAATTACTTTTTTTCTTTTTAGGCTGCGTTTCGACCATTTCCCACAGCCACAGGCCACAGTAAAAGATTCTTAAACCAAGCCTAAGCACTTGTATTATTAATCCGAACGCTATTAGTACCCTTGTTATTAATTATATGTTACTAAATTTTGAAATGAAAGATGTTAAGCCCTTAGTGTTTTTAATGAGGGTGTTAATAATATCACTATTTTCCTTGGTATAAACAGAATAATTTGGATTATTAATCCAAACTACCTGATATGTCATATTCGACCTTAAATATGTCTACCAAATGCCTCCTAAGAATTATTTTTTTAATTCGGGTTTCATGAAAACAAGTTGTTAGTTGTTACGACTCAACGTAATCATTGTCTCTCTTTCTTTCTTTTTTTCAAATAAGCAAGCACTATAGTCTATATTTAATTAACTAAACCGTCCAATTTAATTAATTAATTAATTAAGCTCCTTTCCGTTCCGATACAAAGGAAAGGTTTATATATAAGTATATAGTATATACTATATTGTTGTTGAGGCAGTGACGTTTCATCTAATATATATTCTCATCCATCCTTGAGCTTGTAAGTTGTATATTATAATTATAATTATAATTATATAGGAATAGGAGTATATATCAACTGCTCGCTTTCTAGCTAGGTCGAGGTCGCCTAGGTCCAAGTCCAACCAACCAGCAAATCCGTTAAGACAATACTACGTACTATTTATTGTCTTAACACCTTAATTTTCAATTCATTATTCAATTAAACATCCAACTAAGCTAAAGCAACCAACTTAATGGGAAATCAAACTACTCCATATTTTGATTGGTTGTACCTTGTACGTATACTAGCGTATATTTGTAATTTCTTGCAAGGACCTCCCTGATTACAAAATAATTATTTTTTTAGTGGGTAATGACTGTATTGCCCTTGGCCAACATCATTGATGACCCAGTCGTTTGATTAGAAAATATGCAATCCGTTAAGGAACCAACTCATATAAACATTTATGGCTTATGCTTTAACACAATCTATATATTGATGTCCAGCCTCCACTCTCCAGGAATGGAATTTGTGTTTTCGAACCCAATTCTCAAATGGAGACAAATAATTCAAGTGCACAAGCTCCAAATTACATGGAATATTTTTCAATACCTCATGATTGATGATCCCATTGTCTGAAACACCATGAGCAAACAAAGCTAAAAGAGGCACTGAATGTCAGGAGGATAATTCTAAGATTATGGTCTTTAGAAGAAAACATTCAAATACTGGCCTGTCGGTAAAAAACAAAAATAATAAAAACCAGCTTATGTATAATCCACGTTATCGGATCATATGGAATGTACATTTTACCCAATGGAAGTATCGAGTGTCATTTCTTGTATACAACTTGGATCATAATTAATGAGGATAGAACGAGGGAGGTGAAAAAAAGAGAAGAGATTAATTAGTACGTACCAATTGGTATTAATCTAATGAACAAGACTTTGTTAGTTGACAAAGAATAAATTGAGTTGGTAGAATTTACTACTAGTATTATGATTAGAGTATGTGTCATTATTTATGTAAGACGATTTTACGGATTTTAATTCGTAAGACATAGCTAACTACACTAACACACAGATCTAACAAAAAATATTTGTAAAATCATCTTATCTAAGTTTTTATTTTATGGTTATATATACTGCACCATTATCCATTATTCATTATATGAGAATGAGGAGCTAATTTAATTTGTTAATAATGATTGAAAACAAACAGATAAGCTGATTATTAACGGCCGGGGCGGGAGATGAGAGGGATAATATTAATATAGGGAATGTAGGGGTAAGGCGTAGGTAGGGTGGAGGTAATTGAGTGTGTTGGTTTAAACTAAAAACAATGTATGGGGGAGAGAGATAAAGTGATCAAATATATATATATATATACACGTACATGCCCTAGAGAGTTTAGGGTAATATATTATTCCATAGTTCATAGTCCATAGTAGAAGTAGAATATCACGAAACAATCTTTAATCTTTATTCGGTGAAGGGAATAAAAATGTGTGGGTTTTTGTAGTCAAGTATAGAAAAGGAAAAAAGTAAAGGGAGGGGGGTGTGAAATTATATTTTGGCAGACTTTGGAGAGGGATTGGGAGGCAAGGAATGTGAGAATATGGCTGTGTCCCGTTGCTGCCCTTGGTGGGTGGGTGGATTTAATCATGACCATGCACGCCGGCAGCTTTAAGCTTTTTCTCTCTCTCTCTCTCCCCTCCTCCTCAAGCCCACGCCTGCTCCCACTCACACACACACACACACCAATTAAAGAGCTAATCCACTAACCCTTTAATTTTATTGACAAAATTCACTATATTTTTAACACCTCCTACTCCATCCCAAGCTTTCTAGTTAGGTGGGTAGGCTTTGTATATATTTGTAATTTCCTATTTGCAGCAGATAGATTATTAATGACGTCAAATATCTTGTTATAATTTTAGAATTTAAAAAAAGCAAAGATAAAACAAGAATTATATTATGTTGTATGTATAATCTATCATCGTTTCGTTAAATAATAATAATAATCAAGTTCAACCGCCCTACATTTTAATGTCAAAAACTTAGATGAGATGATTTTACGGATATTTATTTTATAAAATGGATATTTCTTACTCTACCCATTATTGTATGTTTGTATGTTGAGTTCTGAGAGAATGAAACCCATCTTATAGATTAACATTCGTAATACCGTTTGACTTAAGACTTATTCAATTTTAACGGACAAAAACCTAGTTAAATCCTTACTTAACCCATTTAAAGAAGACCAGAAGACCCCCCAAAAGAGATAGACTAACAAGGAAACCAAGAAGAAAAGAAACCAACCCACAACTCCATTCTTTTCCTCTCATCGGTTACACCAAAAGCAAAGCTAATTCTTACTCACTTAGATTCTCTCTCTCTCTCTTTCTCTCTCTCATGTTTGTGCATGAGATCGAAAACCTAGCTAAAATCCAACTTGAAGATCCTCTCCCCCCTCTTATCCCTTCACTATCCAAATTCTTTCATAGTTAAAAAGAAACACAACCAACCCATCATCTTTCTTTCTCTATCTTAATTTGTTTTATATATTCTTTGATTCCTTTTTCATTTGATGTGGGTTGTTTGTTTCTTTAATGGATACATTGTTTAGGTTAGTCAGCCTTCAACAGCAATCTGATCAATCTTTCAACTCAAGCAGAACCTCGAGCAGCTCTAGATCTTCCACCAAACACCATCCTCAAGAACAAGAATGCTTCAACTTTTACATGGATGAAGAAGACTTCTCTTCTTCCAATTCTTCAAGGCAATACTATTCTCACCCTCACTTGCACCAAACTTCCAATACCCCAACTCCCACCACCACCACCACCAGCAACACTCCACCTCCTCCCCACCATGCCGCCTTCGACACTACCACTCAACATTCTTCCGAACAATTCTCTTTTTCCCCCGCTCGGGACGTCACCCAAGAATTCGCTTCCTCGTTTTCCGGCAAGTGGGCTTCCGATATCCTTATCGAGGCGGCGCGTGCCATAGCCGAAAAGAACAGTACACGTTTCCAGCAGCTGATGTGGATGCTTAACGAGCTCAGTTCACCCTACGGCGACACGGATCAAAAACTCGCTTCTTATTTCCTCCAAGCTCTTTTCAGCCGCATGACCGACTCCGGCGACCGGTGTTACCGGACTCTAGCGTCGGCGTCTGAAAAGGCATGCTCCTTTGATTCTACTAGAAAACTGCTTCTGAAATTCCAAGAGGTTAGCCCTTGGACCACTTTTGGACACGTGGCGTGCAACGGAGCCATTATGGAAGCTTTAGAAGGCGAGAGCAAATTACACATTGTTGACGTGAGCAACACGTATTGCACACAGTGGCCGACTTTGCTTGAAGCAATTGCAACGCGCACGGATGAAACGCCGCATCTCCGCCTCACCACGGTGGTGGCTACAAAATCCGGTGGTGGAGGTAGCGGCGGAGTGCAGAAAGTCATGAAAGAAATTGGGAATAGGATGGAAAAATTCGCTAGACTAATGGGCGTTCCGTTTAAATTCCACGTCATACACCATACGGGCGATTTATCTGAATTTAACTTGTCACAATTGGACATTAAAGAGGACGAGGCGCTTGCTGTTAACTTTAACGGCACGTTACGTTCTGCCGTTAGTCCTCGTCGTGATTTCCTGATATCAATGTTTCGGAGTTTGAATCCGAGGATTGTTACTATTGTTGAAGAAGAAGCCGATTTGGATGTTGGTGTTGATGGATTCGAATTTGTTAGAGGGTTTCAAGAGTGTTTGAGATGGTTTAGGGTTTATTTTGAGGCTTTGGATGAGTGTTTCTCAAAGACTAGTAACGAGAGGTTGATGTTGGAACGGGCGGCGGGGCGAGCAGTGATGGACTTGGTGGCTTGTTCACCATCCCAATCGGTGGAGCGGCGGGAGACGGCAGCACGGTGGTCCGGGAGGCTGCATGCGGGCGGGTTTAGTGCAGTTTCTTTTAGTGATGAGGTGTGCGATGACGTACGCGCGCTATTGAAGAGGTATAAGGAGGGATGGTCGATGATGCCATGTTCGGAGGCAGCTGCCGGAATATTCTTGTCTTGGAAGGATCAGCCGGTGGTGTGGGCTAGTGCATGGAAGCCTTGATTGTGACTACCACACCAAGAAAGCAATTGGGGTGGTGCGAGTTATGCGTGTGTGGTTTTGTGGCACGTGCATGGGATAGGGTGGGGTTTAAGGTTTTATTAGGAACAAGAAAATGAAAGAAAAAAAAAAAGGAAGTTTTCATCTTTTCTAATTCTTTTTGAGACGGCCAAGAAAGGATGGGTTTGATTGAATAGAGGTGGAAGTAATATAGTCAGTCTCATTACTAATGGTAGCATTTGTGATTATTTTTTGTTATTTATGAAACAAGTATTGAACTAGTGTTTGATTTTGATTATGCTTTTTTCTTCTTTCAACTAATAATCGTGAATTCAATTTTATCCTAGAACCTTAATTGTCATTTTGAGTGATGTTTTCAAACTTGTCAGCCAGCCACTAATATCTTAATTGATTTATAATCCATCCGTTCTAGACAAAGAGTCCATTATTTTATTTTGAGATGTTTCACTTAAAAAGTTCATTTTTAAAAATTAAAACAGAAAAATGTTATTTTATTACTAATGAACTAATAAAAAAATATTTTTTAAAAAATTTAAATTTCAAACGGTGGATGACTCTTTATCCAAAACGAAGGGAGTATGTAAAATGGAGAATGATTCCATTTGAATGACTGTGTTTTAAATGAAAATTGTGACCTTTTTTTAAAAATTAATTATTATAAAGTGAGTCATTTATAATAGTTAATTTTGTAACGTCTCGAACCGAAAACCCGATTCGTTACGCTTAGCCCATTGAGTACACATCATCTTGGATCATCAGACTCACCACAAGTCGACCCAAAAGTCTATAGATGATATTGGTGCCTAATAGTAAAGTGTGACCACCTTATAAATTAACACAATTCTCACACATACTACCGATGTGAGATGGATATATTACAATCTCTCTCACTCAAATATGAGATGGGGGTATTACAATCTCCCCTACTCAAATGCTTAACGTCCTCGTCAAGACCAAATCGTACCCCAGGCGATGCGGGATTCAAGAGGTGGCTCGTACATGGATCAAGAGGTGGCTCCCACCTCCCGTGGTGTAGCACTTTGGCCCGCATAGCACTTTGTTCCCACATTTTCGGCCGGAACCCGCTCTGATACCATTTGTAATAACCTAAGCCCAAAATTCGAAGCCCACACACACGCCCATCGACACAAAGTCGACGTAACCACCTTAGGTCATCAGACACACTACAAGTCGACGTAAAGTGTGACCACCTTAGGTCAAAAGTTCATGGATGTGTTGGTGCCCAGTAGTAAAGTGTGACCACCTCATAAATTGCACACAATTCCACACCTACCCGATGTAGGATGGGGGTATTACAATCTCCCCGACTTAAATCCTTGACGTCCTCTTCAAGACCGAACCGTACCTCAGACGATGCAAGATTCAAGAGATGGCTCGTACGGGGATCAAGTGGTGGCTCTCACCTCCCGCGGTGTAGCATTTTGACCTGCACAACACTTTATTCCTACATTTTCGGTCAAGATCCGCTCTGATACTATTTGTAACGCTTTGAGCCCAAGAGTTTGGTTCGCTACACGTAGCCCACACAACTAGCCCACTTTGTAACACCCCGAACCCGAAAGTTCGGTCCACTATGCATAGCCCACACACTGGCCTATTGAGCACGCAGCACCTTGGGTTATCAGGCCCATCACAAGCAGACCCAAAAGTCCATGCTCCCCCACTTAGGTCGAATCGTACCCCGGGTGATGCATGATTCAAGAGGTGGCTCGTACGGGGATCAAAAGGTGGCTCACATCTCCCGCGGCGTAGTAATTTGGTCCGAACAACACTTTGTTCTCACATTTTCGACTGAGACTCGCTTTGATACCATTTGTTACGACCCGAACCTGAAAGTCCGATCCGCTACGTGTAGCTCACACACGGACCCACTGAGCACGTATCATCTTGGGTCATCAGGCCCACTACAAATCGACTCAAAAGTCTATAAATGATGTTTGTGTCCAATAATAAAATGTGATCACCTTATAAATTACATATAATTTTCACACCTACTCGATGTAAGATGGAGATAAAGTTGAACCAGCTAGTTTGATTGGCTTCACTAAAAGCAAACTTGAAAAGAATTTTATAATCAAGAAAACATATCTCCACGAAAGGTGTTTTTGAACTTGTTATTTATTTATTTTTTAAAAATATTTTAATGTAGATGGAGTTGGTACAATTAGGTGTTATTATGATATCACTCAAAAATAAAAAATAAAAGAAATGATTACATATTATTAAATTTATTTGGGTATTTTATTATAATTAGGAAAAAGTCGTAATCGGAGGGGGACGGGACCATTAGACCATAGAATCTTAGGACGGCCACTAATGAGTTGGCTCGTGTTTGGGTTGGGGGGAATCTAACAAAAAGCTGCTTACTACTGCTACTACTCACCTCTAAAACTTAAAGAGGGAAAAATTGCTCACTGATCCTCTTTTCTAAATTTATAACTCCACAATTCAGTAAAAAAAAATCAACCGCTAAAGTTTATTTTTATAAATCGTTCCAAATATACGTGTAGAACATAAATAATTGTTGCAATTCGCAGAAATAAAAAGAAAGAGGGTGACGAGATTGGGTGATGAATAACACGTGTATTTGTATATTTGATTCAAAATAGATTCAATTTGTGTTTTGTGTTGCAATGCATGTAAACTGTATGATGAAATGCCTGAATAGAAATTTATTCGTTGTTGGACAACCTTTTTCAATCTAAATGCATCAATTTTGAATCATGTTGCATCGTTTTCTCAATCGTGATGTATCACGGTGCATAAACTGATGCAACGCGATGAATACTGAGTAAGTGATCGGTAGCGCACCTTGGGTTCATTAAGAGTACCGTAATCTTTTCGTTCTAAAAGTGACATTTTTCGATTAAAAAAACATAGGATACCGTATCGATTGAAAACATATGAGAGTGGACCGGCCCGAATTGACCCCAAACTTAAAAGGCATTAGCCGACACGCTAGTTGCTTCCTTCCATATATAATCAAGGGATAAATGTACCATTAGTCCCTGAACTTTGATCAAATCAATCATCAGTCTCCTAATTTCAAAAGTGATCACCATTGATCAAACATCGCCCTTTTTGTTCACTAGTCCTTAGCCTTAACCCCGTTAATGTATTACCATTAAGTGAGCATGTATCACTCACATGTACAAAAATTGAAGGCAAAACAATTTTTTTCATTTCGAATAAGGGGTCAGTTTGTTATCGTCATCAAAATAGGGGGTTATGTATAACATCATAAAAATAAGGGGGCCATGTGAAAAATTTGACTCCCACTTCATCACCTTCATCTTCAGCTTCTGCGACCTCTCCTCGTCACCGCTCTCTTCCGCAAAGAAATCTTTCCTGGTCACCCTCCCCAATGAATACTCCCTCTTCTTCGCCAATTGTGCACTGGAATCACACGCCACCATTGACGTCCACACTAAATTATAAAACCTAGACATCGGGGGCATTAAGGACTACCTTCCTGCTGGCGCGCTTCCAATGATTTACTTCACCACGTTTCTCGCTTACATTGTACTTCTAGGTTTTTGGGGTTACATGTGCTTGCAAAGTTATCGAATGACATCGGGATCCGTACACATGATCCATCTTCTAATGGGCGGGTTGCTCATCATGAAAACCTTGAACTTAATCTGTGTTGCGGAGGACAAACATGGATGATGCGACGGAGTTGGTGGCCAGAGACATGGGCTTCGTGGAAGAGGAAGATGTGAGTGCCCCGGGATATGATCCCCCCGGATCGTGCGCTCCCTTTTTTAGGGGAACACGCGGATCGGGGAGGACATCACTCTTTTCATTTCATCTTCCCTTGTTTAGGGGAAAACGAAATTAAAAGTGCAAAAAGAGTGTTGTCAAAAAACGGGCTGAATACACCTCGATCACTGAGTGTGCTTTAGTCCACTACGAGTGCTTTGGATTTTTCCGTATCTCATCCTCCCCTGTTCATGGGAAAACAAAATATAGAAAATGCATCACCCTTTTTTATTCCCATCTTCCCTTGTTTAGAGAAAAACGGAAAAGTGCAAAAAAAAGATGTTGCGAAGGCGTGTGGGAACACGCCATGCCTCGCTGTGGACTTAGGTCCATTCTGGGTCACTATGAGTGCTTTGGATTTCCCGTGTCTCATCCTCCTTTGTTTAGGGGAAAACAAGATACATAAAGTGTATCACTCTTTTCATTCACATCTTCCCTTGTTTAGGGGAAAACGGAAAAGTGCAAAAAAAAAAGATGTTGCGGGCCTCACTGTGATCCAAAATGTTGTAACAGAGTCGTCATCTTTATTTTAAGGAGAAATAAAGAAAACCAAAAAATAACAAGAGTTTGTAAAAAGGGGTTCGGAGGGTAAGTTACGAGGTGGGAAGGTGTTAGGCACCCAACTCGCCCTTTCGGTCTCAAAAATAGTTTTTGGTTAGAATATGCTTTTATTATATTTATTTAGCAGATGAAATAAAACATTTAAAAGATATATATGTATCTACATTATTACAGACTTGCAGCTACTTCCTTTCAGTAATTACAAATACATTTATAAATATTTGGTCATAATAATGGCTCTTTTTAGTGCTATTTTCTATAGAAATTCGGGCAGCATAACTGCTTATATTTTTTACATCGGGCCGGTTAAAAATAACATTTTTTATAAAACCTTTTAAAGGCTTACCTTTAAGAGTGTAGGGTGTGTTCGCTCTGTCTTCCGAGAGAGGGAGTCTTTTGGTGTTGTGGAGATTCGGGCAGAATAACTGCTTCCGAAAGTTGCTTTCTGGTACCGGGAAACGGGCGGAGCAACTACTTGCTTTTTTGTTGTTGTTTGCTTGCTTCTGGCGAAAATCGGGCAGAGCAACTGCTTGCTTTTGGCAGATTCGGGCAGAGTAGCTGCTCTTTTTTAGATTTTTGGACCGAGGAAATAGGGTGGAATCCTAGCTGGGAGGGTAAGGTTCATTTTGACCGGTTGGATTTAAGTTTGGAGGAGATTTGACGGAGCTTTGAGGCTTTTTGGAGGAAGGGAACTCTTTATTTCTCACGATCGCTAACTGCGTAAACTGAAAGCGGTGTTTAAGTGCATGCGATGAGTGTGTGAACTGTGTGCGTTCTTCTTTGTTTCACTGAAGCCGGATGCCTCTATTTATAGGCTAGAGGAGGGACTCCTTCGGCATTAAGATTTTTCTTTCTGTGCTTCACCGGCTTGTACCACGCGCTTGAGAGAGTGTACAAGAGGCAAAAAGCTACAGTGCACAAGGCACTATTGGGCGCCACCCATGGGGGGTCTGGGCGTCGCGCCCACTTTGCATGTGGGTGGCGCCTGGACTCCTTTTTGGGGTCTTTTTTTGACACTTTGGTCCATGCATTTCACTGTTTTACGCATCCTGCTTTTCCTTTTGCATTTTTAAACCCTGTAACTTGACATTTGTTAAATTTTAACAGGTCTTGATATTTCATGTCATGTCACATACCAGGAGTATGGAATTGGGGTGTCTACAGAGCCCCTCAACGAGGGAGCTTACGGGTAACCCGAAGCTTACCGAGTAAACGAACATCGTTGATAAGAAATAGACTACCAAATTTCGTAAAAATTATAATGGGGAGTAATGCAACAGGTAGCAGTTATAATGCAGCAGTTTATAATGCATGTCAAATCTCACATATCATAGACATATTTAGTTGGTTATAACATGTTATCATAGTTTTTTAAGTAGATGTGTAAATTAAATGCTCTGATGGTCGGACCTATCGAAATAGGCTGCCTACATATCCCTTAATAAAAAGAATCAGACCAAACGCAGTTCGGCCCGATGCAAACAAAAAACAGTTATAATTCACGAAACATCGTATCCTCAGGGTATGACCCTTCGTCGAATACGATAATATTTTCCCTAAGTGACCCGGGGTATGCACCCCTTGCAGAAAAGATTCAACAACAACCAGTGAGATCATGAAACCGATCTTTTCCCTAAGTGACCCGGGGTATGCACCCCTTGCGGAAAAGATCCAACAACCAGGTAGAATACATCATAAGACATTACATCCTCAGGGATAGGCACCATTCGTCGAATGCAATGATGGGACCAATCTTTTCCCTAAGTGACCCGGGGTATGCACCCCTTGTGGAAAAGATCCAACAACCAAGTGGAACACATCATAAGACACTGCATCCTCAGGGATAGGCACCCTTCGTCGAATACAATGGTGGGACCAATCTTTTCCCTAAGTGACCCGGGGTATGCACCCCTTGCAGAAAAGATCCAACAACCAGGTGGAACACATCATAAGACAGTGCATCGTCAGGGATAGGCACCCTTCGTCGAATGCAATGGTGAGACCAATCTTTTCTCTAAGTGACCCAGGGTATGCACCCCTTGCGGAAAAGATCTAACAACCATATGAGATGCATGCAGGTAAAATATGAATACTTTACCTTTCCTTACCTTCCTTGTTTTTTTTCTATTCTTCTTTCGCTTTGCTGCTTGTTGTTTTCTTGCACTGTTTTTTCTTTCTTTTGCTTTCTTGCTGCTGATTTTTCTTTTCTTGCTGCATATCTTCTTTTCTTTGCTGCATTTTTTTTCTCTTGCTGTACTTTTTTCTTCTTTTGTTTTGTTGCATTCTTTCTTTTGTTTTGTTGCATTTCTTCTTTTTGTTGCATTTTTTTCTTTCTGCATTCTTTTTTTTTCTTTCTTTTCTTTCGTTGCTGCAGATTTTACCTTTGCCGCAACATTTTCCTTTTACTGCTGTTGTTTTTTTTGCTTTTCTGACCTTTTTGTGGCTAGTCTGCTGGGGATATGAGCTTTCCTTTGGTTTTTTATGGATGGCCGCCAATTTTTATTAACAAAGCTAACTTTGTTAACCTTTAAGCTTTCAGGGCCATTTTGCAATTTGAGAAACTTGAGGACTTAAGTGCTGAACTTTGAAATTTGTAGGGAGAAAGTGAAACGTCCCTCCCTTTTAATCTTCACTTACGGGGAAGGAGAGAAAGCAGTAGCAGCAGCCATTTCTTTCTTCTTCCTTCGTTCTTCTTCTCTGCCATTGTTGCTGCCGATGAGCTTTCTTCTTCATCTCTCTATTTTTTTTAATTTTCTTTCGCCAAATTGTTTGTTTTGCCTAATAGATGGCTTCTTCCTCAAGATCTCGGAAGGGAAAGACGCCGATGTACTTGGATTCGGGCGAAGAAAGAAGGGAACTTCCTCCCTTTACCTAAAATCATGTCAGATATCTCTTTTCGAAGGATGACTGGGGCAACATCCTTCGTAATCAGCGTACACACGTGTCTAATATTCCGATCCCCGCTGTAAGTAGAGCTGTCAAAACGGGCAAAAGCCCGCGGGCAAGCTCGCCCCGCCACCTATTAGGGGTGGGTTGGGCTGGTGCTTTCAATACCCGTTAGGATGCGGGCTTTTCGGGCTTTGCCCGTGCGGGCCACGAGCTTTTGCGGTTTGGGGCGGGGCGGGCAGCCCGCATTTTATGGACTCTGGAATCTGGGCTTGTAAGTTGTATTGTTAGTTTGTTACTATTAAGTAATAAGTAATTATGTAATTTACTAATTTTGTTATTTGAAATATTATGAATTTAATGGTTTATTTGTTGAAAATTTAAATCTATCAATTATCATGATTCTTGAATTTAAATAATTGAAAATAAATAAATAAAAATTTAAATAAGCTCTTTTTTTTTTTGCCTAATTGGTGTATATTGGTAAATAAACCCAAAAGCCGCGGGCTTGCCCGTTTTGCCCACGACCCTACGCGGCGCGGTTTGGACTAGGGGTTTTCAAGACCGTTATGTTCGCGGGCTTTCCCGCCCCGCCCCGTTTCACAGCGGGCTTTTCAGGCCCGCGGGCAAATCCGCCCCGCAAGCCCGTTTTGACAGCTCTGGCTGTAAGTTTCTTTTTCACAAACCCACTTGGTTGATTTTTCAGATCTGTCGAATTTCTTTGCTATTTTACACCTTTGGAGCATATCTGTTCTTAATTTTGATGCTTATGCATGCAATTTATGTGCTAAAATGATGCAATTTGGCAATTATTCATAGCAAAAATATGAAATTCATACTATTTATTTTTACGATGCATACTTGAGCAATTGACACTATTTGATTCCGCGATGCATATTTCATGTAATTGATATGTTTTAACTATATGATGCATGCTCGAGTTTTAAAATATGTTTCATGATGCGTGCTCATGCAATAGACTTTTCGGATACATGATGCATTTTTTTTTGATATATTTTCGGATGCATTTTTGAATGCATGCATGCACTGTATAGATTTATTGTATGTCAAATGCAAATAGAATATATATATATATATATATATATATATATATATATATATATATATATATATTTTAATGCTTGCAACATTTTTATTCAAACAAATGCAACATGCAATTATTTGGAGAATCAATGCATATGATGCTTTACTAATACATGGATATATCATTTATCGGATTTTATACATGGAAATGCAAATGCACCGTAGGATGATTTAGATGCTTGCTAAAATGCTGCATGAATATTTCTTTTTAAATGTATGCAAAGATATAACATGCATTTTTTTTAATGCAAAACACAATTTTCTTTTGAATGCAAAACACTTTTTCTTTTGAATGCAAAACACTTTTTTTTATGGATGCAAGAATGCAATGAATGCAAGAATGCAACATTTTTTTTCTTTAAAATGCAAGAATGCGATATACATATGTATATGTTTTTTTTCTTTTTGATTTATGAATGCCATATACCTTTTTTTTTAAATAAAAAATGTAAAAATGCACTTTTTTTTATGCAAAGATGCAATACTTTTTTATGCAAAGATGAAATACTTTTTTAAAAATGAAAAATATTTTTTTGTTGTTTTTTTTTTGACATGCAAGAATGCAATATTTTTCTTTTTTGTAAAAATGCAACACACAATTTTTTTTTTTTTTGAATGAGGAATGGAATGCATTTCCTTTTGACATGGCATAATTTAATGGTATGCATAAGGGTTTTATAAAAGATAGGAACTTACCTTCCTCCATTTTTTCTGATGTTGAGATGATGTTGTTTTTCTTTTCTTTTCTTTTTTAAGACGCGCATGGCTTTGACCAGGATCCGGGCAAGTTGTGACAAAGTTTCTACCATTTACAATTCCATGCCCCCATCGGCACATCTTTTAGTGGAGTCCTCTAGTTTCTGCGAGTTCTTGCGGGTCTTTCGTACCTTTCGCAGCCAAATTCCCATTTTCGAGGTGTTGTGGGAGTACTGGTGGGATGCCACCCACACCTTTCATTTTAGCTGGGGGGAGGCTACATTGACCCCGTGTGATTTTGCTGCTATCACGGGTATTTCCACCAGTATTGGCCGGGCTTTGGAGCCTGATTACACTCTTCGACATCATCACGATGTGGTGGAGGATCTCTTGGGTTTTGAACCCGAATATAAGACTGCAGATGAGATCCATATTGGCAGTGTTAAGAGTTGGCTTTTAGCAAACGCCGGGCAAGTTGATGAGAATGATAGTGAGGCCGTTGCCCGTGTTGCCAGGGCATTTTTATTCTTCTTTCTGGGGATGTCACTTTTTGCCAACTCATCCACCACTTTGAGGGTTTCCCTCCTGGGATGTCTGCGCGACTTGGACCGCGTTATCGAGTATGACTGGGGGAAGGCAGGCCTGACCGAGCTTTATGCTTCCATGGATCGGGCAAGCCGCAATGATTCGCCGACCCTTAACGGCTTTGTTCCAGCTTGGGAGGTATCCCTGCTTTTGATTTTTTTTCTTTTTTTTTTTGTCAGCGTTTTCTTTTCTTTTTGTTGATTCTCTTTCTTTTTTTTTTTTTACAGGTCTGGGCCTATTCGGTCTTCCATTTTACCCCAGGTCCATTGCGCAAACGCATTCACGAGCCACCATTTTTAGCTGAGTTCGTGAATGCCAACCAAGTAGAGCGGGATCGGGATGGCCACTACTTGGATGCGATAATGATGTGAGATAGGATAGCCAGCTCAAGCTCAGGCACTGTGCATTTATTCCCTTGGAGGGTTCTGGTGGGGCCATATATGATCTCCCTGGAGATGACCCGTTGTCGGATACTGATGGTGTTGATTATGGTTGATTCTTTGTATATGGGCAAACGGGTCAACCGTCAGCATTCTATGCTTCCGACGTTTCTAGTAACACCTCCTCCCTAGGTGATAGTCCCGAACTTCTTACCGAACAGGTATCTGTGCCTGTCGAGATATCTTGTGCCACCGAGTGATTATCCGGTTATGGCATATGAGGAGTTCTTGAGGGCAATGCTCCATCCTGCCCCTACTGCAGCCTGGCGTGCATTTGACGTCTCTGATAGGCCAAGGCCTTCTTTCCCAGCTCCTGACATGCAGTCAGAATTTTTTGCGCCTGCTGAGGCTTTCTCCACCTTCTGGTATCGTCGTGACGGAATACTTATGGAGGAAGTTTTACCCGATGTTGACATTCCTGAGGAGTATCATGTTCCAGAGCAGACCCACGTGGTAAATATTTTTCTGTGTTTTGTTTTTACTTGCATCATCACTCATTTTTTTTTTTTGGAGATTGACACACTTTCTTTTGCTGTCTCAACACCTTTTCCCAGGTTAATGTGTCATCATACAAGAGGCTGTTGAGGGGCTTTTTCAGCATCAATAAATTATATTAGTGGCTTCTGGATGAGTTTTCCTGCCGGGGGAATGATGTTGTGAGGCAAACTAGGCACCGAGGCGATAATGATGATGCCGACGGATCGAGTCGCGCTCGGGCGAGGGGATGAGAATACATGATTTGCAGATCCGGCCCTCGAGTCATGTGTGGCAACCTTAGCAGGAGCATATCCTACCGCGGTCATTAGCTCCGTTTACCAGCATTTATTAGCTTTTCTTTTTCTCTTTTTTTTTCTGTACCAGATTCTGTACATATTTCTAAATGCAATGCAATATTATTTTATGATGCATGAATTAAATGCAAAGACTCAATTATTCTAAGAATAAAAGAACTCTAAACCATTATCTAGGGGTAACGACACGCTGCAATTTATGGATAGAGATTTAGAGGGGTACACCTTCAGTTTTAAAATGGGCTTTCCTGGCGCTCTGCGGGGAAGAAAAGGCACCCGCCTCTTCCTGTGTTTGATATTTTAATTTGGAAGACGAGGCTACGGCCTAGCTTCCACATTTTCTTTCATTTCTCGTGATCAAACAGAGTCGGCAGTGGAACAGTCGGAGCCCGAAACCATGATACCAGGCAGTATTGGGGAACAGTGGCGGGACTTCTGGCGCCACCCATGGAGGCTATGGGCGCCACACCTGGAATGCCTATGGGTGGCGCACATGCTTCTACTGTGCAATACTGTTTCAGCCACTGTTCATGCACTGTGCGCAGAATTCGTCAGTTTCTTCGTTTTTCAGTATAAAAAGAGAGCGAGGCAGCGTACACTTTCATCATCCGCCCGGCTTTCTTTCTCTGCTCTTTTGAGTTCTCTCTTTGCTCAATCTCCATTTCCTTTTATCAGATATAATTTTTTTATTCCTTTCCAGAGATGGACGTACCAGTTCACACGGCTTTGGAGATAGAGATTTATGAAAATGCTCTGGACTTTTGGGTACTCTCTTTGCGGGCAGAGGAACGAGGGTGGTTTGAGCATATCTACGGGTATCAGTGCCTGCTGTCATGGCAGACCCTGCGCATTAACTGGGATATGCTGAAGGGAGCTTCTAGGTTTTGGTCAGCACAGAGCCATCTTTTTAACTTTTGCCTGAACGAGATGTGTCCCACCTTTGAGGAGTTTTGCGCTATGGTAGGAATGCTGGCCATTGGGCTTATTGTCGTTCCTTCTGCGCGGAGGCACCCTTTCATGACAATACGGGAGTTGTTCGGCACGACCCGTGAAGCTACTCCAGGCTTTTACAACAGAGTCAACTTTAATTTGACCGTGCTTCCCACTGCATACACTGAGTACCGAGAAGATGACCCGATCTATTTGCAACGTCGGCTGGCTGCTCTTTTTCTTTGCCTTATGGGACGGTATCTTCTAGTGGGCCGACCCAGATTTATAGATGTGCTGGTCGTGGACTTGGTGCTTCAGGCTCGGGACCGCCGAGTAAATATCATCCCGGTCATTCTGGCTGAGACTTTGTTTGGCCTGGATGCCTTTGCATCTGGTGATGAGACGTTTCCCTCCGATAGCCCTTTTTTGATTCATATGTGGCCGGAGGAGCATTTTAACTAGGTGATGGGCCCAGTGCTGATGGGAGGTTTGTATGATCCTGGGCTCTATGGCTCTCGCGGCCATTATCACCAGACCAACTTTTCAGAGCATGACTGGATTGAGTATTTTTTACGCATTGGCTCCATGGAGATTATTTGGGTAGTCAGCCATTGGCGGATTCGCAACTTCTTTATGTTTACCGGGGTCTATACCCAAGTTATTTTGCCAGGTATCGAGCAAACTAATTTTCATCTGGCGTACCGAGTTCTTCACTAGTTTGGCAGGGAACAGGTTATCCCAGATGTGAGCCGTCCTCTGACTGAGGAGCTGGAGATGAACAGGACGTGGGCAACTGTATCCGCGACATGTTGCAGCTCGACTTTGATTCGCGGGAGGCAGCTTATGTATTTTCTGAGTATATGCTCATGTCCCATGAATATCTATCATGGGTGCTAGTGGCTGCTGAGGGGCATTCCCGTGCTACCCGGCACGTATTGAGGCGGATGCTGGGCCGACGCGTGAGCAGTGGCTTGGATGCTCGCCTAATGGAAATTGGCGAGGATCTGAAAACCTCGGGGCTAGTAGTCCCCTAGGCTCTGCAGGAGGACTTTCGGACGGGTACACGGCCTTGGCGCCCGGATGGCCCCTCATCCACATGAGGCGAGTCCCCGTAATGCGCCTCCCCGATTGAGCAATGAAAGTCGACGGAGCAATCCATGGCAGGCATGTGAGGCTGATCCTCCTCAGGCTGGCAGACGAAGTACTGCCCATAGAGGTGATGGTGCTGGCCTAAGTCGTCTTCTTTGTCCAAGACAACGGGGACGCTGATGATGAAGAGGACGAGGACACCTCTGGTAGTTCTCATGCTGGTGAGACTGGAGCCTCTTCTGTGCCTCGCAGAAGTATATGGTCACGGCTGGGAAGTCGCAGACGTTGATGGACCGTTTCGAGGCTAAGCTGCATAAAAAAGATAGTTGGGGGGAATAGGGGATATAGGTAGCAGGTAGCATGTATATAGGCAAATGTACAGAAATAAATGCTAATCTTAAATGTCTTAGACACTTATTCCTAAGCTGCACCTTATGGATTGTATTATGTTTTTTTATGTTTTTTTATGAGCTTTGTCGTGGTTTTTCTTTGATCAGTCAAGACCAACCTTTCTGAATATGCTGAAGACTCTGGCAGGCCGGTGGTCAGATGCTGAGGATTCAGAAATTGTATTGCCTCTCCTTTTCTCCTGGTTTCTTTCTTTTTTTATGCTCTAATTTTTGCCTAGGTTGCCCTTTCGGGTTTTCAACCTAGCGAGCCCTTATTCCTTCTTTTGTTTTCTTTTTCTTGTGCTCTAATTTTTGCCTAGGCCACCCTTTCGGGTTTTCCACCTAGCGAGTTGGAGAGGAAAGCAGTTGCAATATAATTTTTCGTTTCACGCGTAGTACCTCTTAAGCTTGTCGAGGTTGAAGGGCTGATTAAGATCCTCCCCATCTTGATTGGTAGGGAGCACCGCACCTCCTGACCGGATCTGTTTGACAATGTACGGTCACATCCAGGGAGACTTCCATTTTCCCCCAGTATCAACGTAATTAGGGGGTTTCTCGCGGTGTACCAGGTCTCCGACTTGGATGTCACGGCCTTTGACCTTTTTGTTGAATGCTCGAGCTATTAGCTTTTGATATGCCTGAGTATGTTCCAGGGCTAGCATCCGTCGTTCGTCTATCAGGGCCAATTCTTCATAGCGCTGTTTGAGCCAATCGACTTCAGCTACGTCTGATTCCATCATCACCCTTAATGATGGGATTTCAACTTCGATGGACAGTACAACCTCCATGCCGTAGGCTAGAGAGTAGGGGGTAGCCCTAGTGGGTGTACGAACTGAAGTGCGATGCCCCAAAGGGCTAGCGGCAATTTTTCTGTCCAGTCTCTTCCTGTGTCAGCCATTTTTCTGATGGTATTTTCTAGCGTTTTGTTGGCTGCTTCAACGGCACCATTTGCTTGTGGTTGATATGGGAATGATTTATGCCTTTGAATTTTGAACTCATCGAGCAGATGGTTCACGTCCCCTTTGAAGTGTGTGTCGTTGTCGGCGATGATTTCGAAAGGTACCCCGTAGCGATATATGATGTTGGTCACGATGAATTGGACACCTTTCGGGCATTCGATTACTTGTAGGAAGAGGCTTCCACCCACTTTGTGAAATAGTCAATATCTACCAAGACATTCGTGGCCGTTAGATCATTTTGGGTGGATTTGACCTATGACGTCAATCCCCCATGTTGAGAAGGGCCAGGGGGCTGTGGAGTTATATAGTATATGCAGGGGCACGTGCTGTAGATTTGTGAAACGCTGACATTTGTCGTAGTGACGTACCCACCGAATACAATCGGTTTCTAGTGTACTCCAATAGTTCCCTTGCCAGATGACTTTCTTTGCTAGCATATGCCCGTTCATGTGTGGTCTGCAGGTACCACCATGAAGCTGGTCCATGACTTGCTCAGCTTTGGCCTGATCGACGCATAATAAGTTTAGACCCTGGTAGTACCTTTTGTATAGGCTACCTCCGCTGATTACGAATTGTGATGCCCATCTTCAAAGGGAGATTTTTCCCCTCTTGTCTAGGTTAGGAGGATAGACTCTTCTTTGAAGCAGATTTATGATGTCTGAATACCATGGCTCGTTGTCTTTTTCAGGAGCAACATTGATTCTAAAGCAGTAGGCCGAAGTGACCTTTTTCCCAACTATGAATGATTGGATGTTGGTTTACGTGGAATTTGAACCCGGATGATAGGGTGGCCAAGGCATCGGCGAATTGATTTCTATCTCGTGGCAAGTAATGGAGCGAGATATTATCAAATTCGTTTGCTAGTCTGTCAATTTGGCATGATAGAGATGCCAGGGGATCTGGGTTTTCCACTTCCCTTCGACTTGGTTTATGATTAAAAGCCGGAGTCACCATAGATTTCAAGTCTCTAGCTCCTTTTTCGAAGCCTCTTCTAGACCCGCAATACATGCCTCGTATTTAGGCTGTGTTGTTTGAGCATTCAAACTCCAACCTTATAGCCAATCTGGAGTGTGGAATCATAGATCAATTAGCAAGATTCCTATGCCAAAGCCCTTTTGTTGGCGGCTCCATCAAATAACATTTGCCATTTGTGATGATCGGTAATTTCTAGGACACCTTCGTCTAGGCCAGGCTGGGAATGCATTTTACGCTTCAGTGATAGATC
>CM028379.1:95925546-95988641 GCA_013146195.2 Codonopsis lanceolata
TCGGTAAAAATTTCATTATTCTATTTTGAGATATTCACCTCAAGAAATCCATTTAAAAAAATTATATCCACAATTGACAACATTTCAACTTTACAAACATCAACTCTTTGGGTGGAACGGAACGGATGGACAGTTTTGAGACAAAAACAATGGCGCCAGTATGAGACGGTGTTAATATTTAAATAAATCAATCTAATAAACAATAAACATGCAGAGTCCCCCTACCCCCACCCACAATAAAAAGGAGGGGGGATGAAAGATTCATGTTTATAAACACAATGACATTCTCATTATTATAACACGCAATAATCAAACCACATAAATAGAAAAAAAAATGAAATCTCAATCCTTATAAAAAAACGTAATACGTATTAAAAAAAAAAAAACTTCTTTGGAAAGGCGGAACATCGGAACGAACCGAGTACGCCTCTTTTTCTGCATTTTTATAGATTTGGCTAGAGTCCCCCTACCCCCATCCACAATCAAAAAAAAAGGGGGGGGGGATGACATATTCATGTTTATAAACACAATGACATTATCATGATTCTAACACAACAAAAATCAAACCACATAAATAGAGAAAATAATGAAATCTAAATCCTTATAAAAAAACAGAATACAGATTACAAAAACAAAACAAAACAAAACAAAACAAAACATGTTGGAAAGGCAGAACATCGGAACGAAACCGAGTACGCTCCCATTTATCGCATTTTATAGATTTGGGTACATTAGGGATCAAATTGTCGCCAAAGTACTTAATTCACATGATATTTAAACACACCTAATATCTCCACAAACAATCCCAGTAAAAATTCATTCTAAAAATTCCAATCACTCGAGTCCAAATAAGAGCTATAAACCATTTCATCAAAAATCATAATTGTTTAAATTATGACATGAACCATAAAATCATAACTATTTAAAGTATGACATGCACTATTAGAGCCCTGATGCAACAACAATTAGAATATTTCATGAGTAGCTTATATGACCTAATATTTAGTGTAGGAGTTTATTACAGTAGTATTTTCTTTTAAGTAAGAGCTTTCATGCAAAAGAGAAGTTTTCTTAGGAGCTAAACACTTTCATGCCTACAAAAAGGTTTACTTTTAAAAAATATAATTACAGTGGATAAGTTATATTTAGGTTCCCCTTTGGTTGGAATTCCATGATGGCTGGTTGCATTTGATCACTTCCATCGTTGGGGTCCTTACTCGTCAAGAACTCGACAAAAGTTGGGAATATCTTTGATCCACTTCTGCCGGTTCGCGATGGTTAGTGTAAGAATAACTTAGCGGAGAAGTCAAACTATCACATTTATGCAAATAAAAAACGACAATTGAGCTTAATTCAATATATCATGAAAACCAAGCGTAACCTACCTGATGAGAAATATTACAAATTGCCTTGGACTCTAGACGATTATAAAATAGATAAACAATTGATAAAATAATAAGATTGAACAAAATTTAGAACCCATGGAAATACAATAGAACCCTACTCAATTTGACAAATAAAAAATACAACTAAGAGAGAAAAAAAACGAGAAGCAAGCGAATATGCAACAATAGATTCATGACACAGTTAACATAACCTTATTTCAATCTATTAGTATTGTTTGGTATAAAGTTTATCTAGCCTATACACTTACGAGGTGCTCCTTTATTATTCATCAAAAATCATATTAACTTGATTCAAGTGTGTTGATGGGTTAAATTATGAGAGAGAATGGAGCTCAGTCTTAGCACGAAATTAAGATTAGAAGTAAAGCCAATTTTCGAGAACTTTCATTATTACATGAGTATTTTCACGTTAAGTGGGTGTAAATCGTCAATGAAAAAATATAAGTGAATATCATAAATGATGTCATCGTATGTTGAAAGAATTTACAGCGAGAAAGAACAAGAAGAAGATTGGAGGAATAATGTTACGTATATCTTACCATATGACAATATATATATAGGATACATGAGTCAATATCCTAAAATATACTCCTATAATTTAGGCTAAATTACAACTAATCAAAATCCCTTCTATGAATAAGACACAAATACAATGTGAATGAATAATTAACGGCTAATACCCCCCTCAAGCAAGGCGGCCAAAGGGAAGCGGCTTGAATGACAAATCTTGGAACAGTGGTTTGGCGGAGACCCTTTGTGAACAAATCGGCTAATTGATGCGTGGATGGAACATAATGGAGTGTCACAAAACCACTAGTAACCGACTCCCGAAGAAAATGATAATCGATCTCTATGTGCCGCGTCACGAGCATGAAACACCGGATTACGTGCCATATGTAGTGCGTAAATGTTATCACAATGTAATGAAGGGGGAGAAATCGAAATGTCGAGTTCACGAACAGATATGCAAACCACTTGAGTTCTCAAGGCAGGGTGGCCAAGGCACGATATTCACCTCGCCGCTAGAGCGAGACAGCTTGGTTGCTTCTTCGCCGCCCAGAGACTAGATTAGGACCAATGTAAACACACGCACTGGTGGACCGCCTATCATTTGGATCACCACCCAATCGAGTCCGAGTAAGCCCGAATGGATACATTGGTGGATGGGTAGAATGTGAGTCCCAAGCACAAAGTACCTTTAAGATATCGCAAGATTCGCTTAGTCGCCTTGTAAGTGATCGGGTTCTGGGTTGATGCATAAACCGGCACACTTGATTTACTGAGAAAGAGATATCTCGGTCTTGTTAAGGTGAGATATCAGAGTCCCCCGACCATGCTACGAAACAAGGTAGCATCGGTAATAACTCCCCATCAAGCATAGTCACCGAGAACCGTAAGCTATGGGAGTGGAAACGGGTTTACACTCGCCATATTGAAACGCAAGAAGATCGAGGGCATAACGCTCCCGACATAACTTAAGAGCATTGGGTGTACGGGTGGCTTCAATACCCAAGAAAAACCCAAGTCTCTAATTGACGGTATCAAATGTTGCACATATATCATTAATAACCGAGGAAATGACGTAGAGAGGCGTAAGTACCCGTGATAATTATGTCATCAACGTATACCAATAGAAGTACCGTAGAGGTGCCAATGTGTCGGATGAACAAGGAAGAATCTGATCTACTGTTGAAAAAACCATGACCAATGAGAAACTCGTGTAGACGATGGAACCAAGCACGAGGAGACTGCTTGAGACCATATAAAGCTTTATCAAGCTTGCACACATAAGAAGGAGCGAGCCGCCTACAAATCCGGTGGTTGTTTCATGTAAACATCTTCTTGAAGGACACCGCTTAAGAAGGCGTTCGAACATCAAGCGTTTAATATCCCAATGACGAGATCGAGCTATAGCAAGAACCGCATTTAATGGTGGAAGGTTTAACCACCGACTAAAGGTTTCATCGTAATCAAGTCCGCCTGCTGGCTAAAGCCCGAGCAACCAACCGAGCTTTATACCGCTCAATGGACCCATATGCCTTCCTTTTGACCTTGAAAATCCATCGACAACCAACAACGCTCATACCAGAGTAACAGGAACAAGGTGCCATGTTGCATTTTTATGAAGAGCACTGATTTCTTCCATCATTGCATCACGCCAATGCTGAACTTGAGATGCCTGTTTGAAGGTGCGAGGTTCCTGTTGAAGGGGATCATCATGTATAGCAGCAAGAGCATGAGGAAGAGAATATGGGGAGGTGTTACGAAGAAGTTCGCTAACGGCCGATAGCGAAGAGAGGTGTAGACGGCGTAACTTGGTGAAGAGGTCGAAGTCTTTGTCGGATGTAAAGGCGGGGATCGGACTAGGGATGCTGTCTGACTTAGTAGGCGGTGAAGGAGACTCACTGAAGGAAGGAGGAGAAATGGGTGTATGAGAGAAGTTGGGTCGCTGAACATTGGGCCGAGGTACAGTTTGCTGGACAGTAGGTGACTGGATTGGTGTTGTAGGAGAGTGTTGAGGCGGAATTAAGGTGGGTTGAGTAGTTGGGAAGGGAGGGAAACTCGGTGCAGGTGCTTGGTGATCATGCATATTTGATTGAGCGGTGTTATTTGGTGTGATCGGGACTAAGCACGCTCGAGATTTTTGTAGAGGAAATGTGTTTCATCAAACACAACGTGTCGAGAAATGTAAACACGGCCACTCTCAATATCCAAGCACCTGTATCCTTTACGAAAATTATCATATCCAAGAAAGAGACAGTGAATAGATTTTGGCATGAGTTTATGAGAATTGTAAGAAGTGATATGAGGAAAACAAGAACAACCAAAAACTTTAAGAAACCGATAGTCTGGTTTTCTTAACAACAATTTTTGATATGGGGAAATATATTTATGTTGACGCATTGGAAGTCGATTAATAAGGTAAACTTCCGTATTAAAAGCTTCCAACCAAAAATGATACGGAACATTAGACTTAGACATAAGACACAAACCGGTCTCGACAATGTGGCGATGTTTTCGTCAACAGTGCCATTTTGTTGGGCGTGTGCGGACAAGTTAATTGATGTCTAATGCCCGATTTTGTCAAGAAAGCAAGAAAGACACGACCGATAGAATTCACCCCCCATCGCTTGAACAGCCTTAATCGTATGAATCATGAAATACTGACGAGACAATTGATTCTCAATTTGTGTTTTAAAATTGGCAAAAACATTTGTAACATCAGATTTATGATACAAAGGAAATAACCACACAAAACGTGAGAAATCATCAACAATAGAAAGATAGAAACGATATCCGTGTATAGAGGTAACAGGAGAAGGACCCCAAACATCCAAATGAAGCATATCAAGAGGATTCAATGCATTAAATGTTCGGGAAGAAAAAGGTAACTTTCTAGATTTGCCCAAAGGACAGACATGACAAAATTGTTTATCATTTATTTGACTACTAAGAGGTAAAAGAGATTGTTCACATAAAATTTTGAGTATTTGATTAGAAGGGTGACCTAAACGCGCATGCCAAATTTCTTGACTTGAGCGTTCACCAAGGAGGGCAACAGGACTTTCTGAAGAATCAGACTTGAATGACAATTTGTATAATCCACCGGAATTATTGCCAGAGAGAAGAGTCTCCCGCGTCAAATTGTCCTTTACACGAAAACCACAAGAGTCAAGTTCAAAGAAACAATTATTGTCTTTTGAAAATTGACGAATAGAAATCAATGGTTTATGTAGATTAGGCACATACAGAACATTGTTGAGAGAGAAAGAATGATTATTTGACTTAAGAGTGGATGTACCAATATGTGATATGTGTAAACGAGACCCATTGCCAAAAACTACCGACTCTTTACCTGAATATGGAGAATAGTCGTAAAGAGATGATGGATCCGAGGTCATATGATTTGTTGCCCCGGAGTCAAGGATGTATGGTTCGGTTTGAGCAACATAGGCAGCATTGTATCTGTGCGAACACACTTGAGCAGTATGACCATTCTTAAAACAAACTTGACAAGTGATATTGGAATCAGAAAAATTAGGAACCTGATTTCGTGGATTGTAAGGAGTTGGTAAGATACCACGTCCACTCCAGTTGACATAGTTGTTTTTGGTGAGGTATGCTTGACCCATGACAGCGTTTGGATTATAAAAAACAGGAAGAGTGTATGATTGGGTTGTTTGAGAAGTTTCGGGATCAAGACGACATTGTCGCTGCAATTGCTAGATAGTGACGAGCCGTTCAAGAGCTCTGATACCATGAAAGAATTTACAGCAGAAAGAACAAGAAGAGAAGATTGGAGGAATAATGTTCTGTATATCTTCTACCATATTAACAGCCCTATATATATAGGTACATGAGTCAAAGATATCCTAAAATATACTCCTATAATTTAGGCTAAATTACAGCTAATCAGAAATCCCTTCTATGAATAAGACACAAATACAATGTGAATGAATAAGTAACAGCTAATATATGTAACCTCCCTCAATCTTCTTCTCCCCACTTCCAATTGAAAAAGAGGAACGAAAACAAAGGAAATCTTATTTTATTAGTAGCGTTCCATTAAACACTTATTAATTATGTGAAGTAAAATAAACTCACGAACAAAGTAAGAGTAGGTGTAGATTCTGTAGAAGTAGCATTGCAGTGAGCATTCACAAATATTCAAGTCCAACCCATTTAGATTACCAAAAACTATTAATCAACAACAACTCAATAATCAATATCACAATCTCTGAAGTCCAATCAGTTTTTGTTTCTTCGAAAACGAGTGGGATAGAAAGACAGAGAACATACCATCTTATGGTGACCAGTAAGAAAGTGAGCACACGCACAGGGCCGCAAGCGGGAGAGATAAAGGGTTTGTCGATTTGGATATGGCGTAAGACTGTGAGTGTGCGACGACGTGTTTTGGCAAGTTGTGAGTGTGCGACGACGTGTTTTGGCAAGTTGGGGCATGTGTTTACATGTATATATATATTTGTGCGCGCGCTTACATTTGACCTACTTTCAATATCTAACATCTCTAATAATTTACATAATAATGTTATATACCCCGTCTATCCCGGATAAATGTTTTTAGTGGAAAAACCATAAGGATTAAGAAATGAAATAAATGATGGGTTGTAAAATATGTTGTGATAATAATATTCATTACACACTCTCTGTCTCATCAATTATGTATCTATTACACTTACTCTCTCTAGGGTGTGCATTAATGATAGTATTAAATGAATAGATATATTAGGAAGAATGATAGAAAATTTGCACACTAAAAGTTTTTTAGAACATTAGTTAGGGCATTCCAAAATAGAAAGTAAGAACATTTATCCGGAATAGACCGAGTATAATAAATAATTAAATAAACAAAACTCGGTTCGGACATGAAAACCATACACTGAACCGAACAGGTCAGTTTTTAAATTTTGAAAACAAAAACCGAACCGCCTTCTCAGGGCCGGCCCTGTAAAATCGGGGGCCCAAGGCCAATTACTTCGAACGGACCCTTCCTTTGTAGCATATTTTTTTTTCCAATTTTTGAAAAATTAAAGAAACAAAGGTTATGTATGTCATTTTTTTTCTATTGGTAAATCTTTTGAAAATATGTCGAAAAACATTTTCGAATGTTTGGCAAACACACAGAAAACAATATATGAATAAATACAAAAAAACATATTCTAATACTAATGTCCATATTGAACATAAAATAATGTTTAACTTTAAGTAATTTTCTTTTAGTAATCCTTAATTTATCATTAATAGTGTCAAATCAATAAGGTCCATTTTTTTTCAATGTCACAAATACAAACAAAAAATTGGTAATAGTGAAAAAATGTTTTAAAAAAGAAAATTGATAATATTTGGAACATCCCTAAATAATATAATGGACACTAATTTTATGACATAATGAGTATTTATTTAAATTATAATTTACAAATAATGTGCACAAACTCTAATTATATTTCTAAACAATGTATTTTTTGAGTAAAATATTGTGTGTTTGTAAATATGTGTAATTGTGGAAAAAGAGCGAAGGGGTGCTCGAACATTTGGAAAATGAATCCGTAAGTCATTTTCCTGAAAGAAGTTTTCATTTTCTGTTGACTTGGAAAAGTTTTTATGTTGACTACATTTTCCTCTAGTTACCAAATACTGGAAAATGAGGAAAACGTTTTCCAAAAGTTATTTTCCGTGAAACAAATGGAGTCTATGTCTTTTTAAGAAATTAGAATTGGGCATTTATTTTATTTCTTTTATAATGTGTAGGGTTTTGTGAGATTTTGAGGCCCAAAAAATTGGATATTTTTAGGGGGCCCAAGGCCATGGCCTCACTTTCCTTATGGCAGGGCCGGCCATGCCACCTTGAACCAAAATCGAATCAAACCGCATGGTTCGGTGGTTCGGTACGTTGTACACCCTTAATTGGGGCCGTAGTTGTTAAATTGTGATACATATTCTGTATCAAAATTTTAATTTTATGATACGTATCGAGAAACGTTGTGTGTATCGTAGGTATGATACGCTATGTATATAAAAATACCCAATTTTTTTATATAGTTATTTAAGTTGAGCAACTATAATTAGAACTATTATATTTCTAAATTAGGATTCAAAATTATTCAATATGACACTTTTTATATTTTGCAATCGTTCAAATAATGAATTTTTTTAAGTATAATATTTTCTTATTTGTACAAATCTAATTATAAAATAACTAGTTTATAATATATCATAGTATACGTATGGATGAAGGAAAAGTTAAAAAAGGGTCAAGAACAAGTTAAGAACCAGAAGAAATTGTTGAACTGATGATGCTGGTGTCAATGGCGTAATTTTTTTGATACCAAAGATTTAACGTCGTCTTTTTCATGGGACTTTCTTAATTTGAAGCTTCCTTTTCATTCCCAAATATACTTAACTTCTAATTTTAACATCCAACTAATTTAATTACCTTCCTAATAAATGTTACTAGATACGTACCTATAGAATAAACTTGATAATTAATTACAGCAGTAAAATCTTAATAAAACAATAATCACGATAGTAAAATCTCAGTAATTAACTGTTACCAGAATTAACTATTATACATGCTCGTGAAAATTGAGATTTAATCATCACCAATAATGAGTTGTTTTATAATATAAACTACGGAGTAGCTTTTACCGATGCGATGGCACGGTGGCAGAAATTTATCAATAAATGAAGCAGATATTGTGGAAATGAACTACTAAAAATATTATTTTCTTAAAAAAATTGACTTTCAAACGATGTCTCTTTGCTCGGAACGGAGGGTTTATGTACACGAAATTGTAGGCCGGAAAAAACGGACCAGACAAAAATTAAATTGATTAAGTTAATTACGATAACAGTTAAAAAAATTCAAATTACAAAACTTACGATTTTTTTTTAATTTGTATACGAAATTACGGGTCGGAAAAAAATTAAATTGATTAAGTTAATTACAATAACAATTAAAAAGAAAAAAAATACAAATACAAATTTTCGCAACCATAAAACTGTAAAACCGTAAAATATTAACTGTAAAACCGTAATATCTCAGTAAAAGAGTAACTAAATTTCGCAAATAACTGTAAACAGTCTTGTAAACTTGGTAAAACAGTAAACTTGGTGAACCGTCCTATAACGGATGTCGCACATGTGAAGATAAGTTTTAATCATAACCGTATAATCTTGATAAAAACAAGTAAATCTCGGCCCGGCTTTTATCTTTTGTCAATTGTAAGTGTGTCACTGAGCTCTATTGTATTAACTGTAAAATATTAACTGTAAAATATTAAATGTAAAATAATAACTATAAACCGTCTTGTAAACCGTAATATCTTAATAATTTTCACAGTAATAAAATAGGGATGAAAAAAAAACATGATAAAAACGGTTGAGATTGTGAGATTAAACGTGACAGAGAGACATTCTTTATATTTCATATATATCAATACTAGATTTTCGTGCCTGTGCCTATGGCACGGTGCCAGTTTATCTAATTTCGTCAATTGAAATGCCAACGTCTAAATAGAAGGTGTGATTTAAAAAAAATGTTATAGTTAAGGGGTACATTACTTCAAGTGATAGTTGAGAAGCGCTATTCGAACTCGACATATAGTTAAGGGGGGTTATTTGTAAGGAGTTATATGTAACTGACCTATGAACGTTTGATTTTGCGGTGAAATCAACTCACATGCCCAGATAGTCTCAGTCAATTAAATGAGCTCTATTGTGAGATTATATTAATATAAGGTTGATATTTTGTAAGGGGTAATGATTTCGAAGATTAATCTCAGAGTGTGACTGCTCATAATATTAATTGTAGGGGGTGACTTTGTAATAGGAGGGTGAGAGAAAATATAAATTTAAAAGTGGATAACTACTCTCACAAATGTGAATGTGAGAGTGAATCTCAACCATTAAATTTTTTAAAATAATTTAATCTTAACCTCTAAATAGTTTTAGTCAATTACATATATGTGAAAATTAGTTATATTGTAATATAGATTGCTTTATTCTCCTAAATGTAGATAACTAAATATAGTTTCAATAGTTATTGTATTTGGTCCATCTCATGAAAAGAAGAAACTATTAGTTATTTACTTGTTAAGGTCAAAGTCATTAATAAATTCTGACGTCTATTCTAGAAAGTGATTGACCGACTCATTTAGTCATTGTTTTATTGAATTTTTAATTAAATTGCTAATACGGTGTTTTTTTAGAAGGTGTCAAGTTGACTCTTATAATCATTGTTTTATTGAATTTCTAACTGAATATAACGTAAGATATTTAGTCAAGTATCTTTGTCTTTAGGTAAGTTTTACGAAATCAAATTGCTTTATGTGGTTTCCTTGTTTGCGCAAAATCAATATTTGTTATAAAGCTTAAAGAAGAGAAGATTTTCGAATTGATGCCACCGGAAAAAAGATTGTAATTGAGGAAGAAAAGGAATGGAAAATGTACTAATTTTCTAATAGCAGTATCATGAAACATGAGCTAGTGGGGTCTCTGGGGTAGTAGCCTAGTAGGCATGTGAATTGAATCTATCAGCCTATCATACCTTGTTACTGATTTACTTCTCACTCTCCCTCTCTTTTACACAAAAAATTTACTCCCCACCCGTCCTAAATAATCGCATAATTGATCCGACGATAGCTTATATAAAAACAATTGACTTTATTATTTATATTAGTTTAATATGTATTTTCTTTTAAAGTTCATGTGTACGTGGCCCATAATTAAAGTAAAGTGAAAAAATAAGGATAAAGTGGTAAAAGTGATATTCTACAAAGGTAAGTTTTAAAGTTGATAATTATTTTGGGATGAACGAAAAATAAAAGGATGACGATAATTTAGGGACGGAGGGAGTACATGTTTGGAAACGTTTGAATTGAAGCTATCAGCCTATAATACCTTGCTATCGAGCTCGTTCGTGCAGCAAATGCGGCGTTTTAAAAATATAGTTTTTTAAATGTAATATTTTTAAAACGTAGCATTTTCAAAACATAATTTTTTTCTTGTAAACATGTGTTTGGAAAACTATTTCAAAACACTATTTTTATAAACAAAATAGTTGTAAATGCAACATATTTTTAAAATCCGCACATTTTAAAACGCAAGCGTTTGCATTGAAACACTTTGAAAGAGAAAACGATGTATTTTTACTAGTGTTTTTGTAACGCCTCGAGCTCGAAAGCCCGGCTTCACTACGCCAGCCTGCACACCGGCCCACCGAGCACGCACACCTTGGGTCATCGCCCACCATGGCCGACCCAAAAGTCCATGTATAATGTTGGTGCCCAAAAGTTGTAGCGCATGACTACCTTATAAATCAAACACAAGTTCCACATCTACCCGATGTGGGATTGAGGTTATTACAATCTCCCCCACACAAATCCTTGGCGTCCTCGTCAAGGCCGAATCGCACTCGGCGTGTAGGATTCAAGAGGTGGCTCGTGACGGGGATCAAGACGTGGCTCACACCTTTTTGCGGTGTAGCACTTTGGCCCATAAAGCACAAGACTTTGAAAATTCCCACATTCACGGAACCCGCTCGATACCATTTGTAACGACTCGAGCCCAAGAGCCCTGGTCGCTACGTGTAACTCATACAACGGCCCACGAGCACGCAAACATCTTGAATCATCAAGCCCACCACAGGACCAAAGTCCATGGATGATGTTGGTAAGTGGCGCATGACTAACTTATAAATCAAACACAAGTTCCACATCTAGATGTGGGATTGAAGTTATTACAGATTTTGGTCAAAACGCCTCCACCAAACAAACTCTAAGTCAAAACTTAGTTAATTAGTATTTTCTTCATCCTAGCGGTGCCCAATTATACGTCCTATGTTTCGGGTAAATAGTTAACAATTCTATTTTAAGTTGTTTCATTTAAAAAGTTCATTTTCAAAAATTAAGGAATAAAAATATCGATTTATTACTAATTAATAAGCTACTAAAAATGTTATTTTCTTAAAAAGTTTGACTTTGAACTCTTTACCCGAAACGAAGGAAATATCTTATTTAGCATTTGTGGAGGTAATAGTTATCTTTTGTAATGGGAACAAACATTCTCTTTCTCAGCATCGTAAGCTTCTTGATAGCAATGAGCATTGTTAAGGAAAAATGATTAATTCGGGGAAGAGCTATTTTATGGTTTCGAGTAATGTTTCTGCTGCTAGGACTGCTACTATTAGTAAAATGTAGGCCAAAATCAATTCTTGGATGGATGCTTTTCTTACTCAAGCTGGAAAGGTGACTCTTATCAATTATGTTTTGCATTCGATCCTGAGGCAGCCTGTTTGGAGCTTGGTCAGGTTACAGTTGAGTCCATTAGCAATTATGGCATTTTCTTATCGGATAATCCGGACTCTGCTGCTTGGAATATCTCGGGCGAGGCAACTTCTGTCTTCTGCTAGGCAGCTTTCTCGGTGTAAATGGCCTTCGTTGGGTTCTGCTAAATTTATCTAACATTTTCAAGTCTTTTTTGTCAAGTCTTTGGCCGTACACACTTCCCATTGACGTAAAGGGGTTCAGCTGGCGTCTCGCTGCTCTTACTGCCCTGTGGGATATAGTGAGACTCATCTTCACGTTTTTATGGACAGCCCAATGGCTCGTTATGTTTGGTCTACTTTTAATGCTTTGCTTGGTGGTTTGCGAAAACTATTTCCACTTTGCATATCATTACCCCTTCGATAATTCTTTGGGAGCTTTGGAAATAGAGGAACTCGATCGAGTTTGCATGAGGGCATTCGTTGTCCTTGTTGGGTGATTATTGATCGGATTAAGAATTCTCTTGCCTCTATTCTAAAAGGTGCGAGTCTTACTCAGTTCTGTGGATTCTTGGAACTCTTTATTGTCTTCTCAATTAGGCGAATTTCTAATAAGAAGATTTATTCGATCAGTTGGTCTACACCTCCCACTGGCATTTATAAACTTAACACCAATGGTGCTTGTAGGGGTTTCCCCTTTCTCAGCCTTTTATGGGACTTCATCTAGTTTTAATGTCGTGCCCTTCTTCAAGGGATTCGCTGGTTAATTGCAGGTAAAGGGTATAAGGGGGGCTATTGTGGAAATAGACTCTAAAAGTTTGGTGGATTGTATTCTGAGTGTTTCTCAGCCTCCTTGGCAAACCATGGATGTGATCAGGCGGGTGGAGCTTTATTTGAGTCTTATCTTGCTTGCCGCCTTCTAGAATCGGGGTCTTAGAGCATTTCCACCGTGCCCCCAAATCCTTGATTTGGGGGTTTGGTCCCTTAACTCCAACCATAGGGTCCCATACCCCAAACCCAATCCCAAATTTGGGGGTCGCTACGATTACCCCAAATTTGGGGTTCCATCAACTACCCCAAATTTGGGGTTGGTAGGTCCCATGCCATTAAATTAATTTTTAATAATTATATAATTGTTAAAATTATTTATAATATTATATTTTTTTATTTAAATGAATTAAAAATTAATAAATACCTAATACTAGATAATATAAATTAGATAACATTTTTAATTCAATAATTTTATAACTTTTTTTTCTATTATTAAGTATTTTAAATTATTGAACATTTTAATTCAATAATTTATAACATTTTTTTATTATTTGTAGATTTCGTTTACAAATAAATAAATAAATTATTATTATACTAATTATAGAACACCAATTTCACATTTAAACTAAAAAATACATACATATTAAAATTTAAAATTATTAGAACATTTATAAACTTAAAAGTGCATATATTAACACAAATTTGAAAAACACTGATACATAACTTAAAAAAAATACTTAACATAAAAAAAAGACATAAGTTCAAAAAAAAAGCCGACAAATAACTTAAAAAGACATACAATCTAAAAATATGACCACCAAAAACTTAAAATAACATTACTAAACATTAATAATATTATAAACAAGACAATAGCTAATATTCTAGGAGATGACTTGTTGGTAGACCAAAATTAAATTGATCGAAAACGTATGAAGGCCGTTGAGATCCCCGCCATTTTGGGATCTTCATCCTCCTTCATCCTCATCTATTGAATTGAGATCCTTCTCCTTGACATGGAAATGATTGAAAACTCTGACGTTGACTTCTTCTTTGTATAATTTTTAATTGTTCACCGCGAAAAAAATTCATGCATGATCGGATCGGGTATAGAATTCAAACCTTTGAATAGTATTTTATTTTCTTCCCTTTGTTTACGAATTTCATTACCAACCTTCAATTGCTCAAAAAGTTCTTTGTTCTGATGAATTATTTTTGACACATCTTCTTCTTTTTTCCTTTCTTTTTGCTTGCTTTATCCCAATAGGTCGCTTGGTTGAAGTATCGCTATCGTCATCGGTGATATTAATATTAAATGAAGACATGGGTGGAGATGCAAATTGAGAGAATTCTACATCAGCTGTTGGTGACTGAGATGAACTAATATTGGTACATTTCGTTGTTGCCGTTGCAATGTTATCATTGCCAAATTTCTCAATGTCTTTGACAATGTTCCACACGTGATCATATTTGAAGCCTTTTCGGTATTTTCCATATTCTGTTAACAATATTTTAGCACGATCTAGCTGGAAAAACAAAAAAAAACATTAAATTATATAATGTTAGATATCTATAACAAAATGTGACATCTACTTACAATATCTGCTTGAGAAGCTCCACTTGGATGCAAGTGTTCGATCTGTCGTACGCAACCCTTTAATTTGGATACTGAACTAGTGATTGGATTAATTCTTTTTTGTAAAGATTTACTCGAGCGACATGGGTTCACAAACTTTGGATCCTTGCGAAATTCTTTATCAATTCTATCCAAAAACTTTTCTTTCGATTGGTTGATTCCTATGATTGGATTTTGAGAGACGTCAAGATAAACATGACATAACTGTATATCTTCTTCAATTGAAAATAATACTAATCGGAAAGTTGAACTCATTTTTTTCAAGACTAAAGAAAGCAAAGCAAAAATGGGATGCTTTCGTTCAATCTATTGTATCCCATTTATATAGTTCGAAATAAGAAGATAATATCAGATTACTCAAAATCTAATCCAACGGAAGACATTACGATAAGATTGATTCAATGGATGAGATGCCTGCAATGTCATGTCCCATCAGCTCGGATAATTGAAAAATGTGATTGCGCCGAAAGCTGAAGATATTGTCGGGTGTGCATTGTCATGTTCCATCATTTCAGATAATTGAAAATTGTGATTGCACCGAAAGCTGAAGATATTGTCGGGTGTGCATGGTCATGTTCCATCAGCTCAGATAATTGAAAAATGTGATTGCAACGAAAGTTTAAGATATTGTCGGGTGTGCATTGTCATGTCCCATTATCTGCCATGTTGAAAAATGTGTAGATAAGATTGGATTACACAAAATCTGATCCAACGTTTGACATGAGGATGAGATCGATTCAACGGATGAATCGATTCTACGGATGACATATATTATAAATATGTTATATGCGGATTGGAAACAATTCAATCAACTTATCTTTTATCAAAAAATGAATTACAACATTTGAAGTCCATGAAATTTATCAGATTCAAGCTCGGATGATGATGATTGGGAGGTGATTGCTCAAGCCATTTCTAACAACAATCAAGTCATCCTCAACTATCTTAATGAAGAAAACAACAAAGGTAGATTTCAAGGCTCAGTTCCTGGTCACATAGTAATCAATCGTGATCGAGAAGTTGCTGCCCGTAATCTATTCAATGATTACTTTGCAGAAAATCCTATATTTCCTGATGTGTATTTTCGTAGAAGATTTCGAATGAGAAGGGATTTATTCCTCCTTATTCTTAATGCTGTCAGTTCTCATGATGACTATTTCAATATGAAAAGAGATGCGAGTGGACAACTTGGCTTGTCAAGTTTTCAGAAAGCACCAGTTGTATTTCGAATTTTGGCATACGGTTCACCTGCAGATGCTACTGATGAGTATGTAAAAATTGGGGAATCAACTGCTATCGAAAGTTTGAAAAGATTTTGTCGTGCTATTATCGAGATATTTGGAGAGCAGTATCTACGATCTCCTAATTCTAACAATATTTCCAGACTTCTCCATATTGGGGAACGTCGAGGATTTTCTAGTATGTTTGGTAGTTTAGATTGCATGCACTGGAAGTGGAAAAATTGCCCAGCAGCATGGGCAGGACAATATGCTGGTCGTAGTGACTCTCCAACAATTATTCTCGAAGATGTAGCTGATTATGATCTTTGGATATGACATGCGCATTTTGGTTTACCTGGATCGAACAATGATATCAATGTACTAGAGTCTTCCAACCTTTTTGCTAATCTTTCTCAAGGTATTGCTCCTCCTGCTCATTATGTTGTTTGAGGAAAAAGTTATAACATGGGCTACTATTTAGCTGATGGCATATACCCAAAATGGGCTACACTTATTTAAACTGTCAAGGATTCACGAGGTCCAAAGAAGAAATTATTTGCAATGAAACAAGAAGCTTGTAGAAAAGATGTTGAACGAGCATTTGGAGTACTCAAATCACGATTTGCCATTACTAGTGGACCAATACGTTATTGACAAAAAAATGTTTTACATGATATAATTAATGACTGCATGCATTATTATGCATAATATGATAATTGAAGATGAACGTGATATGAGTGCACCAATTGAAGAACAAGATGAAGTGACGGCTCCAACTGTTGAGGTAGTAGACGATAATACTCGATTTCAAGAGTTTCTTCCTCGATATAAAAAAATCAAGGATAAAGAGGCTCACATTGAACTTCGCAATGCTTTAATTGAACATTTTTTGGAACAATTCAGTAATTATGAGAATTAGAGTAAAATATTATGTACTTTTTTCTATGAGTATTTTTGCAATTGTTGTTGTTGTAAGATTTTTGTTATATTTTGTATTGATTGTAATATTTTTTATGGTATTTTCAAGTACTTGTATCTTTATTAAATTATATTTCTTCAATTTAGTTAAAAATTACTAATTTTTAAATATTTTTAATAACGTAACTATAACTATTAAATATACTAAAATTATTAATTGTGTAATCTTAATAATTATTTTTTAAAAGGTTAATAGCAAATTAATATACATGTTGATAAATAAAGTAAAATAAATAAAAATAGAATATGCTAAGGAATATTCTATTTGGGGTGAGATTTGTGGGTTGTGGGTTGGAGTTGAAATAGTGTTTGATGCTGAAATGGACCAAATTTGGGGTAAAATCTGACCAAATTTGGGATTGATGGTTGGAGATGGCTAATAGTGAATCCAAGATGGGTTTTGCGGGTAAAACGAGCCCGGACTGGAATAAAATCCGGGTGAATTTGCAGTGGGTTTGGAGATCAGGTTGAAATCTCGCATTTTTGATAGCCCATTGAAGAAATTGAGTGAGATTTTTGGTTGGTTTTGGGTGATTTGGAGGATTCGCTGAAACAAAGATGGATTTAGTTCGGACGAAAGGTTGAAGGTTCGAAGGAGTTGAGGCCAGTTGTGTCTTTGCAAGAGAATAGATGAGATTTGATGGACTAGTTGGTTCTGTTTGATTTCGGCTCTCCAATTGATAGTTGTGGGTCTTCGTGATGTTGATTTTCCTGCGGTGTAAACTGCTTTGGCGAAGAGATTGGTTTTTCATGGAGATCGAGCTCTGATACATCTGGATGGATGGGGGATGAAGACGATGCGAAGAATACGGAGTGGGTGGACCCACAAAAGCCTCTTTTTCCCTAAGAAAGTGACGGAGACAAATCAAGCTCAAAGACCATTTTTTAACCCTCCATTTAACACAAGGGTACTTTGAATTTTTTTTAAATAAAATTAGACACAAATGTAATGTTAAGTGGTTGGGGAGAATCTAGAAACAAAACCTAATATGTAGGATCAAATTATTTATTTTTTAAATTATAGGACCAAACAAAAATTTTGAAGCAAGTTGAAGAATCAAATAATTATTTAAATCAAAACTTATCTTAATTTGGAATGACAGGGATCTTGAACAACTAGAATTTTATAAAAACTTATGGAGATATGAATGCATTTAAATGTGAAATAGAAGATGAGAATGACGTAAGGATAATTTTTTATGCTCTTTGGGCATTTACTATATTAAGTAATCCTCACAATTTAGACTCATTATCCATAAACCCGATTATCCAATTCAAACCACTAATTACCTAACTCGTATTAAAATGTAGGTGGAAATTCAAGCCGGTCTCCTTTCAATAATTTTCAATCTCTACGGTATTTTTTTTTAAACCGGAAAAAGACACTTTTAGGGCAAAAAAAGTTGATTATACCATTAGTGAAAGGAAAACATTCATGCATTAGAGGCACACGGTGCATCGCAAATCCAAAGTCAATGCATCGTAGTTTAGGCATGCATTGCATCAGGCACATGGTGCATTGCAAATCCAAAGTTGGTGCATCGCAATTCAGGGTGCGGCGCATTACAAAACCAAAATCGGTGCATCGCAAATCTAAAGTTGGTGCATCGTAATTCAAGCATGCAGTACTGTACAATTCTTACTTGATTGATTGCAAACTTTCCTCCATCATTGGAAATTTATCATGTTGCCTCATTATCATCTTCGAATATGCATATATAGAGTACTTGTTTTGGAGTATAAACACATTTCTGCAACTAAGAAGAATAGAATATCACCAGGTAAAGTACTATATCAAATGAAAATCGTAATCAAAGTATTCAAACAATTAATGAAAGGAATGAAAATAAAAATCATAATTACACTATTCAAACAAATCAAAGGAAAATCACTAGCACAATAGCATATCAAATGAAAATTGTAATTACAGTATTCAAATAAATCAAAGGAAAATCACTAGCACAGTAGTGCAAATTCATAATTCCAATTTTTGCTTCAGAAATCCAATTATGCATCAGGATTTTCTGCATCGTAAATCCAATGCGTGCTTCGCGAAATCCAATTTGTGCATCGGAATTTACTTTGATATTTTAATACCAAATTCATGCATCACAATTCCAAAATAGCTACATCGCAAACCAAAACGATACATTCTAATACAAATTGATAGGGAGTGATAAAAAATGGGTGTTGAAATTGTTGAAGGTGTGATCATTGAAGAAGACTTGGAATTGAGGTGTTTAATCTCGTCCTTGGCTTCTATACTTGAGCCCCACATAATCGATAATGTTTTGTAACTTGACTTTAGAATCCTAGAGAGGAAGGGGACCTAACAGCAGATTCCCCATGTGCCTATAAAGATGCTCGAGCATTCCTCTTTCATATCCATATCTCGAAGAGCTCGATTCTTCGATTACATACATGAGAGAGAGTTTTCCTTTTCCGATTGTCTTATTGTAAAAGTGGGAGACAAAGAGGGAGATGTAATGGTCGGAGACGGAGATCTCAAGAAGAGGAAGACGAAGATTGTGCATTATTGAAACAAATTTATAAAAGTGGACTTATGCAATTGGAAAAAAAGTACTTAAGCGATTAAATATCTGAAAAAATGGACCAGCCTCCAATTTAATAACTGGAAAAATGGACCAGCCTTCAATTTATCCTACAATGAATTTAAATTGGTTACCCAACTTAATCCAAACCATAGAGTTCCAACTCATCGTGCATGGGGGAGTCAACTAAAGTAAGCGAGGAGATATCAGAGGAAGGCTTTGTTCAAAGTTCAAACACAAGAGCAGCTATTATACTGATAAATCACAAGGAGAGAAGATTAGTTAAACGCTTGGGAGAGATACGAAATTATACTAATAAATCAATTACGAAAAAATAATTTGTAGCCCAATTTCACCAACTTTCAGCTATGAAAAAGCCATTTTTCGACCAAGTGATTACCCCATTTACCCCCTAAAACCACGTAATTTATGGGTCATCACTTCCCCACTTAAACTTTGATTCCATAGTATCTGATTACCTCTATCACGAATATGTTACTAGAGTATGATCGATTTCCACCGCAATCCGAGTAACTCAAATTCTAATACTTCAATGGAGAAGAGACCACTACTTGCAGTTTAATTGGAGAGTGAGACCCTCGTGGTGAAAAGGTTGATCCTTTTTTTCTTAATCACAATAACATCTCCAACTTTCCCTTCATTTTTTCCAACTCTTTGATGACGCAGACACATGCAGTGCACTTTTCAAACCCTTCATCAGCCTTCGCCCAAAATTCCCTCTTGGAACCGGAATCCCATTGCCCGACTCACTGGACCAAGACAGTCCACTCGACTTCTCTTCCAAAGTGGTTTTAACATCACCAAGACTTCCTGAAGAAACAGATCCTCTTTGCCCTCTCTCCACCTTCCTCTCAGAACCAAACCGAAAACTCTCAGACTTGCCGGAAACCAATGCATTTTGCACACTTTCTGAATCATTCAATAGCCTTCTCATCCCACTCAGCTCTTTCTCCAGGCTTTGAATGCGTGCGCTCGTGGCATCCATGTTGGCCTTCATGTGGGCCACTTGGCGGAGTGTCGCCTCACGTTGGAGAATGGTGCCGAGAGTGACGGTGGACTCATCGTCTTCACTTTTCTGGTGCCGATGCTGGTGCTTTCTAGTGCTGTTTTGCTGGTTATGAGCTGCAGAGAAGACGGAGCGCCGGGTATTGAGTTGTTCAATAAACATGGCTTGGACTATAAATCTGAGTGGCATTCTAGGATTTTGGACTGCGTGCATTAGAAATTGAGGAGAGAGATTGGTACAGTCTATGTAATTGCATATTCTGCTTTTTTTCTCCTCTGTAATCTTCCCATTATGTTCCTGCATAATAATTTCTTGTTTTCAGTTTCCTTTGAGAATAAAAATAAAAAACTCTTGTGCTAAAACCATAAAATGAGATACAAAATGTTGGTCTTACCTTGAGATACAGGTCAATGATTCTATATAGAAGGTCATGATGATTACTACTGGTAAACCCTCCGTGCATAGACTTGACAACCAATTGAAAGTCCTCCGGGGCTAACATTTTAACTTCATCCAAGCAATTTATAATGTCGGCACTGCCCTTCATCAAACTCAAAGCCTCAATACATCTGCTCAACAGTGACGCCATCGTTTCTGCCTCAGGCAACAGCGACAGGCACGAGCGAAGCACTGTTGACGCATAGTCAGGGTTAACAGCGACTGTGCGGTCAAAGTAAGCTTCCGTCTTCTGCCGCAAGTTATCGTCATTAATGTCATTGACCTCCGTCATTTCTAGCAACTCTGCTGCAGTTCGCAGGGTTGCGATGTTAAACGGGGTTATAAAGAGATGGCTGCCATAACAGAAATCAGCTACGAGGGTAAACGTATCTGCAGTTATTTTTAACGGTGGGGAAAGGGTAATTCGGGATGAATTTGACATCTGCCGCTTTAAATATCCACTCCTTGAAGCCAGAGGATCCTATGTGAAAAAAAAATGTAAAATTAGGGGAATGACACCTAGGCATTTGCTGGGATCATTTGTTTCAACTTTCAACTACTAGTTTGTTCTTTGGGACAAACGTATTTATTTTTGTTACAGTACGTACATTTTATTTTTAATTTTTTTTAAAAAATAGCAGTGATCCAAAGCTAAGTTTTTGCATTAATAACGAAATGCACAGCTTTGAGCTTTTGCATTCATAAGGAAATGTACAGTTGATACCACAATGGTGTAAGGTGCAGTAAATAGTAAATACACAAAGCCCAACAGGGAAAAGGGGATTTCTATTACCATAATCATAATCTAAACAAACTCAAAACCATTTTTCCCAAGACAAAGTAAAATCTCTGTTCTTTTACAATAGGCCAGAAGAGTCTATTATTCTATTATTAATGGATCAAAACTCAAGTGAACTAGCTTCGCCTAGTATCTCTGTACAAGCCTAGTGTCTCATGCATCAATCAAAGACACAAAAAGAATCAGTTGTTTTCCTGGGAAATCAAGGTGACTAAATTAGAAATGTATGTCCTCCGAGAAGAAGAATAATTCATTTATTTGCATAATTAAACACAATAATATATCTTTACTAATTTTCCAGAAAATAAAATCTACTGTTACTGTGAAGGAGAAAAATAAAATATACCTTGTGCAAATGAAAACATGATTTCTGAATAAGTATCAAAACGTCCGGTTCGCATCCCGTAGCTAGAGACCTAATCCATCATTAAAAAAAAAAACAGAGTATTCAAAACTAGTACGAGGTTTAATTAAATTGATGACTCAACTCGACTCGACTCAACCCAATTACTTATATTTACAAATGAAAACATATATAATAAATAAAATTACCATGCCTCTACTTTGGAATGAAGAGGTGTAGAAGAGGAGGAGAGAGAAGGGGAAGGGGAAGGGGAAGGGATGGAAGTGTAATCTTCATGTTCTTCTTCATAGATAGTTTCCACCATCCCCAGATTTTCCCAACACCTTCTTCCTTCCATGGGCAAGGATTTTGATTTCTCTAGCTCTTGAGTCTTGAGTCTTGTGAGAAAAATAAATCAGTTACCCAAATATTAATATTTGAAGCCGTTTGATGCTATCTCTCTCTAGGGTTTTGGGAGAGAGAGAGAGAGAGAGAGAATTCTATTCTCTTGCTAGTTTTTATGATATGGTAGGTGCATTCAAGGCTACCATGTGATAACCATAAATGCTATTGCCTTTTGGAAGAACAATGCTATATTTAAATTCAAATTCTTTTACGTTCAGCTCTGGATTTTCTTTTGGTTAGCAATCTAATTGGCGGTTTCCTTAAATGGAATTCACGAATCACGACATTTTGTATTTAACTTCTTCCCAGATTTGGTCTTGGTTGGTGAATTTGGTTATCTAATTCTTACATACCGTGTCACAATTAAATAAATTATTCATAATAAGATCATGATTTTTATTATTGTTTGAGACTCAAGGATGAATAAGTAACGTGAATAGGAGGAAACTTTTTAATTTTCTTTGGTTTCTTAAAGTAAGACTCCGTTTGTTTCACGGAAAATGACATTCGAAAAATATTTTCATCATTTTTCGGTGTTTGGTAACCTTAGAAAAATGTTGTCAATGTAAAATGTTTTCCGACTCAACGGAAAATGAAGACTTTTTTTTTCTTCTGGAAAATGACTTAGGGATTCATTTTCTGTAAGCCATTTTCTAAATGTTCGGCCACACTCCACCCCCTTTCACAATTGCACATATTTACTTACATACACAATATATCACTCAATAAATAAATTGTTTAGAAATATAAATTAAGTTTGTGCACACTATTTATAAATTATAATTTTAATAAATACTCACTACGTCCTAAAATTAATATCAACTATATTATTTAGGGACATCCAAAACATTGTCAATTTTCTATTTTAAAACATTTTTTTTCATATCAATTATAAAAAAATTTATTTGTAATTGTGAGATTGAAAAAAAATATATCTTGATTTAACACCACTAATGATAAATTAAGGGTTACTAAATAAAAATTACTTAAAGTTCAACACTATTTTAGAATATTTTTTTGTATTTATTCATATATAGTTTTTTGTAGCATTTTCCAGGGACATCCTAAACATTGTCCATTTTCTATTTTAAAACGTTTTTTTTATATCAATTATCAAATTTTTTATTTGCAATTGTGAGATTAAAAAAAGATGGATCTTATTAATTTAACACAACTAATGATAAATTGGGGGCTACTAAAGAAAAATTACTTAAAGTTCAATACTATCTTATATTCAATATGTGCATTAATATAAAAACATATTTTTTGTATTTATTCATTTATTTTTTTCCGTATGTTTGCCAAGCACCCGTAAATGTTTTCTGGCATATTTTCAAAAGATTTACCAAATACCTGAAAATGAAATCTTTTCATTTTCCAAAAATCATTTTCCAGAAATCATTTTCTGGAAATGATTTTCCGTTCAACAAACGGAGCCTAAGCTTGAAAGCATAACACTAGTTTTTGAGATCCAGTTCTTCAATAAAAACAGTAGACAAAATCTTAGGAAAGATCATCTTACGAGTATTTTGGTTAAGATGAATCTCCCTGATTGTACTCCAAAAATCACACTTCCTCATAATCTAATCTAGCAAGTGGAAGAAATTTATATACATATAATGACAATGGTCAATTTATCCCTCTAAAATCTAACTTTTGAATTATTAATTTTGAGTTACTATTTCACTATTTCTCTCTCCTATCTTCTCCCTATTTTCTCTCTTTCACTTTCTCTCTCCCGTCTCCTCACTATTTTCTCTGTCATCATCACCATCTTCTCTCTTTTAATTATATTTAAACATTTTTCTCTCTTTAAGCATAAAAAATAGTAGCAAAACAAAAATAATAGTTCCGGAATCAAGAAAACAAAAATATAAGAGAAGGTTACTAAAATAAAATATAATTTATGGAACAAGTCACTATAAAAATAAAAGTTATAGAATCAACAAAACAAAAAATAATTTAATGCGGAGATTAATAAAATAAAATAATTTACAGAATAAAAGTTATATATATATATATATGTAAAACAAAAATACGTTAGTAAAATAAAAATACTTGAAGGAACAAAAATAATAGTTACAGAGTCAATATAACAAAAACAATTTAAACTGAGGTTACTAAAATAATAAAAATAATTTACGGAACAAAAGTTTTCAGTAAAACTAATTCTTAAAAATAAAACAAAAATAATAGTTACGAAGTCAATAAAATAAAAAATATAATGGAAGTTAGTAAAATCAAAATAATTTACGTAATAAAAATAGTAGTTAATGGTAAAAATAATTTCGTTATTTTGATTTTCATTTATTTTCTTATCAGAAATTCCTTTATTCCTAAAATACAAATATAATTTAATAAAAGTAACCATTCAAAATGAATAGCTTATTTGAGTTCAGATTCTATTTGCAGGGCGGAAATAATACAAATTTATTCGAAAACATTCATTCTACAAAGTTTTTGAATAGTGTAAAGTGTTCGGGGTTGCCAGGCCATGGATTGATACTTTTAATTGGTGTTCCAGTAATACTATTGAGAAATATTGATCATGCTACATGCATGGTTGTGCAATAGAACAAGACTAATCATCATAAATCTTGGGGATCAAATTGTTGAAACAATTTTTTTGAAAGGAAGTAATGTTGGAGAAAATGTTTTTATCTTAAAATTGTCATTAACTCCCTTCGATGTAGACCCTAAGGGTTGACTCAGTGGTAGATTTGAGATTTTATAAAATGTGAGGTCTTAGATTCGATCACTTCTCATGCTCTCTTAGGGGAAAGGTCTACAAAAAAAACTTTAAAAATAAAATAAAATAAAAAACTCCATCAGATATAAAAATGACTTTCAAATTACAGAGAAGACCATTTTCATTATTGATATCATATGCAATGACAATTAACAAGTATCAAAGTCAATAATTGAATGCATGTCTCTTCTTGAAGAATAAAGTACTTAGCCACGAGCAGTTATATCTCGCAGTTTGTAGAATAATAAAATGTTTTGATTTGAAGATATTGATATGTGCGGTGAAGATGAAAAATCAACTAATAAAACAATAAATGTTGTGTATAAGAAATTTTTTTAGAATCTATAATGATTAGTGATATACTGACATGTATTTGTTAATAAACCGATTCTTCTTATATTTATTTTTTAAGATTTTTTTATCCTCTTTATTTTATTTATGTATAATTTAGTTGAAAAAGAAGAATGACGTGTGTTTAACGCACGACTTAAAAAAAAACTAGATAGACTAATAATGTGAAAGAAAACTCTAATTATTCGTCTTTTGAGAAGATCACATTAATGATATTAATATAGTAATTGATTAACTGTAAATATATCTTAAGAATACCATCAAGTTTATTAAAACTCATTTTATCAATATCATAAGCTTTTTTAATAGCACAAATTTTGACATTAAATTTTTCAGGAAAAATACGCACAATCTTGCTAACAAGACGTTTATTGGTGATAGGATTACCTAATGTAAAAGCAGAATCAGACATATCAAGCAATCTACCATAATACGACATAATATCTTTAGTTTTATTCATTGTAGTGTTCTCAAACTGAGTTGTAAGCAGTCTGTGTTTGGAAGCACGAACACTAGCAGATCCTTCACATAAGATTTGAAGGGCCTCTCACAAATCTTTAGATGAGTCATAATTAGCAATAACCCTAAAGGTATTTGCATCTAAGGCTTTGTATATGGTCGAAAGAGCCTTGGAATTAAAAAAAGTTGTGGTTCTATCTTCATTAAACCAATTTACTTCTTAGTGTTTTTAACATCACCGTCATTATCTGTGGTATTAGGTGGAGTCCTACCATTCAAAACAACAAGCCATGCTCTTTCATCAATTGATTTGATGAAGATACGCATCTTAACTTTCTAAATTGAATAATTCACATTAGTCAAAGTAAGAGGTCGAATAACATTCTCATATTGAGAATCCATCATGGCTACAACCAGAATCTTCTTTTAATGTCGTCAAGAGGAAACTCTGATACCAATTGAGGGATCAACAGTAGCTAGGATTCAACAGAAACTGTCAATGCAACAAGTAAAACGGCTGCATCAGCACGTGCATTGTAAAACCCTAGTTTATTGCTTGCTTGTTTATTGCATGAGTTCATACATTAATAATGATCATTAGTATGTTAACTTAGCTCACTTATATGTTTAAAGTCGATAGCACGTTCATTGACGTCGTTTGAGGTGCTCGTTTGCACCTTTCCTTCACGAGTTGCTTTGGAACTCGGGTTTGTGTTTTATGTTGTAAACACTTGGATTAATGTTAGAAACCACTCATAACATCATTAACACGCTTTAGATGTTGGTTGAATGCTAGTTGCATCGTCGGTTTGATTGCTAGTTGCATCGTCGGTTTGATTGCTAGTTTGATTCGAGCGTTAACCCTTCTTCGTTTAACCTTTTCGGTTGTCGTTCGGGAGTGATCTTCCTAAGTTCTTAGCCTTGTTTGAGTGAGGTTTGATCATTGATTTGCTTTGGTTATTGTTTAGAGGTGTTTAGGGTTGAATTCTAGACCATTTCGGGCTTTGGAGGACTTGAGGGTGCAAGGGGGAGAGGCCTAGAACTTGCGAGGGGGTAAAATGCAATAATAAAAGTGTGTCAGAGTGATGCGGTCGCATCACTCATGACCCATGCGACCGCAAGGGTCCTGTTGACAGCTTACGGGAATTTTTGACTTCTCTCCAATTTGTCCAACCAAACCCCACCCAAACCCAACCTAACCCACCCTAAACCACCCTAGTTCGTCCTACACATCCTCTCATGCATGCTTGACAAGTTTCAAGTGGTTTGGATGCATGTACAACACTTGGCAAGGAAAGACCTCCAACATGCACTCACATGCATTGGACACCCCACTTCAGCCATTGCATGTCCAATACCTCCACTAAACCCACCATAATCAGTCTTCATCTTCCAAATTCGTGGCTGAACATTTCTTGAGAGTTATAGAGAGTTTATACAAGCTTCTTGAGTGATCAACAATGGTGGCCAAGCTTTGAAGAAGCCATTTCCAAAACCGATCGGTAGAAGTGAAGAGGAGAGCAAGGAGAACACATACCCAACCTTGCATGGACGTTTTTGTACAACTTGTAGGACTTGTTTAAGGTAAGTTACAACATCTCTTCTTATTTCTTTTAGCCTCATTGACCCTAGGGAAAACAATCTTGCTATATGAGGTCAATGAGAGCACTTAGGACTTTGTAGAGATGCCATGTTCTAGATTATGTTATGTGATGAATTTGGGTTGTATGAACAGATTATAGACCTATCATAAACCATGATTTTAATGTCATTTAGGGTAGTAATGTATGATAGATCATGCTACTTTGTTGTTTAAGTGTTGAGAGCATATTGGATGAGATAGTTAGGCTTGTAGAGATGCCATGATCACGTATATGCTAAATGATGTATTTTGGGTTGTGTAAACAGATTATAATCAGGTTGTAAATCATGATTTTAATGTTATTTAAGTGTGATAATGTATGACAAATCACCCTACTTTGTTGTTTAAGCATTGGGAGCATGTTTGGTGAAATAGTTAGGCTAGTAGACATGCTATGTTCACGTATATGCTAGATGTTACATTTTTTATTGTATGATCAGATTATAAACATGTTATAAACAGGTTATAAACCATGTTTATGATGTTATTTAAGTGTGATAAAGTATGATAGATCACCCTACTTTGTTGTTTAAGCATTGGGAGCATGTTTGATGAAATAGATAGACTTGTTGAGATGCTATGATCACGTACATGCTAAATGCTATATTTTTAGTTGTATGATCAGATTATAAACAGGTTGTAAACCATGTTTAGGATGTTATTTATGTGTGATAATGTATGATAAATCACCCTACTTTGTTGTTTAAGTGTTGGGTGCATATTTGATGAAATGACAAGAACGTATATGCCTAGTTTGTGACTTTGATTCTATGTTCATACTTGATTGTTTGATTGGGGTTTTATGGGTTTAATGACCTTAGTAACCTATTTAATTACGTTAGTATGGACATAGGAGAGTATTGAGGCCAATGGCTTCTATACCCTAATTTTGAAAGATTGATTATAACTCAACGGAGTTGACCATTGGGTTAGTATGACATTAAGGAGTAATATGCCTAAGTCCTACGAATTTTGGGGTAGTATTAATGGGGGTTAAGCCTCCAAGCATTTTAAAGTGTATGAAGAACACTTGATGATTAGAGTCTTGATTTATCTCTAATGTGATTATGTGCTAGTTGTGAATTAAAAGCATGACTAGATGATTGTAGAGTACTTGCCTACTTATTTGAGCATATGAACATGAATTACGTGTGCTTGAAGTTTGAGTCCAGCTGGAGTCGGTTTGTTGAGTCTTTGGGGCGGGACGATGCATCATCTTCACGAATTGTGAGATTCGTGATTTTGATGGATCGCCGCGCCGGATTGCACACACCCCTCTATCGATGGCCACGGTAGGGAAGTAGTTGATCTTAGTTGTAGTATGGAAACATGACTTTGATAACTATCGAACTCGAGCGGGAAATGTCTCGGGACGCCGATATCCACGAAAGGGATATCGAGGACACATAAGTTTGGCACATGTTTTTGCAGGAGCAACATGCGCGGAAAAAGGGTAACGATATCACCTCCCTTTTGTATGAATTGACTCACGAGTGCTTATATGTGAATAATGTGCTACGTGAATATGATATGATATGAAATGATGGTTGATGGAATTAATGAAATGTTATACTTGTTGATAACATGATATTCAAGATTGTTAAGTATGAATGCCTTGACATGATTAATTATGAAATGCATATTATGTCAATTGCATGAATTATTATTATTGAGTATGATGCCATGACAGGAAGTTATTGTTAGTAACTTGCTAAGTCTTTATGACTTACTCCTATTTGTTTTGATTGTTTTCCCTAGATCCGAGCCGCAAGTGGTTCAAGTGATTGTGAAGTTGCGATTGGTGAAGCTTTGACGAGGTTGCTACCTTGTTAATTTTAGTACCTTTTCTTTGGCAAGGACGACGGGACATAAAGTTATATAAACTTTATGTGGGGTAGCAAGACTTTGATTGTGTGATATTTGAACTTATGTTTAATTAGTACTTATTGTTTTGAGAGCCGACATATGTTAGTCGTGCCTATGTATTTATGTTGATCATGCTTTTGTTGTTTTAACCATGTATTGGTTTGTTTAATATGTTTATTATCCGGCATGTTTTTAGCCGTTAAGCATGCTAGACTAGAGTTCTAGACTTAGTTTAATATTGGGTTCCTAGTAGCGTCGCCGATGACTTGATATATAATTGCCATAAATTGTTATATGTGCCTATTGTTGCGTCACATGATTTTATTTTTGGACCAAGAGATTCATTATCTCTAAGGTTGTATTAGTTTGAGCTTGTTAGCTCGGACGCCACTGTTTAATTATTATACGCTTCCGCATGTGTTAAAGTTTTTGGCGTACCGCCGTTATGGCCTTACCCACTATTTGCTATTTGTTTTCATTACGTGCCTTTTTAGGCGGCACGACCTCGGGGTCTCGTCTTGGGATCCGGGTCGAGTCGCCACATGCATTGACCAGAATATAAAACAAGTAAACAGCAGAAGACTTTAAATAATTAAAGTAGTAATAAACACAGAAGTTTATCAAACGATCTACAAGCTTTCAGCCTTATAGTCAAAAACGATCTCACTAAAAAGATTATGAGTTTTACAAACCAAATCGTGAAATCAACAAAATATCAAACACCTCTCACAAGACAACAAGTCTGGAGAGTAAACTGACAAAAACAATGAGTAAAGCAAACGTGATATTAAAAAATAAGTTTCCTATCAATTGGGAAAACAAATATCAAAACAGCAGATGTAGCTGCTGATACAACTACATACAAAATCTAGACAACTCTTAGTTTTATCTCTTTGTGTATATCTCTCTGTATTTCTGCGCCTGTTAGCCTGTCACAATATATGGCATATATACTAGTCTTCACGAAGTCCTTGTATTTATACTTAAAGTAGATACCTACACACATGAAAATCCAACAACTCAAAAGAAACATAAAATGCTTAGGAAATAAAAGGTTAGTTTCCTAAGATAGTTTCCTAATATGATTCAAAAAATCTTACCAAAGATTTTATCAAATCAAATACGGACTTTTGAGAGCTTATGTAAATAATTAATTACGGTAATTACTTATCATTGCTTTAGGACCAAGAAAGGGAGCAATAATTAAATAAAATAAGAGGTCCATATTTTACCCTTACAACCTATTTAGGCAAAGAGTCCACAATATAAAAAGTTTACCTTCAAAAATTATATTTACAATCTCTATAACATTTCACTTTACCCTCCACTTTTGATATTAATATATTAATTATGATCAACTATATAATGTAGTTCTATTTTCCTTAATTAATAGATTTTTAAAATATGAACCAAAACAGCGAAATGGATGACTATTTTTGTCTATGCATCATTTTGTAAGACACTACTCACAGTCTCACACTTTTATATATAGGGAGATATGAAAAAATTATTGATTAATCTATTCATGTTGAGTTGTTTGAGCATGTACAAACAATACGGGAGCAACATTTGCTCTCCTTAAGCCATCCATTAATTTAAAAATAAATAAATAAATATTCTAAACTTCTCAAAAAGCTATTCTAAAAAAACTCTTTCTGCACAAACTTGGTTAACAACCTTATATTAATAAATAATTTTGTTTATACAATTGTAAAAAAATTAATTTGATATCCAAATGAATCTAACAAATACTCTATTCGTAAATAAAAATGTTTAATCTTTAAAAAGATAAAATAAATGAATAAATTAAACTTTTTTTTGGGTGAAAAATGGTCAAAAATTGGAAAAACGAATTTTTGACTAGTTATGCTCCTCTAAGATTAGTTAGCATTACATGCTCCCCAAATTGTCTTTTCCTTTTTTAACTATCAATTTATAGAAATTGCCCCCCACCCCCCATTGTTTTGAGAAACGAGCTCTTAGCTCTCATCCTTTGTTGTAAGTGCTCTTAGATAAAAAGTTATTTTTGTCTATATTCATGCTATTGATTAAATGTAAAATTCTTATTTATCCTTGATTAATTTTGAGTGGTTAATTAAATGTAGATTTATTTTTGTCCGTACATTATTTTACAAGAGACAACTCATGTGTGTGTGTGTGTTATATATATATATATATATATATATAGGATGATTAAGATGAAAAATAACTTCTTGACGGTGATGCCTTGTCATAATCACTAAACTAACATTAAATGCCTAAACCTGTACTAAACCATGCACATCTCACGTCTCACCATAATATTAATCCTGTAATCTTAAACAAAAAATCAACAGACTGATATAAATTGTGAAATTGACTGGATTTGACATGGATGAGCCTAATAGAAAGAGGAATCATCCAATAGCCTCGCTATTTAATCAAACAAATGAAATCAGATTTCCTCTCCACATTCTTCTTACATGGGAATGTTGCTTCAGTCTACTGTGACCGGGCCAAAAAATCTACCAATCAATTGCAAAAATAGTGCAAACAAGAACCCTAAGAGAGTTTTAATTTAAAAAAAAAAATACTAATATATAAGGAAAAATAATCAGAATACACACAATTGCAACAATTTCTTACATTATGGGAGTTAACATTCAAGCATGTAAGCATAATAATTAAGTTTATCAATTAAATACCTTGTTCGATTTCGATGAGGGGGAAGGAGACGCTGGCACCACGAATGTCGTCGGAAGCAGACACAGCAGTGGAGAAAGATTGAGAGCTAGAGAAGAGAAGAGAAGACTAGAAGGGGCAAAATAACTGATGGGTCGTTTGATTTGCTGGTCTAGGTTAGCTAGGTCGTGAAGTAAGTAAGCGGAAAACTGTGTCATTTTAGACCTAATTTTCTCAATTTAATAAACTAAAATTTATATAGGACTAATTGCAACTGAAATTAAATGGTGAATCTGAAACAAAAGTTTATCTGTTTCAAAATCATTGGCAAATTTAGTTGCGTTTCTTCCCTCCAAACTTTTTGCCCAAAACAGAACGCCAATTTTTTAAATTTCAAATATAAAAATCCTATATTAATAAATGCAAATGAAATTGAAACAGATGTTCAAATTAGGCGGCATTCTTCCCCCCCAACTTTTCTCCCGAAACAGGATGTGACAAAATAGTTTTCCATTGCAATATGAGTTGCAAAATTAATTATGCATATCAATTTCCTTTGGGAACTTTTTACACCGAAACTGATTTCAATTGGTTGTAAAATTCCGTTTTAGTTGCTTTATTTTCTTGTAGTGGAATGAGTTGTTGAAAATCCTAAGTGATATTGTGGAGCCTATCTAAGAACAGTTCTCCACATTGTGGCCTGGATGTCCTAAAGGAATGATGATGATTTTAATAACAATGGAATATTTAAAGCTAAAAGCCTATGACGAGGACGTCAAGGAGTAACTTCACGAATAGGGGTGATAAAATGGGTGTTATGGATCAATGGATAATAGGCCATTATCCATGGTTATCCATGGATAATGACCTATTATCCATTGATCCATAACACCCATTTTGCCACCCCTATTCACGAAGATCATGGAACGCCGGAAAACATATAGATTCTTCATGAAAATGTTTATCCATCCAATAAAATCCATCTGCCAAGTAACAACTTTGATAAGGGAAGAACAAAGTTTGAGAGAATGAATCAATTGATTTTTGCAAAAGGTGAGTCAACCACTATTACAGAGAAGGATTATATGTAATCAATCCAACTAATTGACTAACCGCCTACAACTAAACTAGAATTTATAAGTATGCCCTCAATATGCTAAGTTATAACATTACCCATGTTATAGATAGAAAATAGTGAAGTGTTATCTCCATATTGTATTGTTGTGATCCTTCACTGCATTGAATAATCTTTGCAGATCATTCTTCACATATAAGCCTACCAACATTGTTGGCTTGATGATGACCTTCTGTGTCATAGTTAACACCCCCCCCCCCCCGGCACAAGATGAAAGTAGGGAGAAATTGAGCACTTTCAACTTGGACAAGAGAAACCAATGAGGAGTTTTGCCAAGGTACTTGGTGAATATATCAGCAAGTTGATATTTAGAAGGAACTTATAGAGGGGTTTGAGCAGACCTTGCTGGACTTTCTCCCTAACAAATAGCAGTCTGACTCAATATGTTTAGTGCGGGCATGATATACATGATTTGAGGTTGTAAAGCTATCACAATAGACATGAACATGCTGTGGAAGAGAAATCTGCAAATGCTTAAGCAAAGCCTGAATCCAAATGATCTTGCTACTAACAATAGCTAAAGCTATATACTCGGCCTCTGCTGAAGACCTAGCAGTTACACATATTTCCTGTCATTTGGATCACTAGCCCAATCACTGTCACAGTAAGCCTTCAAAACCAGAGAATTGGTAGTAGAAAGCAGGAGACCTTGACTTGAACAAGCCTTGACATACCTAAAAACCCTAAAAAGGGCTTGAAGGTGGGAAGAATGAGGAACATGAACAAATTAACTCAAAACATGGGTTGCATAAGCCCCATCTGGTCTAGTCACTGTGAGATATAACAACTTGCCCACAAGTTGTCTGTAGAAAGTAGGATCTTTGAGGGGTTCACCTTTGGAGGCTAGCAATTTTTCATTAGGATCCAAAGGAATTGATAGAGGTTTTGCATTGTTGAGGCCTGCTGTGGTAACCAAATCTAAGGCATACTTCCTTTGGCTCAAGTGGACCTTGAGAAGATCTTATGACCTCAATGCCCAAATAGTATTTGATTAATCCAAGATTCTTGATACTGAATTGGTCATCAAGGAAAGTCTTGAGAGAATCTAGCATGAGGATATGTCCCTGTGACAAAAATGTCATCTACATACACTAAAACAGCAGTAAAGGAACTATCAGTTTTCATAGTGAACATAGAATAATCTACATAAGATTGGACAAAACCAATCTGAAGTAGGGACTTAGTTAGTTTGGCAAACCACTATCTGGATGCATGTTTAAGACCATAAAGAGACTTCTATAACTGACAAACCAAACCAGAATTATGACCCTTAGAATAGCCCTGTGGAATGGCCATATAAACCTCTTTTGTCAAGTCACCATGAAGGAAAGCATTGTTAACATCAAGCTGATGAACATCCCAACCCTTTGCAGCTGCAATAGCAAGAAGAGCCCTAACAGACACCATCTTGGTCACTGGTGAGAAAGTCTCATGGTAATCTATTCCTTCAGATTGTGTATAGCCCTTTGCCACCAATCTGGCTTTATATCTCTCAATGGATCCATCAAGATGGTATTTCACCTTATATACCTATTTGTATCCTCCAACCCTTTTTCCAGCAGACAAAGGAACAAGTTTCCAGGTTTGATTATCTTCCAAAGCCATTAATTATTTATTCATAGCATTTATCCAACACTGATTTTTGATTGCTAATTAGGCTTAACCTGAACATCTAATGCATTGACAAAATGTATATGATCAGGATCAAATTGATCATAATGGATAAAATGATTGACAGAATGTTTGGATTTTAATACAAATGGTTAAACAAAGTCCTTTAGTTTCACAGAAGGGACTTTAATCCTCTGTGATCTTCTAAGAATAGGAGGTGAATCAGAATGTGGAGGGCTAGAAAAGGAAGGATCAAAAGGTGGAGGACTTGAAGAAGAAGGAGTCGAGTGTGGAGGACTAGGGGAAGTGTTAGTCCCAAAGGGCACAATAATAAGCTAGAAGGGGGGGGGGGTTGAATAGCTTATTATACACTTAAAAACTTTTTGTATAAGTTCCTAAAACAAGCGCTTACAATCTATTAAAGAGATTGAAGTAGCGAAAGTCTTGTAAGGAAGACAGTTCAAGTCTGTCGGTGAAGCACTACCGGTAGACTTGGCTGAATACTCAAGTCTGCTGTTGAAGAGATAAGTTAAGAGATATGAAACAGTTCAAAGCAGATAATCAATAGTAATGAATGGACATAAGTATTTTAAGATGGTTCACACTATTAAGAGTGCTACGTCCACCACCAAGGCAGTCAACCTTGGATTTAAATGTGCACTATGTTTTTCACTAGTTATATTACAAAGAATATATGTAATGGATCGTGTACAAAATATTTGACTTGTGTTTGGGGTTTGGGAATTGAATATCTAGATAAACAAGATATCCAATTATGCAGAAGAATAGTTTAAAGAACAACAATCAGAAGCTTAAGATAAAAGTTGATGCAGATCTTCTTGATTGTTGTCGAGGACTCTTGATCAGTTAACGATCTCTTGAATGCACTGAGTATAAAGACTATAGGTGTTGGAGAGTTTCAGAGCAATTCCGGACTGGACAGTTGGATCTTTCTTCAGTCTTTAATGACAGTATTTATAGCAGGGGCATTCGAGAGATCCGTTGGAGGAGATGAAGTGTAACAGCTATATTAGGCTGAATGCATTAAATGCATGAAGCTGATTTGAGGGTTTCGTCTTCACTGATACGAGGCAGGGAGTGGTGCAGAGTTTATTTACAGGAGTTGATAGGTGAGCAATCAGAATTTCATACCTGCAATAGTTGGTACAGACTGTAAGTGTCAGTCTGTTTACCTGCTCTGTCACTGTTCAGTAGGCAAAAGTCTTCTTGCTTTTCGAAAAACTGATCAAGCGTGTCTGAGAAGTCAAGGGATGGATTAATTCAAATTCAAACTGATAAAGAATGAATTTTAAATAATCCACTAAAACTTGGTGACTGGACACTTCATCCTTGAACACGTGCAGACAAGGTCTGTCGCTGGATGCTGAATAATGTCTTCCGGTGAAGCGTTGTTAAAGTCTTCCGCTGATCCTGTGAAGCCTATAAAACTATTCTATGGTAAAGTTCTACACACAGTTGCCACGTTAATTGATACGCAGCCCAATTAGCCACTAATGTATAAAACCTAATGTAATGTATGAACAGATGTAAATCAAAACAAATGACAAACAACAGGAAGGAGCAGAATGTGGAGCATGAGAAGAAGAGATATGTTCAGGATCATCAACATGCCATGGCACACTATTTGGAGGAGAGGATGGGGTTGAGGAATGAGACATAGGAAAGACATGCTCATGAAAGATGACATGTCTACTAACAAAGATTTTCTTGGTCTGTAGATTATACAAGATATATCCCTTTTGTCCAAGCGGATAGCCAAGAAATAAAGAAGGTATAGCCCTAGGAGCAAACTTGTCATTATCATGAAAAGATGCAAAACACAAACAACCAAAGGTCTTAAAATAAGAATAATCAACTTTGGTTTGAGATAGGACTTCATATTGAATCTTGAAACCAATGGCACTAGATGGAAGTCTATTAATGAGATGAGTGGCAGTTAATAAACAATGACCCCATAAATGTTTAGGAAGGGAAGCCTGAAATCTTAGTGCCCTAGCCATCTCAAGTAACTGTTTGTGCTTTCTTTCAACAACCCCATTCTGTTGTGGAGTGTAGGGGCATGAAGATTGGTGTGTGATACCTAGATTTGCAAGAAAAGAAGCAAAATATTGGTTGAATAATTCTGATCCATGATCAGTTCTGATCTTTTTTTTTTATGGTAGTTTGGAATTGATTTTGAACAAAAGCATTGAATTCAACAATAGTTTTCATGACATGTTGTTTGGTGGATAACAAGAAAGTCCAAACACACTTAGAAAAGTCATCAACTATTGTAACAAAATATCTGCACCCATTCATAGTAACGACTCTATATGGTCCCCAAAGATCAAGACGTAACAATTCAAAACATTGTGTAGTATGAGTTGTGCTAAGAGGAAAAACTAATTTGTGCTGTTTAGCAAGAGGACAAATATTACAAAAGGTAACACAATAATTATTTGTTTTGGAATTGAAAACATGAGCCAATTGAGGGATTTTCTTCAGATTACACAAAGAAGAATGCCCTAATCTGTTATGCCATGTTACAGGGGAAGATTTGTCAAGAGCAACACCAATATGTCCAATGAAATTAGAAGAATCAGATCGAACCCTTTGGCCTTGTAGAATGAACAACTTCCCATGTAGATCACTAGTTGCAATGGTGTTCTGCCATTGATCCTAGAAAGTACACTGAAGTTTAGTGAATGTCATAGTATGAGTGGAACGAGTAAGGATTTGGGAATAGAAAGAAGATTGAAGTGAAAAGTAGGGACAAATAGAATATCATGCATGGTTAAGGTTGGAGAAACAATCATTGATCCTTTGTGAGTGACTGTGGCTTGTTGCCCATTGAGAAGTGAAAGGACAATGAGCTTGTGCAAAACTACAACATAATGCATTAGTGAAAGAGAGATAGAGATATGATCAGTTGCTCTTGAATCTACTACCCAAGCATTTATATTGTGAATAGATGCTATAAAACCATCACAACATCAAATGAAAGCATTCATACCTGGAGGTTGATTATTACAGCAGGAGGCAAATGCAACAAGATGATCATCTGGGGTATCTTTGACCTTTAGCATATTAAGAGCCTGACCAAGCTGAGCTTTCAACATTTCAATGTCATTCCGAGTCTCATTCTCTTATATACCTTTACTTTGCACCTGCATCACTTTAGGACTAGCATTCCCAAACTGTGGTTTATTTCCTACTCCCTTAGTCTGCTTGCTACCATTTTGAGAATAAGCTGGATGCCCAACTGGAAACCCATACAACTTGTAACACTCAGCTTTGGTGTGTCCCTCCTAACCTCCTTATTGCAGTAATTGCAATAAATTCCCTTCTTAAAAGAATCCCTAACATACCCAGGCTTATTTGTGTTTCCAGAGGGTTTGAAGTTTGTGGTAGGCTTATGTTCAAATTCATTATGGACCTTAGTTATATTGGTTGTAATTCCACTGTATTAAAAAATATACCCAATCTTTAGGGACTCCTCTTGCCTAACCATCTAATAAGCCTCTCCAATGCTAGGAAGTGACTTCATTCTAAGTATTTGACCTCTTATGTTGGCAAAGCTACCATGAAATCCCATAAGAAACTGCATTAATTTCTTCCTTTGCTCTCTTAACTCTTGTGTTTTAACATCCCCATAGCCACAATTGTTACATGAGCATGCCGTAATTGTGTCCAAAGAAACACTCTCGTCCCATAAACCCTTCATCTTATGATAATAAGCTTCCACAGAACCCTCCCTCTGTTCTAGCCTATGTAGGTCTTTTTCCAACTAGAAAACCCTATGGCCGTCTATATTGGAGTATCTTTCCTTTAACTATTTCCAAACCACACAAACAGATGACACAAACCTTAAACTACTACTTATCTCTTCAGATACAACATTGAATATCCAATAAATAACCATATCATTTGCTCTTGCCCAAATTGGCTATAAAATAGGATTGGTCTCAGGAATAGGAAAAGAACCATTAATGAGAGCGGATTTATTCTTCGTAGATAAAGAGATTTGCATTGATCTAGACCATGTGCCATAGTTATCGCTACTAGAGAGTTTAGTAGAGATTAAAATCAGACCTGGATGGTCATTGTTGTGTAGAAAGAGTGGATGCATGTTGGAATTGATGGAAATCTCCATTGAAGTGTTGTTCGAAGATCCCACGTTTCTTGCTCCAGCTTCATTCGTGGTCGTCTGCTCTCCATCACTACTGATCACCATTAGAATCACTTCGTTTAGAAAACCCTAAATTGTAACTCGATTTTCAGATCGTAGTAAAGATTTTAACCGAAGAAAGATGATGAAGAACACTTGAAGAAGTGAATAATCAGAATAGAATTCCAAGAATTGAAACAGAAACTCGAATGTGGATCGGAAGCTCTGATACCAAAACAACTTTGATAATGGAAGAACAAAGTTTGAGAGAATGAATCAATTGATTTCTGCAAAAGGTGAGTCAACCACTATTACAGAGAAGGATTATATGTAATCAATCCAACTAATTGACTAACCGCCTACAACTAAACTAGAATTTACAAGTATGCCCTCAATATGCTAAGTTATAACATTACTCCTGTTATAGATACAAAATAGCCAAGTGTAATCTCCATATTGTATTGTTGTGATCCTTCACTGCATTGAATAATCTTTGCAGATCATTCTTCACAGATAGAAGCCTACCAACATTGTTGGCTTGATGATGACCTTCTGTGTCATAGCTAACACTATAGTACTGCTCTAGATAGATTTCAAGAGTTACAAAGAAGCAATTCCAAAATTTGAGTACCTTATGTTTCCTTTTCAATCGCAAGCTCCACTGGCATAACAGTACAACACTATGCAGTCCAAAAATATCCTCCTCCAGGCTCCAGTTCTGATTGTGACCTAGTACATTCAATCAAGGAAATCCGCGTAGGGAAGGCATATAATTGCAATAATGAGAAAGACAATATTTCTATGTTAAGGTACTTAATTATTTCTTGTTTTCTTGAATTATTGGAATCCGCTCCTTTTCTGTTCGTCCCCGACCGACGACTTTCAACACGGGCGTTGCTATAACCGATTCTCTTCATAATCAAACCTATAAAGAAGCGCTAAATGCTGTTAGTTAATATTACTGTTTTTTGTTTGAGAGGGTTGAACAAAGCTTGATTTATTAGGAATGTTTACAAATCAGTTATTGTTCATTCATTAATCTTCATCCTGGTTTATTGATTTGTTTCATTTTCTCTAGAAATTGCAAATAGCCAATTCAAATCGAGTTCGGTTTGTTTGTTGTCAATGGTTCAGCTTGGTTATACCGATGTGAATGTTTCAGTCTATGGTTTAGTAGAAAACCAAACCAAATCAAACCATTAGACAATGGCTACCTTGCGTTCATTACTTTATCGACATCATTAATTTTGACCTTATATTTCAAATTACCATTGGTAGGTAACACAACTGCTAGACTAGATTTTGCCTTTTTGTTCAGTGTATACATTCTTTACCCAACAAACATTTGGGTTTGACTATGGGTATCTGGTAGAATCGGTTGATTACGGTTATGCTAAAAAGTAGAGCTGTAACTACCTTTTCTTGTTCCTTTTTTTAACCGTAACAGAACCAGCACGATGGTTTGAATTAGGACTTGGCCGCTGGCTTGCACCAACTCGGTGTGCATCCAACTTGACCTAGCTTGACTGATTTGACACACCTCACCTAACATATGCTAAGTTGCACCAGTATGTTCGTGCTCCTTGAAGACGATGACTATCGTGCTTTCTTGACTTAGTGGGAAGGTCTTCTAATTCTAAGTATTTGAGCTGTAGCTGCTGGTTGCTATCCAAGAGTATCCAGAGAATTCTCCAATTGCATATGTAAGGAGGTTGACCCTTGCTGATTGTGTGAATAGTACAATAAAGAAAGGAAACTCTTAGGGCTTGTTTGATAACCATTTCGTTTCTAATATTTTTGTGTCTATTTCTAATTTTTGGTGAAAATTAGAAATAAAAATGCGTTTGGTAACTATTTTTATTTCTTTATAACTTGAAACGTTTCCTGCTTTTTCCCACATTTAAGAAACGAAAAAAAATTATTTCTCGCGCGGTGGAAACGTTTCTTTTCCAAAAACACGGAAGGGTAATTCCCGTAATATTACGGCTTGGGAAAAAACCCTGCAAAACCCGTCATCTTCTCCTTAGTCGCTGTTGTCCGTCTCTCTGCGCAAAGTCGTCCGTCTCTCATCTCCTGCAACGGCTTGAGAAAAAACCCTGCAAAAGCCGTCATCTTCTCCTCAGTCGCTGTTGTCCATCTCTCATCTTTTGCGCAAAGTCTTTTGCCGTCCGTCTCTCATCTCCTGCAAAGAACGTCTCTCTTGTCTCCGACGAAGCAACGAATAAACTCCTGGTATGTCTCCCACCACCACGGTCTCTCTCCTCCTCTCCTCAATCTATAAGGATGGATAATTGATCTTTTTTGTTTGTTCTGGGAGCAGCCTGCTTAAGACCCAAGCCACCCGCAGCCTTCCTTTGGTTGAAAAATTCTCTCCCAAGACTATAGTCTACCTTCTTGTGACCCTCACTACCACCCCAAAGAAAGAAAAATGCACTCTATCCAGCAAGTCACAAACTTACTGAGGGATCTTGGTGGACTGCATCGTATATCGCGGGATCGCCGATGTCGTCACCGCTTGCTCAATAACAATAGATGTACCCGCTTCTTGCACTTGTGTAACCGAGTCCCCTGGTTCCCCCACAACCGTATGACCCTTATCCATGGTCACTGCCATAGGATTGTCGTTGGATAAAGAAATGGGTAGGTTTGGAGTCTTGCCACCCTCACCTTGCTTCTCAAGAACCACGGGAGAGTCAGGAACATCAATGAGTTCTTCCACTTGAACCTGCCCTTGTTCATAGATAGCGATCCCCTTTCTCCATCAACCTTACGAACTGGAGTCCATCTTACCGATTGTACCTTAGTAGAAGGTTTACGTTTGCCATTGTCAATTGCCCCAACACCTACCGAAGTTATCCCGTTAGACTGAACATCAGTTATTTTCTCTTGCTTACCCTCAACTTCAATCATATTTGGTGTGTTAAATATATTTTGAATTGAATGACTTATCACAGAGTATGTATATATATCATTATATAATGGTGCTTTTAGTGTACCATAATTGTAATTGATGTAGCACAAGATATGATATTATTATAAATGATAATCCCCTAGTAAGAGGTAAAATATGGTCTCCAGTTCTGTTTAGAATTTTTTGACACCTACAATTAGGATCAATAGTTGCATCAGCAAGGAAGGTAGACAATTCAAATGATATATTAATGCATTTATTCGTTGAGGAGTGATAAGTTCACTTGCTAGCAAGGAAGGTAGACAATTCAAATGATATATCGCTTTTGTTTTCTCTAACTTTACTCAACCTTATCTTATGTGTCAACTGTATGCTTAAATGGAATCTTTCCGTAGAAGCTCTAGTAATTTGGTTGAATCGATCGATGATGATGAAGTACAAGTGTTAAACATGAAAAGGAAGAATAATAAAAGAGGGAAGGAAAAAGTTGAAAAGAATGAAGATGATGATGAAAGGGTTATCTGGACTAAAGTGGTTCTGTATAAGTTTCTTGATGCTATGGTAGAAGAGGTCCATAAAGGTAATCGTACGACTACTACTTTCTCAAGAGGAGGTTGGAATTTCATAATCAATGAGCTAAAGGACTATAGTATTACAAAGGCTCAGTGTACTAATAAGTTCAATAAGTTGAGGAAGGACTACACTTGTTTTAAGAATATATCTAAGGAAACTGGAATTGTTGTAAATCCTGAAACATGGATGATTTATGCTGAAGATCAAGTGTGGGAAAAGCTTAAAAAGGTAACAACCATAATTTTGTTTCGTGTCATCATTTAGTGTACTATTTTTATTTTATGTCTAAAACCTGATATGATGAATGAATTACTTAATTGGTAGGTGATAAAAGGTTGTGACCGGTTTCGCAAGAATGGGTGTCCTTGCTTTCCGAAGTTGCAAATTATATTTGGGGATACTACTACAACCGGTGAAAATGCCCATCCTTCAACCAAAATACCTTCAGACTATGAGAATGATGATGACAATGAAGACCTACAAGTTTTAGGAAAAGAAGAAGATGAATGTGTAGAAGTCCAAAAAGAAAAGCGTTTGAAAAGAGAGATACTAAGAAAAGATAAGCGTCGTAATAGCTTTGCCTCTAATCTTGACCTGTTTATGTTTATGCAACAAATGAGTGAAAATGCCAAAAAAAGGACTGAGATAATGGAGAAGCGATTGGGCGAAACCTCCTAGAAGTCTGATACTATTGATGATAATGGCGGTGACACTCATGTCAAGTCGAATGAAGACCTCGCTCAGTTTGTAGAATGTGTCAATGCATTGAAGGAGCTTAATGACATTGACGGAGTGTCTTTTGCAAAAGCAATGAAAGTGTTACGTGAAGATCCATTTATGAGGGTTGGATTTTTGACATTGCCTGCTGATAGGAGAAAAGACTTTGTGATGAACCAATGAGGGTGGGGTGTTTTAATTTGTAGTGTTAAATATGGATCCCTTTAAGATCATGAATTTGGGATGTTTTAGGTGGTGTTTAATTTCTTCGCTTGAACTTGAGAGATTTTTAATTTATAATATACTTGGGATGTTATTATTTTATAGTCTTAAATTATGAACAATTGGTACGGTAAATGTGCTTTATTTTAGAATGAACCTTCTAGTTTATATGACTTATGCGAAAATCGGTATGTTTCGCTTTTGATCTACTATGCTTCTTATAATGCTCTTATTTAACATGATGGATATTTTCATAACTAGTGATTGTAATGATGTCGTTGAAATTATTGATGCGATTGAAGATGAAGATGAAGAAGACATAATGAGTTGTTTGTTTGCGCTTGGGATAGCAGAGTACTATCAATTATATTTGGATAAGAAACCTTGCAAGACTTCAATGCTTAAAGGTCATGACTATTTGTTGGAAGTACTTAATGGTAATGAAAGTAGGTGTTACAAAAGTTTTAGGATGGAACCACATATTTTTATATCTTTTTGTGAGGAACTGAAGAACATGTGTGGTTTGAGACATTCAAGGTATATAATTGCTCAAGAGCAAGTGGCAATCTTTCTACTTGTCCTTTCCCATAATCAAAGAAATCGTATAGTAGCAGAACGGTTTCAAAGGCGCACAATATCAAAATATTTCAATCATGTGTTGAAACTGGTGTGCAAACTTGGTGTATCATTAATCACTCCCCCCGATCAAAATGTTGAGCCCCTTGAAGTTAGGCATGATCGGCAATATTATCCATTTTTTCAGGTAAATGTTTATTTTTACTCTAATAATACTGGGTTCAAGTTTATTATGGATAATCTTAATTTGACAAGTCATCTATTTTTAGGACTGTGTTGGAGCTATTGATGGAACACACATCTCAGCAAGTGTCCCAATAACTGATCAAATTCCTTATCGTGGAAAAAAAATTGAACCTACTCAAAATATAGTTTGCGTATGTTCATTCGACATGTGTTTTACCTTTCTTATCTCTGGTTGGGAAGGAACTGCAAATGATTCGAGAATAATTCTTAAAACTGCAACTAGGTCAGAATATGGATTTCCAATGCCAATTCCAGGTATTTTTTGAGAGCGTGCGTGTGTATGTATATTCTCTAATAATATTTATGTACAATAAACCTTAATGATGGCAGGCAAGTACTATGTTGTAGATGCGGGTTTCACAAACATGCCAGGATTTTTATCACCATATCGGGGAGAAAGATATCATTTAAATGATTATCGTGGTAGGCAACCAATGGGATTGGAAGAGTTGTTCAACTATCGTCATTCATCCTTGCGTAATGTGATAGAGCGTTGTTTCGGAGTGCTAAAAGCTCGATTTCCAATTTTGAAGCAAATGCCTCCTCTTCCGGTGCGTACTCAAAAGTACGTCCCTATTGCATGTTGCACAATTCATAACTTCATAAGGCGACTCACAAAAGATACAATGGATCCTTTATTTGATGAGTATGGCGATGTTGGTGCAGCTCTTGGAAATAATTCTCAAAATCTTATTCAGATAGATATTTCTCAGCGTCGAATCAGAGAAATGTTTGCGTTAAGGGATGAAATTGCTAGACAACTATGGGATAATGTTAATGGTTGATAAGTTTTATATTGTGTTGCCAGACAGATCTATTATAAACTTAATAGTTGTCTACTTGCTTTCTTATTTTATTAATGTAAGAATGATTATTTTTTATTTTCTTATTCACAATTTCTTGTTTGAATGGTGGATGAAATGTGGATTATTATTCTACCCCTTAAAGTTGGATATGATATATCATGAAGTTGTAATGTGTTAATTTTTTTTGAAAATATTTAACTTTGTAAAAGGAAATAGAAATTTTTATCAAACAAGACATGTTTATATTTCTTTTTCATTACAGAAATAGAAACAGTTATCAAACATGTTTCTGTTTCTAATCTAAAATCAGAAAAGAAACAGAAATAAAGTGAAACAGAAACAAGTGAAACAGAAACAAAAAATAGAAATGTTACCAAACACTACCTTAGAATCTCTTGACAGAATCAAAGGTCGGCTTCCAGAGTCCTTCAATATCCAACTAATGGATAGTTGAGGTTGTGAAAAACTATGAGCATGGGCTAGTTTATAGGCTTGTTTGAACTATTAGACCAAGTCAGGGTTTTAATTTGTCGCAACTTTGAGTTTATGATATAATATTGTTATAATTATCTCAAATTAGAATATGATTAAGATTTATTTCTTCACTTGGACTAAGAAGCTTAATCCTAATTAGCTTAGGACTAATCTTGGTGAACATGACCCATGCATATAAATATGGGGCGTGCGTCTTGGGAGAAAGAGGTAGGTGATTCCGGTCGAGTTTGTTAGACACAATTTGGAGACGGACAATACGACACGTAGTCGAGGGTCTCGAGGTCTTAGTGGTGTTAGACAAAATAGTGCGTGACTATTTTGGGCTGTGAGAGGTGTGGTACTCTGTGGAATCGTATCAATCTTTGTAACCCTAGCCTAGGTAGGGTGAGTACATTGAAAACTCTCTACTGTAATTTCTCATCGTTTATAGTGAAATTGTTGTTTGCCTTGGAGTGAATTAAATCACGTAAAATCCTTTGTTCTCTTTTGCTTTATTCCGTTATATTTTCTATTATCTTGCCATTATTTGTCCAAATACTTGGTACTATTATTTTCGATCGATTCGCTTTCGCATTAAAAGATAGAAACTTGGAATTATTGAGACATGAATTTCCCCATTTTTATAACAAACTGGTATCAGAGTCAGGTTAGTCGAAATTTTGAGATCAAGAGATTGATGTTTTTTTAAAGATGACATAATTTGGAAATTCTACGCAATTCCAATTGGAGAAATTTAATTGAAGTAATAACTTTAGCTTGTGGCAAGCTAAAGTTAGGGATGTGTTGATCCATGCAGATCAAGAGATTGCTTTGGAAGGAAAGGAAGCAAAACCCGACGATATGAAAGATGAGGTATGGAAGAAAATTGATCAAAAGGCGGCTAGCACTATTCAATGATGTTGTGCGGATAATGTTCTCTATAACGTTATCTCCAAAAAATTCGCGAAGACTTTATGGGATAAGTTGGAGAGTCTCTATATGGGGAAATCAATGTCAAACCGGTTGTACCTAAAGGAAGAAGAGTTCAATTTCACGATGGGCGAAGGTACGAATATTCATGATCACTTGAATGCTTTTAACAAGATACTTTGCGAGTTGATGAATATTGGTGTTAAAATTGAGGATGAAGATCAAAGTGTAATTTTGTTGAAGTCTTTGCCTCCATCTTACAAGTATTTAGTTACTACTATTAGCAATGACGAGAATAGTGGTGATGTACTCAATGTGACCGTGAGTGATAATCTACGGAATGAATGGGTTATTGATTCCGGTTGTTCTTTTCACATGTGTTCCAATAAAGATATGTTTTCTACTTACAAAAGTGCAAGTGGTGATGTATTTTTAGCGGATGGTTCTTCTTGTGAGATTGAAGGTGTTGGAACAATAAAATTCAAGACTCAAGGTGGAGTAAAAACGCTAATGGAAGTTCGTCATGTTCCTAGCTTGAGGAGGAATTTAATTTCTTTGGGCTACTTGGATTCGAAATGGTGCAATTACAATGTTCGTGATGGAAAGATGTAAATCTTTCGTGGTGGCCGTTTTCTCATGGGTGGAAACAATAGGAGCAACTTGTATTTACTACAAGAGAGTATTATTCAAGGTGGAGTTCATATATTATGTCACAAAGTGAAGATGCCAACTATGAAGAATTTGGAAGTATCCAGTTTAGTAGTATTTCATGGAGCGAATTCAAGGACCACTTGGATTCGTGTGTTAGCGATCAATTCTAGGCACCCATGGTGGGGTGCATGATGTGCAAGCAACAATGATGATAGACGGTTGAAGAAATTTGAGCCAAAGTGGAGATTCGTTATAATTATGTCTCAAATTAGAATAGGATTAGGATTTTTTTTCTTCACTTGGATTAGGAAGCTTAATCCTAATTAGTTTAGGACTAATCTTGGTGAACATGACCCATGCATATAAATATGGGGCGTGCGTCTTGGGAGAAAGAGGTGATTCCGACCGAGTTTGTTAGACACAATTTGGAGACGGATGATACGACATGTGGTCGAGGGTCTCAAGGTCTTGGCGGTGTTAGACAAAATAGTGTGTGACTATTTTGGACTGTGAGAGGTGTGGTACTTTGTGGGATCGTGTCAATCCTTGTAACCCTAGCCTAGGTAGGGTGAGTACATTGAAAACTCTCTATTGTAATTCCTCATAGTTTATAGTGAAATTGTTATTTACCTTGGAGTGGATTAAACCGCGTAAAATCCTTTGTTCCCTTTTGCTTTATTCCATTATATTTTCTACTAGTGATGCACCCGTGCGTTGCACGGATTGTACATATATATAAAATTATATACTAAATTAAAGTTGAATAATATGTAATTAATTTTTTAATATGAACAAAATAAATAAAAAATAATAAACAGCAAAATTAAATATAGAAAATCTTATAAATTTGAAAAAAAAAATAAAAATAAATTTTGGAATACTTTTTATATACAATAATTTTCGTTCAACACGTACGACTATTGCAACTATAAATATCACATAGTAACTCTAGATAAAGCTACATACAACTGATGATAATCAAAAACATGTTTTCAAATGAAGTCTTATATTAGACAGTGACTTACCATGATTTTTATTCATAGATATTGCGTAAGACATAATCAACAAAAAATGTTTTATCTGAAATTTGAAAGAAATTTTAGAATCAAATAGTATCAGTGACATTCTTGGAATCAAAAGAGTACCACCAAAATTTCCTTTTGAAAGAAATCAACCTTCTAAAACATGATTTCTCAACTTTATAGCAATTAATCTCGTGTCATTGCATAACTCAAGTGGATAGACTATGTTACGAAACAACATTATTTGAGTTCCAACCTTCAAATTTAACTCACAGTTTGAGATTTCAGAATATGTAATTCAATTGAAATATTCACGAGTATGTATCGTTCAAATTTAACTCACAGTTTTAGATTTCAGAATATGTATTGTTCATTGATGTGATGTAATTAAAAAAATTATATCTTAATTTTTATATGACTATTTAATTGAAACCACACAAAAAAACATGTATCTCTTTCAACAACATAACTTATATATTACATTTCAATTTTCAATTACATAAAGAATTAACAAAAAAAAAAGAGAAAATATCACTCTAATTTGAACATGACATAAAGTTCTCGATATTCTTACTTATTTGTAATGGACCATCATAAAATATATTTTTTTGTTTAGCTTATTGAGTTTTGTCTTCTTTTCATTTGTGTAGTGTGTATTCTTCTGATATTTACAAAATCTCAAGCATATATCAATTCATCTGCATACTGTCAGTTTCATACATTGAATAAGTTCCATACTGACATCGTGTCATAAGCATGGACACAAAATCTAGTGATAATTTAAACTAAGACGGACCCAAACTTAAAAAAAACAAAGTCAGGTCCATGAGTATTATTTATTTATTTTTTGTTTTAAATATTATAGAGCTGTATTTCAAGATCTATAAAAAACAATCGTAAGTATTTTTATTTACCTATTTTTTATTTGTAATAATACTAAACTAATCAATATTTTTGAATAAATACCATTTTTACGAATTATTTTTATATATTGATTTTGTTTGTAATTAGTTATATGCACATGGACTCTGTTCGACTTATGAATAGCTTGCCTAGAAATTTGATTTCTACTTTATTTTTGTGTAATATTTAATAATTATATGGCTTTGGTATGTAATTAGTTATATGCCATTTATATGTCATTTTCGAATTTAATTCTCCAAATAAAAAAAGTAAACTCAATTTGAATAGTTTCTGTCAACATCATTAAATGACATTTCTCAAATTCAATTAAATTTTTTTTGACACAAACAGAACATAAGTGTTCCATTTTTGGCGAAATTTTTCTCAAAATTATGTACTTAACCGTGTAATGCACTTTTCAATATTGATATAAATAAAACAATATTAAATTTTTAATGATAACCATATAACCGAATAATTATATGAAAAATCACAAGTTCAATATGCATATAAAACAAATTATAGAAAATTATGTTAATAAAAACAATAACTTTTTTTTAACATATCTTTAAATTGATATCGAAGTGACACGTCCTTGACCAGAATAGTTTACTTTGTACAATAAAAATTAAAGTTAATCATTAAAAATTATAATCAAAGTACTCGTGCGATGAACGAATCCTATATTTATATCAATACAATAGTTAAAACTTTAGTGCTACTAAAAAACATAAATGATTGCAACATAAAGATTATGAGTTTGATGTGTAGAATTTAATATCATAATTTTGTAACATTAAAATTAAGATTATTTTGTTTGGCTCTCATATAGAGTTTAATTAAAAATCTAAATGTATAAGCAAATTAACAGAAATAAAAAAATTTAATGAAAATCAAGAGTCTTTAGGTTTAAAAATGTTTTACCTTTAGAGAAAAAAAATCAATTTATAGAATAAAAATATTAAGAATTTCAGTTCAATTCCAATTCTAATAGTTTTTCTGGATATAAACAACAAAATTTATATTAAAGCCCACAATTTCAATTCTAAATAATGGAATTGAGGTTCACTTTCTCTCATTCTCTATTGTGGAGTCTCAATAAAATTTAAATTCATTGATGTGTTTCCGTATTAAAAAAATGATATTAAAATATATACAAATAAATATATATAAATAAAAGTTACATTAATGTTAAAAAATGATAATGCATATAATATCATACAGAGGGCAAATTGTTTGTGATATACTAACATGTTTTGTCATAAAACCTTAAAAACTACACTTTTTAAAATTGGTAATGTTTACAAAATAATTCAAGTATTATGGTTCAATTTAAAAATCAGACATAAAGAAAAAATAATTAAAATAGTATATAACCAATGAAAATGAATCAAAAATTCAAACAATTGATGGATAGACATCGGAAATTTTGGTTTAAACTGTGCTATGGATAACTTTTGGACCGCGACCCAGTAAACACTCATAAAACCACGTTGTTTCAGTTGATGTATATAAATGAAAAGAAAACACTTTTACTCTAGTTTCACCACACATTACAATTTTTTTAAGCATTTCTTGCACCGATGACCAACTCCAAAGTTACCACCTAAAAAAAGTCCGGCAACGGAAGCTATGACCACTGACTTACCGGAAACTTGTTGATGTGTTCACGTTTCCAAAAATATTTCAAAAACTCCGTTTAACTTCAAAACTCGTTTATTTAAATTTAATTTGTGATTTAGTTCAACTAACAAACAAATTCGAGCTGAATGTTGATTAATTTCATCATCAGTATTTTTTTTATAACTGAATTTTTTAACATGTATATGTAACTAAAAAATCAGAAATTATTGGGTTTCCATTTTTTTGCATGTAGCTAGCTGTCTCAAAAAATTGGTCATGTCTCGATTTATAAATTTTTTTCACAATAATAACTTTGGTAATGTTGAAATAGAGAAAAAATTGTCATATCTTGGTATTATTATTAATTGATTGTCTGTGAATTGGTTTTTCTTTAAAGTGTGTGTATAAGATTTAGTTTCAAAATCGTTGTTTTATTTCATTTTTATTTTTCTTAGTCTGGATATTGATGTAAAGAAATGAGCAAAAAAATCTTGATTTTGTTATCTCTCATGTTTCTACTATGCATATTTATCTTAATATATTAAATAAGAATATGAAGATGTTTTGGAATCATTTATCCTATCAACCATAATAATGACATTTTATATTTTCAATGCAAAAAATGGTTTATATACAAATTAGAAGTGTTTCTAAATTTGGAAAGTCACTTTTGGCGGGAACTTTCCAAATCTTTCTCCTCTCCTTTTATATATGTATAGATTATCTTACCATTATTCGTCCAAATACTTGGTACTATTATTTTTGTCCGATTCGCTTCCGCATTGAAAGATAGAAACTTGAAATTCTTGAGATACGAATTTCCTCATTTTTATAACAAATATTTTCTTACCAAGCATCTTGACTTAACATCTTATTCTAAATTACACCAAATAGTAATACTTACATTCTAGGATCAAAGGACTTACATTTTCTAGAACCTAGCCTATGAATACATTCTGGTCATCTTAAAGATAGGTTTTTTAAGAGCATCCTCAATGTTGCATATTCTTATACAACTTCTTAGGTGGGTCCCACTTCCACCTACACATTTTTATCTTCTTACTCACTTAAGAATATATCTTTCCATTGTATGATCTTCTTACACAAAAAATATTAAATTTAACACTATACCATATAATATATACAAAACCCTCCCCCCACACACAAAATAAAAGTGTCAGGTGGTCAGCCCCCCCTCCCCTCACACTCAGCCGCCCCCTCCCCCTTACAGCTCCATTTCCCAAGGCCAACTTCCTATTTAGGAAGTAAAATTCATTTCTCTCTCCTAGGTGACCTCTCAACACAATTATTAATGCAATAAGAAGTTGGATCAAACTACATTGGGGATGCTCTAATGCTGCATTAATTCATATAAACCACATGATGTTGGATTCGGGCCTATCAAAAGAAAAAAAAAGGTAAGACTCTGTCACTCATCTAGCTTCCCCTTTTGAGTGACAAGCCAAGTGTACTGTAGCAGTTTGTGCAAGAAATAGTTACGGTGAAGGATACGGATGCGTTAGTTTACTCTCTTAAGAATTTCTTGATGCTTGTCTTGGTTCTCTATAAATCAGAAAGTTTATAATCTAACATTCGAGCATTGTAGCAATCACAGAAGTACTTTCCATTTGATGTTTAAGAAAAATGGAATGAAGGAAGAAAATTTCTTTTCACTCTTATCATTACCTATCTCTTTTTCTTCTTTATAAGTTTTATTTGGTTTGCCTTGTGATAACATGTAAGTTTTGTACACTTCCTGCAAGAGTCCAACTAACCTCTATAGCTTTCAGCTTTGCTAATGCCCCAGATGCTAGACCGGATTGGTCCACATTAACCAAAGGCTGCTTTTTGAATAGAGACACCCTGGTGGGGGTATTACTTCTGATTGATGCAAGTGTACCTCAACAGAAGATTGACCTTGATTGTGCTGATTGGCTTGGCTGGAATAATGTATAACGCTCTCTAATTCTAAACATCTTTCATCATCTCCTTGGCTTCTTCTTCTTCTTTTTTTTTAATTAAGGGAAGCAGGACGGCACCTGCAAATTTTATTAATAAAAAAGATAACAGAAACAGAGGGGGACAACCAGCCTTACCTCAAAATGGAGGGGACAAAGGAGCCCGAACCTCGATAAAAGAAAATACAACCAAACGACCAATAGGTCTAAAACAACCACAATTAACTCCTGAAACTATATAAACCGGCATCATCAAAAGCTAAAGCCCGTTTAACCGTAACTGGTAAATCTGCAAAGTTCGAAAAAATAATCTGACTGCCATGCTCATGAGCGAAAGCCGCTAACTGATCCGCCGCCATATTCTGCTCCTGAAACACATGATGTAAACTAAAACTGCCTGCCAACTCCCGACAGTCTTTAAGCAAATAAACATACCTCCATGGTTCCTTATGTCCGTTAACTAAAACATTAACAGCCGTTAACGAATCTGATTCCACAACAACTCTGTCTAACATCAAGGAGCGACAAATCAGAAGCCCCTCCTTAAGAGCCATAATCTCTGCCTGCATATTTGTACCTTGTCCATAATCACTTGAAAAAGCATACCTGAAAACTCCCTGAGCATCACGAATTACCCCTCCGCCAGTGCACCTCCCACTTTTAGACGAGCCATCCTTGTTAAGTTTGAAGCCGAACTACGGTGGCCTCTAACGCACCCAAACTCCCTGTTTAACAATAACCCTTCTCAACGGCACCTGAAGAGATTGGAAGGCCACACAAGCCACCCGATTACTAGTAGACTTCGGAGTGAAGCAAAACAAAGCTCCTCTAATCCCTTCCAGAATTCGCGCTTTTATTTGCATCACTTGTATTTTACTATTTTCAAAAATATCAGCACACCTTGCCTTCCATATTTCCCAACAAGTGAAGGCGAAAATACACAACAACGTAGCTTTCAGATACCGATATGACTTCTTTCTACAAAATGTGATAAAACAAAGGCAAGCAATGGAAAAAGGCCTGAGGTGAACATCAAAAGTTTCTACCAACTGGTCAGAGAAATCTATAAGAGAAATTGATATTGAGAAAACTTGATTGTATTATTGATGTAGTAATATATATAACCTTGTAGACAATCATGTAATAGTTTGTAGAGGAACAAATCGCGTTACTGCTCGTGGTTGCCGAGGCTATGCCTGCTTATATTTTGTACCTGAAAGTTTCAAGAGCATCTTTGTACATGCAAAAATCACGTTTAGTCACAAATATTTTCGTCATACAATGTTTTTCATAGTCCAAACATATTGATCAGATAAGATAAGATTATTTTAAATATGTGCCTATTATGCGAGAATAAGAAACAAATCATTGCAACGATACGTCGCGCTATTAGAAGATAGGATGAATTTATAAGATGCCAGTATTTGGTTGTGAAGCGTGAGAGAATGTATGTGTCGTGTTAACATATGATAAGTAGATTGAGCATGTTATCGTATTCTATCATCAAATAGTTGCGTACATAATTTTAGCTCTGCTCATAATTTTATATCGGCACATAATTTTAATATCATGTAAGCTCGGCACATATCAATTTCAATTTGCATGTTATGTTTCTCATAAGTAGGGGAGCTCGAATCATATTTAATTGTCATGTTATGCTGACAAAAGTTAAATAATATAATATTTAAGTTGATGAGGCTAACGAGCTCGTGTACATTTCATCAAAATAATGTAGTCAAATTTGTAAGAAAATATTTCTACTTGCTACGAGGAACATGTCATCACCTAAAGTTGTCAAATAGTTGCGTACAATAAATCGAACTCGTCATGGTAATTTATATCACGTCCAATGTATTTAAGTCATATTGTTGCTCGTCACGGAATTTAGAACTGCTAATTAACCTTGTTCATTTAAATGATATATACTGGTGTGAAAATATATATTGTAACCCTTTATATATGAACGATAGGGAGTCCCTAATGTATGCGAGTGTAACACAAATATATAGTCAGGTGTGCCCAGATATATTTATGTAATTTTATATAATATCAGTACATTATTCGTTGTTGATGCGGCAAAATCTCAGTTTGGGCCATCCGTGTGTTGGGTTGGATATCTGGGCTTGAATCTGCTTCCTTGAACCTAGCTGAGAGCACATAAAACCTGAGTGGAAGTGTAAGGCAGGGCCTCATGAAACCCCTCCGGCGTGAGAGCAAGTATCGTAGGAGATAGTCAAAAAGCAATTTGGCAGAGTTTCTAGGCTCAAGAAAGAGTGTGTACATTGTTTGTGACCTGTGAAGGGGTATTTATAGGCCCCCAATGACCTATAATCCGTGTGGGATTTAGTTTCCTTAGATACCCAATCAATCAAGGAGAGAATCCCTTGATTTTAGGCACGATAAGCGGCTGGCTGCGTAAATGCAAGAGCAGATAAGGCAAGTGTCCTGCTCGGATATGGAAACCTTTGACTTGTCTTGGAGAGCAAGTTTCCGGAGCTTACTACCCGATATGTGCCCGAGCGAACAAGACTCTGCACGGCTATCTGAAGTGTACTGATCTGAGGTAAGTGTAGATCCCGGGGGTGGCCCCTGGTCGGGCAGGCCAGGCCGGTGCTCGACTAGGTTTGGATAGGACGAATCTGATTCTTTGCCCGGTGTGAGTGTGGTCCCCGGGCATGGCCCCTGGTCAGACAGGCAAGGCTTGTGCATGCCCGGTCAGGTTTAGACGGGAGTTACACTGCTCGTTGCTTGGTTCCTCAATAACTTCGTCCGCTAGGCCGGTGAGCCCCCATATTAATTATGCTCGTGACCGGCACGTGATGCTAGCCCGTGCTTTGCTCGTGACCTGGGTTGGGCCGGGCATATCAGTGGCCCCTAGCTCCTTGTTTGGCGAGTATTCATGCTCGGTGTGGGGAGCGTACATGCTGGATGATGCTCATACGGGCCTTAACACTTGTGATTTTTTGAGAAAAAGAGAGGATCGAGTGAGCAGACTTGTGGAAGGTTCTGGGGCATCAATGGGAAATAGCTGGAGCGTACTGAGGAAGCTTGCTGCTGAGGGTTTACTGGACGCGTGGTCGAAAGGACGCGTGTGCCGTCAAAGGCTGAGGTGATTTGATGGGGACACGAACCATGAAGCGGCGCATTTAATGCGTCGTGATGATGGGCCATCCTTCCAGACGCCGTTTCGGCCTCCCCCTTTTCCCCCTAAAACCGTAAACCCCGACCTATAAAAGGCAAACCCTTCTCCCTCTTTTCTTTTTTACCGTTCTTGAGTTTTTAGAGAGAAGAATTTTCTGGAGAGCTTCTGCTGCTACTGCCTTGAGCGTTCCCAGATCCCGGTGAGCTTGCTTCCCCACTCCGACGTTTCATTTCCTCCTAGTGTTCCAGGTCTATTCTCGGCTCCGTTTCAACATCAACTATCCACAGAGAATCGTTTCAACCCCACAGAACGGTAAGCTTCTTGCCCTTTTTCTGATATGCTTGTTGCCCCTTTTCTGATATGTTTTTTGCTTTTCCATTTCGAACGAAGATTTCTGGGTTTAATCCCTTCGTCTTCGTGTATTCCTGGTAGGGTTTAAGATTAAAATTGGCCCTTAGGTAGAGATTGAGGAAAAGACCATGTGGTCTTGCTCGCTAGGCAGGCATGGCCCCTTTGGTGTACCTAGACTTAGGAATTTTTCTCCATTTTGCTTTATCGGTTATCCGGGCAGAACATTGATTCTCCTCTTCGATCTCTTTGTAGATGTCTGATAGTTCGGAGAATGACCGCGAGGCCTTCAGCTACGACGGAAAGAACGATTCTCTGAGCAGTGAGAAGACTCCCCACGCTGACTATGAGTCGGATGAGGGAGCGAGATCCGTGGCGGGCCCGACTATTCTCAGGCGCGTGGCCACCCTAATAGTTGACCTTGTCGATTCTTCCAGTGGGAAAGACTCTAGAGAGGACAGTGTCACTGGTGGCTATGCTGACAGGCAGGGCCCGGAACAGTGGGTAGCCGACATTGACGGTACGGTCGGGCAAGTAAGGGCCGAGCAAGGAGAGGGGACGGAGAGGCCTCAGAGGCTGACGAGGTAGATAACGTGCCCCTTGCCCGGCGCCTAAAGAAGACGGGCAGCACTCAGTGGAAACCACACTTGAGGATGATGCCGATGACCGGGACAACATTCCCCTTGCTTGCTGCTACACAATGGTCGATGGCTCTCAAGTGGAGGTCACACTTGAAGAAATTGTTGAGGAGGATGAAGAGCTCGACTGACATGTGAATACAGATGAGAGCCGGTACGCTACTCACTGGGCTACGTTGGACACGGTTGACAAAGTGACCGCTTGGCTTACGTCCCTCGACATCGACTTTGCTTATTACCGGGCAAGCAAGATGGACGTGCCCAGCGGAGTAGAATTGTCCCGCGAGCAGGGGAACGAGCTCCTGTATTTTACTGACTTCTTCCGGGTTGGACTACGCCTCCCGATGGAACCCTTCTTAGTGGATTTCTTACATGAGACCAAAGTTGTGCCCTGCGACTTGATGCTGAACACTGTCCGAGCAATCACAGCTTTCACGGTGGCATGCCGTTTGCTGGGGTTCGAGCCAAACATGTATTTGCTGCGCAAGCTATTTATTTTTGCCCCGAGCATATGAGGGAGGATTGGAGTGAGGTCCAACTCCAATTTTCTGAGGCTGCTGTCCGATGTCCCTGGGAAAGTGGAGGCCTAGGATAGGAGGGTTTTATTTATTGAATCCCGAGTTGGTTGGCCATTCGCGCCTACAGCGTCCAGCGAAATAAAGATCCCCAAGGTCTATAAGCAAGACTTCAACTCGGGGGAGATTGCCCGACTAGCGGCGTTGAAGGCTGCCGTAGGGGTCATTGAGGAGAATGAGAAGCGAGTCGGCCAGCAATTTCTGCTCGATTGGAAAGAGCTGGTATGTAATCCGTGCAACTTGTGGCTGGCCGGAGTGATGCGGGCAAAAGTTCCCGAGGTGGAGCCCCTCTTAATTTACGTTCCTGAAAGACCCCATCCATACTGGGGTGATTGCCACGGGCAGATGTTCAAGCGCGAATGCGTTGAATGCCAACCCAGCCCTAAAAGTGACCGCCGCCGCTTACCGTGATGAGAACGGTTACCCGCTACCCGCGAATATTTTTCCTTTTCTGCTTTGATTGAGCTTTGTTTTTTTTTTTGGCAAAGCAGGGCGGCACCTGCGGAATATATAAAAGGAGAAAAGGATACAAACGAGAGGGGGACAACCAGCCTTACCCAAATAGACGGGGGGACAAAGGAGCCTGACCTCTTAAACCAGAATCAAACAAAACAACTAACAGATAGAACAAGATCATAAGCTACATTACGCTTTACGGAAATTGAAAAAACCTATAGCATCATGCTTGAGCGCCTTTCGGACCGCCGACGGCAATTGAGAGATCCTATTAAATTCATTGGAAACACAGTTATGAGCAGCATTGGCAAGACGATCGGCCACCAAATTTTTCTCCCGATAAATATGTTCAAGTTTAAAATTACCCATCAAAGAAACACACTGTCGAAACTCGTAAATATACTGCCAAGGGCAGTTATAACTTCCTTTAATAGCAGAGACTACGACCAAAGAGTCTGATTCGATCACCACATTTGTTAAGTGCAGTTTGTGGCATAACTGTAGCCCATCCCGCAGTGCCATAAATTCAGCTCTAGTATTAGTTCCCTAGTACTGACTGCGTTTTGTCTTGTTTCAAGGATGAAGAACTTGGCACTGTTAAAAATGAGGAAGAATCAGACTGACTAGCGGGCAGCCGATCTAAAGGCCAATGAGCCCGTAGCCTTGCCTAAGGTGCCATTCTGCCCACCCGCGAAGAAAACACCGGGCTCGGGCAGGGTCGCGAGTCCGGTCAAGAATGTAACGGTGTCGAAAGTCGTCGTTACTGCACAAGAAGAAGCCCCCGTGGTCATTATTGACAAAGCTGCCAAACCACCAGCTGCCAACATCTCCGTGGTGCCCGTTGCGAAGGATGCCAAGGCCACTGGGAAAAGAAAGAAAAGTCCTACTCCTCCTCCCGCTCGGGATGTCCGCCCTCGGGGCTCAAGCCCTGAACCTGTTTTGTCTGCCCCTATTCAGAGTGGGGAAGCCACTTGGAGGCAGTCCGGCTTCGTGATGCCCTCCACCACTAAGCCTGTGACGAAATATCCGGGGATGACCCTTTGTTAGGGGGCTTAGATCTGCATGCCCGCGGGAGCTGGGGAGGTCTGGTGGGCAAAGGCATCATTGAGAGGGCTATGCACGACGGTCTAGCCAAAGATCGAGACACCGCCGGCCACATCTTGGTCGGGAATGTGGGATTCTACCTGAGCGAGGTAAAACATGGGCTGTAAGTTGCTTTATATTCTCCTCTTTATTCCTTTCCCTGCTTGACTGCTTTGTTCGTTGCCTGCAGATTGCCTCAACTTATACCAACTTATATGACCGGTACAACGAAGAGAAGGTGGCTCGCAAGAAGGTGGAGGCAGACTATAAGGCTCTCGAGAGCCTACTGAAGGAGAAGGTCGAGCAGGTGGCCACTCTTGCTGACCAACTGGAGACCAACGGTGCCGCTGCCAAGAAAAAGGAAAACGAGCTACTCGAGCGAAACTTGCAGCTGGTTGCCAAGAACAATACTCTGGATGCTTAGAAAACTGAGTTGGTTGTCCAGATGAAGAAGAACCAGGCCGCTCTGGAGAAGGAGAAGACTGCTCTGGCCGCAGTCACTAAGCAACGGGAGCATCTGCAGGTGGAGCGAGATGCCCTCAAGATGTAGGTTATCAAGGACGAAGACCGCATGGCCGAGCTGATGGGGAAGCTGATGAATGCTGAGGAGACTGCAGTGGAGAATTATAAAAGCTCCCCTGCTTTTGAGGATGCTGTGGATACGACCATCATGCCTTATTACGCGCATGGCACTAATCATATTCTTCACTTGCTCGTCGGACGCGGGGTAGTGGGCATGCAAACTATGGCTGAATAGGCTGTGTTAGACTCCTACTCCGAAGCTGCCCGTTAGTTCTACCACTTAGTCCCTTACACCGAGCCGGAGCTGGAGGCTCTGGCTAAGGCTGATGCTGAGGTAGGTCGCCAGCCTTGGGTTCGGCCCACTCCTCTGGTCGAGAACGTGTGCTCCTTGGTTGATGCTTTGGAGGCCACAAAGGCCGAGCAGATGATGGCCGAGGATGATGCAAAAAGCGGTTGACAAAGAGGCTGCCCGCAAGGCTCTAAACACTGAACATGCAGAGCAGTTCCAGGCTTCAGCTAAAGGTCTTCCACCCCCTCCAAAGCAGGCTGCTGATCAGGCTTAGCCTAGGGTCTATTATTTTTGTTCGGCCTACGCGCCACTGTCTAATCTTTGACTGTAATTCCTTCCATACTTATGAATAGAAAACCTTTTTGTTTGTCAACTGTTCCTTTCGCTAGTATTCTTTGATTCTGTTTTGATTTTGCTCAATAATCATCTTTTTGCTCGTATTTCTCTGCCATTGATTAGTACAAGCACGAGTATTCCCCAGAAACATGTCGAGCATAAATAACTGGAATTAATTGAGTATGCAAACTTGTAATTATCAACTTAAAAATAATAAAGCTAATTAAGCAGACCTATCATTTAAGTTGAGAGGTTACCCGGGCAAATGCCCGGTATAAGTGCTTGGTTCTGACCAAGGCTTTGAGCGGGCATGGCCCCTATCGCCCTGGGCGAACATCCTGATGACTGCCTAGTGGGCATGGCCCAACTCTGAACGACGACTAGCTAACTGGGTTTGGCCCTGTTCGACTTTTGTACGTCTAAGTTGTTGCTAGTATCAACTGGGTATAGAGATATACGACTAACAGTGTTGCTCAGTCACTATAGGAATCCAGAGATAGTTAGCTGCTATCTTATGGGCAGGGCCCCTACCGCCTAGCGGGCATCCTAGTATGTGAACCGGGCATGGACCCATCTTACTCACGGAGAGGATAAGCTCACTAATACTCGAGAGTGGATGAAGATTGACCGGGCATGGCCCTATATACTCGCCGGGCGAATAGATTTTATCAAGCAATCCTCATGCAATTGATAAATAACATCGTAATAACTTTAAACGAATAACATGGAAAAAAACTTGCCTTTTATTGATCAATAATAGTGACCCTCAACAGGACTGAGGTCTTGCCCGTTTGTGTACTGGGGACTGACTTAGGGATAGTACTTTTTTAGGTGATCTGCATGCCAAGGATGCTTCAAGTCTTTGCCCTCCTGGGTTCGAAGCGTGTAGGTGCCCTCTTTGACTATACCAGTTACTTGAAAAGGCCCTTCCCAGTTAGGCGATAGCTTTCTCCATTATGCCCGTTGACCTGTTACCACAATCTTTCTGAGTACCCAGTCTCCGACCATGAAAGCCCTACCTCGAGCCCTTTTATCATGATGAGCCTTTGCTCGCTGTTTGTAGTTGATCATCCTGAGTCATGTATCCAGCCTTCTTTCTTCAAGCAGATCAAGGTCTATTGTACGGGCAAGCTGATTGTTCTGCTCGCTATAATGGGAAACTCAATAGCTAGGCAAGGCCATTTCTACCAGGATCATTGCTTCAGATCCATAGGTAATTGCAAACGGAGTTTCCCCGGTTGGTCCTCGGACAGTGGTTCTGACCGCCCACAAGGCCGATTGCAGTTCCTCTGCCTATTTTCCAGCTCGCCCCTCTAGGTTTCTTTTTAGTGCATGCAACACCTGTTTGTTCCCGGCCTCAGCTTGGCCATTACCTTGAGGGTAAGCGATGGATGATTGCCAATGTTTGACGCTTAGGCGAGCACACTCAATCGTGAATTTATCCGAGAATTGGGTGCCGTGATTGGAGATAATTTCCCGGGGCAGTCCGAACCTACACCATACTTGATCGTGGAAAAACTTGATGACATTTGCCTCTTAAATTTTAGCCAAGGGCTTTGCTTCGATCCACTTTTTAAAGTAGTCTATGGTGACCATTGCATACTTGTACTTGTATTGCGCTAGCGGGAATGGGCCGATCAAATCGATTCCCCACATGTCGAAGGGCCAGGCCTCAATGACTAGAGTTTGTACGGTGGATGGAAGCCTTGGTATGTCAGCATATCGTTGGCACTTGTCACACTCTCGGACATATTTCTCTGCATCCCTTCTGAGGGTTAACCAGTAATACCCCGCGCGCAAAACTTTTTTCCACTAGAGCTCGGGTGCCCGGGTGGCCACCACATTCCCCTTCATGTACTTCATATAAAACCCCCTCAGTCAGTTCCGGGGGAATGCAGCGAAGCATAGGTCTGACCTTAGATCGCTTGTACAAGATTCCCCCGACTACCGAGTATCTGCAAGCTTGACTTTTGACTGTGGTGATGAAATTGTGTCGTTTGAGTCGGATATCTGGCTTTATGTGGATCTCTGTAAAATAAGCACCGTGAGTGGTGGGGGATGCCCCCCAAAACCCTCCGGCGTGAGAATCAGTAAAACATAAAAATATAGGAGGGCGCGTAGCCCCTGTGTGTGGAGTGAGAACTGTATAAGAGAGAGAGAGCGTGCCCTACTATGAGATAGTAGGGTTTATTTATACCTGAGGGGTTAGGGTTTACTTGTCATGCTTGGGCCAGGTCCATGGTATTCAGTAGTCCTGTAAAGTATAATGGGCCAATGTAGTGGAAAGCCCTCTCGCCTAAGCGAGGCCCAAAAGCGTTTGAAGGCAGATTAAATATAGGCACTTTAGTAGCCCCCTGGTCCTTATTCCTTGGGATTTATCTCAAGGGTAAGGAGTAGAATTTTCTGTCAAGTATGACATCTACTTAACCGCGAGATACTTGAGCGGGAGGATAAGATAAAGCTCAGCCGCTAGTAAACTCGAGCGAGGAGCGTAAGCGCGGGTAGGCGCGGTGTACTACTCAACCGCGAGTAACACTCGAGCGCGAAGACAATGTAAAGCTCAACCGCGAGTAGACTCGAGCGGGGAGCGTAAGCGCAGGTAGGCGCGGTGTACTACTCAACCGCGAGTAACACTCGAGCGGGAGGACAATGGAAAGCTCAACCGTGAGTAGACTCGAGCAGGGAGCGTAACAGGTAAGCGCGGCATTACTTAACCGCGAAAACACCAGTGGGAGTGACAATATAAAGCCTGGCCGCGGTAGACTCAAGCGGGGAGCGTAAGCGCATGTAGGCATGGTGTACTACTCAACCGCGAGTAACTTTCGAGCGGGAGGACAATGTAAAGCTCAACTGCGAGTAGTCTCGAGCGGGAGCGTAAGCGCAAGTAGGCGTGGTGTACTACTCAACCACGAGTATCACTTGAGCGAGAGGATAATGTAAAGCACAACCGCAAGTAGACTCGAGTGGGGAGCATAAGCGCAGGTAGGCGTGGTGTACTACTCAACCGCGAGTAACACTCAAGCAGGAGGACAATATAAAGCTCGACCGTGAGATGCTTAAGTGGGAGGATAAATAAATGTCGACCGCGAGATGCTCA
>CM028379.1:95988741-96223149 GCA_013146195.2 Codonopsis lanceolata
TCCACCGCTTAACCCGCACCATGGACGAGTCCCATTTGACGAACACAGCCATGGCCATGTTCAAATTTATCTGTGCACGTCTTATGCCTTCTAGCCACCAGCACACGGTGTCTTGGCATAAGGCCGTTTTGATCTACCACCCTCCGCCGGGGTGGGTGATGTGGGGGCGTCGATCGACACCCAGTTGAACCATCATTAGGGGTAAGACAAAACTTGGGATTAGTTTTCCGAGTTTGATTTCAGGCTGATAGTGGAAATTTGGTTGTTTGGACTCAGTGCGAGAGAGTTCGGGCAGTCCCCGACATTACTGCGACGCTTCTTTTTTATCTCCCGCGTCAGCCACGTGAGAGGGGACCACATCATGAGCCTCGAGAGGAGGCTCATATTGAGGAAGAGGATCCCTTGGAGGCTATTTCCAATATGCAGGAGGAGATTTTATTAGATAACCAGATGATTCATCAGTAGTTGGCGCAAATGCGTGCTGACCATACTGATTTCTTTGGTTGGGTTAACAAGGTGGGACACAATGTCTCCACATATTATGGGTTGCCACCTAGCACGATCCCCGAGGTTCGTCCTCCTTCCTTATTTCCTCCCAACTCACCATGAGTCGAAGCCCAAGTTTCTTCCTCTTTCGTTATGCGTGCCACTTATTTCCTTTTGATATTTCTCCTCCATCAACCCTCTTATAGTATATTCCTCAATTTTTAGGACAAAATAAATTTGAAGTTTGGGGGGGGGGAGGAATTCTAAGCCAGGGCCTTTGCAGGTCCCAGCCTAAGTAAGAGTGGAGTTGGGCCACGTTTTTAAGGGTGAGGGAAATTTTTTGCCCCTCTATCGTCTCTTCTCCTCACTCTATTTTCTTGCTTTTTATATTTTCTTAGTTTAGGAGATGTTGCCTTGACCAGAATACTATAATATTTGGTTCTTTCGGGGACCCATAAAAAGAGTCATCGTCATCACCCATCTCCATTTTCTTTATATAAAAATTTCAAAAAAATAAAAAATATTTTAATTCAAAATTTTCATTCTCGAGTCCTGGTGTAGTCACTATGGTCGATGAGGAGTGAATGCAATGAACCACATAACTTTTCCATAGATCATTCTGAAATTTACTTGATTCTTCAAAATTCTTGATTTTCTCCAAATCTTTGTGCACTTAGATCAGTCATGATTATGGATTGATTTGAATATTTTTACTAAGTTTATAGGACACATTTCATTTTAGCAACAAGATATGCACAAGAATATGATGAATAGTTGTCCTGACATGATTGTTGCATTAAATTGTAATCTAGGGTCAATTGCATGATAGCTAGATCCCTTGGATTTTTCTTGCTAATATATCTGAAGCACACTTTTGAACTGTGTCTGCATGTTAGTCTTGATTGCTCCTACCTCTTTTCTAGCGAATGCTTATGTGAAATCCAATGATGCTAAATCTTCAATTCTACAACCTTCATGATGGATATGATATTTTATGTGTTTTGTTTTTTAAAATTGCATGAGTATTTTGGCATTAAGATATGATATAGGCCTTCTTTGGATCGTTTGAGCATAAATAATTCCCGACCATACTAAAAATATCCCTAGTGTCCCATTTGAGCTTTATTAAAAGAATGGAGTGTGCTACGCACACATTGAACACCCATTCGACTTCGTTTCTTTAACTCACATTAACTAACCCTAAAGCATATACACTTTAGACTACCATTTGAGAGAGTAGGATGTGGGTGGGGAATTAATTTTATGGGACCATTTTTCAGTTAGAAAAGTTTTCCGAAGACTTCTTCTTCCCCGTCGTAATAAAAAAAACGATTCGACAAAAAATGAAACAGAAGAAGAAGAGTGCAAGAAGATTCAAATGAAGGCATAGCTTTCAAGAAAACAAATATGATAGAAAAGTTCTTCTGAAAATGGAACACTAGTTATTTTTAGCTTGATATATTGTACAAAACAAGTTTGGGGGAAAAGTCTCCACTTGTGGTCTTTGCAGGTCCTAGCCTAATTGGGAAAAACATCCTTTTGTTTGGAAGTATTTGTGATTAAGGGTAGTCTTGCTCTCTCACTTTGTATTCTATTCCCTTTCTGTAACGCCCCCAAACCTGGGCCCAACTTCGTGGGCCCATATTTGGCCACGTCATTACAAAATTCTAACTTAACTTTCATTAGTCAAAAGTCAACTACCATTTAATGTCAAGAAATCACCAAACCGGTATAATGTCTAATTCCCAAAACTTACCACCATAACCTCATAATACAATTAAAGAATTCACTTTTCTTACTAATCGCTAAAAATCCATTACAAAACGAAATAACAATAAAACTCTAAATAACCATAGCTACTCCCCATGTTTCCCTACGTGAAGCTCCAATCTACTTGTAACCTGAAGAGGAGTAATTTGAAACGGTGAGCGAACAAATGCCCAGTAGGTTCATACACCATCCCTCCGGTTTCTAAGGAGGGGAGGACTCACAAGAAATCATATGTATAAATCAAAGTTATGACAAAAGATTTTACAATAGTTGATAGAGTTCGAAGAACGATAACGAGTAAACGAATCATAACGAACCGTCTCATACCAGTTCATTACGACATTTTTCATCCATAAAACATGATCACATAAATAGTCCAATTATCCGATCAAACAAAATCCCGTAGGATACAATAATCAAAGGTAAAGCCGGATTACCACAGTCACAAGCCTCGTAGTGCAAGTATCAAATAACAAAAGGGTCACTTCGATGACAATTTAATCAAATGTAGTGATCATAATGAAATTCAAACAAGTAGCATATTTTTCGAAAGTCAAACGCATCTCATGTATTATCAGGTTTTTAACATGAGACTTCGCCAAATTACAATTCACAAAGAAGAAACAAAGATATTAACCGGCGGAGTCAAAATCAATTACCGATGCGAGTTCGGCATAGAGATCAAAAACAGTAATTCAAAAATATAGGAAACCTAACGGAAAAATATGTTGTACCAATCAACTTAAAAGAAGTATAATCCCTTACCTCAAAAGCAATGCAAAAGCTAATACTGTGTGCGAATATTCCACGACACGTGCTTGACAAAATCTAAAAAAATATAAAACAAAACGTTAATCCCAAACATGAACCCTTTATATGAACTTAGTGAGACTAATCTAAAAATCAAGTATGAACCCTTTATATGAGCAGTTTATTTTATGGAATATTGGTAATGGTCAATGCTCTATTTGGCTTGATAAGTGGCTGCCCAATATATCTCTCATTGCGGGCCAAATCCGACAACTCAGTACTTTGGAACAAGTTCGAGACTGCTTTGCTTCAGCCTCTGGTTCTACATGATTTTGCTCCTAACTTTCTTCCATTTTCACCATAAATTACATCCATTCTCAACATTTCTCTCTCGATAATTCCGATTCGGCGGTTTAGGCGGCCTCATCTAATGGTCTCTTCACCTTTCTTCACTGCACCATTAGGCGCCATCAATCGACTATTCTTTCGGCGAATTTCATCGGTCCAAGCTTCTCTCCACCAAGATTAGTGTTTCTTTGGAAGCTTTTTCAGCTCAAGCTTCCCATAGATGAAGCCCTCTCATCTAAAGGATTCTCTCTAGCTTCAAAGTGTGCTTGTTGCCCAACCGGTTTCATTGAAACTTTTCTCATGTGTTTCTTCACGCCCACATTGCAATTGAGGTTTGGAGGTATTTTAGTTACGTTTTGCGACTTTAAAGATCCACACTCACAAGTTATCTATCCCTCAAGCCCCGCTTCTCTTGGTGGTTGGTTTCTAAATCAAATGCTTCTCATATTCTTATCCCTTCTTTGATTCTTTGGCATTTATGGAAGCATCGAATCGCTATATTTGATGGCTCTCTCTCGCCTCATCTCAAGTCATAAGACTCATCAAGCATGATCTCTTTGTTCACTTAAAGGTCGCTTAATCGTCTCTTGGCCGCATTCCTAGCTCGTTAAGAATTTGGTTTAATGGCTGTTGTGTTTTGTTCTCTTTTTTGTGTTCCTTAGGTCTCTTTTTCGCCTTTGTGCTTTCTTCTCTTTCGAGGTTAGGCTCCTCTGCCCCCGATTATAAGGGTAAGGTGGTTGTCCCCCTCAAGTTTGTTCCCTTATTTATTTTTAATAAAATCGCCAGGTGCCGCCTCGCCTCTCGAAAAAAAAAAAAAAAAAAAAGTATCCATTTAACTACTTTTTACATATTTTACCATTAAAATAATATATCCTATACACTAGCCATCAAACTCACTCACTCTTTATTTTTATATTCGTCATTTCTTTGTCCAGCTTACTCTCTCTCTTCCTTTCTCTCTTATGAACTTATTATAATTTTTATTTTTTATTCCTCCGTCTTTTTTCATATATCGCTGCCATAGCCACCTATATTACTCATACACACACACATCTCGCACACCTTCCTATCCTCAATTGCCAACAGAGACAAGAAGAAAATAATAACAACTATGTGACTCACCTCAATCCTCATTCTTATCCGCTAGATGACTTTCGATAGACGCCGACGATCAAAATTCTCCTTCTCTTGATCGCCTCATCAATTCCCGACAAGCAACCGATCAACATTTCCCTTTTTATTAAGTCTCACTACAAGTCATCAACTACCCATGAACCCACGATCAAATAACTGCTCCAGTTGTGCGGCATCAACTACCCACAATCCTCATCCGATTAATTGCTCGCTTGTGTGATAACTCCTCCTCTCACGTTTCCTCTTTTTGCTTATATCCATTAACTATATATTATTACATATATTATTATTACTATTCTATATTAACAGTTTACTATTTTTCTTTATTAAATATATTATTATTACTATTATTATTTGTTATTATTACTATTATTAAACTATTCAATAACTAATTCATGGATTGAACCCAACTAATAAATAGTACCCATTCAGATGGTTGGCCCAAGTAACACACAAGTCCAACCCAAATTACAAATATCAAACCATAATTTAACAATATAATATTATCTATAAAAATAAACAAATTTACGGGTTATTACACTTTCCATCATATCCCCCAACACCAAGGCCTTACATTACAAGCTTATTAAAGACCTATTGATCTTTTTGCCAATACTTGTGTTGGTTGATTTGATTGCATTACATGTAAATTGATCCCCACTTCATATATTCACATTATTCGCAAGCTCACTGTGTTAGCATAATCTTAGCTATTGCAAGTAATTGGGGTATGAAAGCATTATATGTCATACATAGGAAGTGCATGGGATGTATGTATAAGTATTTGAAATCCTTGGTGTTCTCTTTTTCTGTAATAGACCGGGTTCGGATGGTAGTTTTATTAAAAATCCTGATTTTTAGAATGAATGTTGTGTTTTGCTAAGTAAAATTGTTTAAGTTAAGATATTCTTTATGACTGGTTATCACACACAAACGGAGAAATTAAGACCTGTAGCATTTCGAGTATAAGTCAGTTTGTTTTGTAGATAAGTCTGCACATATGTGGTGAGCATCTTTCTGAGACAGCTATGATTTGCCATGCCTTTGTGACTTGAGATTGAAACCAAAAAGATTTTTGTTTTATTTATTTTGTATTTATTGCTTTTAGAGTAATTTTTACTTGCTTTTGTATTTATTAGTTTTTGTATTTATCTGCATTGTCGAGTCGCTCGTGAGAGTCTCCTTGAGTTTGTGGGTTTCTAGAGGAGTGTAAATAGTGTCATCCTCCAAAAAGATTTTCTTAATTTTGGTATTTTAATTGCTTTTGTATTTATAAGTATTGTTTACTCGTGGACGAGCAAAGTCTAAGTTTGGGGGTATTTGATAGACGTATTTTATACGTCTTTATCAGGTACTTTTATGACTTAGAAATAGCAATTCCACAAGGTTTTTGATTACTAATATGTGTTTTTGAGCTATATTGTGAGTTTTAGGATTTTAGGTGAAATTATGGGATTTATAAAGCTTTTAATGAATATTTCAAGGAATGGTGCGAAGTGTAATTAAAAAGAAGTCAGAAAAGACATATGGACACCTTGTGGCCGCATTCCTCCAAGACCTTGCCCCTGCAAGGTATCAAGCGTGAAGCCCTAGCCAGATTAAGACCCTTACGGACGCAATGTATTCACACCTTGCAGCCGTAAGTTACCCAGAAACCGACTTACGGGTGTTTCACCTGGATTGAACATCTTCCTTCCCCTAAAACACCTTGATATATATAGAAGACGCTAGCCAAAGCAAAGGGGACATCCAGAAATAATTAGTAGACGGTTCTAACACCAATTTTAGTTTCTAATACATAGTTTAATAGTTGTAATAATAGTTTTAAAGATCGATTCATATATTCCTTCAACACGCTGTTTGGTTCATCTTCAAGGATGTTCTAATCATCCATTAATATAGGAATTGGGAGGTGACTTGTATCGAATCTATTGCTTAACATATTTTTATTCATTCAATTCTTGTTGATCATGATGTTTATCAACCTCTTTACTATCTAGCTTTGACCAAATGAATGGAATCGCAAGTAGTAAAGACCTAGAGGTACGAATAGCTGCACGACCAAATGCATATGTCATACACTGGCTCACCATTGTAATAAATTGACTTTATCAATGCACGAGAGTGATAAGTTAGGGTCAGGTTCATATATATGTTCCTAGGTAACAGATAGGAAATGCATATGTTCTTGTTCTTAGGATATAGATTGGATGAATAGGATGTAGACTGAATTATAATTTGACAATGTATATCTATCTTTTGTGAACGAACCCAAGATATTGCTTGATACTTTACTTAAAAAGCAATAGAGTAGATGCAAGTGAATCCCCAATCCTAGATTTCCCTCCTCCATAAGATCTTTATAAATTGTGATTGTGTAGACACCCCAATTTCATACCCTTGGTATGTGACATGACATGCAATATCAAGACATATTAAAACTTAACAAATGTCAAGTTATATGGTTTAAAAATGCAAAAGGCAGCGAAAGGAAAAGCGAATGAAAAAAGGGGCCAAAGTGTCAAAAAGCACCCCAAAAAAGGAGCCAGGTGCCACCCATAGCCATAGCTGGTGTGGTGCCCACCCCCTCCATGGGTGGCGCCCAATAGTACCTTGTGCACTGTAGCTTTCTGCCTAAGGAGCAACTCTCTCAGCGCGCGGTACAAGCCGGTGAAGCACAAAAGATAAAACTTAATGACGAATGAATCCCCATCTCGGCCTATAAATAAAAGGCCTTGACTTCGTGAATTCACACAATGAACACACTCTTTGCACACAGTTAACATACCACTGAAGAAATATGCAGTGAGTTCTGAGAGTGATCGTCTTGAGAGAGAGAGAGTTCCCCTCCTCTAAAAGCCTTGAAGCTCCGTCAAATCTCTTCCAAACTCAAAACCAACCGGTCAAAGTGAACCTTAGCCTCCCCGCTAGGATTCCACCCTATTTCTCCAGTCCAAAAATCCCAAAAAGAGCAGTTGTTCTGGCCGAATCCGCCAGAAGCAAGCAGTTGCTCTGCCCGATTTCCGCCAGGAGCATGCAAACAACAGCAAAAAAGCAAGCAGTTGCTCCGCCCGTTTCCCAAGGCCTAAAAGCAACTTTCGAAAACAGTTACTCTGCCCGAATCTCCACAATAGCAAAAGACTCTCTCTCCCGGAAGAATAGAGCGAGCACACCCCACGCTTTTAAAGGTAAGCCTTTAAGAGGTTTTATTAAAAAAATGTTATTTTCAGTCGGTCCGATGTAAAAATATAAGCAGTTATGCTGCCCGGATTTCTATAGAAAATAACACTAAAAAGAGCGATTATTATGGCCAAATATTTATAAATATATTTGTAATTCCTAGAAGGAAGCGACTGCAAGTTTGTAATAATGTAGATACAGATATATATGTTTAAATGTTTTATTTTATTTTCTAAATAAATATAATACAAGCATATTTTAGCCAAAAAACTATTTTGAGACCGAAATAGCGAGTTGGCTGCCTAACACCTTCCCACCTCGTAACTTAGCCTCCGAACCCTTTACAAAATCTGGTTATTTTTTGTTTTTCTTTATTTCTCCATAAAATAAAGATGACGACTCTGTTAACATTTTGGATCACAGTGAGGCAAGGCGTATTCCCACACGCCTTCGCAACATCCTTTTTGCACTTTTAATTTCGTTTTCCCCTAAACAAGGGAAGATAGAATGAAAATGGTGATGCATTTTCTGCATCTTGCTTTCCCCTAAATAAGGGAGGATGAGATATGGAAAAACCCAAAGCACTCATTGTGATCCAAAATGAACCCAAGTCCACAGTGAGGCCGGGCGTATTCCCACGTGCTCTTGCAACATCCTTTTTGCACTTTTAATTTCGTTTTCCCCTAAACATGGGAAGATGGAATGAAAAGGGTGATGCATTTTCTGCATCTTGTTTTCCCCTAAATAAGGGAGGATGAGATATGGAAAAAGTCAAAGCACTCATAGTGGACTAAAGCACACTCAGTGACCGTGGCGTATTCAACGCGCTTTTGACAACACTCTTTTTGCACTTTTAATTTCGTTTTCCCCTAAACAAGGGAAGATGGAATAAAAAGAGTGATGTCTTCCCCGAGCCGCGTGTTCCCCTAAAAAAGGAGCGCGCGATCCGGGGCACTCACAGATTGCTACTTAGTTTATTAACTAGATTTCCTATTTTAGGAGAGTAAAATTAGATTAAATAAAACAAAATAAAAACCCCCTTAGTTAAATTGCTACCGATATACTTGCTACTTGAATTTTTCTTGTCTCTGTGGTTCGACCATTGCTTCCCAAACTATTCTGCAATAGTCTTGTGCACTTGCAAAGTATTAAAATAAGACACGATCACATTCATTACAGCTTCTTTAGTTTGATCTTACTATTCTATTACTTTAGCACTTGAGAGAATATATCTTCATTGATTATTCCTCTCCTCAATGTACACTTGGTTAAAAATATTTTTATACACGATCCATCAAAAATCTTAGTATAATCACTCGAGTGCATAAACAAATGCACCTTTCAAAATCCAAAGCTAACCACTTTGGTAGTGGACGTAGTACTGTATACTACGAACCACTTCTAAATCCTAGTGTATTGTCCTGTTTATTTGTTATGTACTCTATCTTCTTACCGGTCTATCTACTGCCTTTATTACTTCTCAAAAAAGACTGCTGTTGTACTTTATTACATCAAGCAGCCTTTCTTACTGCTCTTATTTCTTTCATCATTCCACTGCCCTAACTTAGTTCATAAGTTGACTGTTTTTAAAAAGAGAAGAAATACTTGAGGTAATTTTTAAATTATCATTAGGTTATTCGACCCCCCCCCCCTCTTCTAGCTCAATTTGTGCCCCTTTGGGATCAATAGAGACGGAACACGATTCTTCGCATGCTGGCAACCAAGCTTTTTAACACCCTGCCTGTTATTCCTTCTCTGTATTCCGAGCTATGCTTGAGCTTCATGCCCTATGAATGGACTATGATAGAATCCAGAGTATTCGCCATCCCTTCCAATTCTAGTAATCTTTGATCTGTGCCAGAGAGATGTATAGACTATGGTAGGCTACCAACCTTTTTTCTTCATTTCCATTGATCTGTGGTCTTTGGCGATTTCTTTATCCTATATCTCTTTATTAGTTTTTGAATCGTGATACATCAATTTTTGAATCGCGGTTCATTTAAAAAAAATAATTGAATCGCGATACATCACACACACTCGCCTATTCGCTTCCTCCCAAACACTCCCTCTCGAAATTATCTCCTGTCTCTACTAATCATTTACCACATTGTTGGGTGTTTTGATCGGTAATAATAATTATTTTATTTTTTCATCAACCATACACGTCAAATTGGAAAACTTGAAACCTCCATGGCCGTTGACATTCAAAAACCGGCGTTTCCTCCAAGATCAAGAACGCCTTCAGCACTCAAAATTCGCTTGAAACTCCTCCACGGCATCCAAGTTGAATTAATTAGCTCCCTTTTGTCATCCTCATTTAAGTATATTTATTGTCTTTATGTTATTTGGGTTCTTCCAATTATAGATTAGGTGGGGGTTAGAGATAGTGTGTGTGCATTTTTGGTTGCCAGAGTGTTTGTGTGTTTGTGTGTGTGTGTCTGTGTTTATGTTTGACCGTGTGTGTGAGAGTGACTAGTAGAGGGAGATAAGACAAACTTGGTTGTGTGTATGTGTTTCATGGCGTGTAAGTATGTGTACAGAAAGAAGTCAAAAAAGGGAAGGAGATGATGCTTGATGATGAAAAGGGAGGATTGGTTAGAGAAGTCAAAAAGAAATTGAATCACCGTGCAATTTTAATTTTTTTTCAATTATGTTGTATAAATTTTTTGAATTGTGATGCATAAATTTTTGAATCATGGTGCAATTTTAATTTTTTTTGAATCATGGTGCATATAGTTTTTGAATCGCGGTGCATTTTCGTAATGCGTCTCAAGCTCATTAAGGGTATCACATTCATTTCGTCCACAAAAATATCTTTTTCCGGTTGAAAAAAAAAGCACACCGTACTAGAGCGAATTAAAATTTCAAAAAGTGGACCGACCCGCAATTTTTCCTTAAATGTATATGGTTTGATCTGGTAGGCCCGTTAAGACTAATAAAAGTATAATACACAGAGATGGAGCCGGGGAATATGCTTGGCCTTGTTGTGGACTCTAAAAAATGTATTTACAAAGTTGTCACCTTTATTTTAAGGTTAAATAGAGAAAAACTGAAAAATACAAAAATATATGGGTTCTGGGGCTAAATTACGAGTTGGAAATGAGTTAGACACTCAACTCACCCTTTCGGTCTCAAAACGAGTTTGTTAATATGCTCAGTTTATTATGTATACCTTTTAGTTTAGAAAATATTTATATATACATATACATATACGGAGAGGAAAAGAAGGCTTTGATTATATTTAACAAAAATGAAACAAATATAACAACGAAACAAAGAAATAATAATTGACATTATATAGGCTATTTTATGAACAAAACTATACTATAAAAATCAAATACTTATATTGTAAAAAAAAAGTAACCTAAACAAATGAAAAACTTATTTACGTTGTATATAAAGAAGGAACCCAAATAAATACGATGACTAAATATTTTATGCCATAAAATACAAACGAAAAGGAAAACAAACTTTAATATTATGTACAAACAGCAAGAATGTTTACAAATCCACGAAGTATATATCACAGAACTCTCATTAATATAAAAACAGAACCTCCCGTCGTGTACAAAATAAATTTTGTTGCCGAGTACATCCGTTTTTTCCTCCCCACATGAATAGAAGGAGATAAACCAGAATTAATTCAAACTCCCACATGATGAAAAAAAGTAAACGATCCCGAGAAGCAAACGATCCTATTTGAGCGCTATCTATATTTCATTTACAGACTGAAATAAATAACTACAAAGACAGAATATCAAATCCAATACCTAACTCTTAGAGCGTAATAGTCTAAACCCGATACGCCTTGACTTAAGCGATCCTCGTGTGCTCCCCTTGTCTTCCAAGAAAGGAAATCTTTTTATTGTTGTTATTGTTGTTGTTGTTGTGTCCGTATACGAGTATGTGTGTATGTGTATGTGTATGTTATGGGTATGTGTATGTATGTTGATATGTGTGTGTTGTGTGTGATGTTGTTGTGAGTGAGTGTGTGTGTGTGTGTGTGTGTGAGATAGTGAGAAGGTATTTCGGTAGAGTAACGGCAGTGTGGTGGAGTTCTTCTCCTAGCAACAGTTCGGCAGCTTAACAATGGGTTGATTGGTTGTGTTTGTTGAAGGAGAGGACGCTCCTATTTATAGGCAGAGGAGGCAGCTTCGTGGCTGAAGAGGGAGTCTTAGCGAGGAAGCAAAGAACTCCTCGGTGGTGTAGGGGTTGTTTAGGGTGGCATAGGGGTGCAGCCGTCTCGTGTTTTCAGTTGATATTCGACATGAGCAGTGACGAAACAAGAGAAGCAGCCTTAGCCAAAACAGCTTGGGGGCCGCATTACTTAAGGAAGGCGCGACACATGCAATATTGGGTGTCACGCTACGTTCAGCTTGTGTCGCGCCGCGTATGGCTCTTGCCTCTATTTTTGTTGCACTTTCACCCCTTGCTTTGTTATCATTGGTCCTTGTTAGCCCTTCCAAGTTTCCTTTGATATTTTGATCACCTGAAAGGTTTTAAAAGTAACATTTAGTCAATTTTTGATTTGTAATAATATTTTAAAAGTAAAATTCTAGACAATTTTTAATCGTTCAAGTCTGCTATATTTTTTCATAATTGAAAAAAGACACTTAATGTATCGGGATGCACAAAATCATGCATCATGATACACAAACATGCACTTTCATGCATATGGATGGATGATTTTGTGCATCACATTATATAAAGTGTCTTTTTTCCAGTTACGAAAAAATATAAAGGACTAGAGCGATTAAAAACATAAAAAAATGGCTGACCAACAATTTCTTCTAAAACATACAGTATGATTTTTATTTTTTAATAACATACTATCAACAAAAATGGTGAAGTTGTTTAAGAGTCACATACGTGTAAATGATATATCATGGAAGAATCCTGTAAATATTCTTATTGAAGTGAACAACGGTCAACAAACCTAAGTAAGTTTAAAAATAGAGTAATGCTAAAACTATTTAATATGTACTTAAATTTGTATATCAAATAATGTGGTATTTTATATGTTATACTGTTAACATATTTTTTTTTACTCATAGTGAAGCTCATAAAATGTCAAATAAGATGATACATTGGAAACCACATCATTTTGTGTACAAATTTGAGTACACATTGAGTGGCTCTAGCATTGCTCTTAAAAATATTACTCCCTCCGTCCCAAAATTATCTTCTCGGTTGACTTGGCGCACAGTTTAAGAAAATATATTTGACAGGATTATTAATATTAGTTTGATGTGTAGTTTACTTTAAAGTTCATGTGTATGTGGTCCATAATTAAAGTATAATGAAAAAGTAAGGATAAAGTGATAAATGTATTGTCCTAAAAAAGAAAGTTTCAAACAAGACAATTATTTTGGGACGGACTAAAAAATAAAGAAGAACAATAATTTTGGGGCGGAGGGAGTATAATTTTTTAGTTATTGTGTCTTACAATGCTCATCGGATTACCACATATCAACTCATTTTTATCGTGTCTTATTGTGACGGCCTGATAAAATCCCGGACCTGCAAAACCACAACACAAACCTATAATTTAGTGTAATCTTTGTGTCAAGAAATGGTGTTGTACCTCAAATTGTCACCCATGGCAGCGTAAAAGAAAAGGACTCAAGCTTGTTACATGAGGGAGGTTTCATTTTTATTGATGAAGCTAAAAAAATTTACTTGTTTATTTTTTAAGTTCAAACTCACTTGTATTGAACTACATTACTGATTTACAGAATTTTATCCATAGACACTTGTTACATTCTACTCCGTAGCTTAAACTCCCTCTGTTTGCAAAATGTCCTTATTTTAGTTTGTTCTATTTTAAAAAAATTATCTACTTACTTCCATTATTTTTCTAATCATTTTCATTCTTTTCATTAGCATGGAACTCTTACGTGTTGGTGTTGTGCCCCAAAAAAAGGAAAAATATTGATTTTAGTCAAATTATAGGAAATATTACAAGTAAAAGTACGATAAAAGAAATAGGCTTTCAATTTGAACTATTTTCAAATATAGACTATTAGCACTCCAGTTTTTGAACTAAACTACTTCAAATTACTGTGCATGTACAAGTAAAATAATGCAGTACTTTTGAGTGTCGTAAAACATTGGAGTGTTAATGACCTAGGCTGTGTTTGGTACTACATTTTGGCCCAAAACGTTGTATAAAATGGAGCATTTTCCTTCCAACTGTGTTTCAATCCTACGTAATAGAACGCTACATTCAAAACGGTGTTGGATTGAAACAGAGAGAGAGAGAGAGAGAGAGGGGGGAAGAAAATGTAAAACAAAGAGGTGGGGTGTATAAGGATTTCTCCCTTATAAAACAGAGTGGGTTTGAGTGAAGGAGGGGTTGGATTGAGAGAGAGAGTGAGATAGAGAAATCGGAGGAGTGGAGGAGGAGACACCGAAGCTTTAATTAGATTTAAAAAATTACAGTGAGAGAGGGAGAGACCTGATGATTTTGAGTCTAAGTGTTAGCATGGGTTTGGAATAATAGGATATGAATATATGATTATAATATGCATACCCAAAAATATATTTTATCCTAATTTTTTATTAACTTTATTATACAACAATTAATCATCTAAATAAATTTATATGTTTAATTTTTTAAACTTTATTATAATTGATGTTTTTATTTTGAAATTAGTTTTGATTGATAAGTAATTATATAAAAGGATAAAAGTGTCATTTTAACAAATATTTATATTACAAAATAGCGTTTTGAAATAATATGTCAAATTTTTTTTTTTTAATCTGTGTTTTAAAAAATTGTATTTTGAAACCGATGCATCAAACAGGTCCTAGTTCCTTATTTTAAGCGTTGTTAACTTGTGTGGTTCATAATTTTTTCTCTAGTTTTTAATTCCCCTTTTTGGATCCCGACATTTTTCTACTAATCTTTCTCTTACTTTTCAGACAAATGATATTACGAGCTAGAGCTTGTGATATTAATACGAGCTTTGTGATTTTAATGTAATCATTGTAAAAACTCCAAAAACTACAAATTGTACCACTCATCCGGACAAGGTTCCATTTCCAGCTCAACTTGTTGTTAATGAATATTAACTAGTAATTCAGCCGTTCTATGTATGGATTTGATATCCGTAAAATATTATATATTTATATAAAGATGAATAATATACGATTAAGAATTTTATTACAAACATCATAAACAAAAATTAATAAACACTAAAATTAAAGATATAAATCATGTGCATTTGAAAAAAATATTATTCCCTTCGTTTTATTCATGGATTAATATATATAATTTGGTCCTTTAATGTAACCCAAACTTTTAAGTTTGGTCCTAGGGTTTTAAAACTTATTAATTTGGTCCCTGAAGTCAATTTCTTTGGTCAGATCCCCCCCCGCCCGCCCGCCCGCCACTATCGTTGCTTTTATTGTATGTTTTAATGGTGAGAATACCCTTGTTACTAACAAGCGGGAAATGACAATAATAATAGCCATTTTCCCAAGTCTTTTTCATTCGACCAGTTGACTCTCTCTCTGTCTCTAACAACGGTACAAAGAAACCCTAAACCACCAATAAGTTTGAAAAATCGAAGAATGCGTTAAAGAATCGGAGTCATTGAAGTTCGATTTCAAAGAATTAAAGTCACTGAAGTCAGATAGAAGGCAACATGTACGACATTAATTATTTAGTACCACTTTAATTTTAGGGTTTTTGTTTTGCTTCGATTATGCTGTGGTTTTATGCCCTTTGGTATTTTATATGGAATTAGTGCTACTTTTTGTGGTTCTTCTCCTAAATTATATTTCATTCACTGACTGATTTTGATTTAGAGGTCAACCGATACAAATTGCCCCACCTATTATGTATGAATGAAGGGGCTTTTATGATTTTTGTTGTGATATATGCAAGGATTGTCCTATTTTGTTTGTTAAATATGAATATTGATGATAGAATATTGTAGTTGTTCGATAACTTAAAATGTGTGACTTTTTCTTGTCTTTTGACCGGTCTGCTTATGGTTTAGATGTATAAAGTGGTTAGTGGTCCCAATTTTTGAAAAAAAAATTGATATTTATTCTAGATTATGTATGTAAATTCTTAATTGATAGGAATATTGTCAATATAATAGTGTTATTGTCTATATAACTTAGAAAGTGTGACTTTTCTTACCTTTTGACTTAGAAAGTCTGACCTGCCTTTTGACTTGTTTGCTTGTGTTTTAGATGTATAAAGTGGTCCCAATTTATCCAAAATATTTATGCTTATGGTAGATATGTATGCACTTCTTAATTGGTAGGAATCAGTTTGCATGGTCCACATATGCATGAACTTATAGTTGAGACAAAAAGTAAACATCATCTTCATTTTTGTCTACCATCATCTAGTGCATTTAATTGCCTGATCTGGACCTATCTTCTTCTTCTTTTTTTGGTAGAATGGGCATCTTTAGTATAGTAGTATACCATGGGGGTAATTTTATCAAAGAATGATACACATGAAATACATTGGGGAGACTTATGATTTGTTGGATGATATGGACACATTACATTTCTTTTACTGTGTTAAAGACGATATCGAAAAACTTATGAATTATAAGAATGTCAAGTGTTTGTGGTACCTTCCAAGCCAGGATTTAGACAATAGACTTCGGAGAATGTATAGTAATAGGGAATTCAACCTCACGTATGAGATGTTAAGGAATGAAGAGTTTCTACATATGTACGTTGAAAATTCAGTTGATGAATATCTGCCATGTGATGGTCTTCTTATTGGTAGACAAAAAGTGTGGCTAAGTGTGTTATAGTTGATGATGATGTTGCTAGAGAACCTGAAGTAGGAGTGATCATTTTAGTGGGGATGATGTTCATGGTGAGGATGATGTTCGTGTGAATGTTAGTGGTGAGGATGATGTTAATGTCAATGTTAATGGTCACGATAATGTTAATGTCAATGTTAATGGTGAGGATGTCAATGTTAATGGTGAGTGATGAGATCCTAGAAAGCTCAAGTCCATGTTAAAGTCAAGTGTGGATCAAGTATGGAGAATTCATGAGTGCTCAAGAAGTCAAGTGCAAAAGTGTTCCAATGAAGACCTTGAAGAGTGTTGGGGATGTTTGGAAGATTCAAGGATTCTATACAAACTTGATTCGTGGATTCATTGAAAATTTTGGTTACTATAATGGATACTAGACGAGATCGAAGAGATTGAGCTTGAAGAATCAAGTGAAAATGGTTAATACCATCCAAGGCATAAACATGGAGTTAACGAAGGCTAACGACCAAAGCAGACAAAGCGGTCGCGTTCAACATGTGCAAGGCGATCGTGTCTAAAGGCAGTCGCGTTCTTAACTCAAGGCGACCACACAGATTCCAGTAGGTATGACATATAACGAAGCGGTCGTGTTCCAAAACAAGGCAACCGCATCTCACTCGAAGGCGTTCCCTTCTTACAAGGTGACCATGTTGCACCGAAGCAGCATTAAACGACTACATGTGGAAACAAAAGCCTTAAAAAGAGAGCCCATAAGTTCAAGGATGACTTTGAGAGCTTTTAATAATGGGGTAAATTATGGCTGATCTCTTTTCCAAAGTTTCTAACCCCTCTAGTACCTTGTTCTTTTTTTCAACCGTAAAATACCACTTTTTGAAATATTGTTCCAAAAATATCATCGTCTCCAACAACAGCTCTTGTAACACACTTTGGATTCGAAAATCACCATTGTTGGGCAACGAAACGGAGATCGACCTACGATTTATTTGATTCATGAAATACGAAACTGTAATGGATATGTGCTGGGTTGAAGGATTTTTCAGTAGGGATGAAGGCGGAGGAGGAGGATGAAGAAGAGGGCTTACGCCGGAGGAGATGGAAGAAGAAGGTGGAGGACATGGTCTGGTTCATTATCATTTTGTATCGCGGTGCAAAAATGGATTAGATAATATTTTATGTATTGCGGTTCAAAAATTAATTCATCATGATACATAAAAGTTAGCACTGCGGTGCAATTTGGATTAGATTTATGTATCGCGGTTCAAAAATTAATTCATTGAGGTACATAAAAGTTGGTACCTAGGTGCAATTAGACTAGACAATTAAACTTTTGAACCGCGGTGCAAATATTAATGAAATGAAATTAATGATTCACATTTCAATTAAACTAAACAATTAAACTATTGAACCGTGGTGCAAAAATTAATGCAATAAAATTGATTAATCACGATGCAATTAGCCTAGGCAATTAAACTATTGAACTGCGGTGCAAAAATTAATGCAATAAAATTGATAAGTTACGGTTCAATAGTCAATGCACCACGATTTATTTCCGTAGCGTGCCTCACGCTCATTAAGGGTAGTGTAGTTATTTTGCCCCGAAAAGTGACTTTTTTTGTTGAAAAAAAGTGAGGGTACTTCAGCGATTAGAAACTTTAAAAAGTGGACTGACCCGCAATTTCTCCTTTAATTATTAATGAAAGACTTTTGGGGCTAAAATACAATTTTGAAAATTGCGTCTTTGTAAAAAAAAAAAAAAGGGATTGTTAGAGTTTTCTTTATTTTAATTGATTTATGTTTCCTAATTAGTTTAGAGCATCCACAGTGGTTCCCTTTATTAACACCCTAAAACCTTTTTTAGGGTTTTTTTACCACACTTAAGCCCCACAGTGGACACCCTATCAATCACCCTATCCCTAAAAAAACAGCTAACTCTCCCCCAACTTATTGGGTGAGTATTAGCCGGCCTCCATTCATTTCTTTCTTCTCTCTCCCCCACCTATCTCTTTCTTCATTGGTCTTCTTCCTAATATTCGTTTCCTTTCAAAAAAAATATTCCAAAATTTAAAGAAGGCGGCAAAAACTGAATTTTTTTAGCTTGATCAGAGCATCCAGTTTTTGGCCAAAATTTTGATGTGCTAGAGTGGAGAGCCTATGAATTAAATAAACAACCCAACTCACATCATCACTTTGATGATAGTATGCTTTCCCATTTTTCCCATTTTCTTTTTCAATTAATTTAGTGTATTTTTTGCACTATCATTTCTATTTTTTATTATTTATAACTTAAAATTATGGGTATATTGATAATATTAAAACACATTCATTGCTTGCCTTCATGCATTCATATTGTTTGTGAGCATGTTTACTTAGTCTATATATGTTTTAGAAATCATTTATAAGTCATTCATAATGCTCTTAACATGCTTAGGATCTTGTTTGCATGCTTGTTGAATCGTCGGTTGAATTGCTTGTTTAGTTCTCCTTATTTCCCTCCTTCGTTTGGATTGTTCGGGTGTTGTTTGAGGGTATTTGTGATGAGTTTTAGACTTATTTTTTATGGGGTTTGAAGCCTCATTCGTTTGGCTATGTGTTTGGGGGTCTTCTAGGTTACATTTTGAGCCTTTTGGGGTCTGTCGGGCTTGCGGCCGCAAGGTGGAATGGCCTTGCCTCCGCAAGGTAACCAGAAAATGAGGTGTTGCTAGAGAAGGTAGCATGCGGTCGCATACTATGGCCGACCATGCGACCGCATGGTCCCCCCGATTTGCCTGCTTTTGTTTCATGAATTTTGCACTTAAACCCCTATCCAAAACCCTTTCTAAACCCCACCTAAACCTCCCTAACCCTCATTACTTATATCCTAACATTAGTAACTTGTTTTAAGAGTGGATTAGTAAGTGCTTTAGTGGTTTAATCAAGCCCCAAATCATATTTTTAGAGACCACATGATGGTGACACTTGTCCCACTAAGTTTCCTACCCTTTAAACACCACAAACCTGAAGTTTGACCTCACTTTCCCTCCCTCACTCTCCAAAAACGGGATTCATCTTCTCCAAAGCTTCTCCCTGAGTTCTTGAAGCTCCTTCCTTGGTCCTCCATGGTTCTTTCCTCCATTGTTCAAGCCACCTCCATAGAAGTGAAGAGCTTGAAGAGTATAGCATTTCCTACCTAATAGTTTTCTCATTTGCTTTCTTGGGTGTAAAATAGATGTAAGTTACTCCTCTTATTCCTTGTTCTAGTTCTCATTGACCCTAAGGAAACAAAACCTATGATTTTTGAGGTCAATGAGTACACATGCTTGCTTTATATACCTTCATCTTGTGATTTGGAAATGTGAACTTAGTAAGAGCATGTGTAGGATGATTTTATGGTTTTCAAAGATTGTAATACTCTTTCATCTTGTATATTTAGGATTATGAACATGTTAGAAACATTAATTATATGTGTTGCTTGAAGTGGTGCCATATGAGAGTACCCTAATTATAGCCTACATGATATGTTGGTATGTTATTATGTGTTCTATCCTCTAAATTGGACTCTATGATGAATATGAACTACATTGTAATGCCTTGGAGGATTTATAACCTAGTTGAACTTAGTAATGGCCTAGGTTGGTTTATGAAGCACATAGCTTCAAATCCCCAAAATTGGGAATGTGTAGTAAAGACTCAACGGAGTCGACTCTAGGGAAGATTTGAACATGTTGAACACTACTTTCAATCCCTACGAAGTTTGGACACCGTTTGATCGAGTTCACTCAATTATAAGTTGAGCCTAATTGTATGCAATCAAGTTGTTGTGAATGATTGGTTTTGAGCAATTAATTGCCTTGACATGATTTATGGTAGAGATTGATAACCTACTTGGTTGGATGAGTTCGCTCTTGTCGAATTTGATCCTTATTTGTTTATGACGAGTAAATATCTACTTATGCATCACATTGAGTCCAGCTGGCATTATTTGGTTTGTTTTATACACCAGGGTGGGACGATGCATCACCTTCACGAATTGCGAGATTCGTGTTCGCTATGGATCGCCGCACCCGGGACCACACACACGCCTCCACTATGGGCCGCAGTGGGGAAGTAGCCCCCATGCCGTATCAATATGTGTCGCATTGGCTTGCTAATTAAATCGAGGCGGTTCTCGGTACAAGTCGATGAATTCACAAAACATCGATGGCACGAACCAGTTAACACAGTTTATTGCAGGAGCTACGTAGCGGCCGAGCCTATATCATATCCTACTTGTATGATTTACTTTCCGCACTTATGTGAATAATGTGCTAAGTGCTATATGATGGAAATGTACCATAATTGAGATTAATTGTGATGCTATGAAATGAACATGCTTTTTAGTAACTTACTAAGTCTTTATGACTTACCCTATTTGTTTGTTTTGTTTTCCTTAGATCCAGGCCAAAGAGACGGTTCCCGCTAGATTCCCCGTACCTGTGTTTGATTGCTTGTGAGCTCGAAGGTTGCTCTTTGGGACTTTTGTAGTTAGACTTTTATTTTGGCAAGGATGATGGGAAGCAAGTCACTTAGACTTGACTTGGGTTTTGTTGTTGTAGTATAACTTGAATATTTGAGACTTATAATCTTTTGTATGCCGACTTATATGTCGAGCTTGTTTATATAATATTGGTTCACTACAGCTTCTTCCGCTTAACACTCTTTTAAAGTATTATTGTTGTTGTCGTCTCCGGCATGTTGTGGCCGTTGAGGTTATTATATACATGTGTTATAATTGTAGGAGTAGTTGTTGGGTTCCGGCTGTAATGTCACCGATGACTTGTTTATTTTATGTTATTTTCCGGCTAAGTGTAGTCGAGTTGTTAATCGTATGTGATGTTGCGCCACGTGAAACCTTATATTCCTACTTGCGCATGCTTGTATCTTGTCTACTTGGACGGCACGACTTGGGATTCGGCATTGGGGTCCGGGTCGGGTCGTCACACTTGGTGTCAGAGCTATAGGTTAGCTGTCAGCCAGGATAGGTTCCATGGCCTAGGTGGGTTGGTTATTTGTGTGTTGATTCTAACATCGAGTGAATTCTTGTAGGGGTTCGATGGAGAATCCTAGGGATGGTAATGGTCGTGGTAGAGGTAGACCCAGGAGAGGTCCGGTCGAGCCTGAGGCTGAGGTACCACCGTCGCAGAATCCGGTGGGTCTGGATGTGCAGATGGCAGAGATACATCGTAGATTGATGGCTTTTTTGGCAAGGGTAGGCCAGGGAGGTCAAGTTGAGGGAGCACCACCACCCCCACCACCTCGTCAGGAGGAGGTAGTACCACCACCGAGACCGAGGAATGACACCACCCTTCTAGAGAGATTCCTTAAGTTGAAACCTAGTACATTTCTTGGGGAGCCGAAACCTAGGGAAGTCGTGCTGTGGATGGAAGAGATGATCAAGCTACTATCTATGTTGGGATGTACCGATGAGGAGAGAGTTATGTTGGCGACATTCAAGTTCAAGGGAGCCGCCGAGCATTGGTTGAATGTATTGAAGGAAAGCTGGGAGATGCAACAAGTTCCAATCACTTGGGCTAATTTTCAAAGGGAGTTTAAAAATGAGCATGTGTCGGATGTAGTTCGCAACAAGAGGGAGAAAGAATTTTATGATCTTGAGCATGGTAGCATGACTGTAGCGAAGTATTCCACGAAGTTCACCGAGTTGAGCCGTTATTGTGTGTACTTGATTCCTACCGAATCACGGAGAACACATAAGTTTGTTAAGGGGTTGAGAACTGAGTTTAGGAAGCAGATTCTAGCACTTAAGCTTACAGATTACCGGAGTGTAGTTGACCGAGTTTATGAGGTGAAGCAGGATATTGAGGAGCACCTAGGCAACAATAATTCAAGTAATGCACGTCAGTCTACCCAGAATGCTAATCAAGGTAATAACTTAGGTAACAGGAGAGGATACCAAGGCAACCGAGATAGGAAAGGTGGAGGCCAAGGTAGGCCATAGTCAGGAAAGCAGAATAGCAACACTTCTTCTTCTCAGGGGCAACAGGGATCACGTAATGAGGCTATGATTTGTTCATTCTGTCAGAAGTCTGGACACACAGTTGATAGGTGCTGGGGAAAGAATGGGAAATGTTATTATTGCGGTGATGGGACTCACTTGAAGAAAGATTGTCCAAAGCTTAAGGCCAATCAGTCGGGTAGCGCCGGTCAGCAGTCTGGGGCTAAGAGAGATGGGGATGGTAGACCTAAGGTTCAGGGTCGTGTGTTTGCGCTTGATCAGCGCGAGGTTCAGGGGTTCACGGCAGTGATATGAGGTATTCTTTCTATATTTGATCATAAGGCTCGAGTTCTCATAGATCCAGGGTCTTCACATTCTTATGTTGCTTCGCACTTTATTGAGAATTTATGTGTGCTGCCTCAACCTTTACCATATTTGCTTGAAGTGTCTAACCCGCTTGGGGAATATATGTTCGCATCTGAAGTGTTTAAATCTTGTGATGTATTGGTGGGTGACCACACTTTGCATGCGGACTTGGTAGTTCTACCAATACGTGATTTTGATGTGATTCTCGGTATGGACTGGTTATGTGCTTATCATGCTCTAGTTGACTGCCATAAAAAACGGGTTACTTTTTCTATGTCGGGTGTGCCTGAATTTACATATGTGGGTGATCATGCATTGAGTGGGTTGCATTTTATTTATGCTCTAAGGGCTAGAAAGTTATTGTCACAAGGGTGTACGGGTTATCTTGCATGTGTTGTCGATAAGAAGAAGTCTCCACCGAAATTAGAAGAGGTTCCGGTAGTATGTGAATTCCCCGATGTATTTTCTACCGACCATGCTATGCCACCCGATAGAGAGTTAGAATTTTGTATTGAGCTTATTCCAGGGACTTCACCGATTTCTAAGGCACCGTATAGGATGGCACCCGCGGAGCTTAAGGAGTTGAAAATTCAATTACAAGAACTTCTAGAGATTGGCTTTATTAAATCGAGTGTATCGCCTTGGGGCGCACTGGTCTTATTTGAAAGGAAGAAAGATGGGAGTTTGCGGTTATGCATAGATTATCGGGAATTGAATAAGGTGACCATTAAGAATAAATATCCATTACCCCACATTAATGATCTTTTTGACCAATTGCAAGGGTCGATTGTGTATTCTAAGCTTGACTTGAGATGGGGCTACTATCAATTGAAGGTTAGAGAGGAAGACATTCCAAAGACGGCTTTTCGCACTAGATATGGGCACTTTGAATTTGTAGTAATGCCGTTTGGGTTGACGAATGCACCGGCGATGTTTATGGATTTGATGAACCGTGTCTTTCAAAGCTATCTTGATTGTTTTGTGGTAGTCTTTATCGATGATATCCTAGTGTATTCGAAATCTCGGGAAGAGCATGAGAAACACTTGAGGATTGTCTTGTCTATTCTTCGGGAGAAACAACTTTATGTGAAGTTTAGTAAATGTGCCTTTTGGCTAGAGGAAGTATCATTTTTAGGGCACATTGTTTCTAGTGCCGGGATAGCCGTTGATCCTTCTAAGGTCGAAGCGGTGATGAATTGGAAGAGACCTAGTTCAGTTACCGAGGTTCGGAGTTTCTTGGGTTTAGTGGGTTACTATCGGAGATTTATTGAGGGTTTTTTCTCGGATTGTGACTCCTATGACTAGATTGACACAAAAGAATACACCATTTGTCTGGAGCGAGAAATGCGAGGCTAGTTTCCAAGAGCTTAAGAAGCGGTTGACGACGACACCTATTTTGGCCTTGCCTAATGGAGGAGATAATTTTGTGATTTATAGCAACGCTTCTAAGGAAGGTTTGGGATGTGTACTGATGCAAAATGGTAGAGTTATCGCTTATGCATCGAGGAAGTTGTCTACCCATGAACAGAATTACCCAACGCACGATTTAGAGTTGGCTGCGATTATTTTTGCGTTGCATAAATGGAAGCATTACTTGTATGGGGCTAAGTTTGAGATTTTCACCGACCACACAAGCTTGAAGTATTTATTTTCTCAAAAAGAGTTGAATATGAGACCAAGGAAATGGATGGAGAAATTAAAGGACCATGATTGTACTATCGTGTATCATCCGGGGAAGGCAAACGTGGTAGCGGATGCCTTGAGTAGGAAAGTTCACATGTCTTGCCTAATGGTTAGAGAATGGAAGATGTTGGAAAACTTGCGAGATTGGGGTCCTAGTGTTTATGATAGAGGCGTGATTTTTGCGAAGGTTCGTGCTACACCAATTTTCTTTGGAAATATTAAAGAAGCGCAAGGGAATGATCGGGAGTTGAAGAAAATAATTGATGGATTGGCTGAGAATGTATCATCTGATTTTGCGATTAATAATGATGGTACTTTAACATTTTGAGGAAGAATTTGCATTCCTGCTAGTGATGGATTGAAGAGGCAAGTTCTTGATGAGGCTCATAAAACGAGGTACACCATTCACCCTGGGAGCACGAAGATGTATTTAGACTTGAAACGACAATTTTGGTGGAAAGGCATGAAGAGGGAAATTGCGGAGTATGTATCGAGATGTTTGACTTGTCAACAGGTTAAGGCTGAACATCAAAGGCCTGCGGGATTTCTACAACCACTTGAGATTCCTTAATGGAAATGGGAATTTATTACTATGGATTTTGTGACAGGGTTACCGCGCACGCGTAGAGGATTCAACGCAGTATGGGTTATAGTTGACAGATTGACTAAGTCTGCACACTTCATACCGATTGCAATCACTTATTCATTGACTCAGTTGGCAACCTTATACATTCAGGAAATCGTGAGACTTCATGGCGTACCAGTGAGCATTGTGTCTGATAAAGATCCGAGGTTCACATCCAGATTTTGGCGGTCGTTGCAGGAGGCTTTGGGAACAGATTTGAAGTTCAAGATTTTTCATCCTCAAACGCGGATGGTCATCCGAGCGTTGATTCAGAATTTGAGGACATGCTCGAAAGCTTGTGCCGTGGATTTTAAAGGAAGCTGGGATTCTCATTTACCCTTGGCAGAATTTGCGTATAATAATAGTTACCAAAAGAGCATTAAGATAATGCCGTATGAAGCATTGTATGGGCGTAAGTGTAGATCACCTATCTGTTGGGACGAAATTGGAGAGGCAAAACTTTGGGGTTCCGAGTTAGTGCAACAGTCGGTTGAGAGCGTGAAGTTGATTAGAGACAGATTACGCACCGCTCAAAATCGACAAAAGAGTTACACGGATAATCGTAGAAGGGATCTTGAGTTTCAAGTGGGAGACTATGTATTCTTGAAAGTGACACTGAGGAGAGGTACGAAGAGATTTGGCAAGAAAGGGAAGCTTACACCGAGATACATTGGCCCGTTCTAGATTCTCGAGAGAGTTGGGTCCTTAGCGTATCGAATTGCATTGCCACCTTCACTCTCGGAGACTCATAACGTCTTTCATGTTTCTATGTTGCGAAAGTATATGAGGGATGAATCACATGTGCTTGAGTATCAGGAGATAACATTTGAGCCGAATATGACCTATGTTGAGAAGCCCGTGAAGATTTTGGATACTAAAGAGCAAGTGCTACGAACCAAGAGAATTCCCTTAGTCAAAGTTCTTTGGAAGAATCACAACATTGTGAAGCGACTTGGGAAACGAAGCGAGATGCGACAAGCATCCACATTTGTTTGAGGGACTTGGTAAGAATTTAGGGACTAAATTCCTTAAGGAGGGGAGAATGTGGCACCCTAGACATTCATTGCTTGCCTTCATGCATTCATATTGTTTGTGAGCATGTTTACTTAGTCTATATATGTTTTAGAATCATTTATAAGTCATTCATAATGCTCTTAACATGCTTAGGATCTGGTTTGCATGCTTGTTGAATCGTCGGTTGAATTGCTTGTTTAGTTCTCCTTCTTTCCCTACTTCGTATGGATTGCTTGGGTGTTGTTTGAGGGTATTTGTGATGAGTTTTAGACTCATTTTTGATGGGGTTTGAATCCTCATTGGTTTGGCTATGTGTTTGGGGGTCTTCTAGGTTGCATTTTGAGCCTTTTGGGGTCTGTCGGGCTTGCGGCCGCAAGGTGGAATGGCCTTGCCTCCGCAAGGTAACCAGAAAATGAGGTGTTGCTGGAGAAAGTAGCATGAGGTCGCATGCTATGGAGGACCATGCGACCGCATGGTCCCCCCGAGGCCGGGCCGCCTGCTTTTGTCGTTTCATGAATTTTGCACTTAAATCCCTATCCAAAACCCTTTCTAAACCCCACCTAAACCTCCCTAACCCTCATTACTTATATCCTAACATTAGTAACTTGTTTTAAGAGTGGATTAGTGAGTGCCTTAGTGGTTTAATCAAGCCCCAAATCAAATATTTAGAGACCACATGATGGTGACACTTGTCCCACTAAGTTTCCTACCCTTTAAACACCACAAACCTGAAGTTTGACCTCACTTTCCCTCCCTCACTCTCCAAAAACGGGATTCATCTTCTCCAAAGCTTCTCCATGAGTTCTTGAAGCTCCTTCCTTGGTCCTCTATGGTTCTTTCCTCCATTGTTCAAGCCACCTCCATAGAAGTGAAGAGCTTGAAGAGTATAGCATTTCCTACCTAATAGTTTTCTCATTTGCTTTCTTGGGTGTAAAATACATGTAAGTTACTCCTCCTATTCCTTGTTCCAGTTCTCATTGACCCTAAGGAAACAAAACCTATGATTTTTTAGGTCAATGAGTATACATGCTTGCTTTATATACCTTCATCTTGTGATTTGGAAATGTGAACTTAGTAGGAGCATGTGTAGGATGATTTTATGGTTTTCAAAGATTGTAATACTCTTTCATCTTGTATATTTAGGATTATGAACATGTTAGAAACATTAATTATATGTGTTGCTTGAAGTGGTGCCATATGAGAGTACCCTAATTATAGCCTACATGATATGTTGGTAAGTTGTTATGTGTTTTATCCTCTAAATTGGACTCTATGATGAATATGAACTACATTGTAATGCCTTGGAGAATTTATAACCTAGTTGAACTTAGTAATGACCTAGGTTGGTTTATGAAGCACATAGCTTCAAATCCCCAAATTGGGAATGTGTAGTAAAGACTCAACGGAGTCGACTCTAGGGAAGATTTGAACATGTTGAACACTACTTTCAATCCCTACGAAGTTTGGACACCGTTTGATCGAGTTCACTCAATTATAAGTTGAGCCTAATTGTATGCAATCAAGTTGTTGTGAATGATTGGTTTCGGGCAATTAATCGCCTTGACATGATTTATGGTAGAGATTGATAACCTACTTGGTCGGATGAGTTCGCTCATGTCGAATTTGATCCTTATTCGTTTATGACGAGTAAATATCTACTTGTGCATCACATTGAGTCCAGCTGGCATTATTTGGTTTGTTTTATATGTCAGGGTGGGACGATACATCGCCTTCACGAATTGCGAGATTCGTGTTCGCTATGGATCGCCGCACCCGGGACCACACACAGGCCTCCACTGTGGGCTGCAGTAGGGAAGTCGCCCTTATGCCGTATCAATACGTGCCACATTGGCTTGCTAATTAAATCGAGGCGGTTCTCGGTACAAGTCGATGAATTCACAAAACATCGATGGCACGAACCAGTTAACACAGTTTATTGCAGGAGCTACGTAGCGGCCGGACCTATATCATATCCTACTTGAATGATTTACTTTCCGCACTTATGTGAATAATGTGCTAAGTGCTATATGATGGAAATGTACCATAATTGAGATTAATTGTGATGCTATGAAATGAACATGCTTTTTAGTAACTTAATAAGTCTTTATGACTTACCCTATTTGTTTGTTTTGTTTTCCTTAGATCCGAGCCAAAGAGACGGTTCCCGCTAGATTCCCTGTACCTGTGTTTGATTGCTTTTGAGCTCGAAGGTTGCTCTTTGGGACTTTTGTAGTTAGACTTTTATTTTGGCAAGGATGATGGGAAGCAAGTCACTTAGACTTGACTTGGGTTTTGTTGTTGTAGTATAACTTGAATATTTGAGACTTATAATCTTTTGTATGCCGACTTATATGTCGAGCTTGTTTATATAATATTGGTTCACTACAGCTTCTTCCGCTTAACACTCTTTTAAAGTATTATTGATGTTGTTGTCTCCGTCATGTTGTGGCCGTTGAGGTTATTATATGCATGTGTTATAATTATAGGAGTAGTTGTTGGGTTCCGGCTGTAACGTCGCCGATGACTTGTTTATTTTATGTTATTTTTCGGCCAAGTGTGGCCGAGTTGTTAATCGTATGCGATGTTGCGCCACGTGAAACTTTATATTCCTACTTGCGCATGCTTGTATCTTGTCTACTTGGACGGCACGACTTGGGATTCGGCATTGGGGTCCGGGTCGGGTCGTCACAGTATCTGTGAGAATGATGTTAATGATTATAGTGAAGATGAGAGTTATATGGCAGAGAGTGAAAAAGAAAGTGAGTATGAGTACACTGATAATGATGTGATAAAAGCAAGTGATAAGGAAGTGGTTTATGCAAGAAAGGCATCTATTGATATCAAAAGAAATGGTAGGCAAGCACCAGTAAAAGATGAGCATGGTACACCTCATGTTGACTCAACATATCCATTTGCAAACAATGAAATGACTGAGGAAGAACATATTGCCATAGAGGAGGAATTCATGGATGTTAGGAAAAAGAAGAAGAATAAAAGGAAAAAATATGGATTATTCCATCCAAACACTGATCCCAAATATATCAAGTTCACATAAGGCACGAAATTTAAGAATGCATTGGAGTTTAAGGAGGCATTCGGGACACATGCAATAAATAAAGGCATAGACTTTAAATTTGTGAAGAATGAACAAAAGAGAGTGTTTGTAGTTTGCATGAACTTCCCTATATGCCAATGGAGGATTTGGGGAAGTCAATCCAAAAGGGTGAAGACTTTTCAGATAAGTACCATTAATCCACATCATATGTGTATTAAGAGTTTGAAAAGTAGACAACTCACTGCAAAATGGATTGCAACCAGGTATTACACAGCAATCAAAAGTAATCTTTCTTGGAAGCTTGAAGAAATGAAGAATCAGATATTAACAAGGTATTCTTTGGATGTTAGTTTGAGTGCTTGCTCAAGGCCTAGAATAAAAACATTGGGTGCTCATGTTGGTTCAATGAGAACACATGAAGAAGAGAACAAGAAGAGAACCAGGGGTAGACAGAAACTGAGTCAGAAAGGGAATGGCATTATCTGTAGTATTTGCAAGGACTTGGTCATAATAAAAAAAAAAAAGGTGCAAAAAACCAAGGGAAGCTAATAAGGAAGTAACTAATGCAAGTGCCAATGGGGTCCAAACTGAGGTATTAATTTACTTTACTTGTTTTTATCTATCATTATTGGTTCTTCTGCAGTTCTGAATTTGTGTATCATTTCTTATATAAAGCTAATACTTCAAAGAAAACAAGTAAATCCAAAGACAAAGTAAAAGCTCCAATTGAGATGGTTTATACAAAGAATAGAAATGATGAAAGGAAGAAGACACCTCAAGTACCTAAGGTGAGAAGAGGAAAAAAAGGCCAAGGTAGGTTGTCAATGAAAAACCAGGGCATGAACTAGAGAAACCTTTTATAAGGTATGTTGATTTTAGTTGTTGTCATTTGCCTAAGTTGTATACCATTTTCATTGCTTATATCGCTTTTGTTTGAAATTTGTCAACTAATACTAATATGTAATTTGTACTTGTTTGTAGACCCCTAGATCATCTAAGGCTGTCAATTTTGATGCTTACGGTCCAGCAAGTCAACCACCAAGTGAAAGACCAAGTCAGCCACCAAGTTAATCCACTACTTCACATGCAGCAGGCCCAACAATATCAAACACAACAACCCCACCTCCACATACCCAATGTACAAGCAGCTTCATTCAAAAGTCGCGTAGGAAAGGTGATCCAGGCTTTATGTGGAGGGAAAAACCATTTCTTACAAAGTCAGACTTTTGTCAAAAGTAATCAGGCTTAGGCAATGGTGTTTTTGTTTTTGGACAATTACATTTGGATATATTGTTTTAGTGGTACATTACATATGATGACTTTTCTTTTGGACAACTACTTTTGGACTTGTGTTCTTGTTTGTAAACTTATGTGTACTTTTGGATATGAAACTTATTGTTATGAGAGTAATATCTTATGACTTCAAGTCAAAAAAAAAATTGCTTCTGGACATGTGGTATCTAAGGTGAACACAGTTGTTAATGGAGTCGTGATTTTGGACATAAGTATGGACACATACTGTATTTAATTGTACAAAAAATTTGGACATGTGCATTAGGATTACATTGTTTCTGAACATGTACTTGTGGACATAGATGAAAAAACATTACAATTCATTACTAATCAACATCAAAGTTCATAGTTTTACAAAACATAATCTGATATCCTTTAACATTTGTTCTAATTCATAGTAACATATATATATATATATATATATATATATATATATATATATATATGTGTGTGTGTGTGTGTGTGTGTGTGTGTATACACACACACACACATATTCACCCCTTTCTGGGAAACATCAACCTAACAGTACCATTTGGACTCAAAATGTCATATACAATCATCAACAAAACAATTACAACAACCTATAGCCTGACATTCCAGTTCCTCCTAACTTGAGATTTTAGCAAAGCCATTTTCATGTTTTTCATCACCAGTTGTACTTCAAGCCTCTTGACTTTCTTTTTTAGTGTAATTTTCTTCTCTTTTCACTTTTGCAACTTCATCTCAGCCTTCGTTAACTTCTCTTTCCATTAAGTAACATCTTGCCTAATTATACTTGCATCATTTGCTCATTCAAAAAAATAATAACAACCTTTGCACGTTTTCTGCATTAACATATAAACAGAAACATGTAGGCCGCAGTCAAAGTGAGAACCTTTAAAATCATCATCAAAATGAGAGATTTTTCAAAGGAAAAAATTTGTCATAATCACAGTGAAAAAATGTCAAACTCAATGATGTTAAACACATACACTGTAATTTCCACAACCATAGAAGAGTTTGCCCAGGGTTACTATATGTTCACGGGGTCTTCAATGGAGCAGGAATCTTGCAATCACATGATGGAACACCTTTGTGAGTTCTAACACGCGATTGGCCTGTAGATGACGAAGCCATAGGCCCTTTTATGGAATTACAAAGGTCGAACATAGTTTTTTTTATGGGAATTATAGTATGTATAATTGAAGATGGTGAATCAAAGATTTCAAGATGGTGTAGACACCTCAATTCTATACCCCTACGCTAAGATGTCCTAAAATATATAATTTATAAATTAAATGGACTAACAAAAGTTAATTCTGTTACGTTTCAGGGCAAACAGGACTTAACGGACCTAACGGATGATAACGAAGAAATCAAAGGGGGGAAAAGTGAAAAAGTCAACAAAGAAAAAAAACAAAGGGGTCGCTCCCTTGACCTTGGGAGCCGCGCCCTTGAGTCAAGGAGTCGCTCCCTCCTTCCTTTCTTTATCTTCCCAGACACCTCATGCAGACGTCGGGATGTCAAACTTCGCTATACTATTCCCCCTCATTCCTTTAGCCTTACGAATTGGTCATCTACCGATCTGCTCCCTAAAATTGAGGACCTCTAACCCCAGGGCCTCAATAATGTAACCAACCCTGTATAGTTTACTATTAATAATGAAAATCTCAATGTCTTTGCATATTCCTTAGTTGCACCTACATTAAAAGATGAATTAATTAACATTAATAATGAGTCATTTAACAAAATGGACCCGAACGAAAAAGGTTACTTACTTGAGCTCACCAAGTCAGTCAAGCACCAAGAAAAGCACTGATCATCAGTGTCAGAAGAGTACTTATTTGTTATCAATCTGGGACTGAACATGGAAATTAAAGAGGTCAGAATCGGCAGCTACCTGCAAGCGTCAAAAAGGGCAGCATTAATCAGTCTACTCAAGAATTTGTCGACGTCTTCGCATGGTCCTACGAAGACATGCCTGGGTTGGATCCAGTCATAGTAGAGCACCGTATTCCCACATACCCCGATGCAAGATCAGTCAAGCAGAAACTCTGCCGAATCAAGCCAGAATGGTCACTGAAAGTAAAGGAAGAAATCATGAAACAGTTGCACGTCAAATTCATCCGGGTAGTTGAATACCCAATTTCGTTGTCAAATATAGTGATCGTTCCGAAACCCAATGGAAAGGTTCGGATCTGTGTGGACTTCTGTGACCTCAACAAGGCATCACACAAAAATGACTTCCCTCTACCCACAATCGATATTGTGGTAGACGCTGTGGCCTCCCACAAGATCAGATCCTTTGAAGGCGGCATGCTGGGCTACAATCAAATTAAAATGGCAGCAGAAGATCAAGAAAAAACTTCATTCATCTCCCCCTGGGGGACCTACTGCTACATTGTCATGCCGTTTGGGCTGAAAAATGCTGGGGCCACATACCAGAGGGCTGCCACTACCCTCTTCCACGATATGATACATAAAGAAGTCGAGGTGTACGTGGACGATATGATTGTGCATTACGACGCTACAAACGGTGCCCATGTCAGAGACCTTCGAAAATTCTTCGAAAGGTTAAGAAAGCATCAAATGAAGCTCAACCCGACCAAGTGCACATTCGGAGTCACCAAAGGCAAAGTCCTAGGGTTCCTGGTCACCGAGCATGGCATAGAAATAGAGCCAACCAAAATAAAAGCCATCATAGACATGCCGCAGCCGAAAAACCCAACGAAAGTCAAAGGGTTCCAAGGCCGATTGCAGTATATCAATCGCTTTATCAGGCAGCTAACCTCCATATGTAAGCCATTATTCAAACTCTTGAAGAAGGACACTGACCGAGTCTGGGACGAACAATGCCAGCTAGCCTTTGAAAAATTCAAAAAAAAATACATTGCCAACCCACCAGTGCTAGCTCCTTCCCATACACATAAACCCCTCCTCCTATACTTAATTGTCACATACACGGCTGTAGGGGCTATACTCGCATAAGAGAAAGAAGATTCCTACATTGAAAATGCCATCATCTACTTCATAAGTAGGAAATTGCAAGGAAGCGAGCTAAACTACTCGACCTTAGAGAAAAACTGCACCGACCTAGTTTGGGCAACACAGAGGCTCAAAACCTATTTGCAAGCCCGGTCCATCAAACTCATCTCCAGAATGGACCCTATAAAATACATCTTTGGAAAGCCATCACTCTCCAACCGACTGGCTAAATGGTCGTTTCTCCTCAACGAAGTTGACATCACCTATGTCACGCTTAAATCTATCAAAGGCAACGTGATCGCAGACCATCTAGCGGATCTACCACTGGAATCAAAAGGTGTATCAGAGCCAAGTTTCCCATACGAAGGTATCCTGGAAATTACTGATCACGACACCAAATGGCAGATTACCACACTCCCTTGGCCATAAGACTGGAATTCGAGTGCTCAAACAACACTACTGAGCATGAAGCGTGCATGACTGGTCTAGAAGAGGCACTCCGAAAAGGAGCCAAAGACTTGGAAGTCTCCAGCGACTCTACCCTGATCATAAACCAGGTCGAAGGAAAATGGAAAACCCAGGATCCCCGGCTACAGCTCTATCATGCCAGATTGACAACCTTAGCAAGCGAATTCGATATTATCTCGTTCCATTATCTACCACGAGATAGAAATCAGTTCGTTGATTCTTTAGCTACTTTAGCCTCATTGGTCAAAGTTCCCACAGAAATCAACGTCCAACCATTTATAGTCGGGAAAAAGACCACTCCTACCTATTGCTTCAAGATCGATGCCACTCCTGAAAAGGATGACTGATAGACGTATTTTATACGTCTTTATCAGGTACTTTTATGACTTAGAAATAGCGATTCCACGAGGCTTTTGGCTACTAAATGTGTTTTTTAGCTATATTGTGCGTTTCAGGGTTTTAGATGAACTTATGGGATTTATAGAGCTTTTATTGAAGATTTCGAAGGCAAAGTGCAACATTGGAGAAGATGCAAAAGAAACAATCGGGTTACCTTGCGGCCGCAAGCCTCCAAGGCCTTGCCCTCGCAAGGTAGACAGAAAGATGCATTGCCCGTTCAAGACCCTTGCGGACGCGAGGTGTAAACACAATGCGGCCGCAAGGCCCCCAGAAACTGCCTTTACGGGTCTTTCATCTGGATTGAATCTCCTATTCCCCTACAACACCTTGGTATATATAGAAGACGATAGCCAAAGCCAAAGGACGTCCAGAAATTCTTAGGGAACAGTTCTAACACCGATTTTAGATTGTAATACATAATTTAGTAGTTGTAATTATAGTTTTGAAGATCGATTCATGTATTCCTTCATCCTGCTGTTTGGTTCATTGTCAAGGATGAACTAACCATCCATTAATCTAGGAATTGAGATGTAACTTGTATCGAATCTATTGCTTAATATATTTTTATTCATTCAATTCTTGTTGACGGTGATGTTTATGAACCCCTTTATTGTCTAGCTTTGACCAAATGAATGGAATCGCAAGTAATAAAGGCCTAGAGGTGCGGATAGCTGCACGGCCAAATGCATATGTCGTACACTGGATCACCATCATGATAAATTGACCTTATCGATGCACGAGAGTGATACGTTAAGGTCAGGTTCATATATATGACCTAAGTGACAGATAGGATCCATATGTTCTTGTTCTTAGGATATAGATTGGATGAATTATTTGGGATAGAGACTGAACTATAATTTGACAAGCTATATCTATCTTTCGTGAACGAACCCAAGTTGTTGAATGATACTTTATTTAAATAAGCAATAGAGTAGATGCAAATGAAACTCCGATCCTAGATTTCCCTCCTCCATACAGATCTTTATAATTGTAATTGCTGCTTAGTTAATTAGATTTACTGTTTTAGTAGAATAAATTAGTTTAAATAAAACAAATAAACCCCCCCCCCTTAGTTTAAATAGCTACCGATTTACTTGCCATTAGTATTCTTCTTGTCTCTATCGTTCGACCCTTGCTTCCTAAGCAATTCTGCAATAGTCTTGTGCACTTGCAAGGAATTAATTAAAATAAGGCACGATCAATGACGAACCCTGGTACCTGGATATTATGAATTTGCTTCAGAAAATGGTCTATCCACCTAACCTAGACAAAAAAGGGAAAATCTCCCTACGAAGGTGGGCATCACAATTCGTAATCAGCGGAGGTAGTCTATATAAAAGGCACTACCAAGGTTTAAACCCGCTATGCATCAATCAGGCCAAAGCCGAGCAAGTCATGGACCAGCTGCACGGTGGTACCTACGGATCATATATGAATGGGCGCATGCTGTCAAAGAAAATAATCAGACAGGGGTACTATTGGACCACTCTAGAAACAAACTGTATCCGGTGGGTGCGTCATTGTGATAAATGTCAGCGCTTAGCAAATATACAGCATGTTCCCCCACATACGCTGTAAAAATCCACCGCCCCTTGGCCCTTCTCAACATGGAGAATTGACGTTATTGGTCAAATTCACCCCAAAGGATCCAATGGTCATGAATATGTCCTGGTAGCTGTCGACTACTTCACAAAATTGGTAGTAGCCGCTTCCTACAAAGTGCTTAACGCCAGAAAGGTGTCTGAATTCATCCGAACCAACATCATATACAGATATGGGGTACCTTTCGAGATAATTTATGATAACGGTACGCACTTTGAAGGGGACATGAACCGTCTGCTCGATGAGTTCAGAATCTAGAGACACAAGTCTTCCCCATACCGACCATAGGCGAACGGTGCTGTCGAAGCAGCCAATAAAATATTAGAAAATATCATCAGAAAAATGACTGAAACAAGAAAAGACTGGCCAGAAAAGCTGCCGCTAGCACTCTGGGGCTATCGCACTTTGATCCGTACACCCACTGGGGCTACCCCTTACTCTTTAGCATATAGTGTGGAGGCAGTGCTGCCTATTAAAATAGAAGTCCCATCATTAAGGGTCATGATGGAATCAGATATATCTGAAATTGACTAGGTCAAACAGCGCTACGAAGAATTAGCCATGTTAGATGAACGGCGAATGCTAGCTTTATAGCATACTCGAGCATATTAGAAACGAATAACTCGAGCCTTCAACAAAAAAGTCAAAGGCCATGATATCCAAATAGGAGACCTGGTACTCCGTGAAAAACCCCCTAATTATGTTGACACTAGGGGAAAATGGAAGTCTCCTTGGATGGGACCTTCCATTGTCAAACAAATCCAGTCAGGTGGTGCAGTGCTCTTCACCAACCAAGATGGAGAAGAACGATACCAAAATGATACGATCTTCTCGGAAGGCTTCGTTGAAGAACGATTTACACACGCGGCGGAAGCTAGGGATCGAAGGATGTTTTGCGGGGGTGACACCTCGACCCAACAATTAGCACGAATAGAACCTTGGCATGTACAGCCGCAACCCGCACTCGTAGCAATTGAAGAACCTAAGTATTGTGAATAACGACACAATAGGTATGGAATTCCTATTGATAAGTTAGGATTCGAACACAACGGAATCACACCGAAGCATTCACAAGTTCATGAAGAACAAGGAGGTTTCGAAGAAAACACTCAAAACTATATTAATCAATAATCAACAAAACTAAACTGTTTTACAATGAAAGGAAGAGGTCTATTTATATGCTAACAAGTAAATCCTAAAACTTGGAGAAAAAGAAACCCTAAAATTAACTAAACTAATGAAAACCCTAACAATCCCGTTTTTCTACATGGGCCTATTTTCCAATATTGCATTTTGGCCCCAAAAGTCCTCCAATAATTATTAAAAGCTCCCCCAAGTCATATCTGAATATATGGGGACCCTTTTGAAGGCTTCCTTTTCGATATTAAACTGTTTAATAGCTGATTCGGCACAACTGGGCACCTTGCGGTCGCAAGCCCCTCGGCACCTTGCGATCGCAAGCTCGGCAGAAAGTCCGTCTATAGAATAACAGGCCTTGCGGTCGCAAGCCTCTTCTTACCATGCGTCCGCAAGCTTCCCAGATGCTGAATTTCCTTGTTTTCTTCAAGCTCAGCCTCTTCGTGTTCGTCGAGTAGCCATTATAGTAGCCCGAATCTCCGATGAACCCACGAATCAAGTTGGTGTAGAATTCTTGAATCTTCCAATAGTATTCCACACATTTTACGGGCTTTATTTGATTTATTATGTGCTTGGTTTTGATCTTTCCTTGCTTGATCATCATTTGATTTTGACACGGACTTAGGCTTGATAGGATCTCATCATTCCCTCCCTCTTCAAAAAGATTTGTCCTCAAATATGGACCTACATCAAATGGACGCGAATTAGCAATCGAAAAGTATGAACTCACATTAATCTTACCATTCAAATCCACTTTAAAAGTTATATTGTAGTCATGCACAAAGTCCTTTTGTTCTCGAACGAGCTTTCCATCCAAGCCCACATAAACCACGTTTCATGGATCATGAATTAATCGAACTTTATTGGCATCATATCCATCTTTGTGTTCCACATTGATCCTTGCCCAATCCTGTAGGAGAAACGTAACAACACTACGCGATGCAAGATGATCAAAGTGGTTAGCACGACAACTCATACTCATCAAGTAATCACATATCATCATGCTTAATTTAGCACAACCGAAGTCTCTTTCAATATTATGCATCACCAAAACCCTATCTCCGGGTTCAAATATCAACCTAACATATTTCATCTTTTGCATTACTCGATGATTTTCCATGAATGACAACATCACATATGCAACATAAAACATAACGAGATCATCATAAGGAATGTCAATGAAAGATATTAATAAGTATAAGAAGATAATATGCAATATGGCATACCAACTCATGTATCCAAATCCGTCATGACAAGTAAATCCATCAATGTTTATAATCTCACTCATCAAATTATCACAACTCGATGCTCTCTCATGAAAATCCTTTATACTACCCAAATCACCTTCCTCTTTGAGCAACTTATCACAAGTCAAAGTGATTCCAGATCATCCTTGGGTGGATATATCCATGGACTTTGTGTTAGGGATGCCTAGAACCAAACATGGGAGTGATTCTATATTTGTGATAGTTGATAGGTTTTCGAAAATGGCACACTTTGTACCTTGTCATAAAACTGATGATGCTTCACACATTGCAAATTTATTCTTTCGTGAAATTGTTAGACTCCATGGCATGCCTAGAACTATTGTATCTGATAGAGATTCCAAGTTCCTTAGCTACTTTTGGAAGACCTTGTGGGGTAAGCTTGGTACGAAACTTCTATTTTCTACTACATGTCACCCACAAACAGATGGTCAAACAGAAGTTGTTAATAGAACCTTATCTGCATTGTTGTGTTCTATACTTTCTAAGAATTTAAAAGCTTGGGAAGACTGTTTGCCTCATATTGAATTTGCATATAATAGAAATGTTCATTCAGCCACTAAATATTCTCCATTTGAACTTGTTTATGGTTTTAATCCGCTAACTCCTTTGGATTTATCACCATTACTGCTTTCGAGTTTGTGAATTTAGATGGCAAAGCAAAAAAGCGTAATTTGTAAGAAAGTTGCATGAGAAGGCAAGGCTCAACATCGAGCGAAGGACGGAACAATACGCAAAACAAGCCAACAAGGGAAGGAAACACTTGGTGTTTGAACCGGGTGATTGGGTTTGGTTGCATATGCGGAAAGAAAGATTTCCCCAACAACGGAAGTCAAAATTAATGCCAAGAGGCGATGGACCATTTCAAGTGTTGGAACGAATCAATGACAACGCCTACAAATTGGATCTTCCAGGTGAGTATAATGTTAGTGCTACTTTTAATGTTGCTGATTTGCGTCCGTATGATGTAGGTGATTTGAGGACAAATCCTTTTCAAGAGGGAGGGAATGATGAGGACATCCCCAACAACAACAACTCAACACCGATGCCGACAACCATTGGACCGGTCACAAGAGCTCGAGCCAAGAAAATCCGTGAAGAAGTCAATAGCATGGTTCGTGAGACAATGGAGATGGAAGAACGAGCTATGAGCCATGAAGAAGAGACCCCAAAGGGTCAAAGGAAGCTGCTGAACGTGATCCAAGTCAAGAGGGACGATTACGAGACTTGTTATTACGCGAAGACACTTTTCGAGACCTGCGGACGCAAGGTTATGGAGGCTTGCGGACCGCAAGGCCAAGTGATTTCGGCCGACTTTTCGCGACCTTGCGACGCAAGGTGTCAAGGGGCTGCGACCAAGGTCCCCCGAACTGCCGTTTTTACTGCTTTGTAAATTAGGGTTGCGTCCAAACTTTACCCTAATTCTTTAGTACGACTTTTCAGCCTAGTTTAGGTATAAATAGGGGTTTTCTTTCATTGAACAAGAGTTAACTTTTGAGTATTCTATTTTGTGAGTTTTATCAAAACTTATTGGTTCTTCTTGAACTATTGAGAGAATATACAGGTGTGAAGCTTGTGTGTTTGATCTTGACTTATCAATTGATTCTTCCATATCAATTGTGGCGTCTATCACTATACTTAGGTTCTTCAATTGCTTCGATTGCGGGTTGCTTGTTGTACATGCTAAGGTTCTGTCGTGCTAATTGTTGGGTCGAGGTGTCATCCCCCCATAAACATCCTTCGATCCCTAGCTTCCGCCGCGTGAGTAAATCGCTCTTCAACGAAGCCTTCCGAGAAGATCGTATCATTTTGGTATCAGAGCTTCCGGAATCACTGTTCACTTGCCGGCGTTACTGTTCATCGGGTAATGTTCATCCGTATTGTTCATATAAAAAAAAATTCAAAAAAAAAAAAGGTCACTGTTCACCGATTCACTGTTCATCGCGCACTGTTCACCGATTCACTGTTCATCGCGCACTGTTCACTCGTCGGAATTACTGTTCGTCCGGTTACTGTTCACACGGCGGAATTACTGTTCACTTGCCGGCGTTACTGTTCATACGTCGCTGTTCATCTGTACTGTTCATATTAAAAAAAATTCCTGCTGTTTTAAATTTCTTTTGGACAGCTTGAATTACAAAAAAAAAGGTATTCGGACAAAAAAAAAAAAGAAAACAGGTCCGAAAATTAAAAAAAATACAGAAAATTTCAGATTAAAAAAAATAGAAATCTGAAATTAAAAAAAAAAGAAAAGAAAAAAAAAGTATTGTTAGTTGCCGAAAATTGTGAATTGCTTGGAATTGGAAATTGCTAGTTCTGCGAATTGATAAGCTTGAACTGTTGTTATCATCTAGGTTCGAAAATTAATATCGAATCTTCTTTTACAAATTGATCTTTGAGCCTTTCATCCTTGGAATTCTATTATTCTTAATTCATTATTTCTATACGTAGAATTCTATTGATTGAGTTTGGTTTGTTTACTTCTGAATTCACCGATTTATTTGTTAGTTCTTTTAGAACTTGGAGGAATTGAAGGTGATGGAGAGTAGGTAAACACGAGAGGTGTGATCATTGCTTGAGTGAAACACGTAAGGGAGTGTGTGAGATATAAACTTGTTTATTTCTAACATATTTCCTGCAGGTTTCATAATGTTTAAAAGTAGGAACACCATGGAAAGTAACTCAGATATGGGTAGTTTGTTAGAAGAGATGACACAACGATTTGATAAAATGGTTAGGGAGCAAACAGAGGAGATGAGAGTGAGTTTTGATAGGTTGAAGATGGGAATGAATGAAAAATTAAAATCTGTTGTTAAAACAAAAACAGATTTACCGAAACATAAACATAGGGAGAATGGAGAACATAGAAGTGTTAGATTCAAAATTCCAGCCTTCTATGGTAAAAATAATCCAGAAGAATATTTAGAATGGGAGAAAAAGATGGAGGAAATCTTTGAAGGTCATAACATTCCTGAACTTAAGAAGGCTAGAGCTGCCACCGTAGAGTTTTATGATTATACTGTAGATTGGTGGGAAGGATTAAGAGAATGGAGATTTAGAAGTAAAGGACCTCAAGTTGAGACTTGGGTTGAATTAAAAAGGGTGATGCGAAGAAAATTCGTTCCGGTTCACTACTTAAAAGATAAACTTTCAGAACCGAAATCTAGAGCTATGGTTAGACATAAGGAGGGGAATGAAAAGAAAAATATTGAGGAGGACAAAATTGAGAGAGGAAATCTTGAAAGAATAAAGAGAGAGAAGTTTGAGAAGGAAAGATTAGAAAGAGAAAAGAAGGGATATAAGCATGGTTTGACTAATAGTCTGATTGTTGAGCCTAAAGGATGTTTATCCTTGAGATTGCACTCTGGTTGTAATTTCTTATTGTTGCATGATTCGTTATTGCTAAACATGGATATGCAAAAGATAAAATCTGTTAGGTTAATCTTTAAACTTGGTGAAATCAATTGTTTGTTTCAAGTCAAAGGAATAATAAATGAAAAGACTTCAATTTTTGGTGATTTGAAGAAAGAGACCATAGAGTATGGAAAAATTGTTTGTAGTGAAGAAACCTTGACTTGTGATAAGTTGCTCAAAGAGGAAGGTGACTTTGGTTCTATAAAAGATTTTCATGAGGGAACATCGAGCTGTGATAACTTGACGGGTGAGATTATAAACATTGATGAATTTACTTGTCATGACGGATTTGGATATATGAGTTGGTATGCCATATTGCATATTATCTTCTTATACTTATTAATATCTTTCATTGACATTCCTTATGATGATCTCATTGTGTTTAGTCTTGCATATGTGATGTTGTCATTCATGGAAAATCACCGAGTAATGCAAAAGATGAAATATGTTAGGTTGATATTTGAACCCGGAGATAGGGTTTGGGTGAAGCATAATATTGAAAAAGAATTCGGTTGTGCTAAATTGAGCATGATGATATGTGATTACTTGATGAGTATGAATTGTCGTGCTAACCACTTTGATCATCTTGCATCGCGTAGTGTTGTTATATTTCTCCTACAGGTTTGGGCAAGGATCAATGTGGAACACAAGGATGGATATGATGCCAATGAAGTTCGATTAATTCATGTTCCAGGAAACGTGGTTTATGTGGGCTTAGATGGAAAGCTTGTTCGAGAACGAAAGGATTTTGTGCATGACGACAATATGACCTCTAAAGTGGATTTACGTGGTAAGATTAATTTGAGTTCATACTTTTCGATTGCTAATTCGCGTCCATTTGATGTAGGTCTAGATTTGAAGACAAATCTTTTTGAAGAGGGAGGGAATGATGAGATCCTGTCAAGCCTAAGTTCGAGTCAAAGTCAAATGTTGATCAAGCATGGAGAGTTCGTGACTGATCAAGGAACCAAGTGCCCAAGAAATAAAATTAACTCTTTAAGAGGCGTGGAATACGATTGGAAGATTCAAGAATTCTACACCAACTTGATCTGTGGGTTCATTGGAGATTCGGGCTACTATAATGGATACTCGACGAATCAAAAGAGGTTGGTGAGCGCGATTCAGAATAAGAAGATATTGATGCTGACATTCTGGAGACCTTGCGGACGCAAGGTCACATAAGGCTTGCGACCGCAAGGCCTGTTATTTTGCTGGGTGATGTTACTACCGAGCTTGCGATCGCAAGGTGCCGAGGGGCTTGCGACCGCAAGGTGCCCAGTTGTGTCGTTTTAGCGTTTAAACAGTCTATTACGGAAAAGGAAGCCTTTAAAAGGGTCCCCATATATTCAGATATGTCTTGGGGTGCTTTTAATAGCTATTAGAAGACTTTTAGGGCCAAAATGCAATTTTGGGAAATAGGCCCATGTAGAAAAACGGGATTGTTAGGGTTTGCTTTATTTTAGTTATTTTTAGGGTTTCTTTTTCTCCAAGTATTAGGGTTAGTTGTAAGGTTATAAATAGGCATTTTCCTTTCATTGTAAAACAGTTTTAGTTGATTTGAGATAATATAGTTTTGAGCGTTTTCTTCGAAACCTCCTTGTTCTTCATGAACTTGTGAATGCTTCGGTGTGATTCCGTTGTGTTCGAAACCTAACTTATCAATAGGAATTTCATCCCTATTGTGTCGTTAGTCACAATACTTAGGTTCTTCAATTGCTACGAGTGCGGGTTGCGGCTGTACATGCCAAGGTTCTATTCGTGCTAATTGTTGGGTCGAGGTGTCACCCCCGCAAAACATCATTTGATCCCTAGCTTCCGCCGCGTGAGTAAACCGTTCTTCAACGAAGCCTTCCGAGAAGATCGTATCAGAAGACCTCACTCAGCCCGTCAACATGGATAAGTTCAAAAGGTACTATGCATGAGTTAAATTATCTGGCAACTGTATCTCTCTCCAACTCGCTAGATTGAAAACCCGAAAGGGCGATCTAGGTAAAAGTTAAAGCAAAAAAGAAAAAATATATATACAAGGAAAATAAGGGCCCGCTAGGTTGAAAAACCCGAAAGGGCGGCCTAGGCAAAAGTTAGAGCAAAAGAAAAGAAAACCAGGAGAAAGAAAGAGAAGACAATCTCTAGCATGTTATCTCTAGCAGACAGTCTCCCGCATCTAATTCCCAGCAAGCAAGAGTCAAGCATGAGTCTGACATGTTGCCCACATGGAAAGAAACTTCTTATGATAGGGAAAAGCAAATCGTCTCGGTCTTGACTGGCTAAGAAAAAAACCCACGACAAGGCTCAGAATGAAAAAAACATCAAAATATAAAAATCCATAAGGTGCAACTCAGGAATAGGTTTAAGATATTTAGATTATCATTTATTTATGTACAGGCACCTATTATATATTTCCTACATCCCATAGCCCCCCAAATCCCTCTCTCTCTCTCTATGCAGCTCAGGAACGGTCCCTTAATGTCTGTGACGTCCTAGCCGAGACCAGATACTTATGCGAGGTGCAGAGGAAGCCCCAGCCTCACCAGCATGGGAACCTTTAGATGTGTCCTCCTCCTCGTCATCAGCATCGTCATTGCCTGGATGGGGCGAATGACAGCGACCGGCCGGGCCGAGATGGGACCAGGGTCGGACCGCCCAAATAAGGAGGAAACAAGTGAGGCAATTAAACATGCAAGGACTTAATTTATAAAAAGCGGCGTGTATTGCAACATTGGAGTCGTAGCGCCTCGGCACCAAAGCGGTAGGATATTTTAAAACTTTTAAATCGATAAAGCAGTTAAACAATATAACCAAGTCTTCGGCGACACTACATCTGGAACCCAAGCTAACAGTTTATGGACAAGGATTAAAGAAGAGCTAATAGCATGCTCAGCGGAAGACTAATACGTAGTGGAATAATAACAAGTTAACTAAAGCTCGGCTAACACAATGCCGGCACAAAAGGGGTTACAAGTACTACAAGTATTAAACTACTAGTAGCTAAGAAGATTTACAAGATCAAGATCTACACAAATACCCAAGCATAGTCTAATTGACTTGCTTAACCCGTCGTCCTTACAAAAATATAAACAAGAGTAAGAGGCCATCAAAAACCACCTCTTCAAGAATCAACGGTCACCAAAAGGCACAAGGCCACGAACACGGCTAGTCTCAGAGCGGGACACATCTTGCTAGGATCTAAAAGCGATAAAGGGGAAAGGGTAAGTCATAAAGACTTGTAAGCTATTAATCATGCATGTCATGGCAAGATGCAACATTCAAGGCAAGATGTAATCACATAAGCACAGAGTCATATATCCAGGATGCACATTGTTTCACATAAGTGCGCATAAATAAACCACATAGGATAAGGATATATGGAGGCCGGGCCGCTACGTAGTTCTGGCGCAGCGTTATACGGAATGTGCGGTATCGAATGTGTGTAAGTACATCGATCTTCGAGGAGATGCAGGGATAGTCACCTGATGCTCTTAAATGATTACAGCATGGGAGCTACTTCCCCACTGTGGCCACAGTGGAGGCGTGTGTGAACAAAGACGGGATGCCAGCTGGACTCATGCAATGCCAAGTAATGTATACTTAACAAAATTCTCAAGTAGAGAACGAGATCGACAAGAGCGATCTCGTTCAAGACAAGTAAATTATTCTTATCAATAACCAAGTAGGGTTGAGTTCGACAAGAGCGAACTCACATGTCAATTAGTCATTCCATAATATGACGTTCAAGATCAAGCAAGGCAATCAATTCAAGTTCAAAGTCTAGAATCATTATTCTTAGGGAAACGCGTTTCGAGCGTCGTAGGGATTAATCGTGAGCCGGTATTGTTCAATAGCTCGCTAATCTTGACTCGTTGAGTCGTCTCTAACAGCTTCATCCAATGGAGTTAGGACGCTAAATGCATCACAAACCCTTTTCTAAGTTCTCGTATATGATCGGCTAGGTCATTAATCCATTTAACAACCGTAGTTAAGAGTTATCGATAATTCGAATTCAAGGGACCTTAGAATCATTCTTTCAAGGTTATTAAAATTCAAGGGTCCAAGAACATTATTTACTCATAAGGGAACATAGAACACAATTTATTCTAGGCCTAGGACCCAATTCAAAAGGATGATCAATACAAGGCATAGGAAACCCTAGAAATCATAATTCCCAAGAGTTATCAAAATCTATTAATCCAAGAACATTAGTTGTTCCTAAGGAAGCATAGAACATAATTAATTCTAGGCATAGGTCTAATTGAACAAGATGAACATATCAATCAAAATCTCAAAAGACCAATTCATTCACAATCATGGCTTGGACATGGTAGAGCATGGAAATCAATAGAAAAGGGGGGAAACATGGCATGTCTAACATACAACCTAAGGGGAAAATCAATAGCTTACCTCCACCAAGGAAAAGGAAGGTTGGAGCATAAACTATCCGGATGGAAACGATCTCCTCGTCGGTAGCTTCACTCCGGTGGTCTCGGTTTGGCAATCGGAGGTCGGGAGCTCAATCTAGGGGAGAGACACACACCAATCTCACCTTTTCTCTACACACACTAAACATGGCAAGAGAGAGAAGAAGAAATCTGGAAATGAGCTTAATGGCTAAGTCAACAAGAGAGAGGCTTTTTATATGTTGCATGGATTTGGTGGAAATCCACATGTCAAGAGGAGAGGCTCCCATTTTCCACTTGTCAAGAGAAGGTTACTTGAGGTTAAGCCTAATCTAACTTGATTAGGGTTTAATAGGTTGGATTAGGGCCAATTAGGAAGGAGGTTTAAGTGGTTAATTGGATCACAAAAGCTGGAAGGAGGAAAATCCCGTAGAGCTGATCAGAAAGTGAGGCGGGCGCCTCATGCTGGCCACCGCCTCGAGATCTTGGGAAGGGTTCCATTTTTCATTTGCTCTCGCTTGGGGCGGGCGCTCACTGAGCCATGCGTCGCCTGAACTGGAGCACCAAAACTTGACCTAAACAAGTCCTAAATGGTCCCAAGCTTATGGGAAACCATTCTAGGGTCTAACATAACTCAAAACATGTCCGAAACACACCCGAACAACACCCGGAACAAGGTAGGACAAGGCTCGAATCAAGCGACGATTGGTTGACGAATCAAACCCGAATCAAACGTCAATAAAACTAGGGTAACTTGGGCATGAAAAAAGGATTGTTTAAACATGGTTATGACTTGAATACAAGTCCGGGAACTCACGGAACAATTCGCACGTCGAAATACGTGCAAAACGGGAGACGAGGGAAATCGCTAAGGCCAAAACAAAGCAAGAATGTTTCTACACTTCCAATCAAGCTTACTATGATCAAGGTGAATGTTCTAAGTCATCTATGAAAGACAATAGAACCCTAACAAGTCTTGGTTGAGTGCAAATCAAGCTAAGGCAACCCTCAAGGCATAACGGCAAGGTATGCTAAGCATAGAAGGTAAACAAGCGACAAGGAACGTAGTAGTGATAATACGAGCCAGACATGGACAAATAGAAGTATCTAATCATGTTAAGGCATAATACAAACAAGTTATTAAGGTATAAAACAAGTAATGCAAGTAATGGGTTTGGGTTCTCACAGCGAATCGGACCGGCACCATCATCTCTATAAGCAGTGCTCCGTCTGCTAGCCTGGTTTGGGCCAGCTTCATCATTCCGTCGGGGATTACTCCACCGACTCGCATTGCTCAACCTTGGAGGTGCATTACTAGGTCCCGCCTCATCATGATTATGTGCCATATGAGCACCCAGGCCATGTACCTACTGAAACTCCTCCTACAAAGCCTGGGGAACCACCAACCCTGAGCTCTCTAAATCCTCGTCGATCTCCATTAGTCGGGCATCTATGCCACTAGTTACCCGCCTAGAAAGGATCCACCTCAGCACATGCCTAATCATGCGAGAGTGCTCCTCAGTAGCAAGCAGCACCCATGACAGATACTCATGGGACAAGAGCATATGTTCAAAAAAAGCATAAGCTGAGGCCCGCAGGGGATAGTCAATCTCACACATATCCCGGATGAGATCGCTCACCTCTCTCTCCATCCGCAACTCTTCAATCAAAGGACAATTCACATCCGGGACAATCTGCTTTCTGCCAAACTGACGGAGGACTCGGTACGCTAGATAAAAGGTAGTCTGTTGGAGACCAGGCAGGATGACTTGGGCATAAGCCCTGGTAAACGCAAAAAAAAATGGCGGATCCGCCAATGGCTAATCACCCAGATTATCTCCATGGAGTCGATACGCAGAAAATACTCTATCCAGTCGAGCTCCGTAGACAGATTATGGCGATAATGGCCACGAGAGCCATAGCGCCTGGGATTATATACTCCTCCTACAAGCTCGGGAGTCATCACCCAATTAAAATGTTCCTCCAGCCACATATGGATTAAAATGGGGCTCCCAGAAGGAAACACTTCTTCCCCGGACGAAAAAACATCTAGGCCAATCAGAGTCTCGGCCAAAATAACCGGGATGATATTTACCCGGCGCTCTCGAGCTTGCAGAACCAGGTCAACAACCAGAACATCGATGAATTCAGGTTGGCCCACTAGGAGGTACCTTCCCATTACACACAGGAAAAGAGCAGCCAGTCAACGCCGCGAATATACTGGATCTTCCATATATTCAGTATAGGCAGGGGGAAGAACAATCAAATCAAAATTAAACCCATTATAAACATTTGGAATTGCGGAGCGGATCGAGCCAAATAATTCTCGTATTGCCATAAAAGAACGTCTATGTACGGAGGGCATGGCCATAGGCCCGATGGTCGGTATTCCAACCATGACACATAATTCCTCAAATGTGGGACACATTTCATTCAGGCAAAAATTAAAGAGGAGACTCTGCACCGACCAGAATCTGGATGTTGCCCTCAACATGTCCCAGTTTATACGTAAGGCCAGCCATGATAGGAGACAGCGATAGCCGTAAACATGGTCGACCCATTCCCGCTCATCCTCTCGTAAAGAAAGAATCCAGAAGTCCAGCGAGGTCTCGTATATTTCCATCTCCAGGGTTGTATGAGTACGCTCGGCCATTTCTATGAAAAAGGGTAAAATTTTATATCTGACTAGAGAAAAGAAAAACAGAACTCAGAGCTTATTTTTGCCTGGAGGAAGAAAGAAGGAATAGGGTGTGAAATAAACACTGCCTCGAATCCCTTTTTATACTAAAAAACTGAAGAAACAGCCGAATATTGAGCACAGTGCATGGATAGTGGCCGAAACAAGAAAGCACATGAGAAGGCTTGGGTGCCGCCCATGGCCCTTCCTGAAGACGTTCCCATTTCCACCATGGGCAGCGCCCATGGATCCCCCCATTGTCCCCCGAAACTGCCTAGTATCCCAATTTTTCGACCGGCTGCTCCATTGTTTGCGTTGTTCGTTCACAAGAAAAGAAATAAAATAGTGAGGCTAGGCCCTAACCCTCACCCACCGAAAATTAAATCAGACACAGGAAGAGGCAACTACCTCTCCTTCCCCGCAGAGCACCGGATAACCCCATTTCAAATCCAAAGGTGTATCTCTCCAAGCCTCCGTTCTTAAACTGCAGTGTGCCTTTACCTTAGATAATTGCTTAGATTTCTTTTATTTTAGCATCTCTAAAATAATTGAGTCTTTATTATGCATCATAGAATAAATATAAATTGCATTGCATCTAGAAATATGTACAGAGTCTAGTACATAAAAAATATATATCCATAGTAAATGCAGGAAAAAGAAGACTAGCGAGCATGCGAAGATCTACTCCTATCCAATCCTCCACCCATGACTCGAGGACCGGTCCCACCAATTCTATATCCCCGTCCTCCAACTCGAGCACGATTGGACCCACCGACTTCATCATCATCATCGTCTCAACGCCTGCCCCGATGCATGGCATCATTTCCCCAGCAGGTGAACTCATCCAGCAGCCTCTGATATAACTTGGTGACGCCGAAAGAGCCCTTCACCACCTTCCAATACGAAGAAGCATCAACCTTAAAAGAAGAAGGTGTCAAAAGAAAAAAGGAAAAAGTATCAGTCCTGAAAAGGAAAAATATGGTGTTGCAAGTATGGAAAAGAAAAGAAATAAATAAATAAAAAAGTATACCGCGCGGGTTCGCTCGGGAATCTGAAACCGCTCCAGGACCTCTACATCGGGAAAAGCCTCCTCCACAAGACTTCCTTCGCGATGATATTGGAAGGTGGAGAAGTCTTCAGCAGGAACGAAATAATCCGGCTAAGCATCAGGAACCAAACGAGAAGGCCTCGGCCTATCGGAAACGTCTGATGCACGCTTAGCTGCTGCAGGGGCAGGATGAAGCACCATCCTTAGGAAATCCTTGTAGGACATAATGGGATAATTATCACAAGGAACAATATATCGGGACAAGTACTGATACCGGTTCGGAAAGAAATCCGGTACGATCACCCATGCTAGTGGTGCAGGTGGTGTCACTGGAGGCACCAGATAGAGGAAATGCTGACGGTTGACCCGCTTGCTCATATATAAAGAGTCGACCATGATCGACACCATCAGAATCTGGCGGATGCTCATCTCCAAAGAAATCAAATACAGTCCAACTAGACCCCTCCAGGGAGACAAATGCACGGTGCCTCAGCTCGAGCCGACAATCCTATCTCGCATCATAATCTCGGTCAAGCCACGACCATCTCGATCCTCTTCTACCCGGTTTGCATTCACAAACTGAGCCAAGAATGGTGGCTCGTGAATGCGATTGTGGAATGGGCCCGGAGTAAAATGAAAAACTGAATGGGCCCAGACTTGCAAAAAGAAAAAAAAGTCGTCACCAATAAAATAATAATAATAATAATAATAAATATAGAAAAAAATACATATAAATCAAACGCTGGCAAATATCAGAAGTAGGGAAAAGAAAAGAGAATACCTCCCAAGCCGGAGTAAAGCCATTCAGAACTTGAAAATCGTTACGGCTGGTCCGATCATAGATGAGTACAGCTCTGCCAACCCTGCCTGCCCCCAGTCATAAATAGAAACCTGGTATAAATCCCGAAGACATCCCAGGAGAGAGACCCGCAGAGTGGTCGAGGAATAGGCAAAAAAAATGGCATCCCCAAAAAGAAGAATAAAAATGCCATGGCAACGCGAGCTACAGCCTCGTCATCATCATTATCAACCTTCCCGGCATGTTGCTCTAGCCAAACTCTTCACACTACCAATACGGATCTCATCAGCAGTCTTGTAATCAGGTTCGAAGCCCAGAAGGTCTTCGACCACGTCATGCTGATGCCTAAGGGTATAATCCGGCTTCAGAGGCTCGCCGATGCCGGTGGGGATGCCGGTGATCGTGGTAAAGTCGCAGAGGGTCATAGTGGCCTCACCCCAGCTGAAATGGAAAGAGTGGGTAGTATCCCACCAATAGTCCCAAAGAACCTCAAAGATGGACATGTAACTGCAGAAAGGACAAAAAGCTCTCAAAAACACTCCAAAGCTGGACCGCTCCACCAGAAGCTGCGCCTGGAAAGGCATCAAATTATAAATGGTGGCAACTTTGTCGCAACTAGCACGGGCTCGTGCAAGGGCCCTGCGCGCCTGAAATGAGAAAAGAGAGCAGCATCTCAGACTTGAGAAAAAAAAATGAAGGTAAACTCTTATCCTTTTTAGCACTTATGCATGCCATAAATTAGGCCATTCATTTAAAAAAAAATGAATAATGACATGCATTATGTTATCTTAGCATCTGAACATATGCATTTAAAATAAATGTTGCATTTTTTTTATGCATCTATATATATATATATATATATATATATATATATATATATATATATATATATATATATATATATATATATATATATATATATATATATATATAATGTGCATATAAATATCCATGTTGCATTTTTTGGCACTAATATCTTCATAATGCATTCGCACTTACATTTCATGCATAATAAAAATATGTGCATTAATGATAAAATATGGTATACATGCATGCTTTGGCATCTATCATGTGCATTTATCTCCAAATATTTACATACCGCATTATTAAAATAAAAATGTTCCAGGCATGAAAAAAAATATATTTATGTTACATTTTGCATAAGAAAAATGAACTTGCAGCATATGCATGTACCCGAAAAAATATATCTGAAAAAATGCAGCATTTGTCCGAAAAGTCTATCGCATGATTAAACATCATATAAAAATATATGTACCACGAGCATGCATTATTAGAGCTAAAATATATCAGTTACATAAAAAATGTATCGCAGAATCAAATAGTGCCAAATCTATAAGAATGCATCGCAAAATTAAATAGCATGAATTTCATATCTTTGTCATGTTATAATTACCAAATTGCATCATTTTAACACAAATATTGCATGCATAAGCATTAAAATCAAGAGCATGTATACTCCGAAAAGCCCAAAAGAGCATAAATCTAAAGAATTCAAGAGATTCAACCAAATTGGTTGAAGAAAAAAAAAACTTACAACCGGATCTGGAAGATTGGAGACATGGGTATGACAATCTCGGAGTATGTTGCTCCAATCGTCCTTTGAATACCAATATTTAATAACATTCTGGCTAAGAGGAAGGAACTCTCGGCGTTCTTCGCCAGATTCCGCGTGCATGGGTGTCTTCCCTTTCCTGGATCTTGAGGAAGAAGCCATCTGTCAAGAAAAACAATCGATTTTGCGAAGGAAATCGAGAAAAGGCGAAGAAATAAAGAAGAAATGGCCATCGGCAATGGAAGAAACAAAAAAGGAACAAAGAAGAGAAAGGAAATGGTGAAAGTGAGCACTGCTCACTCTCTGCCGAGTTAAGAAGAAAGAAATTAGAAAGTTTCACTTTCCCCCCTCCAAAGTTCAAGTGCAGCATTTAAATTTCCAAGTTTGCTCAAATTGCGAAATGGCCCTAGAACCTTAACAAAAAGTTAACAAAGTTAGCTTTGTTAACCAGAAGTGACAGACATCTATTAAAAATCAAGGAAAACTTATATCCCCAGCAGATTATCCACAAGAAAGGCAGAAAAGGAAGAATTATGTCATTTTGATCCCCAGCAGGATGCCAGCAACAAAGAAAAGCAGCGGAAAAAAAAAAAGAAAAGAAAAAAGCATCAAAAGAAAGAAAAGCAGAGAGAAAGAAAAAAGCAATGGAAGCAAGAAAGCAAAAGAAAAAAAAAGGGGGGGGGGAGAGCAGAGCAAAAGAAAAGCATAACAAAAGAAAGAAAAAAAAAGGAAGGAAGGGTAAGGTATTAGTATTTTACTTGTTGCATGCATATTATCTGTGGTTTGTTGGATTATCTCCTCGAGGGATGCATGCCCCGCAACATGGAATAATCAGGTTGTTATCCCATCTGAGTATGGTTGTTGGATCATCTCCTCGAGGGGTGCATACCCCGGGACGTGGAATGATTGGTTTCATCTATCCCACCCTGAGTTGTTGATGGATCATTCTCGTCGAGGGGTGCATGCCCCGGGACGTGGAAATGATTAGTTGTAGTTAGTTAAACTAGTTTAGTCGTAGATTAGCTGTAGTTATAGGATTATCTCCTCAAGGGGTGCGAGCCCCAGGACATGGAATAATCAAATTTCCTGATTTCTAGGAGTAGTTGTAAGATCATCTCCTCGAGGGGTGTAGACCCCGGGACGTGGAATGATCAATTGAATCTATCCCACCCATGAGTTGTTGTTGGATCATTCTCCTCGAGGGGTACATACCCTGGGACGTGGAAATGATAAGGTTTTATCCCAGTATCCCACTAGTTTGAGTTGGATTATCTTCTTGAGGGGTGCATACCCCGGGACGTGGAATAATCAGGATCACATCCATCCCACCCAGTGGCTGTTGTTTGTTTGCATGAGGCCGAACTATGTTTGGTCTGATTCCTGAGAAAGGGATACGTAGGCAGCCTATTTCGGTAGGTGCGACCATCAGAGCATTTAATTTGCATATCTGCTTAAAAACTACGATAACCTGCTATAACCGACTAAATATGTCTAGGGTATGTGACATTTGAACTGCACCTTAAAATGTTGCATCTATAAACTGCCGCATATTGCATTCCTCCCCGTTATAATTTTCACGAAATTTGGGAGTCTATTTCTTATCAACGATGTTCGTTTACTCGGTAAGTTTCGGTTTACCCGTAAACTCCATCGTTGAGGGGCTCTGTAGACAACTCAATTTCGTACCCCTGGTATGTAACATGACATGAAATATCAAGACCTGTTGAAAAGCTAACAAATGTCAAGTTACAGGGTCGAAAATGCAAAAAGCAAAAGCAGGATGCGTAAAACGGTGAAATGCAGGGGGCCTAAGTGCCAAAAATGACACCATTATTGACCACAGGCGCCACCCATGGTCACTCCTGGCGCCGCGCCCAGTGTGGCTATGGGTGGCGCCCAACAGTCCCTTTTCCCCTGTAGCAGTTTGTCTTTGGTACAATTTCTCAAGCGCACGGTACAAGCCGTTGAAGCTCAGAAAGAAAAAACTTAATGACGAAGGAAGGCCTCTCCCAACCTATAAATAGAAGGCCCAGGCTTCAGGAATTCACACAGTTTACATAGTTAGCGCACACAGTTACACAGTGAGTTCTCCCAAGAGCGTTGAGAGATTTATTCCTCTAGCCCCGAAGCTTCGCCAAATTTCCCCCAAACACTAAAACCAGCCCGCCAAAGTGAAACCTAGTTACCCTGCTAGGATTCCGCCCTATTCCACCGATTCCAAAATCCCAAAAAGAGCAGTTGCACTGCCCGAATCTAGATGCCAAATCAGCAAAAAACAAGTAGTTGCTCTGTCTGATTTCCGCCGTCGGCAAGCAAACAACAGCAAAAAAACAAGCTGTTGCTCTGCCCGGATCCCGAGGCCAAAAAGAAACATTTGGAAGCAGTTACTCTGCCCGAAACCTCGCAACAGCAAAAGCAACAAAAAAGATTCCCTCTCCTAGAAGGACAGAGCGAGCGCACTCTAAAATCTACTAGAAGCTAGTTGGTACGGGATAAAACCCCCACACTTCAAGAGGTAGGCTATTTAAAGTTTTTATTTATTAAAAAGTGCTATTTAGACCGGTCCAATGTAATAAAAATAAGCAGTTATGCTGCCCAAATTTCTATAGGAAATAGCACTAAAAATAACCATTATCATGGCCAAAATTTTATAAATATATTTGTAACTCCAAGAAGGAGGTTGTTGCAAGTTTGTAATAATATAGCTATAGATATGTATATTTAAATGTTTTATTTCATATGTTAAATAAATATAAAAAAGCATATTTTAGCCAAAAATCAATTTTGAGACCGAAAGGGCGAGTTGGGTGCCTAACCCCTTCCCACCTTGTAACTTAGCCTCTGAACCCTTTACAAATCTGGTTGTATTTGGTTTTTCTTTGTTTTTTCTTAAAATAAAGATGGCGACTCTGTTTATCATATTTTGAGTCCACAATTGAGGTCAAGCGTATTCAACGCGCTTTAAGGTTTTGAAACCACCTGCTTCTTCACGCAGCGGGGGATCGGTCGAAAAAATCCGAGGCACTCACACGGTGTGGAAGATGAGGGCGAGGGTTGAGCGGCTAGATAGAGATATCGGTGATGGGGGCGAAGCTTGGAGAGAGACACAACAGGCGAGGTCTCTTTTGGCCGGATCTGGTGCGACCACAGTAGGATGGGAGAGGGATGACCCGGGACAATGGGTTTTGACTAGAGATGAGGAGAGGTTGAGAGCAGAGTTGGGTGAGCTGGAATAAGGTGAGAGATGACATTTGGCGGTGCTTGGATTTGATGGAGAACAAAACTGGAGATGAATGAGGGAAGATGTTGAAATTGGGCGAATGATAACTCGTTGTCTTCACTAGATCTAAAAAGGGTGACAGATATAGGAGGCTTGCCGGAGATGGTGATATAAGACATGAAATATGGATTAAAGCTGGGAGAAACAAGTAAAGGGAGATAGTTCGATCATCTTTACAAAATGACGGGGTGAGAAAATCCATTTTAGCCCTTAGCCAAAAACACTTGGGAGGCACATGGCAACTTAACGACATCCATCAAAAGGACTAGGCGCATGAATATTTAAAAGTCCTAGGACCAAATTGGTAAATAATATTGAGGGACTAGTAGCGAAGAAGTCCATAGTCAAAGGGCCAAATGTGCGATTTACCCTAAGAATTAAATGCAAACCCATTATTGGCCCAATAAAGAAAAGAAAATTATAAAAAGAATATGTATGATATTACGAGTTTGAGCTCGTGGTATTATTACTTAGGAATTTATGGTATGAAATTTACTTAGATTTCAACATCGTAAGATCGAATATGCCATTTTCTAACAAGCCTTGAATAAGGGTAATGCTTGCCCTTTTTCTAAGCTAAAGTTGTAAGGAAATTTGTTGAATTAATTGTAAGCGAAACAATATTGCTAATAACATAGACAATCCAAATCATCACCAGCTTAATCATACAACAACTATAACACTAAATCTCGTAGTAATATTACAAGCTTGAGCTAGTAATATCATTTGCCTAAAATGAATTTAACCACACCATCAATTCCTACTATATTGGCTTTGTTTTTCAAATGAAATTTGTGGAATGTAATGATTTATTTATTTTAAATCAAAAAATGAATTACGTATTTTATAATTTAAAAAATAAACGTCAAATTTACATATAATAGACAATTTGACTCAAAAAAAAAAAGTAAGCCAAAAATAATTTAGGAATGAAGGGACTACTTTTTACCAAATATTGAGATATTTTAAATATATTTCCACTTTTGACTTTCAATTGACTCGCTAAAAAATGTGATTTTAGTCAAACAAGAAAAGTAATTTGTTGGCATCATTTGTTAATTGGAGTCAAAAGAAAATATAGTAATGAGATCTATAACATTAGTCTATTTTTGAAATTTATGACGGATTGACCAACAGATATTAGGAATTGATTTTGTTAATTTGAGAAATAAATTACAGTCAGTCAATAAAAAATAAGAGGTTTTGTTTATGGGTCAGTCAATCACAAAGGAGATACTTTTGTTTATGGAAAGTTAAAAAGAAATCGTTTTGGTATGCTAATTACTAATTAGGTTCTTGGCATCAACTAATCAAAGTTTGTATTTTCGCATGAACCTCACGAAAAGTCTGTACATTTTTTATAGATGCCTATTCTCTTTTGGGTTACTTTCTTTAAAGTTGAAAATATATTCCTCTCCCAGATTTTCTCTGGGTTTTTTTTTTTTTTTTTTTTTTGTGTCACGAGAAATTTTGTGCGGATTTCTTACTTCTTATTATGGACTATAAATAGTTTATTAATATTGAGCTTCTCTTTCTCTTTTACGAAGTATATAAATATGAGTCAAAACCTAAGATGTATTTCCAAAGTTTCTTAAATCTTAATAATATTTGTCATTCACACAACTGATAGTCATTCATTTGAATGTCGCGAAAAAACGAGAAATAAAATAGTTCAAATGAGAAACACATTTGTTTTTTTTACTTTTGGGTTCAATTTACTTATGGCTTATTACTTATGACTTATGAGCTGATGATGTGTGCTGATGACTTATTACTTATGACTTATGACTGATGACTAATAACTGGTGATGTTTGATTTAATTTTTTGAAAGTGCTGATTAGTTTTCATAAGTTAGTGTGTCTGTTTGATTAATAAGTTAAAATAGTGCTAAGCATCATCACAAAATGTGATTATTATTATTATTATTATTATTATTATTATTATTATTATTATTATTATTATTATTATTATTATTATTATTATTATTACAAAATTTATCACTATTATTATTATCATTATTATTATTATTAGTATTATTTTATTAACATTAATATTACTTTTATTATTATTATTATTACTTGTTAATTTTAGTATTTATTTTATTATATTATTAATATTATTAATGTTATTTATATTATTATTATTATTGATTTTATTATTATTAATATTATATTTTATTATTATAATATTGATATTAATATTAATTTTATTATTATTATTACTTATTATTATTACAATTTTTTTACTCATATTTATCATTATTAATACTATATTTATTATTATTATTATTATTATTACTTTTTGTTTTTATTATTATTATTAAGAAGGGTAATCTTGGAATATATAAAATTTCAATAAAGAAGAGGACTCACATGTTTTTGAAAAGTAGAATTAAGCATTAGGCTTTGGTCATGTTTGATTTGACTTATTTGGAAGTGCTTATAACTTATGACTTACCATAAGTTGTTTTTGAAGCGTTTGATTTCACTTATGGTAAGATAAGTCATAAGCCATGTACAAGCCACTTAAAGCACATGTAAGGCCATAAGTTGTAAGCACTAAGGACTCGTTTGTTGTGGCTGATAGCTTTTGACTTATGGCTGATAGCTTAAGCTGGTGGCTGACAGACTTTTGGCTGATTGCATGATAGACTGTTTGTTACGGCTGTTGAAAAGCTGCTTATGAGTCGTTATAATTATTTATTTAAAAAAATCTTGAAAATTAGTATTCATATTTTTATGTATATTTCATAAAAGGATGAAATTAGGATAATCAAATATTTATTAATGAATAGTTGTCTTCATGTTTAAAAAAAACCAAAAAAGCTTAATATTTTGGCTTTTTGGCTTTGGCTTTTCAATGCATAAAGGGTGTTATACCTTACTTATTGGCTTATGATTTATAAACTGAAACAAACACTTTAAATATGACTTTTCAAAAGCCAAAAGTCAAAAGTCATTCAAAATAAGCTGCAACAAACGAGCACTAAGCCTAGTGCTTAATTCTACTTTTCAAAAACATGTGAGTCATCTTCTTTATTAAAATTTTATATATTCCAATATTACCCTTCTTAATAATAATAATAATAACAAAAAGTAATAATAATTATTATTATTGTTGTAATTATAATAATATTAATAACTAATAATATGAATAATGATAATTGTTATAATAATAATAAATATAATAAATATAGTATTAATAATGATAAATATAATAATAATAATTATTATTATTATTACTAATAATAATAATACTAAAAAGTAATATTAATTAATAATATAGTAAAAATAATTGTAATAATAATAAGTAATAATCATAATAAAAGTAATATTAATATCAATATTAAAATAATAAAATATAATATTAATAATAATAAAATCAATAATAATATAAATATAAATAGCATTAATAATATTATTGATATAATAAAATAAATACTAAAATTAATGAGTAATAATAATAATAAAAGTAATATTAATGTTAATAAAATAATAATACTAATAAAGGCAATAATAATGATAATAATAATAGTAATAATTAATAATAGTGATAAAATTTGTATTATTAATAATAATAATAATAATAATAATAATAATAATAATGTAAATCACATTTTGTGATGATGCTATTTTAGTATTTATATTTGATTTCAGCACCATTTCAACTTATTAATTAAACACACACACTAACTAATGAAAGCTAATCAGCACTTTTAAAAAACTAAATCAAGCATTACCAGTTATTAGTCATCAATTATAAGTCATAAGCAACAAGTTATCAGTCATAAGTAATAAGTCATCAGCACATATCAATAAGTTCAATCAAATAGGTACTTCCAGATAAGTCAAATCAAACATTATTAGTATCGCGAGTTTATTTTTCCAAATTATTTACATTTTTTAACAATAGTTTGCAACTTGAGAAAATCTAAACTTTTAACTAAACCCTCAAAAAATTGAACACATAACGCGACTATATATAGCGCGGAAAAATCTAAACTTTTAATGGAGTTTGTAGCGCAAAACAAATTTAAATTCGTCGTGGGATTTTACATCTTGGGAAAATACAAATGTTTGAAGGAAGTTTGTTGGGTTGATTTTTTTTTTAATCATAACGGTACTTTACAACGAAAGAAAATTTGGAAGTTTACAGCGCAAAGAACATTTAAACTCAAAACAGATTTCATAGCGCGCGAAAATTTGAAATTTTAACGTGGGTCTACAGCACAGCACAATTTAAAATCATAACGGCACTTTACAACGTGGGATTTAATGGGAATTTGCTATGTCGAGAAATTCAAACTCATTACATTGTTTCACACCGCGGGAACTTTTAAACTTATATGACGGTGCTCAACGTTCGAAAATCTAAACCGAAATGATTTAAGCTTTTATCGGGAGTGCAAGAGAATTTAAGCTCATAACCGGTGATTCCAAAGTTAGAAAATTTAAACACATGACAAATTTCACATTATGGAAGGATATAAACTTTTGACGAAAGTATGTAGCGCCGGAAAAATTAAGCTCATATCTGGTGTATACAGCGACAAAAATTTTAAACGACAATTTCAATAATGATCTAACATATAACATGAAAATAACCATCAATATTAAACTACAACTTCCATAATTCTAATAATAATCAAGCATATACAAGAAAATAACTTTTTAGATATTTTTTCTTTCATTCAATTCTATTACCATTATCTTCTTCCTCAAAGACTATTTGAATGAAATTAATATTAAAATTGTGTCAAAAATTACCGGAATCCCACGACATTTGGAGAAATCAAGGTGAGATAGTGCGGGAGCCTTAGTGTATATATAACTGCAAAAAGAACTCCCTCTATATCTCATCCGCTAAATTTGGCGGCACCAAAACCGCGACTTGCTCACTTCAAGTCTCCGCCCTCTCTCTCTCTCTCTCCCTAGATTTAGCAGTTGAAATCTTGAAATCCCCATTTCTCGTTTCTGGGTTTCTTAGAATTTCAGTTGTTGATGCAAAGAGAGAGAGAGAAAATACGTAATGGGGGGATTTGAGACTCCATTTTCTCTCTCCAGTCTTCTGTGTCAAGAAGACGAATCCTGTTTGATTGAACAGGAATTCACAGGGGTCAACTTTGACTCATGTCTTTCAGAATCTGAAATCGAGTACGTTCACTTCCTTATCAAAAAAGAAGCCGAAAAGTTTCAATCAAATAGTTCTCTCAAATCTTCTCCGATTGATTGTTCTGAAAAGTCTGAAATCGAAAATGAATATGCAAGTTTTCAATCAAATAGTTCTATCGATTCTGCTTCGATTGATTGTTCTAAAAAGACGGAACATTGGTTGAAATGTGCTCGCTTGGATGCCATCAAATGGATTCTCAATGTACATTCTCTTCCTCGTTTTTGCCTTATTTTTATGGATGCTTTATGTTTTATAATTCTTTGGGTTATGGAGAGTTTGTGTGTTTTCTGCAGGCAAGATCAATTTTTGGCTTTCATTTCCGTACGGCTTATCTCTCATTGACATATCTTGATCAATTCATTTCGAGGCAAACCCTTGATGTAAGCATTTTTATTTAATTTAATTTATTTATTTATTTCGCGTATCTTGATAATCTACTTCTACTGGTTGATGAATGGTACAATTTGATGATTTTTCTAGAGTGGGAAGGAATGGGTGATCCGATTGGGGTCAGTGGCGTGTTTATCATTGGCGGCAAAGATGGAGGAACGTTATGTACCAGCATTGTCCCGATATAAAATGGATGATTGTAATTTTGAAGGCAAAGTAACTAAAAGAATGGAACTTATGGTTTTGGATACATTGGGATGGGAAATGGGGTCAGTTACTCCGTTCGCTTATCTCCGCTATTTTATCTCTAAGTTTTGTGTTGGCTCCAGACTTGAAGAATTGAATTTCAGGGCTATGGAACTCATTTTGGCTATAGTTGAAGGTACTTTGTTAGTATTTTAAAGATTGAATTTTTTTATTTTTTTTTGTCTAGAGTTTACTTTTATTGCATGTTGTATCATTTGATTTATGAATTTGATTTCATTGATACAGAGATTAATTTGGTGGAGCATAGACCATCTGTGGTTGCTGCATCAGTAGTCTTGGCAGCTTATAATGGCAACTTGACAAGAAACGAATTGGAGTCCAAGATTAGTGAAATCCCATCATGGGGGTGTCTAGAAAGAGTAAGCTTTTCACTCTAATTATTTATGGTCTTATCCTAATTATCTTGTATCTTCTCTCGTATGACAAGATTCTCGTGCCGCTCTCCTTTTAAATATCTACATAGTTTGACTTATTACTTGGAAATACAATTATATGATGTCTGTCTCATTACTTGTTATTGTGTTGCAATTCAACAGGAGCATATACATTCCTGTTATAAACTACTGCAGGAAATTGAAATGAAGAAAAGCAACACTCCGGTTCCCCGAAATTTATTGCAAAATCGGTCTACTTCTTCTGAAGTTTTGGGGAATTCATCAATCAAGAGACAACTTACATTTAATGAATGTGATGAAAATTGTCCAATACAGAAAATTCGTCGCCAATTAAAGTGAAATCTGTGCCTGTCAAAGAAGGTTGCTTGGAATTTTTTTATAGAATGATGTTATCTTTCTTAGCTGATGATTGATAGTTACTGTGATAATACTAATCCGCTAAAAAAAGTTTTGTTAGTGACTACCAAGCAAGTAGTGAAAAGGCGAAGTAAATAATTAAAGCTGTGGAGATTGGAATATAAACTTTAGAATACAGTGAGAATTTTGCAAGGAGCTGCTTGAAATTGGAGTTCAGAGGCGATTGAAGAGGAAGTGAGGGCCAGTCCTTTGGCCATCATCTCTCAAGGAGGGTGTCTTTACAGAGCCATTGAAGTTATCTTTTCTTTCTTTCTTTTTCTTTCTTTTTCTTTCTTTTTTCACATCCTTTTTGCCGTTTTTAGTGCAAAAATTTTATATTGTTTTTTATATAAACAACACAGCTGCAGCCCTACCTTTTGGTAAATGGCTTGGGATGCTTCCTTTGTTTGTCAAAAGGCTGAAAGCCATGAGGATTGGGAATGAGGAACCAAGAGATGTCTTTGTTTGATTTGATACATTATATAGAACTATATGTTTTATTTTTCATTTGGGCCATGGAAAATTATATAAAGTTGAATTGTGATTGGATTTGTTTAAATATTCTTGCCTTTTTGATGGGTAGGGAAGCGTTTGTCTTTCATTGTTAAGTTCCTGTTGTTGTGTTTGGGGTCGGGAAGGCAATAAAATCCATGAAAGGGAATCAAAGAGGCAGCTCTTTTTGTAGATTAAACATTTTTAAGGTTAAAAGTCTACTTAATAAAATAATACTGTATGTGATTAGTAAATTTGCCAACGTCAATGTTTTTTTCATAATACCCCAACACACTATACTCTCTGAGTGACGATTTTCGACCGTCGGACCACAACTTTGATCAAACGGTTGTTGGTTATGATTTGGCATGGCAATTGGATGAGTTGGATTGGAATTGGTAACGGGTTAAAATCCGTTAGAACCCAAATATCAAATGTGTCGAAATTGGTGGTTGAAACTAGTTAAACCTGATCGATCAGTCTTGACTCGATGCTTTTCTCAAAAACATGAATTTATTTCATAAAAAATTGTGGGTTGAAATGGGTAACGAGTCTGATTCACTTTAACCCGACACGATCCAATCTGTTAATATATTTGGGTTGAAACGGGTTAATCGCTTCGACCTTAAAATGTTAAGGGGTTGAGTTGAGCTATGCAATTAGTGGGTTAAGTTTGGCAGGTTAATGGGCAATGAGTTGTAATTGTCATGTCTAGTTATGATATTTCTAATTCTTAATCTTTTATTTTCTTCCTTTTTTGACTAGTAAGAAGTAACCCAGTTTTTTTGGTTTCACGGAAAATGTTATTTAAAAATTATTTTCCGCATTTTCGGTTAGTTTATAACATCTAGAAAATGTAGTCAATGTGAAATATTTTACAAGTTTAAAGAAAATGAAGCCTTTTATTCAGAAAAATGATTTGCAAATTCCATTTCCTCAAGTCGTTTTCCAAAAATCTGCATGTTCCAAATTTGTCCACAAGTAGTATCATAATAAACACAATTGGTGCGTACTCTCAACCCCTGTTTGAGCACTCCATCCCCACCCCCACCTCCAACAATCGCTCCCCCAGCCCCCTTCCGCCAAACCCACACAATTATCCCGACGGTAGCAATATAACAACACCCCCGGCCCATTCCTCACCCTCCTTTGCCTCATGATTTAGCTAAGTTACTTGGGTAATAATCAGGTCAGTTATTTTTTGTGAAATTATAACCGCCTAGATCTCATATATTTATTTTAAACAGCTAAAGTGCACTTTGAGAGAAAAATGATGAAGATACCCTTAATGAAGGAAAGACGTACAGACAAAAGCCACTGCCCAAATTTGGGTATCGCTATATACAACTGAAATTTGTTAAATTTTGGGCATCGAAATGCAAAAAGCCACTCCCCAAATTGGGCATCGCGTTGAAAACATTGGGCATCTCCTACACAATTGAAATCTATCAAAATTTGGGCATCGAAATACATAAATCTCAGCTCAAATTTGGGCATCACAATACAAAAATTGGGCATCGAAAAAATTTCAGAAGCCTAAAACAATGCTTAAATATCATTTTTCTGGCCTTAAACAAAGACATCACAAGCCAAAGTGTCTTGTAGATCTCGTCAAGAGTTTCGATTTGATATGCGACAGGTTCTGTGGTTCATCAGGGATCAAAAGTTATGTCATGCCGACGAAAGAGTCTTCAACTTTGTGCATCAGTTTCAAAACTGACAACTAACACCCTTAAAGCTTCATTGATCAACGAGATTTCTGCAAAAACAAGATTTTCTTCGAGTTCGAGAACACAAACATGAAGAAGAGGAAAAATGACGGAATGAAGGTATTTTATGCAAAAAAAAAAAAGTCGAAACACTTTTTCAAGAACACAAACAGTACAGTAAAAAAAGATTCTCTAGTTCCAGATCTATTTGATATCGAGACAATTACGGCAGGCATGTGAAATAAAATATTTTCTTCGAGTTCGAGTTGTGATTCATGGCCGATGACAGAAGATAAAGACAATATATTTTGAAGAAGACGAATGAGTGTATTATTGGAAGAATTTTATGAAACACTCCTTTTGCCGGTTAAAAGAAACAAAGCAGTTACAGTTTCAGGAAAGGGAACTAGGCCGCAATTATTTTAAGTTACTTTTACATTAGAAAAAACGCTTAATTCTCAATTTGGACACTTATTATTGCTAAAGATCCGTTAAACTCATCCTACTATGTTTTTTTACAGTGTGGTAAATGTATTTTATCAAATGTGTCACGTTAATTATTTCATTTAAATTTTGGATAAAAAACTTAAATTAATTCTAAAAATCCGAAAATACCCCTGATTTAATCTTTTTATTTTTTCCATACCTTCTGTTCTTCTCCCAATTTGATTTTATAATTACATCAATGTATAGAGAAACCCTAAATCAAATCGATCTCCACCCATTCTATACATGACACATTGTAGAAACCCCAATTTCGTACCCCTGATGTGTGACTCTGACATGTGATATCAAAAACTGTTTAACTTAACGAAATGTCAAGTTACAGGGTTGAAAATGCAAAATAAAAAAGTAGGATGCATGAATAGTGAACTGCAGGGGGTAAAATGACAAAAATGGGAGGAAATTTGGTAGTTGGCGCCGCGCCCAGGATGCTGTTAGGCCGCGCCAGGGTCCCCAAACAGTGCCGAAAGTTAACGCATTGTACAAATTATCAAACGCGCGGCATAAGCTGATGAAGCACGAATCCAACTATAAATATCAGTGCCCGGCTACGATTTCAGAGAACAATTTTTCGACGAAGGCTTGAAGCCCAGAGTTACTCTGCGTATTTTTAACGCAGTGAGCGATCAGTGAGTGTGAGTGATCCTTCTCTCATAAAGCCTCAAAACTCTGTCAAACCTCCTCCAAACACAAATCCAACCGGTTAAAGTGATCCCTAGCCCTTTAGTTAGGTATCCACCTTATTTTCCCGGCCCAAAAACCATAAAGTAAGCCGTTACTCTGCCCGAATAAATAGGTTGAAATCACCCGAAATAAGCCGTTATTCCGCCCAACCAAATAGGCCAAAACCACCGAAACTAAGCCGTCATTCTGCCCGAGTGAGTGAGCCAAAACTATCACAAATAAGCCGTCACTCTGCCCAAACCACAGCAGCAGCAGTAATAAAAGTCTCCCTCTCCCGAGAAGGACAGAGCGAGCACACTTCGCTCTAAAAGGTAATAGCCTTTTAGGGCATTATTTTTATAAAAGTTGTTATTTAAATCCGGCTCAATGTAGACAATATAAGCCGTTGTGCTGCCCGGATTTAGTTAGAAAATATTATGTAAAAGAGCCGTTATAATGGCTAAATATTTTTAAATATGTCTGTAATTATTGTAAGGAAACAGCTGCAAGTCCGTAAATAATGTAGCCGCGGATGTATTTGCTTTTTATTTCATGTCTTTAAATGTTTTGTTTATTTGCTAAATAAATATAACAAAAAACATACTTTAGCCAAAAACCATTTTTGAGACCGAAAGGGCGAGTTGGGTGCCTAGCACCTTCCCAACTCGTAACTTAGCCTCCGAACCCGTTTTATAATCTCTTGTTTTTCTCTTTTTGGTTTTGCTTTATTTTTGCCTTAAAATAAAAATGGCGACTCTATAAAATATTTTGGATCCAGTGGGGTCTCGCAACACTCCTTTCTTGCACTTTTCCGTTTTCCCCTAAAAAAGGAAAAATGAGAATGAAAGGGTGATGTATTTTCATATCCTGGTATCCCCTAAACAAGGGATAACTTGATGTGGGAAACCCAAAGCTCTCATAGTGATCCGAAATAGGTCATAAGGCTATTTTTATAAAATCCATAGTGGGGGCGCTGCAACATCCTTTTTTTTGCACTTTTCCGTTTTCCCCTAAAAAAGGGAAAATGGGAATGAAAGGGTGATGCATTCCCATATCCTGGTAACCCCTAAACAAAGGATAACTTGATGCGGGAAACCCAAAGTTCCCATATTGGATCAAAAATCCACTAAAGTCAACCGAGGGGCATTCCAACGCGCTATTTTAGACAGCACTCCTCTATCACTTTTAATTTTGTTTTCCCTTAAACAAGGGGGGATGGAATGAGAGCAGTGGTGTCCCGCATCCGCACGTACGCGCACCCCTATCCAAGGGCGCGGGGGGCGCGAGCTCAGTCCGGGTGACCCACACACATGCTTGGATAAAATTGAGCTTGACAATCAAAATGAGGGCTTAAGTGGTTTGGGCAGCTGCGTCGCGGAGAGAGTGGTAGGTGCATGAGAGTGGTGGCAGAGGGAGGACTTAATAGTGGCCATGCGGCGGAGGAGGGAGGAGACAATGGGAAGTGTCAAAAGTTGAACACAGTTGTGGAAGAATTTCTCACTTTTCTTATTGATTAAGAACAACCATATGTGCAAACATAAAGTCAATACTTTGGCTCCAAGAAAGAAGTCCTAAGATTATGCTAATCTACCTGTAAGTCAGCCGAAATTACATAATACCAAAACTAAAATATTGCCAATCTAATCTATGCCATAAATAAAGATTAACAATCAATGTACAGTGTTACGCTAACACCCCCACCCCCTCAAGTTGGAGCATGGAGATCCATAGTGCCCAACTTGCCAAGTAAGAAATCAAATTGTGGTTTGATGAGAGCTTTAGTAAGAATATCAGCAATTTGATGAGAAGTCGGTACGTGGGTAGTCATAATGTTTTTGCGACGAATTTCATCATGAACAAAATGACAGTCCACCTCGATGTGTTTGGTTCGTTCATGAAATACCGGATTTTGAGCAATGTATATCGCCGACTGACTATCGCAGAATATCCGCATTGGTGCAACATGAGAGACACCAATAGTGGACAATAATCCCTTGAGCCATTTGAGCTCACAAGTGGTTGCGGCCAAGGAACGATATTCGGCCTTCGCCGAAGAACGAGAAACAGTAGGTTGCTTCTTGGTTTTCCAAGAGATCGGAGAAAAACCAAGAAACACAAAATAAGTCGTTAAAGAACGACGGGTCAATGGATAACTTGCCCAATTAGCATCACAGTAAGCCCGTAATTACAACGCAGAATTAGATTTGAACAAAAGATCTTGACCTGTATTAGATTTCAAATAACGAACCACACGCAAAGCAGCCTCCCAATGTTCATTGCGTAGATGTTGCATGAATTGAGCAAGAATGTGAACCGAATAGGAAAGCTCCGGACGAGTAATGGTCAGATAAATAAGACGACCAATGAGACGACGATACTGTTCTGGAGAACCCATTTCATCACCTTGAATAAGGGCCAAATGATGATTTTGCTCAATAGGCGTGCCGACTGGTTTGGCACCCAATAATCATGTCTCGAATAGTATGTCAAGTGTATATTTACGTTGGCATAAGTAAATACTAGTGGAATTCCTTGCAACTTCAATACCTAAGAAAAACTTTAGGTGGCCAAGATCTTTCATGCGAAAACAGGTTTGTAAGTATGATTTAAAACGATGGATAGCAGCGGAATCATTACCTGCAATAACCAGGTCATCAACATAAATCAAAATGACAAGCTGAACATCACCTTGCATAAGGGTAAACAAAGAATAATCAGACGTTGCCTATTGAAACCCATAACTAGCAAGTGTCGCAGCCAACTTGGCGAACCAACAACGGGAAGCCTGGCGCAAACCATATAGAGATTTGTGTAAACGACAAACAGTACCTGCCCCATATGGCCCAAAATCGGGAAGAAACTTCATATAGACCTCTTCATCAAGATCCCCATGAAGAAATGCATTATGAACATCCATCTGATGGAATTCCCAATTCTTCATGGCGGCCACCGCAAGAAAAGTTCGGACGGTGACAAGTTTAGCCGTAGGACCGAAGGTTTCATTGAAATACAAACCCTCAACTTGATGATTTCCTAAAATCACCAACCGCGCTTTATAGCGCTCAATGGAACCATCGGCATTGTACTTGATTGTATACCCATTTGCTGCCCAGTGCCCTTTTTCCAAGAAGCAAAGCTATAACTGACCAAGTTCCATTGTCCTCTAAGGCTTGAACCTCTTTAGCCATGGCATCACGCCAATGAGTATGACGCATAGCTTCAGCAAAATGAGATGGTTCTTTGCCTGTAGTAACTGCAGCCAAAAAACTTCGATGCGAGACTGAAAATCTATCACAACTCACATAATGCGCTATAGGATAGAGCGTACCTGAAGATGCCGAGGAGGATGGGTGAATGGGCGAAGGACTGTGACGAACTGTATGTATAATATGATCTTATAGACGAACCAATGGAAATTTTTGTCGATGACCACGACCAAGATTCACTGTGGGTGTGGCTGCGTCTACAATAGGTTCAGTAACTGAAATATCCTCAATAACTGGCGCCACAACATTCTTAGCAACCACAGAAACTTCATCATCCTCAACGGGATTTGGTGGAAACCAGGTTGCTTCATCAGCATCAGTAGTAGGAGTAGGAGATGAAGGAGGCAGTGTGATGTGATGGGGAGCAATACTAGCGAATGGAAACTGATTTTCAATGAATATCACATCCCGTGAAGCAAAAAAAAACTCATGTTTCAAAATCATACAATCTCCAACCCTTCTTGCCATAGGGGTAACTGACAAAGACACATTTCCTGCTACGACTGGCGAATTTGTCTTTGTCACGGTTGAGAGTTTTGGCATAGCAAAGACAACCAAATACCCGGAGATGATTAATCGATGGTAAACGACCAAATAACATTTCATAAGGCGTCTTCCTATGCAAAACCGTAGTGGGGGTGCGATTAATAAGATATCCAGCGGTAAGGATACATTCGCCCCAAAACTGGATTGGTAAATGCGCTTGAAAACGAAGTGCCCTTCCGATATTTAAAATATGTCTATGTTTTCGCTCGACCCGCCCATTTTGTTGGGGCGTGCCGACCATAGAGGTTTCATGCAAGATACCAAGTTGGGTAAAATATGTTGTCAAAGAAGTAAATTCTGTACCATTATCACTATGGATGACCTTTACTTGTTTACGAAATTGCCTTTCCGTGAATGCCAAAAAAAATTAAGAATTTGTGGCACATCATCCTTGCCCTTCAACAAATAAACCCAAACTGCACGAGAATAATCATCTACGATAGTTAAGAAATATTTTGCTCCACAAAAGGTGGTCTTTCTATAGTCACCCCACAAGTCACAATGAATTAAATAAAAAACATCGTTTGCTTTATTCTGACTTGAAGAAAAGGGAACTCGGGTTTGTTTTGCCCGTAAACAAACATCACAGTGCATATAGTCCTTATTGTCAACAGTATCACTAACACTTATTTGAGACATTTTCTCTATAATTCTCATAGATGGATGCCCTAACCTTCGATGCCATAACTCTGCATTTTGTAAACCGGTTAAATTGTTTACTCGAACAACCGATGCTTCCTTTGCAGCATACAGTTCCTCATGTTCTTCACCCATTCTAATCAGCATCTTCGAAGTGCGGTCCTGTATAACACATAAGCGATTAGTGAATTGCAAAATATAGTGATTATCATGTGCCAGTTGTGAAACATAGATTAAGTTGCAATTTAATTGAGGCACATATAAAACTCTTTTGAGGAGCATCTTTCCCAAAATCACAATGCCTTCTTTTGTAGCTAGAACCTGTACCCCATTCGGTAATAAAACAGGACATGGGAAAATGTCATCCAAGCTAAGAAAGGAGTCAACAACACCAGTCATGTGATGCGTTGCTCCAGTGTCGAAAATCCATTGGATAGTGTCCTTACCAGAGAGCCGTGTATTAGAAGAGGATTTGTGAGAATGTAACAGAGATTGCAAAGTAGCCCAATCATCAGGACTTAAATTCTCCAAAGCCACCTTATCTTGCTCCCCAAGTCCAACTGTTCCTGTGTTTGTTCCTGCTACATGAGCTGCATTGGCTCGCACATCCGGTGTTTATTTACCCTTATGCAAGGTGATGTTCGAACGAGATGTGCTATAGCGCGTTTCATCGAGCCCCATTAAAAACTGATGAACCCGTTCTTACTCACTCATTTTCTCAAGCTTGACGTTTAAATCACACTTACACCCGTTACAAGAACACATAGGCATCGGATCATAATCAGTCAGATCATCCCAAACTTTCTTGATCTTAGCATAATAAACCATAACACTGTCACCATTTTGCTTACAATTTGATACCTCCGTCTTCAATTGGTGCACACGCGCACCATTGCGAATCGAGAACCTCTGTTGTATGTCATCCCACAATTCTTTCGTCGTGTCCCTGTACGAGATGGTAGATCGAAGGGTTGATTCAATGGTATTGAATATCCATGAAATAATCATGGAGTTCATCGTTCCCCAATCCTCGACCTCTTCTGAATCTTCTATGGGTTCGTTGATAGTACCATCAATGAAACCCTTCTTCTTCTTAGCCATCAACGAAGTCCTTATCGCCTTGGCCCATTCTTCATAGTTTGGTCCCTTCAACTGGGTGTGTGTGATCAAAATTCCAAGGTGGTAGTTCACCGAGAGTGCATACGGTGAGATGGCTTTCTTCCCATCTTTGCCGCTGCCAATTGATAGCGTCGCCATGTAACATTAGGAATAGAATATTGTGTCTTGCTCTGATACCATGTCAAAAGTTGAACACGGTTGTGGAATAATTTCTCACTTTTCTTATTGATTAAGAACAACCATATATACAAACATAAAGTCAATACTTTGGCTCCAAGAAAGAAGTCCTAAGATTATGCTAATCTACCTATAAGTCAGCCGAAATTACATAATACCAAAACTAAAATATTGCCAATCTAATATATGCCATAAATAGAGATTAACAATCATGTACAGTGTTACGCTAACAAAAAGTGTTTGTTGCTCGTCTTCTCGGTAACGGTACTTTCCACCAATATACAACCATTAGCACCACGTCATTGTCTCAGTAATTTGAGTGGTGTGGAATTGTAATCTCTACCACTAGCACCACGTCATAAACCCAATTCGCAAACTCTTCCCTTCCCCCATCTCTCTCTCTCTCTCTCTTTCTCCCTCTCTCCTACTTAATCTTATGCATTTTTAAGAAAGTTCAGTCTTTGTTGTCAGAGATGAAAAATCACTTGAAATGTTATAATTTAGGATTTATCTAATGGTCCTGTAATGATCTCTTAGGTATTTCAACAGGTGAGAAAATTACGAATTGGATCACATTTTTTGAGGTAGTTTTTTATAAGTACATCTTTCTGTTTAGAATTGAGTTCCCCACATGCAATAGATCTTTGGAGGAAGAAGTTATATAGCTTGCAATTTGCATGAAGAATCAACAAATAAGAGTAGTGATGCTACCTCTCGACGGGAAAGGGTGAAATCCACTATTATTATTGCTTACTGTTATTCCGTTTTCAAACCTCTCGACGGGAAAGGGTGAAATCCCCTATTACCGCTTATTGTTATTCCGTTTTCAAACCTCAAATGGGGCTTTATTCAATGCATTGAATATTTGGATTGATCTCAATATAGGGTTTCGACATTTACAAGTTTCATAGCTATGATTTTTTGCATTAAATATGAGATTAAATTCTAAATTTTTTTTATACCCACTTCTTCGGTTGTTCTTAACTTCTTATTGATTGGTTTTTGGTTATTATTATTGTATTTCGTTTTGGAATTTTGGATTTTTCTTTGGATCTGGGCATTTAGGTCAAATCCACTTGGATGTAGTAGATCCGGATGCTTTGTTTTAGCAGAGAAATTCTTTGAAATTGAATAATGAAACCTTCGACTCGTCTACTTCAATGGTGATTCAAGGCTTTAATGTCAAATTGTGATATCAGTAAGGGTATTTTAAGTATTTTAAATATTTTCGTCTAACATAATAGACAAAAATGACTTGAGTGACCTTATTGAATGTCGAGACTAGGTATAATAACCACACTATGAAAAAACATAATAAGATGAGCTTAGCGGACTTTTCGCAATAATAAGATGACCAAATTGAGAATGAAGTCTAGAAGGAAAACATGATCTCTCTCACACGCATTTAGTAATAATAATATATATACACACACACACACACTTATACACACAAACTATACACTTACGCATTTAAAAAAATATAAATTGAGTTATGTATTGCACTCATGCACACTATTTGTAAAACTATTAATTTTAATAAATACTCCCTTCATCCTAAGTGTTAACAATTTCATTTTGAAACGTTCTAAAATATTGTTCCTTATCTTCATGGAAACATATTTTTAGTCAATTATCTATTATGCCATTGAGGTGGTTTTCTGTAGGATGGTCTTAGGGATCTTAATCCGTAAAACAGACATATCCATATTAAATGAGTCAAGATTCAGTAATCTCAGTGCAACCCCTCGACTTTTGAAAATTACAACGTTACCCTTCACATGTATAAATGAAGAGTGTCAATTTTTTTAGTATTAAAAGTGTCATTTTTTAATATAAAACGTGTCACTTTTCAGCATAAAATGTGTTACTTTGCGTTTTTAATAAAAATTATCACTTTTTCCCTTTAAAAGATGTTATTTTTTAGCTTTAAATGTGTTACTTTTTAGTTTTAAATGTGTTACTTTTAGCCTTAAATATGTTATTTTTGCTTTGGAAAGTGTTACTTTACATTATAAATGTATAAATTAAAATAATCACAGTTAGTTTTAAAGTATTACTTTTTAGTATTAAGAGTGTCACTTTTTAGTATTAAGAGAGTCACTTTTTAATATTAAGAGCGTTACTTTGTATTTTAATGAAAATTATTTTTTTCACATAAAAAGAGTTATTTTTTTGTATTAAGAGTGTCGCTTTTACCTTTTAAATGTGTCACATTTGACTTTAAATATGTCTCTTATCATTTCTTCAAATTTCGTTAGGGTCCGTCAAACATTCCAAGGCAAATAAGACTAACGGAGTTAACAGAGAACAAAAGTGCAAGGCGTGGGAAGAATGAAATTTTTGGCAACAAACTTTTCAAATACAGTGGCACCAGACCAAAACAACAAACTTCTCATTAATGTGATGTCACCTTCAGCGAGGTGACACGTGGCGTGGCTCTCCTTGGGCGATCCGCGAGATGTGTTGGTGGATCCAGGCCAATTCACGGGCTTCAGCCCCATTTGTCCGATTTTTTTGCCTATTTTCTCTCACATTTTGACTCATTTTTTCACTGGGTAACCCACGGTCTTTGTTGATGGGTTACCCACTCCATCTACCTTCTTTTTATCATTGTTGGGGCTCCATCTTACGGATTTAGGATCCGTAAGACCGTCCTACACTAGTTTTTGGCTACGCCATTTTATTTGTGAGTTAAAAAAATAGATAGGTTCTATTGATTTAACACCACTTGTGAAATGATTACTAAAATAAAATTACATAAAGTCATAAAACACCTTCCTAAAACTCATATATTCAGTAAGGGACATTAATTTTTATTTTTATTTTTATTTTTTATTTTTATTTTTTTTGTAGACCTTTCCCCTAAGGGGGGCATAGGAAGGAATCGAACTTAATATATTACATTTTGATAAAGTCATTATTCCCCTCACTATTAATACCAACGGGGAGGGTGGTATTATTAGCGCACTCACTAAAAAAAATTTGGATTAACATTTATAATCTCAAAACTACCCCCGATATATAAGTGATGATTAATAGCGAGGGCACTAATAATAATGGGATTAATAATACTGCTTATCCTTGTCTGACTACCAAACAAGCCCTTAAAGTCTAATAGGGGACATTAATTTGGGACGAAGGGAGTACAACTGTTTGTATGTAGTCATGATACGCTTTTCGTAATACATGTTTTTACCAAATACTCAAAAATATTTTCATGTATATTTTTAAGAATTTGACCAACCGCCTGAAAATTAAAAAAAAAAGTTATTTCATATAAATTATTTTTTGAAAGTTATTTTTTCTTAAAACAAACGGAGCATAGATTACTAAGTTACGTTTGTTTCACGAAAAATATTTTCCTCATTTTTTGGTGTTTGGTAACCCTCGGAAAATGTAATCAATGTAAACGTTTTTTGAGTCAACGGAAAATTAAGCCTTATTTTCATGAAAATGACTTACAAATTCATTTTTCATAAGTCATTTTCCAAATGTTGATCGAGCATCTATCTACCCCCTTCCACAATTACATATATTTACATACACACATAATATTACACTTAACAAATTAAGAATATTTTCCAGAAATATAAATTGAGCTTTTTTATTGTATTTGTGCACACTATTTATAAATTATAATTTCAATAAATACTAACTACATCCTAAAATTAGTATCCACTATATTATTTAGGGACGTCCTAAACATTATTTATTTTCTTTTTTAAAACATTTTTTTTTTCATATCAAAGATCTTTTTTAAAATTCGTATTTGTGGGATTGAAAACATATGGATCTTATTGATATTACTCAACTAATGATAAATTGAGGGTTACTAAAAAAATACTTAAAGTTCACCACTATTTTTTAAATCACTGTATATTTAATAGTGACATTAAGAGCTTGTTTGATATGACGTTTTGACCAAAGCGCTTACAAAAAATGTAGCATTTCTCTTTTTAAATGTTTCAATATAGCGTTTTAAAACGTAATGTTTTAAAGATGTGCATTGTTTTAAAACGCTCCAATTTGGAGCGTTTACAAAATGTGATGCTTTTACAACTACTCTGTTTAGGTATGATATTATAAGCTAGAGCTTCTGATATTATTACAAATTTTAGTGTTAGTACCGTGAGATCAAATCTACTTAGATCTCTACAACGTTAGAACAAATATGCATTTTTTTATGTAATGACACGAACTTTTCAAATCATCACAAATTTAATCATCTAACGGCTCTAACACTAAAACTTGTAATAATATCACAAGATCTAGCTCGTAATATCATTTGTCTTTTGAAAATATTGTTTTGAAATAGTTTCTCAAGTGTGTTTACAAGAAAAAAAACTGCGTTTTGAAAACACTGTGGTTTAAAAACGCTTTGACAGATTTATCAAACGCCTGAAAATAAAATCTTTTCATTTTTTTGGAAGTTATTTTCCAAAAACAATTTTCGTGAAACAAAGGGAGCCTAAGATTGTGCGACGCTAACTTGAAAGTTGTAGTTCACTGGAGTCTTTCGTTCGCACGTGTGAACACAAAGGAAATACTGACACTGGGATTATCGTAAGACAATAAATCATGGCCAGTACTTATCTAAACTCAATGACACACATGTTTTCCCATCTCTTTTATAATATATTAGTGTTTGCACCTGTACGTTTACGAACAGCATAACGCTTTTTCAACTAAACTACACTTAATCAAAATACTAAGGAAAAATAAAATTAAAAGAATAAATTAATGAGAACATCTTAAATAGAAATATATCATTGTAAGAGTAATTATTATACATTATGAAAAACTTCCTTATACACAACATTTGTTGTTTTATTAGTTACTTTTTCATCTTCATGACATATCAATATCTTCATACCAAAAACAGTTTATTACTCTAGACATATTATTATTATTATTATTATTATTATTATTATTATTATTATCATCATCATCATCATCATCATTATTATCATAACTACTACTACCGCTACTACTACTACTATTACTAATATTATCACCACAATTTCATAGAAGTGCAAAGGTTAACTTTTTGTAAAATTATTATGAAAAGATTTATTTCATATTTTATGGATTGAATAGTTGTTATGAGATCATTGGGAAATGAATTTCTTTAATAGACTTTTTTTTGTATTTAATACTAATAATGTTAATGAAGATAATAATATTACTATTATAATAATAGTATTATTGTTATAATAATAATAATAATAATACTATTTATTATTATTATTATTATTATTATTAAATGCAATTCTTATCATCATTATCATTAAAGAAAATAAAAATACATTTTCGTTCAAATGAAAGCTTTTAATATAGCGGCATTCGTGACACGTTAAGTTTTGGACTTTTTGGTATTAAAATTATGATTTTGAGACTTTTTAGATATAAGAAATATTTCTGGGGTTTTTTGGATATGAGAATTTTTTTGTGGGAATTTTTTGTATTTTTCCCTAAAAAATATTTTTACACATTTCCACATTTTTAGCTTTCACCTAAATTATTGAATTCTTTAATTCCTTTAACTTCTTTCTCTGTATTATCCCATTTTAACTACTGGGTGATTTACTGATTTTCAAGGGTCAAAACTAGCTATTATATAAAATTGACTCCTTTTCAAATTCAAGACTTTGATTTATGTAAACTAACAAATATTTATTTTCTTTTATAAATATAAAAGTGTTGCATTTCTTGAATATATTTAGTGTGCATATAGTAGATATTCAAGAAAATATTACGAATGACTAAATGGTGTATTTTGATTGGTCTATTTTGATTTTTTGATCAATTCTAAAAATAGTCTTGTTTCTAAACTTTCGTTTTTACGAATTTTTTTAACCACTTAAACCTTAACTTTTCTTCGTATTATATTCACATGCACAAAGGCTTGTAAAGGAAACAAAATATTATATCAATATTTATAATATAGTCCATTAATATTTTATTAATCTATACCAGTGGAACAAAAATATAATTTAGAAAGGGAGGGAGTATTTAATTAGAATTATAATATTGTTTATATTGTCAGCGTATCATTCGACTTTAACTCGTGTATGTCCAAGTGGCATGAAAATTATTCGGTTAACTTCAACGACATACTTTTGGATTTTTAACTTCATCGGAAGTAGATACATCTTATTTATAGATATCAATTCTAACTTGTTTGTGAGCCCAACCCAATGTTAGACGCACACTTTTCTGGCCCATCTTGCACATGTTAGGGTGAAGCTCTTGTGAGTTCTCTGTTATACCCCTTTGCCCTAGATATTTATAACCAGACATCTCTATTTATTGTGTCCTAAGAGTGAGGTAGTTGCCGCCTCATACACTCCTTCCCTTGCGTTTTTTTGGTATGCGCATTCTCTTTTCCTCTCTCTACCTCGGATGGTAGGCCTTCCCTCTTCCTCTCTCTATACCTCGGTTGGTAGGTTAGTGTGAGAGATATACACTGTGTGTTTGCTCGTCGCTTTGTTTCCGATGAGTGAGAGAAAATATGGGTTTGGGTTTGGTGGCGTATGGTTGTGTGAACCCCAGTCATGTTTGCTGTCGCCGGAGTTGTTGGCCTTGGGGACTGGATTTTTGGGCTCCGCCTTTGATAGATGTGCCGATGTTCAAACAATGAACTTTCCGATGGACATTGTCGAGAAAGGGTGTCTAAGCCTTTGTGCTTGAAGCCTAGGCCTTCGTGGCCGATGATGTCGAGTTATGTCTGGATCACAGCGTCTCCGTTCCCCTTAAACTCGTTTCTTTAGTTTTTGTTGTTTAACTAATAAATTGTTTTCTAGAATTTGTCCAGTAACAATATGTTATAGATTCTACAAAGATCTATAAATATTGAGGTATGAGAAAAAGGAATAGCTTAATTAAGAAAAGGATAAGTTACATTTAATATATTTGATGTGTATTATAACTAAATATCTTACAATGATATAGGAGGGTTTTAAATGTGTATTGTAACTATTAGTGCCTATGTAAATAGAGGTACACCTCCGCCTTTTCTCTACCTCTCTCCAGCCTTCTTTCAAATTATAAATATGATTACGGATATTCGTGTTTGAATTAGACTAATATAGTGGTAGGCCTTGAACCAATTGTTTTTCTAATTCATTTGGGTTGTAGGTTTATAATTAGGTATTAGATGTTTTTTTTTTTTTGGCTTATTGGTCTATAGCCTTTGCATATAAAAGTCCTTTACTGGGTATTACCCAATAACATTGACCTTAATTATTTTTATAGGTCCAAAATGACTTAATTTTTTATTTAAATTTTATTTTTCCTCTTCAAATCATCATCTAATTTAAAGAGTGTTTTTTTTTAACTGATCTAATTTTCTTTTACAGATCTAACCTTTTCTTTTACAGATCTAACCTTTTTTTTTTGTTAAACTAACAACCTGTTCTTTTATAGATACAGTTTATCTGATGTTCTTTTCCTTTATAGATCTAATTTTATCAAAGATACAGTTGATGAGATCTAATATTATTTCACAAATCTAGTTTTATTTTATAGATTGTAGACACCCCAATTTCGTACTCGTATTATATGACATGTCATAAAAAATCAAGGCCTGTTAAAAGGACTAACGAATGTCAAGTTACAAGATTTAGAATGCAAAAGAAATGAAATGATGCATAAACAGTGAACTGCAGGGGCCAAAGTGTCAAAAATGAAAAATAAAAAGGTCAGGGTGCATCCTACCACCCATCTGGGCACTGCGCCCACATCCCCTATGGGTAGCGCCCACAGCCCTCCAATCACTGTAGCGTTTGCCTTTTGGTGTAACTCTTTCAGCAAGCAATACAAGCTGTTGGAGCACAGTTGATCAAACTTAACCATGAAGGAAAGCCTGATCTCAGCCTATAAATAGAGGTCTTTGGTAGTGAAAACAAAGAGTACACACAGTTCACACACAGTGAGAAAGTTTTCACAACACAGTTTGTGAAACGCTCCCGAGAGAATGCCGTGATTATTTCCCCTCTAACCCCGAAGCTCTGCCAAGCTGCCAAATCTCTCCCTAAACACTAAACCTTCGGGCCAAAGTGAACCCTAGCTACCCAACTAGGTTTCCGGCCTATTTCACCGGTTCCAAAATCCTAAAAGAAGCAGTTGCCCTGTCCAAATCCAAACATCAAATCCAGCCGAAGCAAGCAGTTACTCTGCCCGATTCCAGACGCAATATCAAGCAAAAGCAAGCAGTTGCTTTGCCCGAATCCAGATGTTAAAATCCACCTGAGGCAAGCAGTTGCTCTGCCCGATTTAAGACTCAGCAAGCACGCAAAGCAAGCAAGCAAAAGCAAGCAGTTGTGCTGCCCGGATCCTAAGGCAAAAACAACAAAAAAGAGCAGTCACGCTGCCCGAAATCGAGCAACAACAAAACAGCAGAAAAAAGACTTCCTTTCTTAGAAGGATATGGGAAGCACATGTAGACCGCCTAGTGGGCTTAAGCTAAGGCATAGCGGGTTCAGACACTCATGTTCCAAGAGATAAGTTATGTCCTCGTAGTTATTATAATCTATAACTTAAATATAGATATCTAGGTAAGTTTCATTTCGGTCTTTACTTTAATATATAAATGGTTAAAATATAAATATTTAATTAGTTCATTTTATGTCTTCACTTTAATATGGAAAATATTTATATTTTCTTCCTGCTTAAATTAGTTTACTTCATGTTTTTACTTTAATGTAATAATAGTTATATTTTATTTCTGTTTATTTAATTTCATTTCCTTTCCTACTTTAATGTAGAAATAGTCTCTTTATGTTTTAATTAGTTTCCTTTCCGTTCTTACTTTAATGTAATAATATTCATATTTTCTTTCTGTTTAAATTAGTTTTTTTTTATGTTCTTACTTTAAATATAATAATAGTCTTATTCCATTTCTGTTTAATTAGTTTTTTTTATGTCTTTTCTTTAAATGTAATAATAGTTATATTTTTATTTTATTTTAATTATTTTATTTTCTGTCTTTACTTTAATGTAAAGTAATTATAATCTCTTTTAGTTTAATTAGTTTCTTTCTACACACACTTTAAATATAGAAATAGTTATATTTCTTATTATTTAATAAGTTTCTTTTTTTTCTACTTGTGCATGTAAATATAAATAAATTTTGTACTAGCATAACTATTTTATTCTTAAAATAGCTTATAAAAATGTTATAATTATTCTCTAATTTCAGTTGTAATTTTGGATTTCTTTTCTTTAATAAATGTAAATGTAATTTCTCTTTATTTCCTTTATATATATATATATATATATATATATATATATATATATATATATATATATATATATATATATATATATATATATATATATATATATGTTTTGTTCTGAGCCAAAGTGTATAAAATAAAGCAAGCATATTGACAAACTCATTGTGAGACCGAAAGGGCGAGTTGGGTGCCTAACCCCTTCCTAACTCGTAACTTAGCCCCCAAACCCATATAATCTGGTATGTTTGGGTTTTCTTTGTTTAATTATAAAATAGAGGTGACGACTCTGTAACACATTTTTGAGTCCACAATTGAGGTCGGATGTAAACCACACGCTTTAATGTTTCGAAACTACCCACCTTTTCAGTGGCAGGAAAAAAGTCGAAAAACGGGACACTCACAGTGGCGACTCTGCTGTGAACTTTTATTGTTTTCTTTAAAACAAAAGAGGGCTAGACTCATGTTTTTTTTTGTTTATCAATATGCTTGTGTTTTCTCTATTATATTTCTTTGGTTTCATGTATTTATATAATTTTTCAATTTTGTAAAGAAAAAAATAGCATATGACATGTTCATTCATCTTATCATTTATCCATGAATATATATGCTCCAAGACATATTATTTGTATATCCATACATGTTTGTATTTTTTTTTATTATAAAAAAAACACAAAAAAATATTCTTTCCTTTAATAGCAATATGCTTGTTTTTTCTTTTATATTTCTTTGGCTTCTTAAATGTATATAATTTTCAATCTTAAGAATAAAAAAAACAAAAAACGTTGTTTTTCAAATTTAAAAAAAATCAAAACAAAACAAAATTCATTCTTTCGAAAAAAGAGTCACTCTTTCAGAAAAAAAGAGAGAAATTTGTTTTCCAAAATTTTAAAAAAATCTCTTTTCAAAAAAAGTAAAAAGAAACTCATTTTCTCAAAGCAAAGAACAAAAAAAGTTCCAAAAAAAAAAAGAAAAAAAGAGAAAGTTTTCTTCAAAAGTTAAACAAAATAAAGTGGTTGTTTTAAAAAAAACAATAAAACAAAAAAGGTGGTTATTTCAAAAACCAAAAAGTAAATAAAAGAGTTAGAAGAAAAAAAAAAAAATATATATATATATATACAAAGAGTGTTTTCCAAAAGAAATTATTTTTAAAGTTATTTTAAAAAAGCATAATCTTTTACTTCTTTAAAAAAAAGCATGAAAAGATTAAAGGGAATTAATGGACAAAAAGGGAACAAGAGGGGGTCTAAATGATAAAGAAAGAAAAGGTGAAAGGTTAAAATGCAAAAAGTGAGAAGTGAATGTGAACATTCACTTCTGCGCATCGCCCACAGAGATGTTGCGCTGCACCCACTTTTGCTAGCGCGGCATGTTCCTCATTTTGGACAGTTTTGCTTGATGATGTGTCCATTTTATCCGTCGGATCGTCCATTTTTGTTATTTGGTGCACTCATTTTTCCCGTTACTCTACTTTTCAAAAAAAAAAAATCATCAAAACAAAAAAAATGTTTTCATTCTTTAATCCAGTATTGTTTTTATACATATTGGGATTTTTGTTATTTTATTTTGGTACCGCTAACAATTTTACAGGGGCTGAAAATAAAAAAACAGTTGATTATTTAGCATTTGCTCTCCTGAGAGGATTGTCCGGAGGTACGTACCCATTTTCTCCATCGGGTCACCCATTTTTGCCGTTGGGTGCACCCATTTTTCCTGTTACTCCATCTTTTAAAAAAAAATCATCAAAAACAAAAAAAAAAATTCCTTTAAATCCAGTGTTGTGTTTATACATATTGAGATCTTTGTTGTTTTCCTTTGGTATCCCTAACAATTATGCAAGGGCTGAAAAATAAAAGAATTGATTATTTATCTTTTACTCTCCTGAGAGAATTGTCCGGAGGACGTAATCGTCACATCCCATTTCAAGGATCGCAAAAACAAAAAAGGAGTTTTCTAATTAAAAAAATCATGTGTAATATTTAGTTCTCTTTTCCTTTAAAAAAAAAAAAGAAATCGTTTCTTTTCGCAAAAAAAATATATATGATCATTTCTCTGACAGAGTTGAACTACGATGACCTATGCTTCGAAATGAGGAACGTAGGCAGCCTTCGGGTTCAATCAAATACTTTGATTTACTCTTTAAAAAAAGGTTTTTCTATGTGTCTTCATTTCGTTTTTCAAAACATGCAAAGACAAAACAAAACCCCCTCACTATTATTCTTAATCTTCATCTTCAAAACTCTTCCCACTTAACATTTCATAAATGCATCACTAGTTGATTAGCGCATCATTCACTCTCGATTTCAAAAAAAAAAAAAAAACTTTTAGTGAAATCCTATTTCGAGATGTCAAGATCTACCACTTAAAAAAAGAATTAAAAAATAAAGAAAGAGAAAAAAAAAAGATCTATAGGGAGCCAAGGAAGAATGGAAAGCCGGGAAATCTAGAAAAGTTTGGCGACTCAGGGATCATAAGCAACAATTAAGGACTTGGCTTCCAAACCACCTAGGGGTATCTCTTTTGCCCATATTGATGCCTACAGTACATCCTTGCAAAGTATGCTCACTAATCTATTTGGTCTCACTTATTTCAAAAGTCTAACCAAGTCCTCAAATCGAGCTTTCTAAAGGTATTTATCTATATTTGAGTCTGGTAAATTCTTGTTTCTCCTATATTAGCTTGTCGAGTCTTCTTCTTGGTCTTTGAGCACCACCTATCGCCGAAGTGTCTGCTAAAAAAAAAAAGACGAGTCGACTCAGGTAAAAATATGATAAAAATACACGAGTCAATAATGAGTCATTTTAAAGATATGGACCCACAAACCATTAAAAATGTTAGTTCGATAAAGCAACCTTTTGTCTTGGTGAAAGGTCATTTTCGACCCATTGCAACCGAGCTGTTAGTAGCACGCTAGGGGCTTCCAACCATACACCAAACCCTTTCCAAATACCTAAAACAAATCCACCACATGCCAAAATCAACCCCGAACGAAACTAAGACCTCCAATATCACCAGCTAAACAACCATCTCTAAGATCCAGCTTCCTAAAACTGGGGCTTCTCCACCCTTATATTTATATCCACCAAGAGAGACGATCTTTTTATCCCAAGAGTGAGAAGACAAATATCTCTTCAAGCACTTTCCCAAATTGCATCGAAGGATCAAAAAAAAGAAGGAAAAAAAAAAGAAAGAGCAAGGTTGAAAAAAAGAGCCTATGCATTAAAAAAAAAAGAGCAAGGTTGAAAAAAAAAAAGCCTATGCATAAAAAAAGAGAAGAAAAAAAAAGAGAGCCTCTCTTGAAAATATTCCTCAAAATCTCTCTCCAACAAAAAAATAACCAATCACTCTTGGACAACCCCATAACCCATAACCAAAGCCAAAGCCAATCTCCCAACCATACCCACAACTAGGTCCAGAAACCAACTTCCCATCCAAACCCACAAGCCGAAAAGGCCAACCAATGATCATTTTGTGCTCGCTTTTGGACAACCCCATAACCCATAACCAAAGCCAAAATCCAATCTCCCAACGATACACACAACCAGGTCCAGAAACCAACTTTCCATCCAAACCTACAAGCCTAAAAGGCTTTGCGATCGCCTTTCCAAAATAACTAACTTCACAGCCCAAAATGTCTTTGAGCCAGAGGCCAATCAAATCCTACACCCTAAAACCAGTCCATCCCAAACGCCACACCCTAAAACCAACCTATCCCCAAAAACTTAAACATTATGCCACTAACTCAGTTGCCACCTATAGTTTTGTTTCAATCGGTTATAACGTGATCTGGGTCCAAGACAGAACTTCTTGCATAAACATATAAAATTATCAAAATATAAACATTAAATAGGGTCCATGAAACTTGTGATACTCGACGATAAACTCTGGATCGTGACTCTTTTTTTTTTCCATTAGTCATCTTTTTTTTTTAGCATACTCATTTTTGTCTCCCTCAAAAGTCTCTACAAATCGAGTCTTTCTAGGGCTGTCTCCAGTGAATCTCTTTATTAACTTTCTCATCCCATTTTATAAAATTTGGTTCATCGAGTCATCTTGGGGCTTCTCCTGCCAAACTCACTAGATACATGAAAGCTCATCATCTCCAGAAAAAGTTATCCTTTCCATCTCCGCCTAAAGAAACGAATAAGCTACAAAACCGTGATCCCTCAAGAAGAAACGACTTATCTTTGCATGCATTGAAAGACCGATTCCCTATAAGGTAAAGGCTCGCTAGGTTGAAAACCCGCAAGGGTGCCCTAGGGAAAAGTTAGAGCAACCAAAAAAAATGGTCCCTCCGAGGCATCGATTAGTAGGATTTACTGATCTTCTGAATGAATTCCTTTCTTAAATGATGCACTAGTCAAAAGACTGAAAGGTAACCCTAAACTTCACCCACCTCCATCTCAAATATCACCATCAACTTCTATAGTCATAATCCTTCAAAGCCAACCAGAAGCCATATCTCAAACTCTTATATTACATCTCCATCCCTTGACCCGTCTTGTCTTAGCATGTTTAAAAAAACAATGGGCACATCCATGTCATTAATTCAAATTTTTGAAAAAAAAATGAAGAGAGTTTTTTCCATATGCATGTTATCTTAGCTTGCATCTTGTCATTGCATCATCTTATCTTGTTAAACATTTGCCACATCGTCCCCCCATGCAAAATGCATATCTTCTACCCGTACCCTTCAAGGACCTTGGACACCAATCTCCGTTAAAGCTTGCTGAAGTTAAACAAAAGCATTGCCAGCACCTTGCAGTTCAATCATGCTAGTTCTCACCTAAGGCAAGCCGAAGCACTGCTAGCAACTCCGTCATCCCACATGGGTCCTACATCTATCCAGCATCTCGCCAAGGACCTCTTCCCAAAAATCCTCAGAAACATCATCAATCTCACCGACGATGGCACATAAATCAATAATGCCAAAGAGGGCTCATCCTCAACCTTGCTGACGATGCATATCATCAATCCTGCTAGAGAGGGCACATCATCAATCTCGCCGATGATGGAACATGAATCAAGAATTCCAGAGAGGGCACATCATCGGTCCCGCTAACCCTATACTCTCATCCTCTTGCCCTGGTATGACCCGATCCGCCAGCTTCATCATCATCATCATCATCATCATCATCCTGGCACCTGGCTCGGCTCACAACATCATTGTTCTGGCAAGAGAACTCATCTATCATCCACTGATAAAGCTTGTCAAGGCCGGAAAAGCCTTTCACCACTTTACGGTACGATGAGACGTCCACCTGGAAAAAGAAATATAAGTCTGAGAAAATAAAAAATATATGGCAAGCCTGAAAAAAAAAAGTGTATACCGCGCGGGCCCTCTCAGGAATCTGGTACCGCTCTGGAATAGCAGCATCAGGCAAGGCCTCCTCCACAAGTCTTCCCCCACAAGAGTATTGGAAGGTGGAAAAATCTCTGGCAGGCACAAAATAATCAGCCTGAGCACTAGGAACCAAATATGAAGGCCTAAGCCTATCTGAGATGTCTGATGCACATCTAGCTGCTGCCGGGATAGGGTGAAGCACTGTCCTCAAGAACTCATCATATGGCATGACGGGATAAACGTCACGAGGGACAGTGTATCTTCGCTAAGCACTGATATCGGTTCAGTATGAAATCTGGGACAATCACCCAGGAGGGTGGCGCTGATGGTGTCATTGGGCCTACAAGAAAAAGAAAATGCTGTCGGTTGACCCGCTCACCCATATATGAAGAATCGGCCATGGTCGACACCATCAGAATGCGTCGACTACTCACCTCCAAAGAAGTCAGATATGACTCAGTTAGACCCCTCCAATGAGTGAGACTCACCATGTCAATACGAGAGCTAGTAATCCTCTCTCGTACCATCGATGCGGGCAGACTGGAGCCATCTCGGTCATCCTCCAACCTATTGGCATTCACATACTCAGCAAGGAATGGCGGCGTGTGGATATGTCTCTTAAATGGGCCAGGAGCAAAGCTGAAGACTGAGTAGGCCCAAACCTGTCACTCAAAAAAAAAAACAGCAGAAATGTAACACCCGGGAATTGCATATTTTGTTAATTGTGCATTAGCATGATTAATTACGTGCTACGTGTTATATTTAATGTGTTTATGTGTTTATGTGTTTTATGTTGTGGACTTGAGTAATTGTCCTACGAGAGTCCATTTGAGCTCAAGATATGTCGGACTTGATATGTGACGTGTTTAAAGTCCATATTGGACTTTGGTTATGTTAGTTATGATTTATAACGTTGGAAAAGGAAATGACATGTTAGAGTTAGAAAATAATTTCGGCTAGATTGACCCGAAGTGTATCGTACGTTACGTGTTTCTTTTTATATTGTTAAAATATATTTTTATTTTAACATTGGCTAATTAATAATGATTAATTAGTGTTTAATTGGGTCAAATTGGTGATTAATTGGTTTTGATAATATTGACCATTGACCAACCAATGAGATTGATTTCTCAAAATGACCAACCAATAAGATTTGTCACTTTTTAATAACTAACTATTTATAGAATATTTTATTTATAACCAAGTGACTATTCACTTGGATTTTGGCGGATAACTATTGTGATTGAAACAAGCATGTTTTGTTTTTCTTTGTTTGCTTCATTTAGACGATTGGTGGAGACCACCCTCTCTCCGTCTCTTTTACTTATTTGAAGCAGTGCTTCTCTCATTTTCTTTAAACTATTCGTTCTCTCCTCTTTCGACGTCCACAGTGAGTTATACCGAGGGTTTAGCTTTTCGGTTTGATTTGTTAACGAAATATTACCCGTTTTTAATTCCGACTTCGCTGGGGTGTTCTATGTGTTGAGGGCTACATTTACACTCGGATATTTTATGTTTTCATCGATATTTTTCGGTAGAGGTAAGTTACTATCCACTTCCCTTTGTATGTAATAATAGCTACTCTCATATAATTTGTTTTGAATATGAAGTATAAATAATTTAGTTACAAATAATTGGTTAATGTGTTAAATGGTTTTAAAACATTATTATGCTGAGTAATACGTCGTTGAGATTGTGAGGGGATGAATCATGCAAGTCGTGGTGATGCCCGAAATTTATAAATATTAAACGAATGACTCAACGGAGTCGATTAGGGCCAATAAAATATAATGAGTGACGTGCTCGATTCCTACGATAATGGGGAATACTTTGGTGTAGTTAATTATATGTAAAATATTACATACCTTGGTAGTTGTATATAAGCAAATAAATGCTTAAGTGTTTATTTAGAGGCAAATAAGCATTCTTGTTACGTGTGTTGAGCTCCCTTACTTTGGGACTCGATGGTTGTGTTTAATTACAAGTAAACAACTACTTGTGCATCGCATTGAGTCCGGCTGGCATATGTGGTTGTGTCGAAAATGGGACGACAGTAGTCTTTACAAGAGTTAAATCTCGTGATCGCTACGGGTTGTTGCATGGGTCTCTCCCTTGTTATTGGTCGTGACAAGGATGTAGCCTTGTTAGAGCAATTCGCATGACAAACAGAAGGCTAGACTCTTGGGTAAAACTCAGGGTAATGAGACTCCTAGTTAAGTCCCAAGGTCATTGGTTCTGGATACTATTGGGTTTAGACATGGTTCAGCATGTGATCAGACATGTATCAGCGCGTGTACTACGGCAGCAACACACCTATGGTATTTGAGATACAAGCCGAGACAGAAAGCTCGCCTACAGTTGTACATCCTAATTATGTGTTTAATTACGTTGAGTCAATGTGCATTATAACATGATCAACGTGATGTGTGCAAGTATATATACAACTAAACTTGATTTACATATGTGTTTATAACATGTGCATAACAGCATACCATGTAGTTGCATATAGTAACTTACTGAGTTATCACTCACCCCGTTCCCTTTATTTGTTTTCCTTAGATCCCAGCCAAGCAGGGAGTTCGAGGTGAGGCCGGCGAGGCACTCGTGTACAGCAGGTTGTCTTTTGTTATGCAGCTCCATAGGAATTTGTATTTGTATAGTGTGAGGATGGGTTGTTGCTATGTAGAGTTATATAAGCTCTACTTTGGGTACTTTGACGTTACTGGTCTTGTACTATCTTTTGATACCGGAGTTTAACTTCGTGCATGTGTATTATATTACAGTAGTTTGTTGGTTGTGGTGTTTATATTAATCACATGAATGACTATGTTTTATCAATTGGATTTATTAGTCTATTATTAGTGGGGACTTTGCACGTGTTTTGTTGTTTTATATATTTATTTGATGCTCGACCCGAGGCTCGTATGGAGATTGGGGGTCGGGTTGTCGTAGTTGGTATCAGAGTGTGGTTAGCTGTCAGCCAGGATAGGATCTTTGGCCTAGTTGGGTTGAGTGTGGGTTGGTGTGTTTTCTGATTTTCTTACGCTGAGTGTTTATGTGTAGGTGTAAGAATGGTGCACACTAGGCAAGGTGCTAACACTTATAGGGTTGATCTGAGTGTGAATGATGGCGATGAGGGTGCCGAGAGTAATAACCATGTACGTGATGAACAACCTAAGCAGATATTGGGCAATGAACATCCACAGCCAGTCCTGAATAATCAACAAGGGGATATGATAAATGTGCTTCAGTTACTGACCAGAATTGTAGCTGATATGAGCCAACAGCAGGGTAATGCACAGGTACCTGAGGATCCTGCACCACATGCACAAGAAAGAGCACCGCAGCCTGGGATTATAGTACAGCAGCCTGAGAGACATGTAACTACTATGTTTGATATATTTCTAAAGATGAAACCTAGCAGTTTTGATGGTGAATCAGATGCCAAAAAAACTGAAAGATGGGTTGAAAACATGGATAAGATATTCAGAGCACTTAAGTGTAGTGATGAAGATAAGCTGAACTGTGCAGTGTACAAGCTTGAGGGTGATGTTGATCATTGGTGGCAGTTATTATTGGAGAGCTGGGAGCGAGATAGGGTGCCACAGACTTGGGCTACTTTCTTGCATGAGTTTAAAGCTCAGTATATTCCAAGAGCTATTCGGGGTAAACGCGAGGTAGAGTTTATTGCACTGAAGCAGGGTAATTTGACAGTGGCGCAGTATTCAGCCAAGTTTACAGAATTGGCTCGATATTGTGCTTATCTTGTACCTGATGAAGAAAGGAAGACAGAAAAGTTCGTGAAAGGATGAAGAGAATACCGTAGGCAATTGTTATCCTATGGACTACGACTGATAGGGCCTATGGTATTGAACTTGATGGGGCACTATGGTATTGAACGTGATATTGATGAGCACCGTGGTAAGGCAACTTCTAATATGAAGCCACAAGGCCAGATTCAGTGGCGTGGATAGAGTTCTGGTAGTTATCGCAGATAGGGTAAAGGTGGGCAGAGAAAATCCCAACCTAGTGAGAAAGGAGGTACTTGTTCCTCTACTGTCCAGAACCGATCTAATTCTGGGTTAGTTTGTGCTTACTACTCGAAGCCAGGGCATACAGAGGATAGATGTTACTTGAAGCAGCGAGAGTACTATAATTGTGGTATGAAGGGTCACATGAGGAAAGATTGCTCTAAACCTCAGGGTAGTCAGTCTGTGGGTATGATGACACAGTTGTCTGGGTCTAAGAGGGATCGCGATGGGAGACCTAAAGTTCAGGGTCGCGTATTTGCCTTAGATCAGAGGGGTGTTCCAGAGTCTACCACCGTAATAGGAGGTACACTTACTGTATTCGGTACGAAAGCACGTGTTCATTCATACATTGTATCTCATTTTGTGGGGAATTTATTTGTTCTTCCCCAGTTGTTGTCTTATGTGTTGGAGGTGTCTACCCTAATGGGGGAGTATGTGATTGCTACTGATGTGTATCGGGCGTGTGATATATGTATAGATAGTCACACTTTACATGCGGATCTAGTAGTCCTGCCCATACGTGATTTTGATGTTATTTTAGGCATGGACTGGTTATGTGTGCATCATGTTGTGGTTGATTGCCATCGTAAGGTGGTAACATTTTATGTGCCTGACATATATGAGTTTATGTTTATGGGCGAAAGGGCCATGGGTGGCTTGTCTTTTATTTCTGCTATTCGGGCTAGAAAATTATTGTCACAGGGTTGTACTGGTTATCTGGCTTCTGTTTTGGATGTGAGTATAGCTGCACCGAAACTAGAGGATATTCCTATGGTTTCTAAATTTGAAGATGTGTTTTCTACTGAGTACAGTATGCCACCTGATAGAGAGGTTGAGTTCTGTATTGAGCTACTGCCAGGTACAACACCGATATCAAAGGCACCGTATAGAATGGCACCAGTAGAGCTGAAAGAATTGAAGGTACAGTTACAAGAGTTGCTGGACCGTGGGTTTATTAAACCAAGTGTATCACCATGGGGTGCACCTGTGTTATTTGTGAAGAAGAAGGATGGCTTACTGTGGTTATGTATTGACTACCATCAGCTGAATCAGGTGACTATCAAGAATAAGTATCCATTGCCACATATTGAGGATTTGTTTGATCAGTTGCAGGGATCAGTTTTGTTCTCTAAACTGGATCTACGTAGTGGTTACCAACAGTTGAAAATTCGGGCTGAAGATGTTCCGAAGACAGCCTTCCATACGAGGTATGGTCATTATGAATTTGTGGTTATGCCTTTTGGGTTGACTAATGCTCCTGCTATATTTATGGATTTGATGAACAGGGTTTTCAAAGAGTATATTGACTGTTGTGTTGATGATATCCTAGTATATTCTAAATCCCAAGAGGAGCATGCCTTTTATTTGCGAACTATACTGGAATTACTTCGGGAGAAGCAATTGTTTGCTAAGTTCAGCAAATGTGCATTCTGGCTTGAAGAATTTGCATTTCTGGGTCATGTAATATCAGGTGCCGGTATTTTAGTTGAACCTTCTAAAGTAGAAGCTGTGGTAAACTGGAAAAGACCTGAGACAGTGACAGAGGTGCGAAGTTTCTTGGGGTTAGCTGGTTACTATCGAAGATTTATTGAGGGATTTTCGAAGATAGCCACACCTATGACTTCTTTGACACAGAAGATGGCACCGTTTGTATGGAGCGATAGATGTGAGAACAGTTTCTGAGAATTGAAACGGCGACTGACTACATCTCTAGTTCTTGCTTTACCCAGTGGTGGTGATAACTTTATTGTGTATATTGATGCCTCCAAAGAAGTTTTGGGTTGTGTGTCGATGCAAAATAGGAAAGTTATTGCATATGCTTCGAGGAAGTTGACTCCTTACGAGCAGAACTATCCTACCCATGACTTGGAATTGGCTGCGATTATTTTTGTTTTGCATAAGTGTCAGCATTATCTTTATGGGGCCAAGTTTGAAGTCTATACTGATCATAAGAGTTTGAAGTATCTATTATCGCATAAGGAACTAAATATGCGACAATGTAGATGGATGGAAAAGCTTAAAGACCACGATTGTTCTATCTTGTACCATCCTGGTAAAGCCAATGTGGTAGCAAATGCATTGAGCAGGAAGACTTACCTATCTTGCTTGTTGGTTCGAGAATGGAAGATGTTTGAAGACTTGAGGGATTGGGATCCTTGTGAGTCTGTAAATGGGGTATTGTTTGCTAGTGTTCAAGCTATGCCTTTGTTATTTCAGCAGATAAAGGAAGCTCAAAAGAATGATTCAGAACTGCTAAAGATAGTGGATGGCCTGAAAGAAGGCAAGACACCTGACTTCATAATTAATAGCGATGGAATCTTAACCTTCAGAGGTAGATTGTGTGTGCCTTCTTGTGATGGAGTGAAACAACAGGTACTTGAAGAAGCCTCACAAGGCTAAGTACACTATTCACCCAGGGAGTACAAAGATGTACAGGGATTTGAAGCAGCATTTCTGGTGGAATAATATGAAGTGAGAGATTGCTGAGTTTGTTGCTAAGTGTTTAACTTGTCAACAGGTGAAGGCTGAGCATCAGCGACCTGCAAGCTTGTTCAGCCACTTGAGATACCTGAGTGGAAATGGGACCATGTGACTATGGATTTTGTGACTGGGTTGCCTCATACTCGACAGGGTCACGATGCAGTATGGGTTGTTATTTACAGACTGACTACTAAGTCTGCTCACTTTTTACCGGTTGCAATGACTAATACTTTGAGTCATCTAGCATCTCTTTATATTCGGGAGATTGTTAGATTGCATGGTGTGCCAGTTAGTATATTTTGTTAATTGTGCATTAGCATGATTAATTACGTACTACGTGTTATATTTAATGTGTTTGTGTTTTGTGTTGTAGACTTGGATAATTGTCCTACGAGAGTCCATTTGAGCTCAAGATATGTTGGGCTTGATGTGTGACGTGTTTAAAGTCCATATTGGACTTTGGTTATATTAGTTATGATTTATAACGTTGGAATAGGAAATGACATGTTAGAGCTAGAAAATAATTATTTCAACTAGATTGACCCGAAGTATATCGTACGTTACGTGTTTTCTTTTTATATTGTTAAAATATATTTTTATTTTAACATTGGCTAATTAATAATGATTAATTAGTGTTTAATTGGGTCAAATTGGTGATTAATTGGTTTTGATAATATTGACCATTGACCAACCAATGAGATTGATTTCTCAAAATGACCAACCAATAAGATTTGTCACTTTTTAATAACTAACTATTTATAGAATATTTTATTTATAACCAAGTGACTATTCACTTGGATTTTGGCGGATAACTATTGTGATTTAAACAAGCATGTTTTATTTTTCTTTGTTTGCTTCATTTAGGCGATTGTTGGAGACCACCCTCCCTCCGTCTCTTTTACTTATTTGAAGGAGTGCTTCTCTCATTTTCTTTAAACTATTCGTTCTCTCCTCTTTCGACGTCCACTGTGAGTTATACCGAGGGTTTAGCTTTTCGATTTGATTTGTTAACGAAATATTACCCGTTTTTAATTCCGACTCCGCAGGGGTGTTCTATGTGTTGAGGGCTACATTTACACCCGGATATTTTGTGTTTTCATCGATATTTTTCGGTAGAGGTAAGTTAATATCCCCTTCCTTTTGTATGTAATAATAGCATACATGAACTGTGGGCTACTCCCATATGATTTGTTTTGAATATGAAGTATAAATAATTTAGTTACGAATTATTATTAATTGTAATTGGTTAATGTGTTAAATGGTTTTAAACCATTATTATGCCGAGTAATACGTCGGTGAGATTGTGTTGGGATGAATCCCGCAAGTCGCGGTGATACCCAAAATTTATAAATATTAAACGAATGACTCAACGGAGTCGATTTAGGGACAATAAAATATAACGAGTGACGTGCTCGATTCCTACGATAATGGGGAATACTTTGGTGTAGCTAATTATATGTAAAATATTACATACCTTGGTAGTTGTATGTAAGCAAATAAATGTTTAAGTGTTTATTTAGAGGCAAATAAGCATGCTTGTTACGTGTGTTGAGCTCCCCTACTTTGGGACTCGATGGTTGTGTTTAATTACAAATAAACAACTACTTGTGCATCGCATTGAGTCCAGCTGACATATGTGGTTGTGTCAACAATGAGACGATAATAGTCTTTACGAGAGTTAAATCTCGTGATCGCTACGGGTCGTTGCATAGGTCTCTCCCTTGTTATTGGTCGTGACAATGATGTAGCCTTGTTAGAGCAATTCACATGACAAACAGAAGGCTAGACTCTTGGGTAAAACTCGGGGTAATGAGACTCCTAGTTAAGTCCGAAGGTCATTGGTTCTGGATACTATTGGGTTCAGACATGGTTCAGCATGTGATCAAACATGTATCAGCACGTGTACTGCGGCAGCAACATATCTATGGTATTTGAGATACAAGTCGAGACAGAAAGCTCGCCTACAGTTGTATATCCTAATTATGTGTTTAATTACGTTGAGTCAATGTGCATTATAACATGATCAACGTGATGTGTGCAAGTATAAGTACAGTTATACTTGATTTACATATGTGTTTATAACATGTGCATAACAACATGTCATGTAGTTGCATATAGTAACTTACTGAGTTATCACTCACCCCGTTCCCTTTATTTGTTTTCCTTAAATCCCAGCCAGGCAGAGAGTTCGAGGTGAGGCCGGCGAGGCACTCGTGTACAGCAGGTTGTCTTTTGTTATGCAGCTCCATAGGAGTTTGTATTTGTATAGTGTGAGGATGGGTTGTTGTTATGTAGAGTTATATAAGCTCTACTTTGGGTACTTTGACGTTACTGGTCTTGTACTATCTTTTGATGCCGGAGTTTAACTTCGTGCATGTGTATTATATTACACTAGTTGGTTAGTTGTAGTGTTTATATTAATCACAGGAGTGACTATGTTTTATCAGGTGGATTTATTAGCCTATTATTAGTGAGGACTTTGCACGTGTTTTGTTGTTTTATATGTTTGTTCGACGCTTGACCCGAGGCTCGTATAGAGATTGGGGGTCGGGTCGTCGCAAGAAAAGAAAAAATCAGGCAACGAATAATGCATAAATTCAAACAGGTATCCATGAACAGGAATAAAAAGAAGTTACCTCCTAGGCCGAAGCAAAACCATTAAGGTTTGGGCAATCATTGCGGCTGGCATGGTCCATGGAAGAATAGAGCTCAGCTAAACCTACCTGCCCCCAATCAAAATCAGAAAGTCGGTACAGATCCCGGAGGTATCCCAAGATAGACACCCGCAGAGTGGTGGACGAATTAGTAAAAATCGTCGTCCCCAGAAAAAAAAAACATGAATGCCCTGGCCACACGGGCGACAGCCTCGTAATCATCATCATCAACCTGCCTGGAATTCTGTTCCAGCCATCTCTTCACACTGGGGATACGGACCTCATTCTCGCTCTTATAATCAGGTGCGAAGCCCAATAAGTCCTCGACCACATCATGCTGATGCCTCAAGGTAAAATCTGGCCCTAAGGTCCTACCAAAGCCGGTAGGGATACCCGCGATAGCAGCAAAGTCGCAAGGAGTCATAGTGGCTTCTTCCCAGCTGAAAAGAAAGGTATGGGTGGTGTCCTACCAATACTCTCTTAAAACCTCGAAAATGGACAAGTAGCTGCGGAAATGGCTGAATGCCCGCAAGAACGTGCCCAGCCCTGTCTGCTCAACTAGAATCACTGCCTGCGGAGGCAGAGACTTATAAATGGTGGCCAATTTCTCCGAACTGGCCCGAACCTAATTAATGGTGTTGCGTGCCTGCAAAAGAAATAAAAAATCTCGTCAAAGAAAAAAAAAGAGAAAATAAAGAAAGGTGGTACGCTCTCATTTTCTTTCATCTCATCATGCATGCCATATTTTATGTCATTACCTTAATTATGCCATGTCTATACTCATTATACATTTTATAAAAAATATATATGCATATATATTTTCCTGTCATCAAAAAATATATCTGCAACATGCGCATTATTCGAAAATATATATATCAGTCGTATGTGCATCGAAAATATATATATCAGTTGTATGTGCATCCGAATATATATGCATATATATGTATATATATTGGTTGCATAAATATGTATCGCAGAATCAAATAGTGTCAATTACATGAGCATGCATCGTAAAATTAAATAGCATTAATTTCATATTTTTGTATATACTTTCATTGCCAAATGCATCATCCTAGCATAAATCATGCATGTATAAGCATCAAAATTGCAACAGGTATACTCCAAGAGTGCCAAAAATATCAAGAAATTCTGAAAAAGTGAAGACTTACAACCGGACCTGAAAGATGAGCAACATGGGTACGCCGATCTCGGTGTATGTTGCTTCAATTGTTATTAGAATATCAATATCTAACAACATTTCGATTCAAAGGAGGTAGCTCACGGCGTCCTTCACCTGATTCCGGGTTCATTGGAGCCTTTCCCTTCCTAGATCGTGAAGAGGAAGTCATCTGGTGAGTAAAACAATTAATTTGGTGAAAGAAAATTAAAAAATGGTAAATAAATGAAGAAATCTTCTCCGTCGGCAACAATGGCAGAAAGAAAATGAATTGGGTATGTTGTTATTGCTGCTGTTTCGCCCTTCTGCCCGTGAAGTTAAAAGGGGAGGGAATTTTTCCTTTCCTCCCCTTCAAGTTTCACTGCAGCACTTAAAACCCTAGGTTTGCTCAAACTGCAAAATGGCCTTGAAGTCCTAACGAAAAGTTAACAAAGGTAACTGCCGTCAATAAAATTTAACGGCCATCCATCTAGGATCCAAGAAAGAATATATATCCCCAGCAGGATGCTCGCAACCAAAAGAAAAAAGAAAAGAAAAGCGTAAAGTATCTGCATTTTACTTTTCTTGTCGCATGCATTTTATGCCATGATTTTGCATATGTGTTGGATTATTTCCACAAGGGGTACATACCCGGGTCACGGCGGAAATAATTGGTCTCATGTATCCCACCTGTTGTTGTTGGATCTTTTCCACAAGGGGTACATACCCCGAGTCACGACGGAAATGATCAGTCTCATGTATTCCACATGTTGTTGTTGGATTATTTCCACAAGGGGTACATACCCCGGGTCACGACGGAAATAATTGGTCTCATGTATCCTACCTGTTGTTGTTGGATCCTTTCCACAAGGGGTACATACCCCGGGTCATGGCGGAAATAATTGGTTTCATGTATCCCACCTGTTGTTGTTGGATCCTTTCCACAAGGGGTACATACCCCGGGTCACGGCGGAAATGATCAGTCTTATGTATTCCACCTGTTGTTGTTGGATTATTTCCACAATGGGTACATACCCAGGGTCATGGCGAAAATAATTGGTCTCATGTATTCCGCCTGCTGTTGTTAGATCTTTTCCACAAGGGATACATACCCCGGGTCACGGCGGAAAAGATCGGTCTTAGGTATTCCACTTGTTGTTGTTGGATCTTTTCCACAAGGGGTACATACCCCGGGTCATGGTGGAAAAGATCGGTTTCATGCTATCCCACCTATTGTTGTTGGATCCTTTCCACAAGGGGTACATACCTCGGGTCACGACGAAAAGGAACATGTCCCATCTATCCCACCCAGTGCGTGTTGTTTGCTATCGGCTTGAGTTGAACTACGTTTGGTTTGATTCCTGAAAATGATACGTAGGCAGCCTACTCAGTAGGCATGACCATCAGAGCATTTCATATGCATTATACCCTAGACTATGTCGCACCAATGGCAGCCCTGGACCAGATTGCTGCAAAAAGAAGGCTAAGCAATTTCGTAGCTCGAGTCATAAATCATAACAGTTGGTTAAGAATGTACCAAAAATAAAGGCTAAGCCATCTGATCTGCTTGATGGTTTTCCTATCTACTTTTTTTCTTTCCTTTTTTGTTCATTTTGTTAATTGCTGTATTATACACCAATAATATGCATTCCATATATGTCTGGTTGATAGTTGTCCTATGTTTTTTTTTCTTAATTAGGCTAAACGTTAATTGTTTTGGTCTTAATATATAGTACCAACCAATTTTCCGAAAGAATGTAGTGTGATACAAATAGGCATTCCAGACAATAACAGACAAGCAGGTAAAAACAAAACCTACATGCTTATTAAAGCCATGGATTTCATAGCATTCACATGGCTACCCAACTATTTACGATTAAAAAGGAAGACAAGGAATATAATATAAATTAGAGTACATACCATGCAGGACTGGTGCTCGGCAACATTAATCGACCTTGTAGTATGCTTCACCCCCGACCCTGAAGCACTAACTATGTTCTTCTTAGCTCTCTCTGATGCCTCTTCGACCACATGGTCTTTCCAACGGGTAACAAAATTGGCATAAACTTCTTCAATCATATTGAGCGGCAGCTTCTTCCCATCCTTCCAATCTTTTTTCAACTCGTATACCCAGTCCTTATACCTATTCTTGCACAAGAGCTTCAACACATTCTTTGCCTCTTTGTCTGTATGCTTTGCCCAGCAATATTTTTCCTACAAAATGTCAAATTTATATTAAAAACTTAAGAAAATACTTACATTAATAATCAATAGTTGAATGTAATAAAATTAAGATAAGGATAGTATAATTTAAGAATTGAACCTTAAAATCGGTCCACCAATGTTCAAATAAACTCTCTAGCACACAGTTATATGTGGGCCAAAATTCAGTGTGTTGTCGACTATTGAGGATGTCAGAAAACCAACGTGCAGGACACTTCAACCCTCCTCCAACTCCATAGAATATGTTAAAATGTCCAATCAAATGTATGAATATATAAAATGAGTAAAAATTTAAAAACATAAAGACTTATCCTTTTTTTTTTTTTTTGCAAGGTCTTACTGTCTCAATACTGAGATGGATATAGTTATCCTTCCCTATGAATCCCTCTCAGGAAGCTCCTCCATAGTAGTCGTAGTCGATGATGACAATACATGATCGGGTTCAACCAAACTGTGTAAGGGAGGGGATGAAGAGCCTATGTGGTCCTCTGGTGTAGAAGATGATAGCTGAGTACCAGTAATGGTTGTTACGAGTGCACGAACCTTCTTACCTACTCTGCTCCTACCATTACCTCTTCCGGACATGTCTAATTCCACAATAATATTAGAACCTAACACATAATAATTAAAAAATATATAAAACAATATATTACGAATGTCATAATGTTAAAACAAATTATAAAGTGAATTTATCTAAATGTCTGGTTCTTAATACAAATTATAATACATAAACTTGTGTTCAACAATAATATATAAATTAAACTATTCATCTTCAGACGCATCTTCCTCTTGGTCTTCCTCTTCGTCCTCAGAGCCACTACTACAAAACTCAACGTCATCTTCCTCTTCGGACCATAACTCATAATCATCATCGACATCATCTTCCTCCGACTCATAAGCTTCAATGATAGGAAGTACTTGGCCTAGGCGAGGGGGAGGAGGTGGCAAATCAGCAGATAACATTTCCTCTACTTCATCTACATTTTGAGCTAGATGAGTGGCATCATCCAAGGGATGGTCAGTTAATGAGACATTGGGAGGCATTGGCATTTCATCCTCTTGATAACATCCCTCCAATGATGATTCTGTAGTTGGGTTGGTTTGGTATGATATCTCAATCGTGCTTCTAGCCTTAGTCTTCCAAACAGCCCACCATCCACTAAACCCAGCTCGCCGACGAGGGTATGGTGTCATATAGACTTGTTGTGCTTGTGATGCTAGGATGAACACATCATCACCAGCATGGTTAGATGACTTCTTAACATCAATGAGGTCAAATATATCATGTTTGCGAATACCCCATGTAGAATCTCGCCAGTCACAATTAAAAAGGACAACATTGTTATTCCCAAAATACCTCAACTCGATTACCTCTTTCAAGACACCATAGTACTCAAGGTTTACTTTGAGATTGACACCGCTATTCCATGTTAATCTAGTCTCCCCATAAGATTTTGTATGAAAGATGTAGCCATTCACAAAATATCCTTTGTATAAATTACTCTCATATATGGATTTGCAACAAAGTCTTTGAGCCTCACAGCTTTGGCGTCATTAGGATGATCTGATATCTATATAAAATTTAACGAATTAATAACCATTTCAAAATTGCACTTTTATAAATGTATGTATATAAAAATTTAAAGGAAACAATATTTACATATTTTTGTAACCACGAAGGAAATTCTTTGTCAGTCCTGATTGACAACAGTTCCGGAGATAAAACATCTCTAGCTTCATCTTCAAAAATACTGCATTAGGAGTAGACAATAATGTTTTATACATGTTCAAATAATTAATACCTAAAAATTAACTAATCATAAATTAAATGAAAGCTTACATGAGATAGTCCTCAACCTCGGGACAATTAAGGAGAACATAGAGTTTTGCTACGTCAAACTCCTTAGGGGTTAGCATCCGTGTACTCACGTGTTTTCCAAGGAATCGACCGGGGGAAGAAAACACTGAGATAGCTGCATTACAATCAGGCTCTCCCCCGTCATAAGTACGACTAACCCTTGTCAATCTAGTCTCCACGTCTGGATGAAAATATGTTCTAGCAAACGCAACAATTTCATCTATAATAACAGCCTCTGCTATAAAGGCCTCAACCTTGGCTCGGTTACTCATCTTCCTTTTCAACCCACCCAGATATCTCTCAAATGGGTACATCCATCTGTACTGAACTGGACCACCAACTCTAGCTTCATATGCCAAGTGGACTGGTAAGTGCTCCATAGAATCAAAGAATGAAGGAGGAAATATTTTCTCAAGTTTGCACATTGTCTCTACAATGCTCTCCTCGAGCTTTTTCATGTCATCAACATGCAAAGTGCTGGATGACAACGCTCTGAAAGACTCGCTTAGCTCAGTTAGGGCCACCCAAATATTGTCAGGCAGCAAGTCCCTGAGTGCAATCAGAAGTAACCTATCGAGTAACACGTGACAATCATGACTCTTCAATCCCTGAATTTTCCCCTCTTCTACATCCACACAGTTACCGATGTTAGACGCATAACCATCAGGAAGCCTTAAACTCTTTAGCCATTTCAGAACGCTAAGTCTATTCTCCTTGCTAAGCACGTATGCAGCCACCGGTTTCACTATTTTACCATTCATCTCAGCCAACTCCAAGGCAGGTCGTCTACAGATTTCCTTAAGGTCCATTCGACCTTTTACTATGTCCTTAGTAGTGCATTTAAAATCCATCAACGTGTTAAATACATTGTCAAACACATTCTTCTCAATGTGCATGACATCAAGGTTATGTTGAATCAAATTTGTCTTCCAGTAGGGCAATTCCCAAAAAGTACTCTTTTAGCTAGTCCAGTTATGTAAAGTCCCAAACCTTTGTACTTTGTCCTTAGAAAACTTCTTCCCCCACCTAGTATCTGCCATTTTTGATACCTCTCGAAAGACAGCTTCACCACTCAAACGAAGAGGTGGCTCATCATGTTCAACCTTATTCTTACTAAACGTATTCTTTTGAGTCCTGAAAGGGTGGTTCATTGGTAGAAACTGCCTATGGCAATCAAACCAACAAGGTTTTCTTGAGTGCTTGAGTGTGAATGACTTTACGTCACCCATACAATATGGACAAGTCAATTTCCCATGTGTGCTCCAACCTGATAACATCCCATAGGCATGGAAGTCATTAACTGTCCACATCAATGCACCTCTCATGTTGAAATTCTCTTTTTTGAACGCATCCCAGGTTTCCACTCCATCTTCCCAAAGTTTTTTCAGCTCATCCATCCAAGGTCGAAGATACACATCAATGCTCTTGTCTGGGCTCTTCGGTCCGGGTATGAATAGTGACAAGAACATGTAAGGATCACTCATACACAACCACGGAGGAAGATTATAAACAGTGGCTATAACCAGCCAATAAGAGTAAGATTTTGCCCTAGGCCCAAACGGATTAAATCCATCGGAGCATATGCATAACCTTATATTTCTAACATCGGCAGCAAAGTCAGGATAAGATGCATCAAAGCGTTTCCATGCTTCCCCGTCAGATGGATGAGTCAAGATGCCCTCTTTACGTGGATTTTCCTTATGCCAACACATAGCTTCTGAAGTAGCTTTGGATGCGTAGGGGCGCTGCAATCTCAGAATTAATGGCATGTACCGCAACTGCTTATGTGGTATGTTCTTCTGGTGTTTTGAACTACCCCTCCATTTTGGCTTATATCTACTGTGGCCACACACAGAACACTCTGTCTTTCCTGAATTTTCCTTATAGAAAAGCATACAGTCATTCTTACACATATCTATCTTCTCGTACGAAAGCCCGATCTGCCCAACTAACTTTTTAGTCTCATAAAAATTATATACCATTTTATTCCCTTTCGGCAACCAGCGCTTAACTGCTTTCATGATACGATTATAAGCAGATTGACTTATATTAGAATCTAACTTAATGTTTAGGATCTTTGCCATAGCCTCCAACACGGTAATCTTAGAACCATGATAAAGCTTCTCCTTTACAGAGTCCATTGCGTCAATGAACTTCTTGGCTACAAGATTTGGTTCGTGATCACGGTTCCCGGACTAGTCAAATTCAAGACCAGTTGCATCCCTTACCATATCTTCCATACCCTGAGTTGGTTCTTCATCAACAGTTGTTTCTGATTCGACATCAACTTCAGGAACATGATTCCTACAAGGAACATTATCGATGTGTGGCTGTACTACTACGACTTTCTCACCATGAGCAATCCATCGTTTGTACCCGTGTTGAAACCCATGTTGTAGAAGGGGTTTCTAAGTAATAATTACGTGTTGAAACTTCCGATTATGACACTTAACACATGGACACCTAATTTGTTCACCATTCATGTATTGGGGCATTGAGGTAGCAAACTCAATAAAACTCTTCAAACCTCTTCGAAACTCATCTGTAATGCCCCTTTGGTTCGGCAACCTCCGATTAACCATCCAACTATGATCGTCAGTAGACATATCCTAACTCTATAATCAATTGATGTGACATTAAAATAGAGTAATTCGGGATGCATAGGCTTATTTAAAAAATTGCGTACTTTGGAATCTTGAAAAATAGACCAACAATATCATGTGAACTGGAAAAGATGTGATAAGCAAAAACATGTTAATGTAACTTCTAAATAACTAAATAAGTAAAAAGAAACAACGTTGAAAATGGTTGAACCTTATGAAAAGGGAAATTGTATCACTTTCTTATCCAAGAGTTTCAACATACATGAATCTTTGAACATGTGGAGCTAGGAATCAAAAATCTTAACAAAATGTTGTCTGTCAAGTTAATATCATATGGGCTAAAGACTAAAGAGGGAATGTTATTGACTTTATCAAGTGGCCTTTCAACACCATTTTTTTTTAATGTTTTCAACGAACTATGTATTTTTTTAAAATTTCCTTTCCTACTTTCTTGAAGAATCGTAATTAATTATTTATGCTCATAAAAGAAACAAAATGCATTGTCTAAAATTTGCAAGAGGTGAAAGAAAATATTGTCTAAACATGAAATACTAATATTTAATAAAAACTAAGATTAAATATGAATGCCACTAGCATAATTAAAATTTGTATTTTTGTGGTATCATCAATAAAACATATGTTAGTTATAGATTAGAATTAAATTTTCATCCACCGCGGCAACGTAGAATCTTTTTTATGTGATTATGTATGTGAGTCATGACATGAACGAATAGTGTATTTTTGTCAATATAAGCTTGACATTAGAGTACCTTTTTTGCTATAAGTATTATCATCATTTCGATGGAGATATTAATTATTAAAATGTGATTGTTGCTTATTACTTCGAAAATCTTTTACTCCTTTTCTTTGACATGGTTGTCATATGTCTATATAGATATTTAATACTAATAGACACTATCTTTTCTTATAGTGATGGACTTGATATGCTCTACTGTAGCCATACAGCTACCCATCAAAGAAGATATCAAACACCATTGCAAGATCGAAAGTCTTGTTTGTTGAACATGACCATTACATTACAGTACCTTAAAAACTGGTGTAGCATTAATCAATGCATTGAATTAAATACAATGTGTTAACTGTTAAGTGACACAACAATCTGAATTTAAGAAAAATAATCAACTAGTTTAATATATGAATGCAATGGATTAGATAGAATGTACTGTCAATATTTAAAAATAGAGATGATTCAGCAGTTGGTCTTGATCTTTAAGTTTTGTTTCAAATAGAATGTCCACTTGGTAATTATATTCAATGACTGTTCAATTATTGATTAATTTTCTACCTTCGCATCCCTGTGCTACATCTTTTCGACAAGTTTCACTAAATCACCAGCTCATTAAAAAGGAAAGTACCGAAAAACTGATGTTCCATTTACAGCAACTTTGCCTCTCACATAGGGGTGACAATTGGATATAACTTTGGGTAAAACCATTAACAATCCAATTCAAAATCAAAAAGGGATAGGGGGAAAACTAGGGTTTGAGAGAAAAGAGAGTTGATAGTTTAAAGGGAAAGGAAGAGGAAATAGAGAAGGGAGCGTACCTGACCGGAGCGTCGGAGTCGGAGGCGGAGGCGTTGTGATGGACGTCGCGGGTCAGAAATTGTGAAGAAAAAGATAGTGAAGGTCTGAATTAGGGGAAAACTGATATCACTTTTTATTTTGTAATCACCGACGAAATTATCCATCAGTAATCACTAACGGAAATTTTCCGTCGGTAATTACCGACGGAATTTTCGTCTGCAAATATGGCGCTCTTTTCCATTGAATTCACTTACGAACTTTTTTGTTTTACCGACGGAATTTTTTGGACTACCGACGGAATTTCCGTCAGTAAATAAGGCGCCTATTTACTGACGGATATCCGTCAATAATTGTTAAAATTCCGTCGGTACGGATTCTTCCGTCTGTAAAATTTCGGTCGGTAATCGGGTGGTTTCTAGTAGTGTATCTAGCGTACAAGCACACACTATACATAGTAATTGGGTGACTAGGAGTTAAGTACAACAAGCTTCCTATCATACTCCTACACAAAATGTGGGATGACCCGATTTGGGTTTTCAAATGAAAAACACTCTCAAGGTTGAATTTTTTCACCAAGTAATGAGCATACTTGGCTTGAGAGATAAACATCCCGTCACATATTAAATTTCCCAACTCGTAGGACTTATTTTTGGAAATATATGTTCCAAAAACATTGTCGGAATTGAGTCTAGGAACCAAATACCACACATAATTTTTCACTAATGTTTCCATAAGCAAAAATTGATCACGTTCCTTTCGCATGGTATTTATCAACAATTCATCTTTTAAAGTCTCAACCACAATTTTATGTTCAACATTGGAGACAAAATAACAATTATTTACCTTTGTGTATTGAATAGACAAACATGTTAATCCCACCATTTCACGGTAGTCTACTCTCTCTTTTCTCCTTGTCTGTATTCCATCATTTACATCACCAATGACCTGGGAGAGTGGATGATTATTTTGAATCCTACCAGGGATATCCCTGACTCGATCATTAGCCACCTCCCTCTCATTCAATTCAGTTTGCTCAAGTGATGAAACTATTTCAAGAACAACATCTTCGGATGTGTTATCTGATGTTCCAACATCTAGAGCAACATCATTCTTCCTTGTTGTTTTCTCATTATGAATACTACTAATAACCTGAGATGTGGGGTGAACATTCTAAATTTTTCTGGGAATGTCTGTGCTACGATCAGTAGCATTTTCAAGTACAGATTCTGTTTCAGAGTAAATTTCCTAGATTGCTAGGGCTGATGATGTACCCGATGATGCATCATCAGGTGTATCATTGGTACTCGCGTTTTCTATAAAACCTGGATTTTTCAATTCTGATTCAGGAATAAGTCCAGAGGCAGTAGGATCTGGAAAGTTAGGTTCTGAAATTTTAACAAATGTTGTAGAGAAATTTTCTTCAAACAAACCTGTAAGATCATCTTCTACAATTCTGTGGCCAAGATCAATGATGTCATAAAAAAATAACATTCATGGATTCCATAATAGTATTCGTTCTAAGATTAAAAACCCTATATGCATGACTATTAAAAGAATAACCCATGAACACGCATTTGTCACCTTTGGAATCAAACATGGAAAAATGATCTCTATCATTCAACAAATAGCACACACACCCAAACACATAGAAATGCTTCACATTTGGTTTTCTATCATTCAAAATCTCGTATGGGGTCATGGTTCAACCCAGTCTCAAGTAGACACGGTTACCAATGTGACAAGCCATGTTTAAAGCTTCGGCCCAAAAACATTTTGACAAATTTTTAGAACACAACAAGACTCTTGCCTTCTCTTGCAATGTGCGATTCTTTCTCTCTGTCACTCCATTTTGTTGTGGAGTTTTAGAAGCGGAGTACTCATGAGTAATTCCCTTCAAATCGCAATAAGTGGAAAACGAGGTATTTTCATTTTTCGTGCCATAAACTGATCTAATCCTTTTTATTCTTAGACCATACAACTATACAAGTTCATAATACGGTGGTACCAAACCTTAAAGACCTTAAAAGTATCAGATTTTTCTTTCAAAAATATTACCCATGTATATCTAGAAAAATCATCCACACATACAAAAGAGTACTTCTTTCTACCTAGACTCTCCACTTCAATGGGACCTATGAGGTCAGTATGAATCATATCTAGACATCTAGTGGAGAGATAATGTTGAATTATAGGGTGTGAAACTCTGGTTTGTTTTCCCTTTTGGCAAGGTCCACATATACTAACATTATTAGTGTTCAAATGAGGCAAACCCCTTACAGCCTCATATCTCACAAGTTCATCAAGTTTACAATAACTAACATGTCCTAACTTTTGATGCCACAATTCAGTTTCATCAATATTAGTATTATGACAAAAATGGACAATATTAACTATGTAACAATTATTTGATGATCTTGTACCTGCAAAAACACACTTGTTAGACAAATCATAAACCTCATAAGACTTCTTGTCAAACTTTACCTGAAGATTGTCATCACACAATTGGTTAATGCTAATCAAATTAGCTTTAAGCCCTTCAACGTGATATACGTTATTGAGCTTAGGTAAGCCATCAACATCCAATGTTCCTTTTCCTGATAACCTACCTCTTGCACCTCCACCATATGTGACCTTACCTCCATTGCACAATGTGTAGCTTGTCAAGTTCTCTCTTGTACCTGTCCTGTGGCGAAAACAACCACTATCGAAGTACCAAGTACCTAGGATATGAGATTTGAAAGATGTAAAAGAAACTTGACAGTTCAAATCAGATTTTGGAACCCACATGATTCTGGGAAAATTATGCACATGAGGTTTTGTTTGTTTCGGGGGATGATGTTCCTGATGTGCTACTCGATGAGGTTCTTGATGATGCATCATTGGGTATGTCATCCTGTTCTGGGCAGCAAACATTTTTTGGTTTCCAACCAAATTCTTAGCAAGATCAACCCTTCTTTTGTGACAAAATGGTTTGATATGACCAGGTTCATAGCATTAATGACACACATACCTCCTCTTCCTATATTTAAATTTTTTCACAAACCCATTTTGTTTTTAAGAAGAACATGAAAGTCCCTCTCCTTCTTTAACAAAAACTATAGGATTGAAACTCAATCCAGTAGTACATTTTTGACCAACACTCGAAGCTTCATCAAGCTTGCTCTTACCTATATTCTTTTTGGAAAAAGTCTCATTAGCCTTTTCAAATCCGAATCTTAATTTTTCAATTTCATCATTCTTTTTGGCGAGCACGGTTTCAAATCTAGCTATGGATACTTTATATTCATCATTCTCATTTAAGAGAAAAATAATTTGTTTATCCATAATTTTCATTTTGGCACACCTTTTTTGTCAATTAGCATATAAAGCCTTGTACTCCTTAATCAAATCAGTATCTTCACCATCAGATTCATCATACATAACACTTTCAGTGTTCTCAACTATTGAGGAGTTGAAACACATAAGATCTAGCAAAATGTCCTCATATAAGGTATCCGATGATGTATCATTGACAGCCACATCGACATGAATCTTACCAGAATTTTTTCGAAGAACGTTTGTCTCTTCGAGAGCAGAAAAAGTAATCATATCTCCTACATCTTCTTCTCCATCACTATCACTGTTTGTGGAGACAAAACTCAAACCCTTTTTGCGTAACGTGTTGGCATAATGATTAGCATAATGGTCATAGCCTGAACACGTACGACATTGAACTATATCAAGGTTTAGGGTACAAACCTGCTCATCAATGGATTTGATGTAGGTCAACATCTTATCCTTCCATTTCGAATAATTAATTACACAAAGAGTAGAAGATTGAAAACCCGAAACACTTTGAGAATCCATCATGGCTACAATAGGACCTTCACTTAGTAAAGCTAAGTGTATGCTCTGATACCAAATAAAATGTTATATGTAGCTAAGATTCGTAAATAGACAACACATGCTGAAACAGTCATCAATGATGTATCCAATGATACATCATTTCATGAGTCATCAAGTGTAAACAACAGCAGAATAAATAATAAACGAATCAAATAGAGTGACATTAAGTTATAATTTATATTTACAAGTAAAACACTTATAGACGATGCCTCATGACAAAACTTCCACTAGATTAAAAGATTGTAATTGCTTACAATATGAAAACAAACTGTTTAGAGAGTGGAAATCATTACGAAAACTCCTAAGTGAGAAGATGTATCTAATCTATGCTAAACACTTTTGAATACATCAACAAATCAAAAGAATACGAAGAGTGTAGGACAAAACAGTGGACAATGAAACATGTGAGTCTTCTGATGATGTATCATTGGGTGGCTCATTGGTTTCGTGACATCACTTCTTCGTGCAAAACTCTCTACTGAAAATTCTTTGCTTGAGTCCCCAATGTCTAAGGCTGGTCAATTCTTTTATAGCTCTTAGGAAACTTGTTCACTAACAAAACAACTCAACAAGGTAATGTTATAATTATGAAAGGGTTATTAAGGAAATAAACCACTAATCTTGCAAGATATGAATTGTCATATTAGAGTCCTTAAAAATGATAAGAACAAAGTTTCTTAGCAATTACCTTGAAAGACAATAATAACATACGTTCTAAGTAAAAAATAAAACACGGCTAAAGTGTGAGAAATAAAATAACCCACATTTATTTTTCACACTTACAAACTTTAAAATGAACATTCATTTGAGTACTGTAATGACATAAAAAGTCAGCCTTTTCAATTTTATAAAAATAAAAATAAACACTAAATGACTAAATTAGCCGGAGAGTTTTCTATTTATTTTTTGAGCGAAGAAATAGAAAACGGCAACGTTGGAACTTGGAACCCGAATACATGATCGAGCGGGAGAACACGAAATTTCAAACTCACGTCCTTAAAAGTAACGGCGTCACTGCATACGAGTACAATAACGCACAAATTAATTGAATACACCTAACCGATCAAACTCCTTCCCATTCGTCATTCACTAAACCCCCAACAAATCACGCGTAAGACTAGACTCCCGCCTCTCGGAAATTAAAAACAACGGGACAGGAGTATTAAAGAACTTCAAAACAACGTAGTGCTGCAAATCAGTCCCACGAAATTATGGAGAAGCGACTTCGGTCTTCACTCAAGACCTCCGCCGAAGAATTCCTTATCTCAGCCACCAAATTAGGGTTCCGTTCATCAAAACCCTCACTCAAATCCCTTATTCACTCTCTCAATTCTTCCTCCTCCCTCGTTTCCTCCCTCCCTCTCTCTCTCCACGTCTCCATTTCTCAGTCCGTCGCCAAATTCAAACAAATATCTCAATCTAGAGCTGGGGACGCCGCCTTGTCGCCTCAAACACCGCCGACAAAGCGCGTCAGAAGATCGGCACGAAAGAAAAACGACGACGATTCAGGTACAAAGGATACCGAAGCTAAACGCGAGAATGCCAAAAAAAGCGTTGTGGATAGTTTGCAGATTTATTCTCACGTAGCTCTAATGTGTGTTTTACATCCGAAAAAGGTGTTTGCGGCAACAGATTTGTTGCCTGCGGTTAGTGAGTTGCATGATAATTTGATTTTGTTCGAGTATGATCCGAATTTATTGTCGGAGATTGCGAATTTGTGTGAGGAGTGGTGGAAGGAACAGTTGCCTGGAAGGGAAACTCTAATTTCGCAGTCGTTGCCGTTTTTACTATCGAGGTCATTGACATTGAAGAAGAAAGTAGATGTGCATAGAGTGTATGCTCTTCGGGAGGCGTTCACGTTGTTTGATTTTGAGGATGAAAGCATAGAGGATTTGAAGCTTTTGCTTATACGGTGCTTGATTGCGCCTTTGTATTTAAAAATGGATGAGGGAAGGAAGTTTTTGGCGTTTTTATTTGCGTTAAGTAGGCAGCTTGTGAAGGATGCACTGGCGATGATTAGGTCTCAGATTCCATTTGGGAGGAAGTCGATGTTGGAGGCGTATGCTGACATTATTTTCCGGGCTTGGAGGAATGCAGAATTGGGGTCGAGGGAAGTGATTGAGAATGACTTTCTGCAGGGGTTGATTGAGAGTTCAATTCATGCTAGTTCAGAGTCGTTGTGTGCATCTATCAGGAGGATTTTGGTGGGGTTTATTAGCCAGCGGACTACTGATGGTGTTGAGAAACTTCTATTTCGTCTTGCTGAGCCTGTGATATTCCGGTCATTACAGGTGCATGTCTTATCTTTGCTTGAATTTTATAGCTCAAAAGGGGATAGCAGTATTTGCTACTGCAGTAAATTTATGTTTTTTATGGCCTAGCACTGACTACTTACTTTCCTATGGGGTTTGATGTCATGTGAGACCTTCGCTTGCTGCAGGTCAATACACAGTATCAAAATTTCTATGAAATTATATGGTTGTAGCACCAAGTGTATGAACAGGGGAAATGTTCCTTGATATTTCATGTGCTAGCCTCATACAAATATGAGGTGACATAAACTCTTTGAAATCGTACACTTGAGGAAGAAGCAAACAATTCCATATTCAAATAGTCCCTACTCCCACTCAGGCTGTTTTATGAAATAATGATATTCATTATAGCATTTCCACATGGGCATTTACTTGTTCTTAATGTATATCCAAGTATCTTAATAGTTAATACAGATAGTAGAATAATTCTTTGGACTTGATGGGAGTAAATTATGGATCATTTGGGTACAGTGAGCATCAACCAGTATCTGGTGTCTAGGTACTTTCATAAATTGGTACATGCTTCCATAGATTATCTGATTTGACAGTATGAAGTATGCCATCATAAACCCTTAACCTTTCTTCCAACTTAAACCAATAGGTCCAATACTGCAGAAAAGTAAAAATGTTTCTCACCATGTCCAAAGAGAAGTTTAGCCCCAACTGTAAATAACTGTAAGGTGGCCACACACTACCTTTGGTTACCAACATCATTCATGGACTTTTGGGTCGGCTTGTAGTGGGCCTGATGACCCAAGGTGCTACGTGCTCTGTGGGCTAGTGTATGGGCTACACGTAGCAGACCGAACTTTCGGGTTCGGGTCGTTACAGAGTGGTATCAGAGCGGGTCCCGGCCGGAAATGTGGGAACAAAGTGCTGTGCGGGACAAAGTGCTACACCGCAGAAGGTGGGAGCCACCTCTTGATCCCCGTACGAGCCACCTCTTGAATCCTCCATCGCCCGGGGTACGATTCGGCCTTGACGAGGACGTCAAGGATTTAAGTGGGGGAGATTGTAATACCCCATCCCACACACACTACCTTTGGTCACCAACATCATCCATGGACTTTTGGGTCGGCTTGTGGTGGGCATGATGACCCAATGTGTTGCGTGCTCAGTGGGCCAGTGTGTGGACCGAACTTTTGGATTTGGGTCGTTACAAAAATGGTCTAGGCCTTCTGTTTGTGTGAAGCCCTTAGCAACCAATCTGGCTTTGTACTTATCCACAGACCCATCCTGTTCATACTTAATGCTGTAAATCCATTTACACCCCAGTACCCCACCAATTTCTTCCCAGTAGGCAGTGCTTGCAAAACCCAAGTCTTAGTTCTCTCCAAAGCCTCTAATTCCATAGCAATGGCTTGACACCAATGTGGATATTTAACAGCCTGAGCATAGGTATGAGGATGAGGCTCATAGGCACTATCAATATTGGCTATGAAAGACTGATATGAAGGGGAAAGAAAAGTGTAGGATACATTATTTTTCACAGAATCAGGAAACTATCTTTGCACACAAGAAGTATTGTTGGTGGACAGATAAGATGGGAGGCCTAAATAATCTTTATACTTGAATGGTCCTGTTTCTAACAAGTCTTGAAGCAATGGAGATGAATGAGATACAGTGGGAGATGAATGAGATGCAGATGATGGACAATTATGTGAAACTGAAGTGAGATCTGCACAGAAATTTTCTGCAGATGGAGTTTCGTTGTGAGATAAGACAGGTGCAGAAGGATTGAGATTATCACTCGAAGGGACCAGATCTTCCTCTGGTAAGTTGGAAAACATTGGAAACATAGGTGATGATGAAGAGGTAGGTGAACAAGGAGTAAGATAGGGAAAAGGGTTTTCATGAAATATCACATCTCTGCTTAAGAAAACCTGCATGGTTGTAAGATCATAGAGCTTATAGGCTTTTGACCATAAGGATACCCTAGAAAAACTCATTTTCTTGTTCTTGGACCAAATTTATATGTGTGTTGAGTAAGAGTTGAGGCATAAAACAAACAGCCAAAGACTTTTATATGAGAATAGGATGGTTTATGACCCATGAGAACTTCATAGGGGGTTATGAACGGCAGAACAGAGCGTGGTAATCTATTTATGAGGTATGTAGCTGTTGGAAGACATTCTCCCCAGAAAGAAATAGGGAGATTGGACTGAAATCTTAAAGCTCTTGACAGCTCAAGTAAGTGTCCGTGTTTCCTCTCAGCTCTACCATTCTGTTGGGGTGTCTCATCACAAGAACTTTGATGTACAATACCCAGGGAATCAAGAAGAGAACTAACAGTGCCATTGAAAAATTCTGTGCCACTGTCAGATCTGATTTCCTTGACAATGGCTTGAAATTGTGTTTTAGACATGGTGAGAACGTGTTAAAGATAGATGGAAACTTGAGATTTTGATTTGAGCACAAAGGTCCATGTAGTCTAGAATGATCTTCAACTATGGTTAGGAAGGAATTATAGCCATTTTAGGTGTGGTGTCTATAAGGGCCCCACACATCACAATGAAGTAGACTTAAAAGAATTTGTGAAAATGAGACACACTAGTAGGGAAAGGTATTCTGGTTTGCCTAGCCTGATGACACACATCACATGGAGATACATTAGTACTATGCTCAATTTTGCATACATTCAGATGTTTCGAAGAGAAAGATGAAGCTAAAACAGATGTTTCCAGATCGTATTCGTCAACTAATTCTTCGTCTCCTTCACTTGTATGTTCTTCGTGATCTTCTCCATTCAAACTGTTTGCCATTGTTGATTACTCAGATTTTTGTAAAATTGATAATCAAGAGAGATTGAGGAACAAGAAATCGAATTGAATTAAAGAATCAATTCGAAGTATATTGCGGAAATGAAGAACGAAATTGAACTTGCTCTGATAGACTGATACCATGTTAACGTTTGGAGAGAGAATTTTATTTTCTCACTCTTGTCTCATTACAAAGAACGAAATACACAATATATACCACCTGCTCATGAGACTGAGAAGTACAGGAACAAAACTCAGATAAAGCACGTCTCCTAGCAACCTGACTGAAAAAAATATCTAACTAGCTCTCTGGATGTTCCACTATCTGAATGTTCCCCTTGATGCACTTTGACTCCCCTGACCTTTATCTTCAATAATTTTATGTAATGGTGTATCATTTGGTCAGGAGGTCCAGAGAAAAGAAGATTTAGTGGAGTATTCATTGTCAGATTATCTTTGTACATACTTGGTTGATCTGACTCAAACTGATCAAGATTTTCCTATAAACTGCTGAATTTTGGGCAGGTAGCTAATTCCAATGTGCGTCAAAATGCATTGCACTTACTCATAGACTTGTTCCCTCTTGAAGATCCTGATGCCACACGGGAAGTTAAAGACACGTTGCTTGATAAACAATTCTTTTTATTGGAGAGATTACTCACGGATGAATGTCCTCATGTAAGAGCTGTAGCAGTGGAAGGTTCTTGTCGCATTCTTTATTTATTTTGGGAAATAGTTCCTTCATCAACTATCACTAAGTTAATCACCAAAATATTTGATGATATGGCACATGATTTGTGCAATGAAGTCAGACTGTCTACAGTGAATGGTATTATTTATTTGCTTGGTAATCCTCAGTCTCATGAGATTCTCAAGGTGCTTTTACCAAGATTGGGGCATTTGATTCTGGATTCTGCCATTTCAATTCGTGCTGCTACTGTAGATCTCCTTCTCCTTGTAAAGGATATCCGTAGCTTTCAGTTTCACAAGGTAAAGATTACTTATTCAAATCCTATCATAAGAAGCTGTTTCTGAGGCTCTACTCTGTCAGTTGTTGTAATTATCAGTATTCTTTACAGGTTGTACGCTTGGATCAATTGTTATCTACGCTTGCGAATGATCAATCTCTTGTTGCTAAAAAAATCACTAAGCTTCTCATACCGTCATACTTTCCTTCAAAAGTAACTGCAGAAGAAGCATGTAATCGCTGTGTTACACTAATAAAAAGGTCCCCCCTAGCTGGAGCCAGATTTTGTGAATTTGCCTTATCTGAAGGGGCATCTCTACAATTCCTCCTCGAACTTTTCAAAGTCTTTACTAGTTTGGTTCTGTCACCTGATAAGTTAACTGCAAAACAAATTGATGGTTTACTTATAGCTGCTGCTTACCTATGCAACAATTTAGCGAGTGAAGCATCTTACAAAATTGTTCTTAAGGAGGAGTTGTCTAGTGAAAAGCTGAAGTGCTTATTTGCTGCTGCGACTACTGGTCGTACTCAATCCTCTGTTTGCAACATAATTTCCTCCATTGGTCCAGATGCTGTGGATGCTCCTCTTGAAGAATGCATGACCTTGGTAAGGAACTGTGCAGGTTTATCTGATAATGCAGAAAGGCAAGCTGAAGTGAGATCAGCCCATACTATGATGCTGTCTTGTGATTGGTTTGATTATATGTTTGAAGATCTGACGAGGCGTCTGCAAAGAACTGCCCAAGGATGCCATACCAAGTTTGGTACAGAAACAACCAAACACTCAGCAAAGCGAAGGAAAGTTAAAACCCCTGTTAAAATATTAGCAAAATCTAAACGTGCCAGTGGGAAAAAGTATTCCACTTCTGCTACTAGTCGATTTGATGAGGATTATGGAATTGCTGTTGGAATAGCATGGCAATTGAAGGACTTACTCATATCTGATGATACACGGAAAGCCATGTTAGGATCTGGAGTTTTGGAATCTGCATTTTATGCTTTAAAGATCATCTCTGAGGTCAGCATTATCCAGTGTTTGCAGTGTGATTTTATGAATTCAACCCCAGTTATAGCGTACACATCCCTGAGTCTTCATAAGTTTCTTAAGAATATCACATTAAAGGATACCAGCAATCATGGTTTGAAGATGAAGGCTTGTCTCGATTCAACGAGATCATCTTCTGAGGTAAGTATACAACAACGTTTACTTAAAGTCCTTAATATTTAAGCTCTAAAATATGCTTGTTTTGCTTAATATCTATTTCATTTACTAAGGAGCTTGTCCATTAAAATGCAGATCTTATTTGCTTTTCCTTTTTTAATAAAGTTACTTTACACTGGTCTGGCTATAATGAATGACTTTAATAAAAAGTACCTGTATTTTCTGTTAAAGTATACTGACATACTAGCACACTCCCTCCGATCCCTCAAGGAGTCCATTTTAATTATTCAAAAGTCAAATCGATAGTTTTTCAGAGTATACTGACATACTTGTACATCCGGCATTTTAGGACCATTTTGATACAACTTTGCGCATATGAAACAAAGTTAGCAAGGTTCTTTGTAGTCATACATGAAAGACTTTCTATTTGAAAAAAAGGAAGAGAGAAATGAAAGATTAGCTGACTGGTTTTCACTCAAGTCGCTGGCTTGTTAAGGTGTTTAGTAAGCGAGTTTAGCCGCTGCTTTAGACTCTGGTGTTGGGACAGAAATTCGAAGCTGCCTTCCTGCAGATGTCTCGGTCCAATTCAGTGGGGGGTACATTCCTGGTTAAGGGACATATAGGCTTTAAACAGAACAATTTATTGCTAAAACATTCAAATGACAAAAGTAAAACCTTTGTCAAGTATTTAACAACACCACCAACCAGACTTTCAACCCAAAAAATAGACAATTTGACCAAAATTATTAGAGTAGGAAGACTCTTTAAGTGATATGGAAGGAAACATAATATTTCTTATATTTGCAGAATCCAACATAAGACATGTCTGATTCAGGTGCTGTCCGTTAGCTCTTGAATGAAGACAATATGTAATTTAGTTTCCAAAAAATAACATGGTGCAATGCCAGGCATAGAATGAGGCGTAATGACTTAGCATTGATGAATTTGTGGTTCTGTTAACTTTCCGAGAGTTACAGCACTGATGCTTTACTTTTTATAACTGGTTTCAGTTTTTTCTTAATCTTATCTACCACTTGATGAGGAACCCACACCAGATCCTTAATGTTGGTTCATATATAAGTATATTTTTTTTACTAATATGAATGCCTGTCATTCATCCATGTGCTTGGCTAACTGTTCTTGTAACTCAATTATTATTTTGTCCTTTTCGTTTTACTTCAATTTTTACCGTGCATATTTTGTTGTTTCCAGCTCTTTTTTACTATTGATGCTGAAGAGTGTTTTTCTAACATTGTGCATCCAATTTTGTTTTATCCTCTCTGGATCAGTGTGCTTTGTTGGAGCAGACAATAGAACATCTACTCGGTTGTACAGATAAGCTATTCCAAACAGATGATTTTGGGAATCACAGTAAGCCACCCTCTGAATCAAGGCATGCTGAAAAGAGAGCTAATTCTAGTGGAAAGGAGAACAGAGAATCTCATGCGGATGACTCCTGCCATAAGGATGGTGGTAAGTGCTTATAGGAAGGGCTCTGTACAGGTTGAGTTTACTGATTCAAGGAAAGCAGTTATGAACTTAAAATTTGAATGGTAGGCTCCTTAGTCAGTATGAACTCTCACAGCCAGTAATGTTGGCTTCTTGTGAGGCTTATAGGTCAGGTCCACCAGCCCGTTTATCCTAATATGAATAGGCGTCTGTCTAATGCCGGGCTGATTTCACATGCAAGCCTGTGTTACTTGTGAAAGAGCTTGTCCCATATGGGGACATGTGGCCTTAAAATCTATACATAGTGGATCCCTCTATGCCAAATCAATGCATGGAAAAACAGATATGCACGTGGCTAATGGTCTTAACAGTCAACCTCTAAGTGGTCTTGTTTTTCATTTTGAGGATTGTGAATGGGGATAAGTGGCTATGGAGAGGGCAAGAATGCACATCTTATAGATATGCAAATGCTTGGGAATAAATATTGGGTATTTTCTTTCTGGCAAGCATGTTTGCTGATGTAATAATTAGATGCTTACTTTTGACTTTAAATTGTCTATAGTCCCCGAGTTGACACTAAGTACTTAATCTTTTGTGAATTAAAGGTCTGTTTTACTTAAATGAGAAAACACACATCTACCTTTGCCTCTGCTAGTGTTGTTCTCTTGGTGGTTAGATAGGGATCTGACAGCCATGGGAAACAAATCTGTTATGATTCTTGGTTCAGATCAAGAAGAAAAGACATTACCGATGTAGATGATGTTAGCTTTTATGTGCACCTTGTTTCTTGTTGTTAGTCCAATGATTCACATTTGGCTGTTTTCAATTTGAGTCATATTTTTATGGTTTTTAGAGAACTAACAAGGAAGTTGATAAACCAGAATCTTTAATCAGAGTGAAAAAAACTAGTAACTTGAAGTTAGAGGGATCAAATGGTTGGTGAAAAAAACTCTAGGTTGCTACTGATTGTATGTGTTTGCTAACTATGTTTTACCTATGAGCTAAAGCTATTCATTTTTCCCCTAAATGATTTCCGAGTGTCCTCTTATATTGGGCAACTTGCTTTGCCTCTTATGTTTTCCCCTTCCCTTTTCTCTTATATGAAAGTTATGACCAATTCCAGTTTTTCTGTATGGCCTTTCTGCTGCAGCTTTTTCTAAGCAGAAGAGGATATCAAACATGGTGAAGATACTGACGGCAATTCTCAAGTTTATCGTTGATTCAAGTACGATGGATCTTGTTTCTCAGTACCAAGAAAGGTGTTTGATTTTCACAAGGAAATATGTGGAATTTGTAATCTCCAATTTAAGGGAATACTCTCCTGACCAGCTTCATTACAACGAAGATCTGAAAGAAATATTTCTGTATCTGAAGAGTTCGTTCACTTATGCAGCCAAGTTACTGAATGTGATCCTTACGAATTCCTCTGAAACTTCATCACCTCCACCAGAAGCTTACAATCTTGCCAATAAATTGCTTGATCTAATCATTTCGGTTGAAAGAAGCCTGGGATCAGGATATGGAGCTCGTATTTTTTCTGCAGCAAAACCATGGCTACCTGATTTGATTCTTGCATTGGGATCTGTGCAGATACAGAAACAGAATCCAGTTGCATTTAACCAAGACAAGTCAAATTTTCCTTCATGGCCCTCTATCTTAGCAAAGCTTGAGCTCAATGAACTAAGTGAAGTTGACTCAGATGAGGATGGAGATGGAGTTTCTAAATCACTTGAGTTTTCTTCTTTTAAAAAACTTGCAGAAATGATGATTCAGCTGTTGAGAGCAAACCGGGACGTATTAGATGCAGTTGGGACATTACTCTTGACTGGTTCAGTAGCTGGGTTGGAAAGGGAAGACTTCGAGTTGTTACTGGGGCTCTTACATTTCGTATGCACAAAGTTGGCCAGGCACGAAAACCGAGAGTGGGAAGACCTCAAGTTAATGTTGGAATCTCTCCAAGAAATTTACCCTCAAATAAAGAGATTAGCTGATGAGCCCGGAAACAATGAGGGAAAGCAGAATTTAGAGAGTGCAAGAGCATTGCTTGAGCCTGTTTGGAGGTGTTATAATGGTGAGACATGGAAAGAACCAATGGAAACTGATTTCACTGTAGATTGATATACTAGTTGTAGCATGACAAGTCAATTAAAACAAGTGGAGCATTTTTTTTTTCTTTTCTTTGTGAGGCATTGGCACTCATTACAAAAATCATGTTTACGAAAAGAAAAGGAAGATGTGACAGGTTGGGATAGATGGTTTGGAGCAAAAAAAAAATAGTTTGTAGAGCTTCTGATTTATAGCATCACTACATAACCAAAGGCTCTTGAGAGAAACATCCCAGATTTTCAGATTTTGGAATTCTTAATGGTATAATTAATACTTTCTCCGTTTTAGGTAAAAAATTTCCGCTTGAAAATCAAACTTTTTAAGACTGATATTTTTAGTAGCTCATTAATAATAAAATGATAATTTATACCTTAATTTTTGAAAGTTGTCTCTTTTAAGTGAAGCATCTCAAAATGAAATAGTGACCTCTTTGTCCGGAACGGAGAGGATATGATTACTCCATTTGAGCCGGATGGATTGTTAAAGGATGTTGACTAGTGCCTAAACTTCTTACAGGTCAATTATCGACACTCCAAAAATCCGAAAAAAAGAAGGGGTAACTGCTAAGAATAACAGTTTTTAATGAGCTGAATTTGCTAATTACATAGTAAGACTGGTGAAAAGAGGGAGGGGAGAGTTGGAGTTGGGAAGATATTCAGAGTTAACAGGTAAAATTAAGAACTGAATCCCTTCTTGATCAGATGAAAGAATGGGCAGTTACATTGTCAGTAGTCTACTATAATGACAAGCTAAATAACTATCTAGCAACGAGATCACCATCGTGCATAGAAAGATTCATCTACAAAATATACTTGGACCAAATTTAGCTCTAGGCCAGAAAACAGAAAAATCTCAAAGGAAATTTGGGATCTTACTTTTTTCAGTTGGCTGGTGAGACCATACAAAAGCTATAAACAAGTCCAAACCTGTCCATTATGCGCATCTCACTACTCCGGAAAGCTAGGATGGCAATAATGCCAAACTGTATGTAAAATCTGTGAGCAAGCTATAAGGATCCTCTTTGAGAAGCATTTGTGCTTCAATGTACTAGTCAACAGGGATCTTCTTCAAGCCCACAGCGATTGGCATCCCCAAAAATCCAATAAAAATGCTAAAGAACCACTGCATAAATGTAAGTGGTGTAGTGTTTGCGAAAGTGCCCAGGCACTCAACTATTATAATCTGGAACAAGAAGGTTGCACCGAGAACCGCGACAAACACATAGTTATCCAGTATGCCTTCCAAAACATCTATCTTCTCCATTTCTCGCGAGTTTACCTCATTGAAAAGCTGCAGAAAGTTTTAAGGATACTGAGTTTTATGCTCTCATTAAGGGTTCAAAACTAAAGTACCAATTTAAAGAAAAATTGCAAGACATTTTAACTTCAAATGGGACTTATTATTCAATTATCCAATCAGAAAGCACAAAAGATCCTTGTTTTTTGTTTTTAAACTCAACATCGTAATCGTCTTAGGAAGTAAATCACCAGTGGTTATCGTGAATTAAAAAGGAACTCAAACACAAACATTAGAGAGTTTTTGACAAAATACCTGACAGAAGACAAAGCAGTTGAAAATGAGGGTGTTAAGGATCAAATCAGAATCATCTCCATAAAGGCCAAATATAGCCTTTCCTTTCGATTGGAGTAGCCATATCACCACGAACTGATACAGAGACTGGCCCAAGATATTCCTCCACATGACGTTACTGATAAAATTTCCCTTCCTTCCAACTGGTGTTCTCTTCATTAATTCATCATTTGGAGGCTCAGTTGCTAGTGCAAGTGCTCCCAATGTATCCATAATCATGTTGACCCACAAAAGCTGAACAGCTGTGAGGGGGCACTCCCTGGAGCAGTCAAAAGAGATGTGATAAGAAAAAATCGAGACGGGTTTAGTTTAGTAGTTATCATTATCATTATTAGTTAACGTTACCAATTAATAAAAGAACTATGGCTTTGATGGAAGTAGATAAATGATGAAGGCTTCCAACCTGTTAAACAAGCTGAAGTGAAGTTAACGACCAAAGCAACTACATTAACTGTCAGCTGAAACTGTACAAATTTCTGAATGTTAATATAGACTGAGCGTCCCCATTTCGCAACCGTCACTATTGTGGAGAAATTGTCATCCAGAATTATGACATCGGCACTCTCTTTAGCTACCTGAAATTACAATAATAGTTTCAGAGTTTAAATAAATTCCTGCTACATGAGCTAGGAAAAAGAACACTGGCACATGATTTGATGTAACACAAATCATTCAGCTGCGGAAGGAAACACAAATCTATTCATAAGCCAGAGGGTAGAAAAATTGAACAGAATTTTCACTTACCATAGCAGAGGGTAGAAAAATTGAACAGAATCTATTCATAAGCCAGTTTAGAATTTTCACTTACCATAAAAAAAATTAAAAAATAAAGTCTGCATGCAACTTCCTTTCAATAAGTCAATGCTTATCTGGTATAATTATGATAAACACAGTCAGGATGATCTTTAGTCTGCTCACCTCAGTTCCAGCAATTCCCATTGCAAGCCCAATATCTGCTTCATGGAGTGCTGGGGCGTCATTCGTTCCATCACCAGTCACTGCCACAACCTCATCGAATGTTGTTCGCAAGTGCTTCACAAGATTATGCTTGTCTAGAGGTGAAGATCGAGCCATCACCTACAAGAAGAAAAAGAAACAATTAGAAGCCCAGAAAAATTCATTTCCAAGAAATATTGTTGGTAAATAAAGAAAATATGAACCTGCAACTTAGGAATCAACTCGAGCAGTTCCTCCAGTTTCTTCTCCCGAAAAACTGGGCCTTCTATAGCGATGCCGTCATCTGTAAGTATTCCACATTCCCTAGCAATAGCCTTTGCAGTATTTATGTTGTCTCCTGTAACCATGCGGACAGTTACACCAGCCGACCTACAAAGGGCAACAGACTCCTTCACGCCTGGGCGAACAGGATCTTTGATACCAACAATTCCTATACAGGTATACCCTGAATCTGGAATTGGAGTATCAGAGGAGAAGCCACTTTCCAGTTCCATATAGGCAAGACATAGAGTTCGAAGTGCTTCACCAGCAAACTGATCAATTGTAACCGTGAGATGGTTACGGGATGCTTCGTCTAGGGGAACAACTTCACCATTTGCGTTGATCATTTTGTCACAGGCAGCCAAAATTATTTCTGAAGCACCTTTACAGTGAGCTCTTACTCCTCCTTCAGGAAGCTCCAGCGCTACTCCCATTCGCTTCTTTGTAGAGTTGAATGGCTCAACTCTAATAAGTTTGGATGACTGTCGCTCTGCCTGGAAATCGCCACCAAGCGACAAGCCAAACTCCAATATAGCAGTCTCTGTTGGTGTTCCCAATATCTCACGTTTCCCTTCTTTACTATACACAACTTCTCCCCCCGTGTTATTGAATATCGACTGCAGAAGAATTTTGACAGCACCATCTGGGATCTCGGAACACAAAGTAGCACTGCTTTGTTTGCTCACTTCCTTGACTTTCATACAAATGCAAGATTTCACCACCGTCATGTGGTTGGTAGTTAGCGTCCCCGTCTTATCACTACATATAGTAGTTGCAGATCCCATAGTCTCGCAGGCTGCAAGATGTCTGACAAGAGCTTTATCATTCATCATCTTTTTCATGGCAAAGGCAAGGCTCAAAGTCACAGCTAAAGGCAGCCCTTCCGGGACTGCAACAACAACTATGGTAACAGCAATGGCAAAGTACTCCAACATTTCCAAGGCATCGTCTCCAGACCAGCTCCAGTGGGTTCCAGCTCGAATCTTACGACCAAACATCTTCTGCACCAGAACTGCAAAAGTCACTATAGCAAAGAAAAGGCCTATCTTTCCAATAATAGTTGCCACTCCATTCAATTTAACCTGCAGTGGGGTCTCATCATCTCCACCTTCACTAAGAGTTGCCATCAATTTACCCCATTGGGTTCTCATCCCAACTGTGGTAACCAGCATTTTGCATGATCCATCTTGGACTTTAGTTCCAGACAGCAGATAAGGATTTTCAGTACTGACCATTACTGGCTCACTTTCTCCAGTTAAGCTAGATTCGTCAATTAAAACAGAAAATCCTGAAAGAAAAAGGCCATCTGCTGGGACTTGGTCTCCAATAGCCAGATGTACAATATCACCAGCAAGTAGATCATATATCGACATCTTTTGCCTGTATCCGCCCCGAGTAACTTGAATAGAAATCTTCTTTTTCTCTTTGTCCAAATCCTTGAACTGTAGTGATTGGCGATAATCACTCGTTGCTGTGACAAAAACCACCAACAAGATACTTGCGACGATTCCGAGACCATCATGGGCCCCCTTTGGCCAACCTTCTGTTGCTATGCCAACAATCAAAGAGACAAATGCACATACAGCAAGGATCATAAGGGTCATATCTTGAAGGGCCTCCCAAACAAACACCCAAAAGCTTTTTACTTCAGCCTCAGTGAACTTATTGATCCCATAAACATCCTGTCTACGGCTCAGCGCTTCACTATCAACAGAAAGGCCGTTGGTGGTTGAGGTAGCGAGCTTTTCCGCAATTCCATTCACCCCACCATGAAATTTGAGCTTCTTAAGATCATGGGCCTCGACAATGGATCCCAGCTCATCGCCGTCAATCTGAAAACCGGCAGCTTTGACTTCCTCAGGTACTTTGTAATCAGTTACTTGCGCACCTGTAGATATCTCATGATGATTTCCAATCTAAAGGACCTTCTACAAAGGCAAAACTTAACAGGAAGTACCAAAAACTTACCCTGTATAAACTGAAATGCAGCCTTCGAAACGAGAACTGCAACTCTCAGTTTCTCCTATAATATTCAAAACACAAACAAGTCAGCCAGCTAATATACGCAGAACTGCAACCATGTACTTCTACTTTGTGACTTGTGAGCAGGTCTAAAACAAACATACAAGCAATCAAACATAAGAGTATAGAACTAGCATTCAGTAATTTTGTCCAGTCCTCGTAATTTGAAATGCAATATACAAACAGGAAGGGCAGAAGATGAGGCCAGAAAGAGATTGGTGCGAACAAAGTCGGGCAAGAAAATCTAATTAATCTCAGGAAGGGGGACCACGTTTCTTTTGTTTAATTCATTCCCGGGAAAAAGATACATGACCTAATGAATACAATTTGTAAACAAATGAATCATTCTTCATTCGATAAACTTCCATACTTGGTGCTTGCGAAAACACTCAAAACTCAACAGAATCTCACTCCAACGAGGAGAAAGAAACTAGTTCTATTTTGTAGCATTTACAATAGCAACAGTAACGCCCCCCATTGTTGGTGTCATCCCATGTGTAGACCAAAGCAATAGAATAATCTCAAATCCAAGCGCAACAGCCATACATCCCATGATATCACAGTAACAATTTACAGAGGAAAAAAAAAACCTAATAAAAAACATACAAACACCAAAACTAGCTTAAAACAACCGACCTCCTTTCACAAATATGTATCAATTTCGAGCTTTTACTTTGTTTCTATATAAACCTCATATACCAATAAAATAACGTATAACATCGATTATAAACTATAAAGCATCACACACACAGAGTAGATATTATCAGAAGCGAACGAAGGCTACCTGATTGGTACGGCGCATAGCAGCAGCCTCGTAGCGCTTTGAGAGGTTTGCGGTGAAACGAAAGCGGCGCTTTGGGTTCTTGACAACACCACAGAGATTCCTCCATTTCTGCAACACCTCCTCCGACGAATGCTTCGCCTTCACTCCCCCAAAATTCTCATTCAAATAGTTCTCCATGTTTAAAATTTAATTTTTAAATCTCAACTCTCAACAATGGAAAAAATAAAATTCCTAGTTTCGAATCATCGACCAATATATAAATAGCTTTCTGAGTAAAGAAGGAAATCACTAAAAAAGAACCTAGGGAAATTCTTTCACAAAGTCATGGTAGTTCTTGTGCTTAGTCATGAAACAACAAACAAAAAGGAAGGAAGAGAGGGAGGGAAGGAGGGACGAAGTTTCTGTGATGCTTTCCTTGAAATTCAAATTCAAAATAAGGAAAAGGCGAAGAAAGAGATGAGCTCCTTGCTGCTCAGCCTGACTGTTATTTCTCGAAGAAGATGGAAATTTTTGAGGGATTGATCCGAGTTTTGGTGCTAACTCAGTATTGTTATAACGGTTTTGCGATTCGTTTGGATGGGAATTTTGGAACGAAATGGGCGGGTTTAGGTCGAACTCTTCTTAATTTTATTTTACTACTCCCTAATTTTTTTCTTTTTATATACTCCGTACAATTTGTAATTATTGCGTTTGTTAAGTCGTTGTTGTTAAACTTTTGTTAGTTGCAATTTGTACCTTAAAAATCCTGGAAGTTGGTGGCCTTGTCAGTTACGCGTGGTTGACGCGTACAAAAAGCAACGCGTAAAAGGTGAGTAAAAATACAACGAATCCGTTTTCACATAATCATCTTCTTTTTTTTTTCGTTTTTTCTAAAATAATTATTTTTTTCAATTTTTTTCATTTAAAAAAGATATTTTTATTATGTTATTTTTACTTTTTCTACATAATTTAATTATGATCATATGTTAAATAATATTAAAAAAATCATATATTTCATTAATATTTATAATACATTTGATTACCATGCAAAACCAAAAGAGACAATATTTCAAATGCTCCCTCCGTCCCTAAATAATCGTCCTGGTTGATCCGGCGTACAGTTTAAGAAAAAATAATTGACTTGATTATTTATATTGGTTTAATGTGTAGTTTCCTTTAAAGCTTATGTGTATGTGGCCCATAATTAAAGTAATGTAAAAAAATAAGGGTAAAATGATAAAATTGATGTTTTAAAAAGATAAGTTTTAAATTGGATAATTATTTTGAAACGAACGAAAAAAAAGGAAGACGATAATTTAGGAACAAAGGGAGTACGAGGGATAATTGAAAAAAGAAAGTTAAAATGACGTGACTTGAAAAGAGAATAGATTCTGCAATGTTGGAACACAATAGTCTCTTTAAGTTAAAATGACGTGACTTGAAAAAAGAATAAATTCTGCAATGTTGGAACACAATAGTCTCTTTAATAATCCCTTCTTTTTTGAATTATTGTCTTCTTTAGTTTCCTATTTTAAATATTGATGAAATATGTGATTTTTTTAATATTATTAAACATGTAATCATAATTAAAAAATATAAAAAAATGTAAGGATAAAGTAGTAAAAGTGTTTTCTTAAAAAAAAAGTTTTGAAAGATAACAATTATTTTAGAACGGATGAAAAAGGACAGAAAAACGATCATTTCAAAATAGAAGGAGTATTTTATAAGAAAATTAGCATAATTTGATGTATTTTCAATCATTTTAATTCACGATAATATTATCACATTGTTAAAATCTATTTTTGATGCATCGCGATTCATTATTTGATAAGTGATACATCATTGGATATCATGCACGCATTTATCATCTTGAGGCATCAATTTAGAACCGCAATGCATAAAAGTAAAATTTAGCATTTTGATGACATTATCGTGGATTAAAACAGTTGAAAATTCACTAAATTGAATCATCTCAAATTTTCCTCATAATTTATCCTAATTTTGGGGAAACTATCACTCCCTCCACTTTAAAAGAAATTGATTGGTCTGGTAGTTGGTATACACATTAATATACATGAAAAAAAGTACTAAAAGGTCTCACTAAAAAATTTTATATCTGAAAAGTCATAAAAATAATTAGTCTATCTAAAAGACTAAAATGTCTTAGAGTTAAATTTTTAATACCAAAAATTTAAAACTTAGCTCTTTTACTAATATTGTTAGAGTATGTGGTTTTATTAGTGTGTGATACTCCCTTTGCTTCAAAATAATTGTGTTGTTTGATCAAATATATTGATTAAGAAAAATTAACTAACTATATTATAAATAGTGTTAAAGTGCGTGTGTTTGCGGTCATAAATAATAAAGTAAGAAGAAAAAATAATGATAAAGTGATAAAATTATTTTTAAAATAGTTTTTTTTTTTTGGGAACGGACCAAAAAAAAACATAACAATTATTTAGTAACCGATGTATATCTATTAATGATGATGAAGTAAAGTGAAATATCTCTTAATGTGACAAACAAATTAAAAATAAAATGGTAAAAATACCAAACTAAAAAGAAACGGAATGATTAAAAAGTGAGCTCACCAGAAAGAGTTGTCATCAAGATCATTACAAGCCTAAAGTCAAATTGTAGAATGTGATACTAAAGGTATATAGCAAATTATGAAAATACTAACAAGCTTATAACGAACATTTGTTAGAATAATAGTATTTTAGAATAATTTAACCCTTTTCAACTTTCATTAAAAACAATAGGGCACACAACACAAATGGTCCCTTTAAAATTTAGATTTCTCCGTTTTAGTTCTTGAATTAATTTTTTTGAATTTTTTCCTCCATGTACTAATTATTTTCACAGGATTGGTCCTTCCATCTAATTCTGTTTATTTTCTACCGTTAAGTTCAACCACGTGCATCTCACACGTGATTTTTGGCAAGAGAAAATTTGTCATTTCAACTAATAAAAGTTTAGGAACCATTTAGCAAAAATCTAATTTCAAGGGTCTACTTGTAATATCTTATCTTTCCTCCTCCACTCCGACCTTCAACTGTAACCTAGCTCCCTCTCTCCGCGCACACCATTTTCCCCTCTCCTTCTGTGCTCTATTCTTTCTTTTTCCTCCTCATTTTTTCCCTCCTCTTATCTTCGTTCCCTTTTCACCCGGAGTTGTAGATTCTCGTTTTCTTCGGTAAGTGAAGTCTTTACACCTTGTACGCTCATTTTCTTTCTTTGTGAACTTCCAGGTTCTCGGTAGGTCACGTACTTTTCCATATTCAGGGAAATTCCAAGTGATCATGGCTACAAATTTGTTAGCTCCCATGGATGATGATACTGTTTTTTTTCTATATACATATGAAAGAGAGAGAGAGGAGAGAAGAAGAAGATGAATAAAATTATAGCCTAGGGAAGAGTGGTGTAATATACCCAAATTTTTGAGTAAAAGTATTTATTATATTATTAATTAATAAATTGTTTTGGGCTGACTTTAATATATTTTGGGCCTATTTTGTTTGGACAGAAAATCCCCAAAATTGGGCCATCAGTACTTCATAGTTGTTTGAGCTAACTTTAAAATAATTGGGCTTATTACATTTTGTATGGTAAGATCAAATTGGACTTGTGTTAGCTTGGTCCATTATTAATGATTAAAACTAGTCTTTGTGCTTCATGGCAGTAGGGAGGATAATCGATGTCGTATTAGAGCGAGAGAGATTAAGATTGCAAGCCCTAGACTTGAAAATCAGTGCTTGTGCGTGAAAGGGGGAAAAGGCTCTGCCGGATGTTGAATCAAGAAAAGGGACATGAGAGAGATAGGGAAGAGAGAGATGGTTGTGAAGCGAGAAAGGAGGGGAAAGAGAGAGGAAGTTGGAGATCGGCTGGGAGAAGTGGGGGAGTTGGAGAGGGGTTGCACAACTGCTCTTCGCACATGTGAAATCTAGATGAAATTGGGACCGTAGGATATTGATAAATGAATTGATCTCAGCCGCTCTTTATCCCAAGTCAATTGCGAGCGTGTTTCCCAAGCTGTATTATAATATATATACTAAAGTGGTCATAATTGGAAATTAAACCAAAAAAAAGGGAAAGGAAGAGGCACAAACAAGACAGTCACTAGAAGAAGAAACAGAGAGTCATCTCTGTGTTAAGGCCATGAATCGGCAACCCATAAATCGACAACCTATAGAAAACCTTTTCTCCAGAAATCAAAAGGAAATTTTTGTCCCAAGCAAAGCATTTAGAGAGAGAGAGAGAGAGAGAGAGAGATAGAGAGAGAGATAGAAGAGAGCACGGTGGAAGCCATTGTTGGGGTCTCCGAAGTGAAGGAAGGAGGAAGATAGGTGGCGCACCGAAACATCGTCGGACGAAATCATGAATCGTAATTAGAGGTGTTTCTCTCTCTGTTTCTTAATTTCAAATAATATGATTCTTCTGTTTAATTGGACAAGATGAATTATGATTTCATATTCCAAGAATAAGGTGGGTTTGAGGAAAAAAAATTGGAATTTGTTTTGGGTTGGAGTTTAAATTTCGTGACTCAAATTGTTGGTGTAAAATTATCATCAATGGGAATTGGGTTCTGACGGTGTGTCAGTGAATAGCGGTGGGTAAGAATTTGTGAGCATGGTCTCTTGATGAAGAAGGCAGAGGTTACAAAAAAAAAAAAAAAAAGAGTAAGATGTTAGAAAGAGAAGAGATCTGGAAAGAAAGATGGGAAACCATATATATATACATATATATATATATATATATATATATATATATATATATATATATAATAACTATTTTTTTATGTTAAAAAAAATGGAAAAGTCAAGATGTCATAATAACCCAAAAGAGTTTAAGCTGGAGACTAGGGGTGGCAAATCGGTCGTCTTTGAAAGCGTTATCGGGCACGATGCTGACGACACGATAAGCACGAACACGAACAAACGCGATAAACTTATCGTGCCTAATATTAAACCCGAACACGACACGATAAAAACACGAAAAATACGACGCGACACGATAGGCCGCGATAAGCACGATAAGCAAAAAACACGATTTATTTAGTCGGGGCCGTTAAGCCGTTAAGACCAATAAACATTATAAAATATATAATTTTGATTTTTTAATACATATTTTGAAAATTTATCAATATAAATAGTCAAGTAGTTTAAAAGTCATAAATTTTCAAATGATAAAATCATGAAATAATCATGAAAATAGTTCGAAAGAAGTTAATAACCCCTAGTAAATTTTTAAAAATATATTTTTTAAAAATATATATTTTAGTTATCGTGTCTTATCGTGCCTTACCGTGCTTATCGGGCCGGCCGATAACAACCCATTTTTATCGTGCCTTATCGTGTTGGCCCTATAACGGCCGAACCAGATAAGCCCCGTAAACCCATAAATTCGTGCGCGTGTTAGGTGTCGGTCAATCGTGCCGTGCCTCAAATGCCACCCTGCGGAGACTTGAAGTTTCGGTGGGTGCGGAGTGATGAATCGTTTCTGATTCATCCCTATTTTGGGTTGGATCAATAATCTTCTTTTGTTTGATATATTTTCTAATATTACCCTCAAGCTACAAAAATTGCAAATAGACGTATATAATTGTATTGACTATATATTCTAAGAATTATTAAAATTTTATTAAACACTAAATGTCCCTTGGAAGTCCCTAAAGCCAAAATTAATTTTTTTTGTATTTTATTTAGATTTGGATACGCGCGGGTAGCGGTACGTTGTTCTCAAAGCTAACTTTTCGCAGCATCGCTAAGGTAAGGGATTATGCATTGTTTAGGTTATTTTGAATTCTTAATTCCAAAATGTTAGGCTTCCGCTATTTCCTTGACATTTACATTTCTTTGAAAACGTGTGCCGACCTTGGGTTGGTATTTGAATTTGAAATCCCGTCGTATCCGTTCTTTCGTTATTCTTGATTGTGAATTTACTTTATGAATCTCACAAATTGTTTAAACTCGATGTGTGATATTTTATTCGGTTATCATTGGTATTTGATTTTGTTGAAATTGTAATTATTATTTTTTTTTGAAAAACTCCGTTATGATCACTAAGACAATTTGAATGACCATTTGGCCTGTTAAGACGACATTGCACCATAGGAACTATGGTGGAGTAATCCGATTATACTATTTTGCTTTTGACCCTTTTAGGGTACTTGTGGGTCGCCCGGGATGCGCCTGCGCCCCGTGCGCCCTTGGATAGGGGTGCGTGTACGTGCAGATGCGAGACACCACTGCTCTCATTCCATTCTCCCTTATTTATGGGAAAACGAAATAAAAAGTGCGAGAGGAGTGCTGTCTAAAATAGCGCGTTGGAATACGCCTCGGTTGACTTTAGTGAATTTTGGTCCAATATGGGAGCTTTGAGTTTTCTATGCCAAGTTATCCCTTGTTTAGGGGATACTAGAATATATGAATGCATCACCCTTTCATTCTCATTTTCCCTTTTTTAGGGGAAAACAAAAAAAGTGCAAAAAAGGATGTTGCGAGGCCCCACTATGGATTTATGAAAATAACCTTATGGCCTATTTCGGATCACTATGGGTGCTTTGGGTTTCCAGCATCAAGTTATCCCTTGTTTAGGGGATACAAGGATCTAGGAATGCATCACCCTTTCATTTTCATTCTCCCTTTTTTAGGAGAAAATGGAAAAGTGCAAGAAAAGAGTGTTGCGACGCCCCACTGGATCCAAAATGTTTTATAGAGTCGCCATCTTTATTTTAATGCAAAAAAAAAAAAAACCAAAAAAAAAAGAAAAAGAAAAACCAGAGATTATAAAACGGCTTCGGAGGCTAAGTTACGAGTTGGGAAGGTGCTAGGCACCCAACTCGCCCTTTCGGTCTCAAAAGCGGTTTTTGGCTCAAGTATGTTTTTTGTTATATTTATTTAGCAAATAAACAAAGCATTAAAAGACAGGGAATAAAAACAAATATATCCGCGGCTACATTATTTACGGACTTGCAGTCGTCTCCTTACAATAATTACAGATATATTTAAAAATATTTGGCCATTATAACGGCTCTTTTACATAGTATTTTCTAACTAAATCCGGGCAGCACAACGACTTATATTTTCTACATTGGGTCGGATTTGAAAATAACTTTTATAAAAATAACGCCCTTAAAGGCTATTACCTTTTAGAGCGGGGAGTGCTCGCTCCGTCCTTCTCGAGAGGGAGACTTTTTATGCTCTTCTTCTTGTGGTTTAGGCGAGAATGCTTATTTTAGGTGGTTTTGGCTTGCTTATTTGGGCAGAGTGACGGCTTATTTTTAGTGGTTTTGGCCTATTTACTTGGGCAGAGTAACGACTTATTTTGAGGTTTTTGGGTCAGGGAAATAGGGTGAATACCTAACTAAAGGGCTAGGAATCACTTTGACCGGTTGGTTTTTGGTTTGGCGGAGTTTTGGCAGGGTTTTGAGGCTTTATGGAAGGATCACTCCCTATCTCACTTTACTCTCTATTTTCTCAGCGTAGGGACGACGCAAAGAAATTTTATTGGCGTTTTCTCTTGGTTTTTTTTTCGGGAGTGCGAAAGTGAGCCCCAAGCTCTGTTATAGCACAGGGAAGGGGACTCATCAGGAATTAAATTTCTCTCTTTCTTGGCTTAAATTCCTTGTACCTTGTCCATCAAAGTTGCAAAATCGTTAAGCGGGGAGGAAGCAGTAGCTACATCAGCTCTGGCGCCGCCATATACCTTCATGGGCGCCGCGCCAAGCTACTGTTCCAGTTTCTAATTTTGACGCTTTAGCCCCTGCATTTTACTGTTTTACGCATCCTGCTTTACCTTTTGTATTTTCAACTCCTGTAACTTGACATTTGTTAAGCTTAAACAGTTCTTAATATCACATGCCAGAGTTACATACCAGGGGTACGAAATTGGGGTGTCTACAGAGCCCCTCAACGATAGAGTCTACGGGTAACCCGAGGCTTACTAAGTAGACGAATATCATTGATAAACAATAGACTCTCCAATTTCGTGCAATTAAAATAGGAGAGGAATGCAACATGTAACAGTTATAATGCAACAGTTTATAATGCTAACCAAACTCCATAGCCTAGACATATTTAGTCGGTTATAGCAGGTTATCGTAGTTTTTAAGCAGATATGCAATAAAATGCTCTAATGGTCGGACCTCTAGTGTAGGTCGCCACGTATCCTTAATAAAGGAATTAAGACCAAAACGTAGTTCGGGCCAAAACCTAAACTATCATGCATGCGACGGTCGTGCCTACCGAAATAGGCTGCCTATGTATCCTTATACAAGGAATCAGACCAAAACGTAGTTCACCCTGCCGGGGATTAAATGCTGCGGTGCAAGTGTTGCGGTGCTATCAAACAAGTGCTGCAAAAGCTCATCAAATGAGTGTCGCAAAGGTAATTATCAAGTGCTGCGATGGTCGTGCCTACCGAAATAGACTGCCTACGTATCCTTATCCAAGGAATCAGACCAATCGTAGTTCGTCTGCTGCTGTGCGGCATGAAATGTCTCCTTAGGAACGCTGCCTTCGTCGGAGAACAAAACCTTTCCCTCTGATCCGGGGTTGCGTGCCCCTTAAAGGAAAGTTTTCCAACACAACTATTGATGCCTGAAATTCAATGTCTCCTCAGGAACGCAGTCTTCGTCAGAGAACAAAGCCTTTCCCTTGCTCCGGGGTTGCCTGCCCCTTTAGGAAAAGTCTTCCAAACATCACACAAATGCATAGAAAAGGAAAATACCTTCCTTTCCTTACCCTTGCCCTGCCTTTGCTGCAAAAGGCCACTGCTGCTGCTTTGCTGCTTCTTGCTGCTCTTTACTGCTCTTGCTATTTCATGCTGCTCTTGTTGCACTTGCTGGGGATTTTTCTTTTGCCGCAGTTCCAGCCTTTGCTGGAAATCCTTTCCCCTTTTTTCGCTGTATTTTCAACTTTAGCTGGAAAATCTTTCTTTATGCTGCTGCATTTTTCTTTTTGCTGTTCTTTCTAACCTTGGCTAGAAATTTTCTTTCCTTTGCTGCTGCATCTTCTGGTTCCAGCTGAAATTTCCTTTTCTCTCTTCTTCTTGTTGCTGCATTTTCTTTTTGCTGCATTTTCTAGCTTCAACCGAAAATTTCTTCTTTTTGCCGCCGCATTTTCTTTTATTGCATGCATTGATACATTTTTCTTTTACATGCATTTTCCCTCTCTCTTTTTCTCTTTCTTTTCTTTTTCTTTTCTTCTTTTTCTTTCGCATGCTTGCCATTTTTTCTTTTTTTCTTTCTTTTTTCTTTTTTTTTGTTTTTTTTTGGTTTCTTTTTTTCTCACAATTCTTACATTTGCCGCCTGCATTTCCTGGCTTTTCTGCTTATTTTGCGGCTGATCTGCTGGGGATACACTCTTCCCTTGCTTTTGGATGGATGACCGTCGAATTTAGTTAACAAAATTACTTTTGTTAACTTTTCATCAAGCCTTAGGGGCCTTTTTGCAGCTTTTGGAACCTGGGGACTTGAGTGTCGCAGCTTCAAACTTTGGAGGGGGAAAAAGGAAAAATCATTTTTCCTCCCATTATTAGTGACAGGGAGAAAGCAGGGGGAGCCACTGCTCCTTCTCTTCTTCATTTCTTCCTTCTGCGTCTTTTCCTCCGACGCCATTTCAGCTGCCTTGCTCCATTTCTTCATTCTTGCTCCTTCTCTCATTTTTCTTCCGCCAACTTACGTGTTTTTCTCTAGCAGATGACTCCTTCATTGCGATCCAGGAAGGGGAAGACTCCCATGCACCTAGAATCTGGCGAAATGAGGAAGGAATTTCCTCATTTGGTCCGGAATAAAATCAAATATCGCTATTCTTAGGATGACTGGGGCAATATCCTTCGCGATTGGGACACCCATGTGTCCAATCTTCCAAGTACTTCTGTAAGTTTTTTTTTTCTAGATCTGCTTGGATATGCTTCAGATCTGCTAGATTTTAGCATTACTTTGCGCTTTTGGAGCATTCCTGACCCTGTAATGATGCTTATGCATGCAGTATTTATGCTAAAATGATGCAATTTAGTAGTGAAGCATGAAATTTATGTAATTTATTTTTGCGATGTATAATTGAACTAGTGGTCACTATTTGACCCTACTATGCATGATTTATACTATAAATGCAATGGGGGCTATATGATGCATGTTTTAGGCTAAAACATATTTTTATATGCTATATGCCCATGAAACGGACTTTTCGGGATATAATGCAATTTTTTTCGAACATATTTTTGGGCACATTTTCGGATGAATGCAAGACAAAACAGATATATTTTATGCCCTAAAATTCATTTTTCATGCATGCTTATGCTGCAGGGACATAGTAAATGCTATAGAGGTATTTTCTTTTCATGATTGGTGGCATTTTATTCTCTTTTGTTAATGTCATAATGCAGCTTATTGGACAATAAATGCAAATGATGGATGAATATATCACTTTATTTGATGCAAATGCAATGCAGAAAAATTATGGGATGCTTGCTAATATGATGCATGGGAATTTTTTATTATATTATGCATGCGGAAATGCAAAAATGCAGTATATGATTTTAAATGCAAAATATACACTTTTATAATGCCTAAAATGCAAAAATACACATTTAGATGCAAAAGTTGCATTTTTATTTTTATTATTATTTTTTTATGCACGCGAAAATGCAAAAATGAAGCATATACTTTTAAATGCAAAATATACATTTTTTAATGCCTACAATGCAAAAATAAAAGATGCATTATTATTTTATGGGATGTTAAAGACAAAATTTTAAGAATACTAGGATGCGATAAAGATTTTTTTTTCTTTGTGGATATCCGAAATTTTTTATTTTATAATGTACAAATGCAATTTTTTCCTTTTCTATAACGATACCAAGAATGCAATTAAAATTTTGTATGCTAAAATGCAATACATATGTATTTTATTGTCGTGATGCTAAAATATACTTAAAATGCCACAAGATGCATTTATTTATTTATTTATGCATGGATGCTAAATGCTTATTTTTATATATATATATATATATATATATATATATATATATATATATATATATATATATATATATATATATATATATATATATATATATATACATGGAAAATGAGGTTTTATTATAAAATGCATCACAGAACTAGCATGTCGCAACTTTATGATTTACAAAATACAATGCATGCGATATGTTTATTATTTGTCATTACTTATTATTATTACTTATTCATTCATTTATTTTCTTTTTTTTTTTGCGAGGAAAATAAAAGATAATAAACTTACCTCTTCCTTCCCCTTCTCTTTGTTTTCTTTCAGTTCCACAGGCCGTTTCAGATAGTTCGGGCCACTTGTTCCAACGTGGTGGATATTTATCATATGTTGCCCTAGGTGGCACAAGTCTTAGTGGAGGGCTCGGCTTTTAGCGCCGCCTTCCTACACGCCTTTCGCCCCTTTACGAGTTATCCGCCTATCTTCGATGTGTTCGGGATTATTGGTGGGACACCACCCACACTTTTCATTTCCCCACCACCTGGGAGGCGTATGACTCCTCGTGATTTTGCCGCTATCACCGGCCTCCCTACCAAAGATTGGTGAGACCTCTGCACCCGATTATACTCTCCGTCGGCGTCCTGATGAGGTGGAGGACCTCCTGGGTTTTGAGCCGAAATTCAAGTCGACGAATGATATTTATATTAGCAAATGCGTAAAATGGCTTGGCGTCCCTAAAATGACCTCAAGAATTGTGGCTCGCGTCTCCAGAGCGTTCTTATTTTTCTTCTTGGCACATCACTTTTGCCAATTCTTCTACCACCTCGAGGGTTTCGTCCGGCCCGCTTGGCGATTTTGAGCGCATTCGTGCTTATTATTGGGGGCAAAGGCTCCGGCCGAACTTTATGCTTCCATGGATAGGGCTGCGCGAATGACTCGCCGACTTTGAATGGATTTGTTCCCTGCTGGGAGGTATATGCATTTTCCTCGCTTTTTGTTGTTTTTTATTTTATTTTTTCCATATATATATATATATTTTTTTTTCTTTTATCATATATATTTTTTCTTTTATCATATTTTTTGCAAAGATACATTTTTTTTATTGCCGATAAAATTTCTTTCTTTTATATGTGTAGGTGTGCTCATATATATATATATATATATTTTATTTATTTATTTATTTATTTTTTTTGAGGTCCGGGCCTTTTCTTTTTTTTTCATTTCACGCAGTCGGCTTACGCTGCAGGTCCACCACCCACCTTATCCGCTTGAGTTCATTGATGAGAAAGAGTTCGGCCGATCAGACGGGCGTTGCTCAAAGAACGAGCCGTGCATGAGCGAATTGCTAGCTCGAGTGCGGGTATAGTGCACTTCCTTCCTTGGGAGGACCTGGAGGGGCATTATGTTGTTGCTTTGGGACTGAGCCGCTGTCGGATACTGATGGTATCCATTATGGTAGACTCTTTATACATGGGCGAAGCGGGTCAACCGCCAAAGATTATTCATCTTGGTACCTCCAGGTGCCTCTTAGCCTCCCTTGGGTGATAGAGCCCGACCACTTGCACGAATGTATCGACAAGATTGTCGAAATTCCTTATGCCCCGATCGATTTTCCGATTATGGTATATGGCATATGAGGATTTCCTCGGACAAGAGCTGCTTCATCCTCCTCCTCGCTTCCCTGGCTGTGCCAGACAAGCTTCCGATGCATCCGTTAGCTAAGGCCTTCTATCCCATCTCGACGAGAATTGAATTTGTTGAGCCTCGATGACGTCTTCTTTACCTTTAAGTATCATTGGGGCGGTCATGTGGTAGAGGAAATGCTTCCAAATGTCGAGATTCCTGAGGAGCGTCGGGTTCCGGAGCAAGTCCGTTCGGTAGACACATTTACCTTTGCATTTCTTCCCTTTTCATCATGCACATATTTTTATTTATCATTTTTCTTTTTATGCACATCTATTTTTATTTTATTTTTGAGAATAATATATTTTCTTTTGCTGTCTCACCCTTTTTTTTCTTCAGGTGAATGTGTCCACTTATAAGAGGCTGATGCGGGGCTTTTTTAGCATTAACAAGCTTTATCAAAAGCTTGTTGACGAGTTTTCTTGCATGGGGAATGACGCAAGTTAAGCGCGCGCATTGAAAATGGGATGGTGATGGACGATGATGCTGATGTCGATGGCCGCGCAGGTCGAGCATATGAGCAGCTGGTGGCACAACGGGTCCTTGGGTCATGGGAGGTGGTCTTGATAGGCGTCAGTCGTCCCGTGCACATTAGCTTTTCGGATACCTGCGCTTAATAGTTTTCTCTTTTTTTTTCTTACTAAAACCTGTACAAATATTTATTATACAATGCAATATAATTTTATATAATGCCGAAAATATTAAAAAGTAGACTCAAAGCGCATGCATAAAATAAAGTTATACCGATATCTAATGGGTAATGACACGCTGTATCTCAGAAACAGACTTTAAAAGAATATACCTTCGGGCTCGAGCAGGATTTTCTGATGATATGCGGGAAGGAAAAGGCAGCCGTCTCCTCCTGTTCTCGGCCATATAATTGCTGCAGGGCTACACTTGGTATAAGGCTATTCTCATAGCCCCTGCGTTTTTCTTCGCAATCAGACAGGGCAGCAGTGAATGGTCGGAACCCAAGTCGTTTGGCTGTTTCAGGACAACGGCAGTGCGGATAATGAATAGGACGAGGACACTTCTGGTGCTTCTCATTCTGATGAGACTGAGCCTCTTCTGTACCTTACAGAAGGAGTATATGGGCCCGGTTGGGCAGACGCCGCAGGCATTGACGGACCACCTTGGGGCTTAAGCTGCAAAAGAATGATAGTTTTTGGGAAATAAAAGGGGGTAGGTATAGCAAAATATTATGTACAAAGCAAATAATGCACATTCTAAATTTCTTTAGCAACCATTCCTAAGTTGCACCTTAGGACCCGTAATTTTATATTTTAGTTGTTTTAATATGTGAGCTTCCGTCGTGGTTTTTCTTTTTCCTGTCAGTCGAGCCCTTTCCATGTTGAAGACTGGAGGTAGAATGCCGATGATTCAAATAGTGCCTTCCCTCCCCTTTTTCTCCTGATTTTTTATATGCTCTAATTTTTGCCTAGGCCGCCCTTTCGGGTTTTCAGTCTAGCGAGCCTTTATTTCTCCTTTTTGCTTCTTTTTTTTTTAAATTGCTCTAATTTTTGCCTAGGCTGCCCTTTCGGGTTTTGACCTAGCGAGTTGGAGAAAGGAAGCAGCTAGCTGGATAAATTAGCTCAAGCATAATACCTTTTGAGCTTGTCGAGATTGAAGAGTGAACAAGGTCTTCTCCTTAACAGTTTGTGAGAAATGCGGCACCTCTGGCACAGGATCTCTTTGACAATATACGGTCCCATCCATGGAGATTTCCATTTTCCCCTAGTATCGAACATAACTAGGGGTTTTCTCAAGCTCACGAGATCCCCGACTTGGATGTCGCGGCCTTTGACTTTTTAATGAAGGCCGGGCTATCCGCCTTTGATGCGCACTCGGGTATGCTCGAGGGCTAGTAGGCGTCGTTAAGTCGATTAGGGCTAATTCTTCAAATCGCCCATTGACCCAGTCAATTTCTACTACGCCAGATTCCATCATCACTCTTAGTGATGGAATTTCAACTTCAATAGGCAGCACTGCTTCCATGCCATATGCCAAGGAATAAGGAGTAGCCCTAGTGGATGTGCTTGGGAGTGGGTCTGCGATAGCCCCGAGGGCTAGCGGTAATATTCAGCCAATCTCTTCACATTAATTCGACCATTTTTCGATGATATTTTGAGTGTTTTTGTTGGGTGCTTCAGCGGCACCATTGACTTGCGGCCCGATAGATAGGGGAGGATTTATGCCTTTGAATCTTGAATTCGATCGACGGGCGGGGCGATTCATTCACGTCCTTCAAAATGTGTACCGTTGTCGAGATTATCTCGAAGGTACTAGCGATATATTATGTTGAATGTCGGATGAATTGACACCTTTCGGGCATTGGATTTTATAGGAAGAGGCTTCCACCCACTTCGTGAAATGCAGAGCGACTACCAGGACATATTCGTGGCCATTGGATCCCTTCGGGTGAATTTGGCCTATGGACGTCGATTCCCCATGTTGAGAAGGCCGGTGGAGTTATATAGGACATGTGGGGGCACATCTTTGCTTGATTGGTGTGTAGCGTTGGCACCTTGTGTCGCATTGATATCGCACCACGAATACAATCGGTTTCAAGCGTGCTCGATACCCATTCGGTATTTTCTTGGGCGCAGTATGGCTCATGTGTGGGGCCCATGAGGGTACCACCATGCGGTTGTTAATTTTCTTGGGCTTTGATCGGCGCATAATATGGCTCAGTGGGGCCCCGAGGTACCAGGCCTTGATGGTTGTTCTCTTATATTTCTAAGGCCACCGCCGAGTACAAATTGTGAGCTTTGCCCTTATAATTGGGTTGAGGTGCTGAGTAATTGTTATATGGAAGGAGACTTTCCCTCTTTTGTCTATGCCAGAAGGATAGATTCCTTTACGAGCGATTTAGGATATAGCGTGCCAGGGGCTACCGAGGGGCATGATGCTTGAGGTGCGCATTAATTTTGAAGCGGTATGCAGTGACTTTCTTCCAGAATCTGAATGGTGCATTAGTCTCTGTGGGAACTCGAACTAGTGATGCCAGAGTGGCCAAGGCATCAACGAATTGATTTCTATCTCGTGGTAGATAGCGGAACGAGATAGAGTCAAATCGAGCGACAGTGAGTTGGCATGATAGACTTTGCGGTGGGGATCTTTGGCTGATAAAGTTGCCGGACTTAGGGGATTTATCTTGGGTTTAGGGGCGCCATTAGATCCGCCGACTGATTTATAATTAGGGGCGATCTTTGGCCATAGATCTCCCCTTTGGATCTTTGGCTCCCCTTTGGAGGGCTTCTTCTAGGCCAGCGATACATGCTTCATATTCCGCCGTGTTATTTGAGCACTCGAATTCCAACCTTATGGCCAGCGGAGTATGAGAGTCGGTCGGTCTATGAACAAGATTCCTATGCCAAAGCCTCTTTTGTTGGCGGCTCCGTCAAAGAACATCTGCCAGCTGGTGTCATGATTAGTGATTTCTAAGATACCTTCGTGTAAGAAGTCAGGCTCAGTCGCATCTTCGGCTTTTAATGGCAGATCGGCTAAATGGTCTGCAATCACGCTGCCTTTGATAGATTTGAGTGTGACATAGGTTATGTCAAGCTCGTTGAGAAGAAAGGACCACTTGGCCAGTCGGCTGGAAAGTAATGGCTTGCCGAAGATGTACTTTATTGGGTCCATTCTGGAAATGGGATTGATGGACCGCCCTTGCAGATAAGTCTTGAGCCTTTGCGTGCCCCAGACTAGGCTGGTGAAGCTTTTTTCTAGTGCTGAGTAATTTAGCTCGCTTCCTTGCAGCTTCCTACTTATAAAGTATATGACATTTTCAATGTAGGAATCTTCTTTTTCTTGGGCGAGCATAGCCCCTACTGACGTGTCTGTGATGGTTAAATATAGGAGGAGCGGTTTATGTGTATGAGGTGGAGCTAGCACAGGGGGATTGGTAAGATAGGCTTTTATTTTTTGGAAGGCTAGCTGGCACTTCTTGTCCAAGACTTGGTCAGTATTCTTTTTTAAGAGTTTGAAGAGGGGCTCACATGTGATTGTCAGCTGCTTGATGAAGCGACTGATATACTGCAATCGGCCTAAGAAGCCTTTGACCTCAGTTGGAGTTTTTGGCTGTGGCATTTCTAGGATGGCTTTAATCTTTGCTGGCTCGATCTCGATGCCCTGCTCGGTCACCAAGAATCCCAGGACCTTGCCTTTGGTAACCCCAAATGTGCATTTGGTGGGGTTAAGCTTCATCTGGTGCTTCCTTAACCTCTCGAAGAATTTTCGAAGGTATTTGATATGGGCACCATTGGCGTCGCTGGAGTGCACGATCATGTCGTCAACATAGACCTCCATTTCTTTATGGATCATGTCGTGGAAGAGGGTGGTGGCAGCTCTTTGATAAGTAGCCCGGCATTTTTAGCCGAATGGCATGACATTGTAGCGATAAGTCCCCCAGGGGTAGTAAATGAGGTCTTCTCTTGGTCCTCTTTGCCATTTTAATTTGATTGTAGCCCGACATGCGAGTCGACGAAGGATCGACTTTGTGAGCGATACGGCGTCTACCACAATATCAATATTGGGTAGGGAAATCATCTTTGGGCGCGCCTTGTTGAGGTCGCGAAGTCTACAGATCAGGACCTTCCGTTGGGCTTGAGGAATGGTCACTATGTTGGGCGGCCGGATCGGGTATTCTACTACCCGAATGAACTTGACGTCAAAATTTGCTTCATGATTTCTTCTTTAACTTGTAGTGACCATTCCGCTTAATGCGGCGAGACTTTGCTTGATTGGAGCATCAGGATATATGGGGATCCGGTGTTCGACTATTCTGGGTCTAGCCCGGCATATCTTCATAGGACCAGGCGAAGATATCTGAACTCTTTGAGGAGATCAATGAGTGCTACCCTTTCAGAGCCTTGCAGGTAGGCTGCCGATTTTGATTTCTTTGGTTTCATTGTTCGGCCCATTGATAGTGGATAAGTCTTCGATTCTTTGGCGATGAATGATGTTGTTCTGGTGCTCAGCCCGACTTTACAAGCTCAAGCAAATAATTTTTTATCTTTTGGGTCCATTTCATCAAATGACTCATTATTATAATTATTTAATGCGTCTTTTAATGTAGGTGCAACTAAGGAATAAGCAAAGACATTTAGATTATCATTAAAAGCAAACTGTACAGGATTTATTACATTATTGAGGACCTGAGGTTTGAGGTCCTCAATTTTAGGGAGCGGATCGGTAGATGACCAATCCGTAAAGCTAGAGGAAGAAATATGGATAGTATATCCAAAGCGGTCCACCAGATCTGCGGGCGTCAAAAGCGGGCCAGTCGTAGTATACCAGTTCTACAGAGGCTTATCAGTAATAAGCTCAAACTCAGCAGGGAGCCTTTCATAATCAGTGCCTCCGTCTATCATACCCAGGAAGCTGTCTTCTAGATTTTTATTAGAAACCCCTTGGTTTAGAACTTTGAGCATCATGATTTTCAAATTTTCGATGTCAGCCTCCATTTTGGTGGGCGGGGGAGTTAGGTTTTGGTATATGCTGGTAGGATTAGGGAAGGCCGGATAAATTTCTGGCTGTGGTACTGGGTAAGGACTTTGGGTAGTATTTTGAGCTAGGTAAGGATTTTGGATTGTATAAGGATAAGGATTTTGGGTAGGATAAGGATTTTGGGTTGGATAGGGATATTGGATTGGATAAGGATTTTGGGTAGGATAAGGATATTGGGTAGGATAAGGATTTTGGGTGGGATAGGGATATTGGATTGGATAAGGATTTTGGGTAGGATAAAGATTTTGGGTAGGATATGGAGGGTATGATGAAAAAGGGTTAAAACTTTGGTAATAATAAGTATTTGGTGGGTTGGGGTTTGGCTGAGAAATTGGATTTGGAGGAACATGGAAGGTTGACGCTTCTTGAGGAGCTGTAGGGGAAGAAATTACCTCACCATTGGATTTTAAGTTTTGCACCAGATTAGCCATTTGGCTCATTATACGATTAACCGTTGCACCCAAATTTTGGTCTAGCTACCCTTGCTGCATTCGGAATCGAGCCTGAGCGCACTGGAGCCACAATCGCATACCATGGCGAGTTCATTCTTTCTGGACCGCCATCTCACGCCATGCTCGGACTGCACTCTCGAAATGATTCGCCCTTATCTAACTGCTATCGATACCCCTCGATGCGCTTTACGTACTTGCTTATTTCCCCGTATCAACCGGTCAGTACTATCTCTGTCTTTCCAAATTCGAGCCAAGTTTCTGAGGAAAATGAGTTTTGAGGTATCAGAAGACTGGCTGAAGGCTTTCTGGGTTTGGAGTACCGCGTGCCTTTATTAGTATTTTTTTATTTATTGTTTATTTTTCTTACAATTGACCGGATAAGCACCTAGGGGTGTAAGTGGTTCGGTTTAGTTTGGTTTATACCAAACCCATAAACCGAACCGCCTCCTAGTGGTTCCAAAAATCTCAAACCGAACCGAACCGAACCGAGTAAGAATTGGAATCGAACCGAACCGAACCGAACCGAACCACTCGGTTTGGTTTGGTTTGGTTCGGCTTTGTGGTTTATATAAATTATTTTTAATGAAATTAACCAACATTAAAAATAACAATAAAAATAATATTTTAATTCTGAATTAACATCAAAATTAGGAAATAATCTACTAACAACAAATTATCATAAATAAAACAATACAAATTCTAAAATAAACACAAACAATGGAGGAAATAATAGTTCTCTAATAATCAAGATTTTGTTTAGTTTAGTATCCGTTTTATATATATATATATATATATATATATATATATATATATATATATATATATATATATTATGAATAAATCAAAGGTTTAAAATCGTTAATAAATGTAACATAATATATATTATATAATAAATAAATAAAAACATATAGGGTGGTTTGGTTTGGTTTGGTTCGGTTTGGTTTGGTTCGATATCAAAAACCATGAACCGAACCAAACCGCGTGGTTTTCCAATTCTTGAAACCGAAACCGAACCGTCTTCGACCAAAACCGAACCAAACTGATTGGTTTGGTTTGGTTCGGTTCCGTGGTTCCGATTTACACCCCTATAAGCACCTGCTTTATTTTGACGGTCTCAGGACTTTTCTTGGAACAGTGGATTCTTTCTCCAAAGTATAGGACCAACGTATTCCACCTGCCTTTCGACTCCCCAAGATCGGACTGATCCCAGGCGAAGGGCCTATACTCTTTTCAGGATCCACCATTCAAAATGATCTAGGTCTAGCATCAGAGAATAATAAATCAACCCCTGTGTATTTATTTTTTTTCTTTTTTACTTGCGCAATTTATTTTTTTTCATCATCATTTTTTTAAACTTGCGCACCCCCTTTTTTTATTTGATTTTTTTTCATATTTATTTTTTTGTAGGGGCTGACCCACGATTCAAAGATGCAAAAATCGATCGGTCTTTGAAGTGTCCTGAAGATCTATATGCATTCTAACGATGGCTTATGCAGGGGGTAGGTTGGGCAGGGTGTAGGGTAGCAGTTCGAAATATATTTACATGCGTGCGCGTGTGTGCAGCCTCTAAAAAGCAGTAAAATCTTTTTTTTTCTTTTTTTCAGATATAAAAGCAGAAAATAAACAGATATGGCATGTCTTGCTGTTATGCGTGGATTTTCTCAGCTTTTTAGTTTGAGCGCGAGCAAAGCAAGCACATCACATCAAGAAATAGAAATAAAAGCGGGGAATCTATCTATTTTTATTAATTACAAATTGGTCCTATATCCCCAAAATAAAATGGCAGAATGAGTGTAAATATACACGTATTTTGTGGAATAGAAGAAAAATAATAAGCAGAAAGAAATAATAATATAGGGCCGAAAATAAAGCAATATTAAAAATAAAGCCCCGGCCCTTTTATTGTGCTACCTGGAATTTTATTGCAAATATATAACACACACACATATATATATATACGCTCGGGCTCATTTTGGATCACTATGAGTGCTTTGGATTTTTGTGTATCTCATCCTCTTTTGTTTAGGGGAAAACAAGATTCAAAAAATGCAACGCCCTTTTTATTCCATCTTCCCTTGTTTAGGGGAAAACGAAATTAAAAGTGCAAAAATGATATTGCAAAGAGCGCGTGGGAATACGCCCTGCCTCACTGTGGATCCAAAATGTTGTAACAGAGTAACCATCTTTATTTTAAGGAGAAATAAAGAAAAACAAAAAATAACCAGATTTTGTAAAGGATTCGGAGGCTAAGTTACGAGGTGGGAAGGTGTTAGGCACCCAACTCGCCCTTTCGGTCTCAAAACAAGTTTTTTTTTGGCTAAATATGCTTTTATTATATTTATTTAACAGATAAGATAAAGCATTTTCATATACATATCTGTACACATATTATTACAAACTTATTGCAGTCTCCTTCCAGGAATTACGAATATATTTATAAATATTTGGCCATAATAATGACTCTTTTTATTGCTATTTTCTATAGAAATTCGGGCAGCATAACTGCTTATGTTTATTACATCGAGCCGGCTGAAAATAGCGCTTTTTATATTAAAACTGTAAAAAGCCTACCTTTTGAATCGTGAGGGCTTTTATCTTGTACCATTAACTTTTAGTAGATTTTAGGTGTGCTTGCTCTGTCCTTCCGGGAGAAGGAGTCTTTTGCTGTTGCGGAGATTCGGGCAGAGTAACTACTTCCGAAAGTTGCTTTCTGGCATCGGGAAACGGGCAGAGCAACTGCTTGTTTTTTTGCTGTTGTTTGCTTGCTAACGGCGGAAATCGGACAGAGCAACAACTTGCTTCTGGCGGGTTTGGCGTCTGGATTCGGGTAGGGCAACTACTCTTTTTGGGATTTTGGAATCGGTGGAATAGGGGGGAATCCTAGCAGGGTAACTAGGTTTTACTTTGGCTGGTTGGTTTTGTGTTTGGGGGAGATTTGACAGAGCTTTGGAGCTAGAGGAGGAAACCTCACAACGTTCTTTCGGGAGAACGATCACTCACTGCGTGGTGAAAGTGTGTGTAAATTTTTTCGTCCCAATTCCTGAAGCCGGGCACCTTTATTTATAGATGGGAGTGGGGATTCCTTCGTCATTAAGTTTTTTTCTTTCTGTACTTCATCGGCTTGTACCGCGCGTTGAGTGAGTTGTATCAAAGGCAGAACGCTACAGTGCAGGGGTACTATTGGGCGCCACCCCCATAGGAAGTAGGAGCGGCTCCCAGTTTGAGTATGGGTGGCGCCAAGGGGGGTCCTGGGTAATTCCAGGGCTTCTCTTGTTTCGATTTTTGGCAGTTTGGTCCCCTGCAATTCACTATTCATGCATCTTTTCATTTCTTTTGCATTTTTTGCAATCTAAACTCTGTAACTTTACATTTGTTAGTGTTTAACAGGTCTTGATATCTCATGTCAAGATTACATATCAGAGGTACGGAATTGGCGTGTCTACAGGTTGTTATTTCTTTTAGTTGGTTTTCCCTCCGACAAGTTTTAATCGTTGAGTGGTTATTGTTACAGGTTGGGTCCTTGCCGGTCGAGGGTTGTCGATGGTTTTGTTCTGTGTCTGTAATGATGTGGCACATGAGTTTTGATTTCTCCTCGTGAGTCAATCGTCTTTTTTGGTACCTCTCGGTTTCGTTTCGAGCTTAATAGCTTGGGGCTTCATTCCATTATTGCTTCCGCAAATTCGGTTTTTATTGACTCGTATTTCTAGTACGACTTCACATTCTTGTTTAGAGCATGTTAGCTCGACTGTTCGACTTGCACCATTGTTTAGCAAGTGCTTGTCCGCTATTGGTGTAAGTTCTAAGTGAACTGACTCGAGATTACTCGTCGAGGTCCAGGTTAGGTCGTGACAAATATTATGGTTTCCATTAAAAAACGCATAGGACAAAGTGAGGAGATGTGGAAGCTAAAAATTTATGTTCTTACGCTACAGAAGGGGTTTTGTATTTGAAAAGAGTTTGTTACTTAAAGTAACTGATAGACGTATTTTATACGTCTTTATCGAGTGCTTTTATGACTTAAAATGAGCAATTCCACGAGATTTTTGGCTACTGATATGTGTTTTTAAGCTATATTGTGAGTTTCATGGTTTTAGGTGAATTTATGAGATTTATTAAGCTTTTAGTGAAGATTTCGAGGAGGGGTGCAAAGTGCAACATTGGGAAAGAAACAAAAGAGACATTCTGGCCACCTTGCGGCCGCAAGGTCAAAAGACCTTGCCTTCGCAAGGTAGGCAGAAACATGAAGAGCCAGAACAAGAACCTTGTGGACGCAAGGTGAAGACCCAATGCGGCCGCAAGGTCCCTAGAACCGACTTTACGGTGTTTTTGACTTGGATTGAACCTCCTATTCCCCTACAACACCCTGGTATAAATAAAGGACGGTAGGCAAAGCCAAAGGACATCCGAGAAGTGTTTAAAAAACAGCTCTAGCTTAGATTTTAGATTGTATTAAGTAGATTAGCCGTTGTAATTACAGTTTTTGAAGATCGATTCATGTATTCCTTCATTTCGTTGTGCAGTTCATCTTCAAGGATGAACTAACCGTCCATTAATCTAGGAGTTGGGAGGTAACTTGTATCGAATCTATAACTTATTTAAATAAAGTATCATTCAATAACTTGGGTTCGTTCACGAAAGATATATATAGTCTGCCAAATTACCGTTCAGTCTCCATCTCCAAATAATTAATCCATTCTATATCATAGGCACAAGAACATATGAGACCTAACTGTCACTTAGGTCATATATAGAACTTGACCCTAACTTATCACTCTTGTGCATCGATAGGTTCAATTTATCATGATGGTGAGCCAGTGTACGAACCACAGATATTTGGATTTGATTAAAGTAAATTTAGCTAATCTAACAAAATAAAGCAATTAATAACTAATGAGGTTTTTGGTTTTTATAAATTAAATTAACTAGAAAGCAATAAAATAATCTAACTAACAAAGCATGATAAATATGAGATAAATCAAAGAATTGTAAATCGCCTAAGAATTAGGATTCACTTGTATCTACTCTATTGTTCATTTAAATAAAGTATCATTCAATACCTTGGGTTCGTTCACGAAAGATAGATATAGCCTGTCAAATTATCGTTCAGTCTCCATCCCCAAATAATTCATCCATTCTATATCCTAAGCACAAGAACATATGGAACCTAACTGTCACTTAGGCCATATATATGAACCTGACCCTAACTTATCACTCTCGTGCATCAATAGGTTCAATTTATCATGATGGTGAGCCAGAGCCAGTGTACGACATATGCATATGGCCGTGCATGTATATGCACCTCTAGGCCTTTAATGCTTGCGATTCCATTCATTTGGTTAAAGTTAGACAATAAAGGGGTTGATAAACATCATGATCAACAAGAATTGGATAAATAAAAATATATTAATGTAAAACAAAAGATTCGATATAAGTTACCTCCAATTCCTAGATTATTGAGTTAGTTCCCCATAATTGAAAGAACTAAACCTTGAACCATTCTTGGAAAATCTTTTTTCATAGACAAAGAAAATAATACATAACTTTCTCTCTCTTTTTTTCCTAACCTAAAGGGATCTATTTATACCTAATTAATCCTACAACAAGAAGGAAAATGAGATACAATACAATAAAAACACTAAAAATAATCACAATAGGACTAAAAGACGGGCCCACTATTCCAATTAGTAAGGGAGTCAACGGTTGAATTGGCTTGGGAAAGCAGATTTTCAGCTTTTATGCCTTCAAGTTTTCAGCATTTGCACTTTGGTCTCTAAAGTTCTTCATTTCAGCATAAAGTGCCTATATTTTGCACAATTATTCCAAAAGTCCATGAAACTATAAAACAACACTAAAACATATATTAGACAACAAAAACCCCGAGAAATATCATAATTTAAGCCGAAATAATACTTAATAACTGCATATAAAACAAAGTCATAAAATACCCCAAAACTTAGACTTTTGCTCGTCCTTAAGTAAAATAAAAAACTAAACTAAATTAAAACAAATAAATTTTTTTCTTTTCACAAGTCAAGGAATCGGCATGGTACCACATAATGCCTCAAAGAATGATAAATAATAACACATAGCCACAAGTCTAGGCTTTCACTCAATCATCATCAATCTTACTTGTACATCTCCGTGTGTGTGTGTGAACTATTAATCGATTATCTCAAAGCTTAGAAAGTTTTATCAAGCTAAGCACAACATTCATTCCCAAAATATTTCAATAAAAATGTGTGCATCACAAAACATGTACATACCCTCAATACCCGGTTAACAACACGAAGAGAGATCGTGATAGAATTCAAGTGCTTATACATCCATCCCATGCACTAACTATGTATGAAATACAATGCTCTCAAGTCCCAATTACTTACAATAGCTGAGATTATGCAAATAGTGTGAGTTATATCAAGATGTGTATATAATTCAAAACAAGGGTCAAATCAATTATGCTTCCAAACTATGTCAACTAATAAAAACAAGTGTGGCAACTAGATCAATAGACTTTATTAAGCTTGTAATGTAAGGCCAAGGAAATGGGTAACAATAAAAAAGATAAGAAATTACAAAGTGAGAGAGCAAGAATATTTTCATTTTTCTCATACAAAGCACTCGCTTTCCTTCAACAACCCCCAAACTTGGACTTTTGGGTTGAAGAAGATATCAAACTATCACATAAGTATTTTCCTCCCAATGATCCTTTTCTTTGCTTTTTGTTTCCTATTATTTTTTCTCTTTTTTTTTCTTTTGAATGGCATGTGCAATTTTGATTTTCGCACCCTTTTCATTCTTCTTTCTTTTTTCTTTTCATATATATATATATATATATATATATATATATATATATATATATATATATATTTTCCAGTACAAGAACTCATTGATGCTATTTTTGAACTGCATCAATCCACATAAAGACAACATTCCCAACCTAATCCTACTCTCTCAAAGGGTAGACAAAAGTGTATAAGCTTAAGGGTTAAGTTAATGCGGGTAATAGAAACGATGTCGAATGTGGGTCGATGTGTGCTTAACACACGCCATTCTTTTTAATAAAATTCAAAGGGGACACTAGGGATTAATATAAAATAGGGATGGTGAGATAAAAAAGCTCAAACGATCCAAAGATGGCCTAAATCATATCCACAATGCTCATGTTTCGTTTTCACGGAAATTCAGCAAAGTTTCAAATCATTCCCTAACTCAAATTTAAAAACGAGCTCCACAAGTATTTCACATAAGCATTCGCTAGAAAAGAGGTAGAGAAAATCAAGACTTAAATGCACTCACGGTTCGAAAGTGTGCTTGAGATATATTAGCAAAAGAAGTCCAACAAATCTAACTTAGCATGCAATCAACCCTAAGTCGCAAATATAATGCAACAATCATGTAATGATGGTCGTTTAAAATGTTTATGATCACAAAAATAGCAAGGTCCAAAGGAATGAAATGTGCACTATAAACTCAATAAAAATACCCAAATTCTTTAATAAATCAAGTCATGATATTTTTGTGCTAAAAAAATTTAGAGATATAAAGTTCCATCAACTAGACCAAGCTAAAGCTCGTAGACAAGTTTACATGCATCGCTATTAACAAACATATTATCAATGGCGGAAGTAACCATGCCAATATAAAAGACTCGAAAAATTTTCAAATTTCAATTTTTTTTACTAAAAAAAAACCAGTTACTAAAACTAACAAAAAGAAAATAAAAACTAAATTAACTAAAAACAGATAACAAGGCTCTTCTTAAACAAATATCATTTAGGCGCAAGACAATTTACACCCCCAAACTTAAATTTTACATTGTCCTCAATGTGAATCAAAATAGGACAAGGGATAAAGAATGCATCATTAAATTTAAGTATAACCAGAGTATACTTAACACAAGTCTGAAGACTTTCTCATAAAATATTTTCAAACCTAAGCAATTAGACTAGTCGAATAGGACACATATAATTCACATTGATTGCGTTTTCAGAAAACCTATAGATATACTTAGGGTGGAAAAATCAATAGTTAGCACCCAAGCCAATTCATGAACTCTATTGGTGGTAACTCCCAAAATTCCAACAGATTTGAAAATAATTACTAGTTAATATCAATGTCACAGATTAACCAATTCATCACCACAGTTCATCTACTGAAGTATAGCCAGCGTATACTTCTCAATGATACTCTTCTCAATGAATTCATCAAATATGCAGCAACAATATTTCCAATTTCAAAAAAAATTGTGAAACAATCTTACTTGAATTGCAATATTTTTTTTTGCACGAGAAAGCACTAATGATGCTACCTAGTCTGAACATTAAATCATTAAACCAACAGGATTCATCAAACACTTGACTTAACATGATTGAGATGCCAGAACCATATTGAACACAATCTACCCATCCACAATTCAAAATTAAGAACAAGATTCGCACAGATATATACTACCCAATTGCCTACTGGAAAGCAAAATTTTCCAAACTCCCCAAAATTGAACAATAATTGCATCCAAATTTGTTATGAACAAAATATCCAACACTAATGCAATCCCATCAAAATCAATTATGGAAATATCACAAATTCCACCAATGCTAACAATACTCAAATTCAGTAATAAATCAGACAAATTGGAACAATCTTACTTGACATTGTTGACAGGGAGTTTCCGAAATCCAAGCCTAGGCTTGAATTTGTTGATTCTGATATTTCACGAAGGATAGAAGTCGGAGTGATCAGTCTGAATGAGGCTTGGCCGAATTACAGAGCTTCAGCCGGAATAGAAACTGGAGCGGGCTCGTTGGTGTTTTCCTTGAAGCTGGAGCCGGCAAACTGGGTTAGATGAAGGTTGGGGTTGGCGTTGACGGTTATGATGAGGCTGGATCGCTCGGGTTTGAACGAAGAGAGAAAGATGGATTGGAGGTGGCCAGCGGTTGTGAATGGGCGAAGACGGCGGCTGTGGTGGATTTGGTGAAGTAATTGGGTGTGGTGCTCGGCCAGACATGGCGGGTGTGGAAGTGACTGGAGGCAGAAGATGAAGGGTGCCGGCGGCGGGTGAGATGAGAGGTACAACTGGGTTGCTTGGGATTTGGGCCGGCCATGGAGGATGGCGGTTGGGGCAGAGAGATGGGAGGTTTGGCTGGCGATTAGAGCAGGGGCTCGAACTGGGCTGTGGATGATTTCAGTGAAGGAGTTGGCTGGGGCAGAGAAAGATGGAGCAGAGGGGATGGCGTGATTGGTTCTGGAAGATCATCTGGGCCGGGTGTTGGCAGAAGGCGGAGGTGGAGCTTGTTTCTGGCCGAGTTTCACCTGAAAAGATGAAGGGTGGCGGCTGGAAGATTGAGATGGGTGAGAGGTCAGACTGAAGAGAGAGAAAAAGGAACGCTGTTTGTCTGGCAGATCTTCCGGCTGGGCTGCTTGGGCAGAGTAATTGAAGAGGATGGCGTGGTTGGAGACGACGAAGGACACCGGCGACGGGGTTGCTGGAGACGGCGATAGCTGGATTTCGCCTGCGATTGGGGATGGAGATGAGCACGGACTGAAAAGAGGGAGAGTGAAAAGTGGGATATGGAATAGATGTCCCTGCAGCCGCCTTTTCCTTTTTTTTTAAATTTTTAAATTTAATAATGTAATCCCTTCAAACGCCAACCTTTCTGCATACCTTGCGATTGCAAGGTTTTTTAGAGGATGCGGCCACAAGCTAGCGTTTCAAAATTTCGGGCAGTCTCTGGAGAGCTTGCGGTTGCAAGGGGAATAGGCCTTGCGACCGCAAGGTAATTTCAATTAAGTCCTTGCACTTTATTATTTCTTGATTTCAATCGTAAATTGGTTCATAAATTTCAGTTTACTCCATAAATTGTTTCTTTTTGATCAGCCTTTAACCTGTTTAGATTAAAACAAAAATCTACAAAAACTAAAAATAAAATTAGTGCATAGAAATACATAAAAAATAAAATCTTTTTGTGAGGGTGACACTATTAACACTTCCTTATAAACCCACAAACTCAAGGAGACTCTAACGAGTAACTCAAAAAGCAACAAAATAAATACAAAGAGATAAGGGTTAGAAATTATTCTAAGTTATAGTCGTTAGCTTGACTTAAATCCTCACTTTTTACTAAGAAGACATCGCCGGATCACTTAGGAATACACACATTTTTGGCCCATAAAATCAACCACTCATGTAGTGTCTTACTTTTAGTTCATTGAAACCAAAAACTTCCTTGGCGATATTTTCTTTATACGATAGCCATTTAATTGATTTGGGGATGAGAAGTTTCACACCTAAATCTTCCAATGTAATCATTTTCGGGCTTTCCACTACTTTTTTATCAACACTACATTGCTTATGCATATCTAAAATAGGTTCTTGATTCTCTTCAAGAAAATATGAAGAAGACATTCCTATCTCCACATAAGTGTCTAGCGGAGAATCAATTGGAGAATAAATTACAGTGAAAGTCTCCAAAATTGTTTCGGGTTCTTGAGAATAATGAGGTGGTATGTCAATTTGTGGAAAATCTTGGGACTCATCTTTTTCAATCGGCTCATCTACTACTTCCAATTCTTTTCCCTCAATGACATCTGTTTTTTCTTTATCCCTTAGGGTTGTACCATGTACTCCAAACAAATCAGCTACACGCTTTTTAATTATTTCCACTTGCCATGGCTTAAAATCATCTTCCCACCTAAAGATTTCCATGGGAATCTCATCATCTTTAGGAATCAACTCCTCCTCTCGTACTTCTAGTTCTACTTTTTCAATCGGCTCTTCTTTCTCAATGACTTCTATCTCTTCTTCATCTAAAGGTGTTGGATTATTTTCTTGATGTTGTTTTTTAATCTTGTCTAACTGCTCTACGACATCTGTCAATTTTGCAAGAATTAGCTTTCGATCTTTATTTAATTGCCTAGTTACTTCTAACTCTTGCTCATTATAATAAGACGAATACGAATGAGGCGGCTCATTATAATAATTATGCGAGAAAAAAAAGGATTGATTGTAATAAGAAGGCGGCGAATAAGAAGGAGGTTCATGAACAATTGAAGCTTTCAGAATTGTCTTTTCTTTCTCCTTTGGAGCAGAACTAGATAATTGATTATCATTATGCCAGCTATCCATAATTTCTCTAATTTTAGCCAAGCTTCTCCAATCTTCCGCAGGTATACAAGGTAAATATGAAGGAGGTGACTCATTATAGTAAGACGGATGAGAAGAATGTCCATTATAAAGGGTGAATTATAATAGGGCGACTCATTATAGTTATTATGATAGGATGGAAAAGATGGTTGATTGTGATAATTCCGTTCATAGCTATTAGGAAAAGATGATTGATTTATTCTAGCATTTTGGTAAGCATATTCATTTGTGGCTCTCATAGGTGTGTAATTTTCCATGCCTCATTGATAATTATTGTACGCCATTTTTTTTAAAGAATTGTTTTTTAAATTTTTTTAAGAAAACAAAAATACTAAAAAGAAAAGCTAAATTAGCTAAATCAAAATAACAAATCCCCGGCAACGGCGCCAAAAACTTGATCGTGTCTTAAATTTATATCTTGCAAGTGAACAAGACTATTGTAAAATAGTATGGTAGCAAGGGTCGAATCACAGAGATTTGGATTTGATTAAAGTAAATTTAACTAATCTAACAAAATAAAGCAATTAATAACTAATGGAGTTTTTGGTTTTTATAAATTAAATTAACTAGAAAGTAATAAAATAATCTAACTAACAAAGCATGATAAATATGAGATAAATCAAAGAATTGTAAATCACCTAGGAATTAGGATTCACTTGTATCTACTCCATTGTTCATTTAAATAAAGTATCATTCAATACCTTAGGTTCGTTCACGAAAGATAGATATAACCTGTTAAATTATCGTTCAGTTTCCATTTCCAAATAATTCATCCATTCTATATCCTAAGCACAAGAACATGTGGAACATAACTGTCACTTAGGTTATATATATGAACTTGACCCTAACTTATCACTCTCGTGCATCAATAGGTTCAATTGATCATGATGGTGAGCTAGTGTACGACATATGCATATGACCGTGCAGGTATCCGCACCTCTAGGCCTTTAATGATTGCGATTCCATTCATTTGGTCAAAGCTAGATAATAAATGGGTTGATAAACATCATGATCAACAAGAATTGAATGAATAAAAATATATTAATGTAAAACAAAAGATTCGATACAAGTTACCTCAAATTCCTAGATTATGGAGTTAGTTCCCCATAATTGAAAGTACAAAACCTTGAACCATTCTTGGAAAATCTTTCTTCATAGACAAAGAAAAATAATACATAACTTTCTCTCCCTTTTTTTCCTAACCTAAATGGATCTATTTATACCTAATTAATTATACAACAAGAAGAAAATGAGATACAATACAATTAAAACACTAAAAAGAATCACAATAAGACTAAAGGACGGGCCCACTATTCCAATTAGGAAGAGAGTCCACGGTTGAATTGGCTTGGGAAAACAGATTTTCAGCTTTTATGCCTTCAAGTTTCCAGCATTTGCACTTTGATCCCTGAAGTTCTTCATTTCAGCATAAAGTGCCTATATTTTGCACAATTATTCCAAAAGTCCATGAAACTATAAAACAATACTAAAACATATATTAAACAACAAAATCCCTGAGAAATAGCATAATTTAAGCCGGAATAATACTCAATAACTGCATATAAAACACAGTCATCAGTAACAAAAGGAAACCAAAGGTGTTCTGATTTGTGCTTTGGATATTTAGTGTTTTCCCCATTTTTTAAAAAAATATTCTTAAAGCCCCATGACTATAATACTCTTATTGATTGTGAGATAATTAACAAACTAAATGGGTCTCATTAATTTGACACTACTAGAAGAGTAGAATAAACACTACGGGTATTAAAGGAAAATCACTTAGAGTTCCTTAATTCTCAGTCGCCTCTTTATGAAACTCAGTTGTTACAATTCTCCCCTCTTTCCCCATCATTGACACTTTCTAGTTTCCACTATTGCAACAACGCCGTTGTTGCCACTGACCGATATCATTTCCTTATCCACTGGTCGTCGTGGCTCATTTATGACTCGCTCTTATAGGCGTTAATGGATGTGAGAGAGGGGGAGGAGTTACTGAGAGAAATCAAAGCCCCACAATGACGCCACAACAAAATCGAGTGGCATTGTAGGGGATGGAGAGCTGGTTGTAAAACCAGAGAAATCGGAAACCGATTGTGAACACCATTAAAGATGGGAAAATACGGTTTGACTATGGTGCTGCTCGATGGTTTCATGTCAAGGAATCAACAGGCTTCGAGGAGTGTGTTATAAAAACGGGGAAAATTCGTGTCTCAAAAATTCCAAGTTTCTATCTTCAATGCGGAAGCGAATCGGTCGAAAATAATAGTACCAAGTATTTGGACGAATAATGACAAGATAATAGAAAATATAACGGAATAAAACAAAAGGGAACAAAAGATTTTACGTGGTTTAATCCACTCCAAGGAAAACAACAATTTCACTATAAAAGATGATGAATTACAATAGAGAGTTTTCAATGTACTCACCCTATCTAGGCTAGAGTTACAAGGATTGACACGATCCCACAGAGTACCACACCTCTCACAGCCCAAAATAGTCACGCACTATTTTATCTAACATCGCCAAGACTTAGAGACCATCCACCACGTGTCGTATCGTCCGTCTCCAAATTGTGTCTAACAAACTCGACCGGAATATTCTCTTTCTCCCAAGACGCACGCCCCATATTAAAATGCATGGGTCATGTTCACCAAGATTAGTCATAAGCTAATTAGGATTAAGCTTCCTAATCCAAGTGAAGAAAGAAATCCTAATCCTATTCTAATTTGAGACATAATTATAACAAAGTGGAAGAAGGATCGATCTCCCTTCCAGTTCGATCAATCTCACCACTGATCAAATGAAACCAGACCCATTTGATCGATTTCTCTGACTTCCAATTTGATTTTCAACAACACCCATTTCTCGATTTTCTCTTTATTGAATCGTTTATCCGAGTTCCAGTTGAGGTTTTGAAGTAGGAAATTGGAAATTCTAGTTCATCAGCCGATTTTCGTTGCTTTGTAATTTTATGGTTTTGTTTGTTTGAATTTTTTGGGTGTTTTTTTTATTGAATTTGTTATCTGAAATTATCAAATGTTTTTCTCTAATGGAAATGCTTGAAGAAGAGTTGAAAAATCTAGTGGGTTTGAGGCCTTCCAAAACATTTGGGGAAGTAGGCATTGTGATCTATTTTCAAACCCTAGGGACTGGATTGTAAATTATGATATATGCTAATGTTTGATAAAATGTTATTTTAGTACCCAATTTTAATAAAAAAATGTTAAATGACTATTTATGGAATTGGGCAAAGTCAAGCGATGAATGGTGCGATTAACCCATTCTTAAAATACAACAGAATAAACCATATATGTCAAAAGATTGAATCGAACCAATTGGGTTCGAAGGTGGACCCTAAGCGTGCGCCGAGCGATGCTACAGACCACTAAATTGCTCAAAAGACAATCTACGCTGGTCAGGCTCAGGTAGTCCCGGTTTTTGCCACGATTTTTCCTTATTTCGTGGCCACCACGGAAAAACACTTTTCTCTCCGAGTACCAATTCCACTCCATTCATAGATTCCTCCCCCACTCTCTCTCTCCTCTCTCTCTCTCTCTCTCTCTCTCTGAGCGTTGCTACCTCGAAATAATCCGGCGATAATGACCAATGGGCCAGGACTCTTCTCAGATATCGGCAAGAAAGCCAAAGGTAAATCAATCAAACTCATACTCGTAAATTGTTAATCTACTTATCTGTTTATTGTAGAAATTAGGGTTGAATTGTCAAACAGATGTGTACATAACTTGTCTACCTTGACATTTTCACTCCTTTTTCTGTGTAGATCTTCTAACTAAGGATTATCAGTCCGATCAGAAGTTCTCTATCTCGACTTACAGTCATGCGGGAGTGGTACGTTTGCCCTTGTTTTATTCATGACTGATTTGAAATGGTTAATTGATATAAGTTTTTTCTGATTGATTCCAGCTTTTCAATTTCGCTGATTTGTTAGGGTTTTTATTTGCAATTGCTGCATCAAAGTGATTTGCATTTCCATCTCTTTGCACATTTCTCCTAAATTTCGTCCAATTGCAATGTTAGACTGCTGGAAGTAGTTAGTGTATTGATACCACTGAGGTTTCTATGGTTAAGATTCAAGCAAGTTGCATTAGAGAACATTTGTTAGCTTTGTTTGTTAGATCGTGAAGCAAAATAGGTAGAGATATAGTTTGCATAGATTATTAAAGACTATAACGTTTGAGTGCTTATTCGTTCAGACCTTCGAGTCAGTGATTTGATCAAGCTCCCTTCAGAATTGAGGTCCCTAGCTTCTTTCTAATGTGAGTGTGGCACTGACTTTTGATGGATGTGTTCATACATTTATATACACCCTCCGTCCCAGAAAATAGTCTCTCTTTCCTCTTTTCTTTGTCCCAAAAAAAATAATTTTATTTCTAAAAATAGTAAAAAAATTAGTGCAATATGAAGAAGATATAAGCTAGTGAAGCTACAATTTTAAAAAGTTTGACATGTCAAACGTGACTATATATATATTTTTTTGGGATGGAAGGAGTATAATTTTTTGGTAGGTATTATGTTTGTTAGAGAGAACACCAACTTGCGCACACTTCACATGCTTTCCATTCCCTACGTTCCACTCAGAGTAGTTTTAGATGTCCTAGTCAATGCGTTTCAACTAAAAAACTGATTGTGAAATTTTCACGGTTTTCTTATTTAACTCCTCTATTTGTAAGAAAACGAGTTAAATATAATATTTACTTTGGCTATAACGGTTACTTCAAATGGTGCCTTTTTACCTCTTTAATACTTGACTTTTTAATAGTGATTCTTTGAGTGGAATGAAGGAGTACAAATTTTGTGTAAGTGAACACCGGATGATTGGGCCATATCTCACCTTTTCTTTGTATCACTTATATTGAGTATTGACTTGATACCTATTCTACTTTATTGGAAATATTTCTTTATTGCCAAGTGTCACTCCTTAGAGGAAGTTTCACTACAAAAATTATTGACAGCATGTGTATTTTATCTAATAAGGGAGTTTCACAAGTTGTGTTTGGTGGTTTGCATAACACTACTAATTTATGAATAGTGATACTTGACTCTAAGTGGCTATGAGGTACTTTAAATGAGAAACTATATCTGCCAAGTCAAGTGGATGTAATACATGGTTGATTGGATAAAGGTAGGCGATTGAAGGTACATTTGCAACCTGCTTGAATTTCTTAAAAGAAATCTAGTTTGGTGTTCTTCTTCATGAAAGCACCGTGCCATGAGTTTTTGCATACAAAGGTATAGGAAGATAAATACCTAGGTAGTATGAGAAAAAAATACTTCCTCAAAAGAAAATTTACCTATGACGCGAAAACATAATATTGATTGCTGAACTTGCGCACAGTATGTTTTATCCCCCACCAAGGCACCAACGAGTGTTATATATTTATTCTAGAGGGGGTGACACACACTATGCACGTGTTTGCCTCTCCTTATGTTTTATCTTCTAATGGATTGGTTTGGCTGATATTTTCATATGAATATATTATCCTTTTTCTTTAAGAGATAGGTTTATAGTTATTAAACCTTTAAAGCAACTGCTGGAGGATTTTCATAATGTAGAATAAACATGAAGTATTTGACATTGAGGTAAGCTGACACTTGTCAAAGAACTTTATTTGATTTTCAAAATTTCAGGAGATTGAGACAGCATGGGATAATGATTTTATGGTAAATATAGGACCATAATGAACCTGTCTTAAAGGATCCTTGGCGTTAAACCTTTCCATGTTCAAGTCTAAATAGTATCTCTTCTCTTCTGGCAAACACAAAGTAGGGGTGCAACAGATCTTATATTTCCTTTTCCTCTTGTTTAGCAATCAGACAACATTTATGTATTAATGTACTGGCTCCCCATTTATGATTTCTAAAGCTTGTGAAAGAGGTGGTTACCTATCGAAAAAAAAGCTTGTGAAAGAGGTGGTTAAATAATCTTCTCTCTTCGACTAAAGTCTCCTCACTATTCCAAGGTATGTGATCCTTGTCATGCCCTTCTATTACTTCCACCTTGTCATACCCTTTTATTTCTTCCACTTTGTACTTTATTGTTGATTCAATATTGATAAGGCAACACATATCCTTGGAAGAGTGTGTGGAAGTCAAAGGCTCCTACAAGGGTGGGTTTCTTTCTGCGGGAAGCCGCTAATGAAGCTTTATTAACAGGTGATAATCTCCGGCACCGGGGGAAAATTTATGTTAATAGATGCTATTTGTGCAAGTGCGACACGAAAAGTGTTAATCATATATTGTTGCGTTGTTCAGTAGCCAGGGAGCTGTGGGACTTCGTATTTAATATGTTCCATGTGGCGTGGGTGATGCCTAACTCAGTTAAGGGGAGATGCTTAGATGTTGGTCTCTGGATAAACGGAGGAGTTCTTTGTGGGTTACTGGTCCGTTGTGATTTGTTGGACTATATGGAGGGAAAGGAATGCTAGAATTTTTGAGAATGCGGAGAGGAGCACAGAGAAGTTTTCTTTTTTATAAGTAAATATTGTATTGATCAATAGCACCAAAAAAAGTGGCGCAACCTTTGCACACAGCATACACATTAATCAAAAGAAAGATTATTTATAATTTCTACAAAAGAATATCTAGTAAATAGAGTTTCCGCCGACTCCGAACACCAAAAGAATAGAATGCGAAGTAGGGTGTCTTTCAACTGAAGTATGGAACCTTCCTCATTCTCAAGCGCCCTTTTGTTTCTTTCACCCCAAAGAGTCCAAACAACAGCCAACGGAATTGTCTCTTAAAAGTATTCATCTTTCTTCTTTTATGTATAGAAAAACTCAGCAGTAACTCTCTAGCGGACAGTGAATCAACAAATGGTTTTCGCTTTCTTCATTGTCTTTGCACATAAAACATTATTTGACATAGATCTTGTTTCTTTGCCGCAGATTATACCCTGTAAGTATTGCTTCCTTACATGCCTTCCAAGCAAAAAAGGCGACTCGACTTGGGGTTCTAGTTTTCCAAATAAACTTCCAGGGAAAAGAAGTGTAATTAAAGTGAAACAGCTTATCGTAGAAGGATTTGACAGAAAACTTTCCACTCCTCGAACCATCCCATCTCACCTTGACCTCATCCTCCCGGCTTCCCCCTACCTGCACAGCATGGATCTTATTGATGAAACACATGAAAGAATCTATTTCCCAATCTTGACAATTACATCTAAAAGTAGGATTCCACACCACTCTACCCTCTTCCATGTGTAACACTGAATTGACCGAGCAATCTTTCTCCTTTGACAAGGTGAAAAGATCAGGAAAGCTCCTCCATAGTTCCATCTCTCCACACCATTTATCTGCCCAAAATCTCACCGAGAACTATCACCAATCTTAAAAGAGATATTCCCCACAAAAGAATTCCAATCTCTACAAATACCTCTCCACACATCCACTCCATATGGAAATGGCCTTAGGAAACCACTTATGATCACCTTCCCATACTTATTAATCACCACTTTCCACCAAAAGCTATTCTTCTTAGTTAGGAACCTCCATATTATTATATTAAAGACCTTCAATCTTTTGATGCCTAAACCACCCTCCCTCAACTTGGAGCAAACCTTATCCCACCTAACAAGATGATACTTGCGCTCTTCAGCTTGTCCTTCCCAAAGGAAATCTCTTTCCAATCTCTCTAAACGGTTGCGAATTGAGGACGACATCACAAAAAAGGGACATAAAATAAGTAGGCATGGTTGACAAAGTGTTTTTAATAAGAATCAATCGTCCCCCTTTTGACAACAATTGCTTCTTCCAACCTGATAAACGTTTCTCAAATCTCTCAATCACCGGATTCTACAAAGCTTTACTCTTATAAGGAGCTCCTAAAGGCAGACCAAGATACGATGAAGGAAGTCTAGCAACTTTGCAGCTAAAAAAGGATGCTAGGGGCATCATATCAATTACCTCTCCAATCGACAAGATATCACTTTTAGCAATGTTGATCCGAAGGCCCTACACCAACTGGAAAAATAATAAGATTAATTGAAGATATCCCAACTGGGAAAAATCTGCAACACATAAGACCAACGTATCATCTGTGAATAAAAGATGTGACACCAAAATCTCCGCGACTTCCACACGACTCATCCTGAATCCACTGATAAAACCACTTTGCACTGCCCTATCCATAAGCCTACTCAACGCCTCCATAAAGATTGATAAAAAGAAAAGGAGAAAGAGGATTACCCTGTCTCAAACCCTTTTGGTGCCAATCCTTTCGTAGAGTTTGTGGATAGCATATTTAGTAGAGCTGTCAAGGTGGGTTGGCAGGGTGAGCCAATCCACAACCCACTTCAACCCACCATTTGGCGGGATGGGCCAGCCCAACAAAGTAGCGGGCTTAAGAAATATTAACCCAACACACATTTTTTAGGTAGCGGGGTGGACTAGCCCAACGGGCCCAAGCCATTTTGACAACTTTAGGCGAGCCAATCCACAACCCGCCATTTGGCGGGGTGGGCGAGCCAGCCCAAAAAAGTGGCAGGCCTAAGAAACACCAACCTGTCCCACCTCTTTTAGGTGGCGGGGCGGGCTAGCCCAACCCATTTTGACAGCCCTAATATTTAGTAATTAGTTCGTATTTTGTATACCTCTTGTATGTGTACAAAGGATACGTCACTTATTTTGACGCCTTATATAGTATTCTTATAAAAAATTAGATTTTTAGGATGGGAGAGATGGCGAAGGCATTCAGACAAAGACTTTGAGGTCCTTGATTCTAATCCCTATACCAACAAGGGGTCACGCTTACCTATCAGTTTTTTTTAATCAAAAAAAGAAAAAGAGCTTCTTAGGTAATATCTGCTGCTATAGCAATGCTTAGTTGTGCTGGGCTTGGGTTAGGGATCAGAAATTCATTGAAATGTTAAAATGTATTTTTTAGGAACTGGGTGGGTCTAACGTCGTGAAAAATAGGGTTTTTTTGGGGGGGGGGGTAACGAATAGGGTGAATTGAGGTTAGGTTATGACCGATGGAATCTTACAGTTTTGAGAGTAAAATTTTGTTAACTGATGGAAAACTAACTAGTCAAAGTTAATCTGGTTTGACTCAAAATTTAAAGATATGACATCATCTACTAAAATCCAACAAAACATATTTTGCACTAATGAAGCTGGTTGGGATAATCGGTTTGAGAGAGAGAAAAATAGGAATGAAAGTAACGTTAGACTATATCAAACTTCAGTGATCAAACTTGTTAATTCTTATAATATAAGTTAAATATTCTATGACAGTCTTTTTAATTATGATTACTGAACGAAGGTACTTCTCATCCAAATGATTGATTTGTTAAACGTTGTGAGCAGAGATTTTAAGATTCGGACTTCTCGGCATTACAACCTTATATTTGGTACTCTTGCGATATAATTTTTGGCAATTTTCAGTTATTAAAATTTTCATTCAGACTTTTTGGTATTTTTCCTAAAGATATTTTAATGTCTAGGATCTTGGAACAACACTGCAGACTGTTACTTGCATTGGCAAAAATTAAAAAATTACTTTGGAAATATATGTATTTGCAGTGTAGCTCATCTTATATATGAGATAGGTCTTTGACTTATGAGCATCTTCAGTGGTTTATGGGATATTTCTTACTTATTTATTATGGACATTGGTGACAAATCACATGCATAATATATCAATTCATACTAACTTGTTACTGAATTATCACAAAACTTGCATTACCACTTTTTAATGGAACATCTAAAGGAATCCCAAGTAATGTGACCTACTGTGCCCTTTGTTGCGCATTAACCCTTGCCTGGATTGCAATTGTTGGACTAGTAGGGACAGTACGTTTTTGATAATGATTATGTCTAGTTTCAGTTGTACATTTCATTTACTTTTTGTTCTTGTCTATCTTGATCTTACTTTTTGTTGTTAGGATTTGTATCTGTTCTTAGAGCTGGCAAAAAAGCCCAGCCCATTCAATATTTCGACGGGCCGGACTTCAAATATTGATGATCCAAAAAACGTCGGGCCTTTTTGGCCCCGTCCAACAAGTCCATGGATTCTTTGGGCCTGATAAAAAAATCCGGGTTTTTTCGGGCCGGTCAGCCCGATCAACATTTTTAAATTTTTAGTATACTGTATACAAATACAACAAGGGGAGACTGGGGAGTTACGGGGTAATTGACTAATTGGTAAAATTGTAAATCATTCAGCATATTGCATAGAAAGAGATGCAGACGTCGCTCTTCACTCACAATATCGGCGACGACGTATTGCACCCAGGTGCTCATAGTCTCACACACTATTGATAAATGTCTATGGAAGCTTCTAATGACGTTAATCTTGATGAGTGAAGCTTTGAGTCTTGCTGCTAGTGCTTTTTTTGTCATTCAAATGTTGTATGCCAAGTTGTCAACTCTGAATTGGTATTACACGATTGGGTGCTATTGCATTGGTGTTTTCTTAAGAAAGGCACAAACATGATTTTATTGATGGCGTCATGTTTCTTTTATTGAATTATTGTATTTTTTCGGGTGCTACATACATTCGGCTTTTCAGCACATGTTTTGGACTTTGAATTGTAAGTTTTATAATATTACAGTTGATTTTATTTCAGGTCGAAAAGCCTAGTGGCCCATGGGCATAAGGCAGCCCGGCCCAGGCTAACATTTCGATAGGCCTATTGAATTTGGGCCGACCAAGCCCAAAAATAGCATTGGTCCACTGGAATTGGGCTGGGGCGGCCCAGCCCATTGTCAGCTCTATATGTTCTTAGCAGTTTGTAATTTATTGTCATCTACATGTCAAATTTTTTTTACTGTCATCTACATCGAAAAGCGATCATGAAAACATGGAATATGTCGCCTAAGAATGAAAATGGCCGAAATTGAATCTTAGTTCTGGTTTTAATTTATGTATTCTCATAACCACAGTTGATTACTCTCTCTCTGTCTCATATATATATGTATATAATATTTGAGCTATCCCTTAGAAAGTTTGTTTCAGTCAAGAGTATCAACACAATTTTCCATTGCTAAAACTGTAGGCACTTACATCAACTGCAGTGAAGAAAGGTGGACTCTCAGCTGGTGATGTGGCAGCACAATACAAGTACAAGAATACCCTAATTGATGTCAAATTCGACACAGAGTCAAATGTTTGTTACTTGCTACCTTGATCTTGTAAATGTGAGCTGACATATTCTTTATTCACTAAGCATCTTCTTTACTACTCTCATTTGGCAGATTTCGACCACTTTAACTGTCACTGACATTGTGCCATCGACAAAGACTATTGCTTCATTTAAATTACCCAATTACAACTCTGGCAAGGTAGGACTTTGACCACCTTGCAAGCTAGGTTCAATCAGCAGATTATCTGTGAGCCTTTCTTGTTTCAAACTTGAATCTTGTTTCTTTTGCAGCTGGAGGTTCAGTACTTTCATCACCATGCTACACTTACAACAGCCATGGCTTTGAACCAATCCCCTGCAATTGATCTTTCAGCTACCATTGGTACCCCGACATTTGCTCTTGGTGCAGAGGCTGGTTACGAGACCACTTCTGGTAAATTTACCAAGTATACTGCTGGCATCAGTGTTACTAAACCAGATTCTTGTGCTTCTGTAATCCTGTAAGTCATTGCACTAACATTGATATTTCCTTAAATTAGATTTTACTCATCATAGTAATTCATTGAATCACAGTTGTTTTTCTTCACAAGGAATTAAAACAGAATAAATCTTAGAGAAAGGTTTTTATTTAGGCCCCAGTGAGGTTCCGTTTCATTCTTTAACTTGGTCACTCCCTCCCAACGACTTTCCTACAGGGGCGACAAAGGGGACTCAATAAGGGTATCATACATTCACCACCTGGATCAATTAAAAAAGTCTGCTGGTGTGGCAGAGATCGCAAGAAGGTTCTCAACAAATGAGAACACGTTTACAGTTGGTGGAGCCTATGCAGTTGATAACCTAACAGTAGTGAAGGCCAAGCTCAATAATCATGGGAAGCTTGGGGCCCTCTTGCAGCATGAGCTCATACCAAAATCGCTTCTGACTGTTTCTAGTGAGTTTGACACTAAAGCCTTGGAAAAGACTCCCAGGTTTGGTCTGGCCCTTGCGCTGAAACCTTGATGAAATTTGCATGTGGAGCCATGTTTCACCGAGTGCCCTTTCTGATTTTTTTTGCCTGGAAAGCTCTTGAAGGAGCGTTCAATAAGTAGTTCTGCATATACATTTTGTGTCTAGGTTCTCAATTTCTATCTTTGAATTACTTAAATACTATAGCCATTTTGGTGGCCTCCCCTTCTCATTTTTGTTTTTCTGAGGACTTATGAGTTGAGCACTTATTCTTTTCCTTTGATGAAGGAGCTCTTAGTTTGGGATTAAGCAAGAGTTGTTTGCTCACTTGATACTACGTAGATATGGTAAAATTAATGCCATTACCTATCAAAAATAAAACAAAATTGATGCCATTGTTGTTTGCCCACTTTCCCTTCCCTTCTCATCTGTGAACCAATGAACTTGATTACACTAATTTTTGGGCTACTACCAACCGGCATTTATTTAAAACAAGTATTTTTGGTACATTCATCACGATTGAAGTACATACATTTTCTTCAATTTAGTGCTTTTCATGCATGACTGAAACACAGAAATCATGCATCTTCTCCATTAAGTTAACTCATCAAGTCATCAACCAGGCTCTCTAAACAAGTGTAAGATGATCCCCCATTCTTCAAAACGGGAAGGACACGTAGCCATTTGTTTCAACCATTTGTGATCATCGCAACTGTGCTCCCCCACCTCCCATCTTTTTTTGGGCAAATATGTCAATACCATTAATTGGAAAATTCATGTTTTTTGAGAAACTCCCTCCGTTTTTAAATTATCGTCTTTCTTTTCTTTTTTGTTTGTTTTAAAATAATTGTTTAATTTGAAACTTATCTTTTTAGAACATCATTTTTACCACTTTATTCTATTTTTTCTTTTTATTTTAATTATGGGTCACATGAACTTTAAAGGATTTTATATATTAAACTAATATAAATAATTAAATCAATTATTTTTTTCTTAAATAGTGCACTGGATTAATTAGGACAATAATTAGGGATGGAAGGAGCAGATGTGTTTGTTCAAAACCAACTGGGCAAATAAATGGTTGGGGAGCCTTTCCCCTTTAAAACCATACCGCTCTTCTCCAGCATCTCCTTCACCCTTTTTCTGACTGCGCTGCTACCATACATCAGGTTTCTTGTTCCCTTTTCTATCTTTCTCGGCTTTCATGTTGGCCTGACTACTATTTAGTTAATGGGCACTCATTTGCTATTCCGCATAGTGGAGTTCCATCCACAGTGGGATTGCTGACTGCCACATGGGACAGCGCAGACATCTGTGGAGCGCAGCCAATCATTTTACCTATCTTTTTCTTTGTTAACACGTTTTAATTTTTGTTTAATGTATCAACGAAAATATTTGACGAAAATTGAAACGTTAATCGGAAAATTGGAGAATTTAATAACAAAACGTAATATGTAGGATCAAACTAATATGTTTTTCAAATTATAGGACCAAACAAAAAAATCAATGTAAGTCGAAGGATCAAATAATTATTTAAATTTTTATCTAACCCATGGACGAAGTTGAAAAAAAATGGTAAACTACATGGATGATTTAGGCAATTCACCCACTTTTAAACCAGCATTTTTTTTCTAAATAATGTGAGATATATTTTTTTAATTGGTAATAACATAAAAATTTCATTATCTAATGACTTTTATAGCCAATGCTCATTTATAAATAATGTGAGTTACATATTTTTATAACCAATGTGAAATATATGATCCAAATTTTTTTAAAATCAATATTATTTTTCAAACCAATATAAAATACTTATATTCTATTAGTAATAATGGTAGACTTTTAAAATTAAAATTAACATCACTCTCGTGATACCATAGTACTCTTTATCAACTTTATATATATATATATATATATATATATATATATAATGCTAGGGCTACTCTAATATTATTTAATTTTGGATATCAAATAAAAGCTATGATATTACGAGCTAGATCTTGTGATATTATTACAAGCTTGAGTGTTAATGCTGTTAGATCAAATCTACTAAAAATTTTACACCGTTAGATCAAATTGGGTATTTTCTAAATAAGGATGTAGATATTCCAAATCACCATCAACTTAATCATCCAACGACTCTAACACTAAAGTTCGTATTAATATCACAAGCTCTAACTCGTAATATCATTTGTCATCAAATAATATGATATCTTATATGTCATATTGTTGACATAACTTTTTAACTTATAGTGGAGTCCATAAAATACCAAATAAAATGATATATTAGAAACCATATCATTTGATATATAAATTAAAATACTCATTGAGCGACTAGCATTCCTCGTACAAAGAGTGAGATACATTTCACATTTGTATGGATTTTGTTGGAATTTATCTCAAAAGGAGTTTTTACACCCCCCCCCGGGGCCCCCCCTTCTCCCTTTTTTGTTCTTCCCTTTTTCTCTTCTATGCCGAGATTAGGATTTTCGTCAACGAGCAATAAAAGACGACTATAAAATATACTACTCCCTCCCCCGTCTCAAAATTATGCTTCAGTTGATTTTACGTACGGTTGAAAAATATTTGATTAAATTATTAATATTAATTTAATATATAATTTATTTAAAAATCATACAGATGAGATGATTCAGTTTTACCTTCCAGCTGCCGCTACAATAACCCCCCACCGGGGTGCTTGTCCATCACTGAAATCCTGCATAATTTGAACATTATGCCGGTGGAGGGTCTTTGTGCCGAAAATTGGAACCAACCAGATCAGAATGGCTTTCCCAATCAAAGATTCAACACGTACGATTTGGTACCCTCAGTAAAATGATCAAACATGAACGATTACTAATTTAGGCACGGATCGTAGAGAGTACATCTTTAACTAGTAGTATATCAAATGCAATTCCATTAATTTAGACATTATTATATATAAATAGGTACCATCCATGTATGGCTGCAGATGGCTTGTAAAAGGAGAAAATAATCCATAAATATTTCTTTCATATATCCATCATGTCATTAACCAGGCTCTCCAAACAAGTGTAAGATGATCCTCCTTTCTTCGGAGCCATCCTGCTCTTCTCCCTCATCTTCGTCACCCTTTTCCTTACTTCGCTGTCACTGTCACTTTCCATCACACTTCTTATTCCCTTCTCAATCTTCTCCGCTGTCACCACTCCCTGATTACTATTTAGTTGATTGTAATCCAGACTGATCTCTACCCCGTATCCCAGTTCCTTCACCAGTTGATGTGCGTTCACTTGTTGTTCTGCATACAGCGGCCAAGTGGCTATAGGAACCCCGCACCACAGACTCTCCAGGGTGGAGTTCCACCCGCAATGCGATACAAACCCCCCCACTGCCACATGAGACAGCACCCCCATCTGTGGTGCCCAACCTATCACTTTCCCTATCCCTGCAGTCCGTTTTAAGAATCCATCTGGCAATACCTCAACGGGGTTTTCGTACTCCCCCGGAAAACCCTTGGCACCATTTGCTGGTGGTTGTCTTAGGGACCACAAGAACCTGTATCCGCTGCGTTCAACCCCTATTGCTATTTCTCTCACCTGGTCCACGTTGAAGCATCCCCTGGATCCAAAGCATAGGAACACCACGGATGATTCTGGTTGACTATCGAGCCACCGCATTATGTGATCATGAGATGGAGTCATCGGAGTGGTTTTTAGCATGGGCCCCACAGGGTAGACCTGTGGAGTTTGAGAATCGTACGAGCTGAGAGCATGAGGTTCAAGCTCCATGAATGTATTTATGATTATGCCCTTGGCTTCTCTGTACTGTCGGGCATAGCGGAGAAATCTGACGGACCAACAATGCTTGTCCATCAACTTCTTGGGTATGATATTAGGCGGAACCGGGACTGCATAACTTGGGGTGATGAAATCGGTAGGCGAGTCTTTTAACTTGGAAATATCCCAGCCGTGTTCATCTTGTAGGGTCTGTAAGTGAAGCATGAGCCCGAGATAAGCAGCACTAGACGTAAAGAAGACGTAGGTGGGGACTCCAAATTCCTTGCCAACATCTACCATGCTGGTGCAGAACATGTCCACAACAAACCCAGCGACTCGAGTGGGCAGCAACTGATGATAGCCGTCTTCATGGGGAATGATGAGTTGGCGGACGATGTCCCTCACGTGAGGCTTTTGTTCCTCGAGGATGAGATCAGCCAAGTCACCGGGGGTATCGAAAGTCCAACGGGGGGAGGGTTTCATGGTAGGGAGGTAATGGAAACAGATTCTGGTGGTGGCAGAAGAAGCGAGAGAGTCGGCGTAAGCATTGCCAACAGGATCATTAGGGAGCTTCATGACAAGGACGGTGACGGAAACTTGGCTAAAGCGGTTGAGCAAGAGGTGGGCAAACTCAATCGCTTGTCCCATGTGTCCCATTAGCGGGGAAGGAATGAAAACAAGGTTTACGTTCTCCATTCTTACAACTGATATATGCACAGCTTATGCTAGTTTATATATAGGATTTTATCAATTCATTAATCATTACACAGTACTGCTCTCATTTCCTAAATAAATATTTCTTGGCCAGCTGTGACTTTCACATCATGAACATTATTGGGGAGATTTCATTATTTGTTTGTCTTCCTATGATTACAAAATAAAATTTCAAAAAAAAAAAAAAAAAAAAAAGAAAAAAAAGAAAGAAAGAGATATAATATTACAAGTTTGAATTTGTGATATTTTAATATTAGTGTTTGATGTGTATATTTTTGATCCGTTTCAATAACGTTTGAGTCTTATTTAATGGCCCACTATATTTTACTTGATGTTTGAAGAATTGTGTTGGGCCTATGCGCAACGGGCTGAACCCATTCTCTCAGGTATAAATAAGATAAAATTGTGAGCCGGTCCACTTTTTAAAGTTTGTATCCATTATAGTCAAATGTTTTTTTTTTCAATCAAAAATGACACTTTTGAGGGTGAAATGACTGCGATACCCTTAATAAGCTTGATGTGCGCTACATTTTTGTATCGTAGTTCAAAAATATCGGATTAAATTTATGAGCCGCGGTGCAAAAATTAATGCAATGAAATTTATGAACCGTGCTTCAAAAATAGATTAGGAAAATTAAACTTTGAACCGCGGTGCAAAAATTAATGCAATGAAATTTATGAACCATAGTTCAAAAATAGACTAGGAAATTAAATTTGAATTGCGATGCAAAAATTAATGCAATGAAATTTATGAACCGCGGTTCAAAAATAGACTAGAAAATTAAACTTTGAACCGTAGTGCAAAAATATTATCTAGTTCATTTTTGGACCGTGATAAAAAACATAAAATTATCTTATTCACCGCAATGCCTAAATCGCACATGAGCTCTCCGTAATCATGTTTTGATCGCAGACGACCCACAAATTAATTGTCTATGATATTATCTCGGGTCAAAAAATTTAGTCTTGGTAAAATTTATATTATAATGATACACAATTGATTATATAATTTTGAAATTATTACTCAAAACATTTACTATTTAGCATAAAGTAAGTTAAATACAATTAAATCATCACTTATGACGAACAATATATGATATATATTATGAAAAACATTCATGTCATATAAAATTGTATTGAATATGTTCAATATACATGAATTTATTTACTTATGAATTAAGATAGTTATATCACGTCATTTTTTGTCGTGAAGTGTAAAAACATGATTGTTTTCTTACTCGCATAAGTTAAATGCACAAAACAAACCCCATTTTTATTTAAGGGAGAAATATGTTTGATTTGCAAATGATGCTCCCAAGGTTTCAGGTGTAAAAGTCCATGTCAACAGAACCTAAGCTTTCTCCAACAGCTCCACCGTGCTCGAGCACACTACGAGCCTTCTCAATCAGTAACTACTCAGAGATCTAAGCAACTAGAATGAGCATATCATATGTCGGCCTCTGACCGAGACCAAACAATATTGACTAGCGGTACTTCTCGACTTCAAGATGAACCCTTGCATTTGAGAAGTAATGGGCTACACCAAGGAAGAGAAAGCATGATATGCTCATTCCCGAGAGCCATACTATATTTTGCGCCATGGCACGTTATTATTGTGCCCGAGCTACACTTTTCTTAGATTTTGTTCTATGCATGCATGCATTCTCTGCTCGCAAACTCACGACCAAAGGATCAATGCCTACCTGCGCTTATGCTCCCCGCTCGAGTTTACTCGCGGCTGAGCTTTACATTGTCCTCTCGCTCGAGTTTACTCGTGGTTGAGTTGTACACCGCACCTGCCTACGCTTATACTCCTCGCTCGAGTTTACTCGCGGCTGAGCTTCGTATTGTCCTCCCACTAGAGTTTACTCGTGATTGAGTTGTACACATCACCTACCTGCGCTTATACTCCCCGTCCGAGTTTACTCACGGTTAAGCTCTACATTGTCTTCCTGCTCGAGTTTACTAGCGGTTGAGTTGTACACCGCGCCTACCTGCGCTTATGCTCCTGCTCTAATTTACTCGCGACTAAGCACTACATTGTCCCCCCGTTCAAGTTTACTTGCGATTGAGTTGTACACCGCGCCTACATGCGCTTATGCTCCATGCTCGAGTTTACTCGCGGTTTAGTTCTACACAGCGTCTACCTGTGCTTATGCTCCCCGCTCGAGTTTACTTGCGATTGAGCTTCATATTGTTCCCCCCCGCTTGAGTTTACTCGTGGTTAAGTTTTACACAGCGCCTATATGCGTTTATGCTCCCCGCTCGAGTTTACTCGTGGTTGAGTTGTACACCTCGCCTGCTTGCACTTATGCTCTCCGCTCGAGTTTACTCGCGGCTAAGCTCTACATTGTCCTCCCGCTCAAGTTTACTCGCGGTTGAATTGTACACCGCGCCTACCTGCGCTTATGCTCCCTACTCGAGTTTACTTGCAGCTGAGCTTTACATTGTCCTCCCGCTCGAGTTTACTCGCGGTTGAGTTGTACACCGCGCCTACCTGCGCTTATGTTCCCCGCTCGAGTTTACTCGTGGTTGAGTTGTACACAACGACTACCTTCGCTTATGTTCCCCGCTTGAGTATACTCGAGCTGAGTTTTATATTATCCTCCCGCTCTAGTTTACTTGCAGTTGAGTTATACATAGCGCCTACCTACGCTTATTCTCCCCGCTCGTGTTTATTCGCGGCTAAGCTCTACATTGTCCTCCCGCTCGAGTTTACTCGCGGTTGAGTTCTACACCGTGCATACCTGCGCTTATGCTCCTCGCTCGGGTTTACTCGCGGCTGAGCTTCATACTGTCCTTCCGCTCGAGTTTACTTGCGGTTGAGTTGTACACATCGCCTACTTGTGCTTATACACCCCGCTCGAGTTTACTTGCGGCTGAGCTCTACATTGTCCTCCTACTCGAGTTTACTCGCAGTTGAGTTGTACACCGCGCCTACCTGCGTTTATGCTCCCTGCTCGAGTTTACTTGCGATTGAGCTCTACATTGTCCTCCCGCTCGAGTTTACTCGCGGTTGAGTTATACAATACGCCTAATTGCGCTTATGCTCGCTAGATTTTTAAAGGTAGTCCCGCTTGCGAAGTCGAGTAAAAAGACTTGACCTTGACCCAAGTGGCGTTCTGTTTGCTAGTTTTTTTTAAGGTAGTCCCGCTCGCGAAGTCGAGTGAAAGGACTTGACCTTGGCTCAGTGGCGTTCTGTTTGCTAGTTTTTTAAACGTAGTCCCGCTCGTAAAGTTGAGTAAAAGGACTTGACCTTCACTCAAGTGGCGTTCTATTTGCTAGTTTTTAAATGTACTCTCGTTCGCGAAGTCGAGTAAAAGGACTTGACCTTGAACCAAGTGGCGTTCTGTTTGCTAGTTTTTTAAAGGTAGTCCCACTCACGAAGTCAAGTAACAAGACTTGACCTTGGACCAAGTGGCGTTCTGCTCGCGACATTTTTAAAGGTAGTCCTGCTTGCAAAGTTGGGTCAAAGGACTTGACTTTGACCCAAGTGGTGTTTTACTCGTTATAGAAATAAACTTATACAATCAAGTTATAAGGCTTACTGGTTAGTCAAAATGTACAATGGCGGTAAAAATGACCAAAGTCGTGGCTCATCCCAGCACTTCTATTATCTTGTCTACTAAGATGAAAGTGATTAAACCTCGGCCGTCTCAAGAAATTAAAGAGAATCACGAGCGAATAATACTCCTTGCCCTTAAGATGAATCTCAAAGAGTAATGAGTAGGGGGCTACTAATATGCATATTTTGGATCCTTCTTAATAGCGTTTGTGTCTCGTTTAATGACCCACTGTATTTTACATGATGTCTGAAGGATTGGGCCGGGCCAATGCACAACGGGGCTGAACCCTCTCTCTTTTTGTATAAATAATCCCCTCTAGCTTATAGAGAATGGTCCCTCTCTTTTGATGATTTAGAATCACACACGCACTTGGGGGCTACACGCCCTCTCTTTCACACTTAATGTACTAATAAACGCGTCGGAGGGTTTTTGGCGGGGGCCCTCCTCGCCGACTCACGATATTTATTTTACAGATAATATAGCCAAAAATCCACCAACGACGACACTATGACTGCCAGACGACAACTCCGGCGACCCTCCACCGCTACTTTCGACACCCCTGATATGATATTTTTGGATACATCAGTACCGTTAGATCAAATCTACTCAAATTTTTACACCTTTAGATCAAATATACTATTTTTTAAGTATTGATATGGACTTTCCAAATATTCACAACCTTAAATTTCTAACGGCTCTAACACTAAAACTTTTAAAACTTGTGATATTATGACAAATTTTAGTTTCAAATTATGATTTTTACTTTTTAACTGTTTAATAAAAATACATAATAAAAAATTTAAGACTGAAACTTCATAAAAAAAATTAAAAAACATTCAATAAAAGTACATTCAACAATTAAAAATGTCGAACTCATAAACTTATAGCATAACAAACTGGTGGAAACAAAATAATAAAAGAGTACCGATTAAAAATTAGAACAAAAAAAATATTATGAATTAATATATATACTTATATAATAATATTATATACATAGTAAAATAAATAAATAAACAACATATTGAATCGATTCGGTCTGGTTTCGTGTTTTTTTAGTTCGAGAACCGGGACCAACCCAAATGTCTAATTTTATGAAAATTCAAATGCAAGACTAAACTAAAAGTATTGGTTAAATTCAATTTTAATTGGTTCGGTCCGATTTCAAAAAAATCATACACACCCCTAATAACAATTACCGAAAATCCAGCGATCAACAAACAATCAGGTTCAGGATATGAAAACAATGAATTCAACTCAAATCATAAACTTTTGCCCATGACTAAGAGCAACTCCAATGGAGCCAAATGGAAAGTTCTATTCCTCTCATCAACCGATTGATGATAATTGTAGTCATAGTGGGATGCTTACATCGGTTGATATGCATCAACCGCTTCATAGTATATTGCTTTCACTTATTTAACGATGCAATGGGCTCTACTTTATTTTCTATGATGTCAAAATGTCGAAAAGAGAGAGAATCGAAGGATTGTATATAACTAAAATATAAAGTACTGTAGTGCATGAGACAAATCAAACCTCAATATAAAATATTCAATGAGAAGTACATGACACCAATAAAATAATCTATATATATATAATGACAAGGGTAGATTTTTCCCTTCAAAATCACACTTTTAAATTAGTGACTTTTGAGTTATCATTATACTCTTTCTCTCTCATATCTTCTCCCTATTTTCTCTCTTTCTCTTTCTCTCTCCCGTTTCCTCCCTATTTTCTCTCTCATCATCATCATATTCTCTATTTTAATTATGTTTAAATATTTTTTCTCCCTTTAAGTATAAAAATAGTAACTAAAACAAAAATAATAGTTCCAGAGTCAAGAAAACAATCTATATATATAATGACAAGGGTAGATTTTTCCCTCCAAAATCACACTTTTGAATTAGTGACTTTTGAGTTATCATTCTACTCTTTCTCTCTCATATCTTCGCCCTATTTTCTCTCTTTCTCTTTTTCTCTCCCGTTTCCTTCCTATTTTCTCTCTCATCATCACCATATTCTCTATTTTAATTATGTTTAAATATTTTTTCTCCCTTTAAGCATAAAAAATAGTAACTAAAACAAAAATAATAGTTCCGGAGTCAAGAAAACAATAATATAAGAGGAGGTTAGTAAAATAAAAAAATAATTTATGGAACAAGTCACTATTAAAATAAAAGTTACAGAATCAACAAAACAAAAATAATTTAATGCGGATATTAGTAAAATAAATAAAACAAAAATACATTAGTAAAATAAAAATATTTGATGGAACACATATAATAATCTATATATATATATATATATATATATATATATATATATATATATATATATATATATATATATATATACGATCGAGATAGATTTTTTCCCTCCAAAATCACACTTTTGAATTATTGATTTTTGAGTTATCATTCTACTCTTTCTCTCTCATATCTTCTCCATATTTTCTCTCTTTCTCTCTCCCGTTTCCTCCCTATTTTCTCTCTCATTACCACCATCTTTTCTATTTTAATTATGTTTAAATATTTTTCTCTCTTTAAACATAGAAAATAGTAACTAAAACAAAAATAACAGCTCCGGAGTCAAGAAAAAAATAATATAAGAGGAGGTTAGTAAAATGAAAAACAATTTATGGAACAAGTCACTGTTAAAATAAAAGTTACAGAATCAGCAAAACAAAAATACCTTAGTAAAATAAAAATATTTGATGAAACACAAATAATAACTACCGAGTCAATAAAACAAAAATAATTTAAAATGAGATTACTAAAATAATAAAAATAATTTACGTGACAAAATTTTAAAACAAATTCTTAAAAATAGTTATGTAAAACAAACATACGTTAGAAAAATAAAATTATTCGATGGAAAAATAATAATAGTTACTGAGTCAATAAAAAAATAATTTAAACTGAGGTTAGTAAAATTATAAAAATAATTTACAGACCAAAAGTTTAAAACAAATTCTTAGAAATAGTTGTGTAAAACAAAAATACGTTAGTAAAATAACAATACTTGATGGAACACAAATAATAATTACAAAGTCAATAAAACAAAAACAATTTAAACTAAGGTTAGTAAAATAATAAAAATAATTTACAGAACAAAATTTTTTCGTAAAACTAATTTTTAAAAATAAAACATAAATAATAGTTACAAAGTTAATAAAGCAAAAAATATAATGAAAGTTTTAAAATTTGGAAGTTTTAAAATTTTCGTAAAATAAAAATATTATTTAATAAAAGTAATCACTCAAAATGAAAAACTTATTTGAGTTCATATTCTATTTGCAGAGCGGAAAAAATCTAAGTTTGTTCGAATACATTTATTATACATAGTTTTTGAATAGTATTAAAGTGTTTGGGGTTGTCAGACAATAGATTAAAATTTAAAATTGGTGTTCCAGTAATGATATTGAGAAATTTTGACCATGCTGCAGGGTGTGTAATGAAATCAGATTAATCATCATAAATCTTGGGGATCACATTGTTGAAACAATTTTTTTGAAAGGAAGCAATGTTGGAGAAAAAGTTTTTATCTCAAGATTGTCATTAACTACATCCGATGTAGACACTAATGGGTGGCCCAGTGGTAGAGTTGAAACTTTACAAAATGTGAGGTCTCAGGTTCAATCACTTCCCATGAGGCCAAGACCCCTTAAGGAAAAGTTCTACAAAAAAAAAAAAAAAAACCTCTATCTGATGGAAGACTGACTTTCAAATTCCAGAGAAGACAATTTTCATTACCGGTATCATATGTAATGACAATTAACAAGGACCAAAGTCTATAATTGCACATACGTCTATTGTTGAAAAAACTAATATTTAACCATTGACAGTTATATGTCGCAATTTCTAGAGTAATAAATTATTTTGATTTAAAGATATTGATGTGTAGTGAAGATGAAAACTTAACAAATAAAACAACAAATGTTGTGTATAGGAAATTTGTTTTAGAATTTATAATGATTAGTGATATACTGATGTGTATTTGTTAATAAATCGATTCCTTTTTTTTTTTTTATCTTTTAAGATTTTTTCTCCTCTTTATTTTATTTATGTACGATTTAGTTAAAAAAACAGAATGACGTGCGTTTAACGCACGGGTTAAAAAACTAGTTATTCATTAAAGACGGAGACAGATCACATATAGTGGCCTCAATTTGGGAAAAAAGGAGTGCCGATTGCCGAGTATCAATGATCGATGTCTCCTTACTATTCCCTTTTCCTTATGTTTGGGAAAATACAATGTTAGTGTAGTTAATGTTTTTTTTGTTTTGCCTACACAAGTAGCTTAAAATATATTTTTAATACGATCATACTAATTTATTTTTGCATGTTACCTCCATTCTAAAATATGTATCGTTTTAAATATTTACTCATATTTTGTTAAATCTAGCCTTATTTAGTATTCTCATATTAAATGGGAAAAACATATGAAATACGATATCACCGATATTTTTTATAAGATAGATTTATTAATCGACACACTATGTATTAGTAGATTGGATTGTAAGTCTACGAGAAAGTGATGTTGGTGAATTAGGATTCATAAAACGGTATCACGCAAGACCTATTTAATTAAATGTTGTTAAAGATAGTTATTAAATATAAACTATAAAGAGAAAATTTCTAGAATAACTTAACGACAATAATAATTGAACTTAAATAAAGGTAGATAGTCTTTTTATAAGCTATCTCAATGTATGCGTGCATATTGATAAAACGATAATTATTTTGGGACAAACATAGTATTAACTACACATTAGATTTTTGTGGACACAAATTTTAATTTTTGACATGAAAATTATTAAGGCTTTATTTAAAGACATTTAATTGGTCGATATTTAGAGAACTATGCATCTCTTTTGCATTAAAAAAAAAGGCACAATGTCTAACGGAATTAAGTCTACACCTCTTCTATTTGATATCTCCTTTAGGCTTAACATCCCCAAATTTTTTATCTTGAAATTGATTTGAAACGGAGAGTTCGATACGGAAATTGAGGAAATGGGACGATGGAATCGAGACTTTTAGAGAAAAGTTAATGTTCAATCTTCATACTAAGGCGAATAAGATGAAAGACGCTATTTTGAGAGAAGGTTTGGAGAAGGAAGAGGAGGAAGGGGAGATAACACCTTCGCCGGCTGAGACTGATAGTGCTGCGAGGCAGTGGAATCTGAGGACTAGGAGAGGTTCTTGTAAGGCACCAATGAATGGAGTCAGCCACGATGGAAGCGGTGGCGGGAATTGTGATGGCAGGAGGAGTTTAAATGTTGAGGTTTCCACTTTCCAGATTACTTGAGAGCCTTAGCCTAAAACTTGACGTTGAAAATCAAACATCCCAATTTTGAATCAGATACAAAGAATCAAACTCTAAAACAACCAAAACGACATCTTGATCCATTACCAGAAATAGAAATCTAAAACCCATGATCAGAAATGTGTGATTGTGAACCCAAACAAGAAATTGGGAATAAAATAAAGACTTACCATTTACCAAATCCCCCACCAAGAATCTCATGAACAGTTCTTTGTCTATTAAACAATCAATCTGACGAGCCCATTTTCAAGAATTACAAAAAATAAAATAAAATCCCAATTTCAAATGCTGAAGGAAAAGATCAGTAGCTTTGATGTGATAATCACAAGTAAAAAAGTATTGTAATGAATTTCTCTTCTCTAAGAAAAAAGCACAGAGTAATCAGTCTATGTGTAAATGTCTGCCATCATCTTTTAATTTGGCGGTGGTGTTAGACTATGTTGGTGGGGGGTTTAACCAGACCGGGGGAAGATGATGACCATCCTTTTTTTTGTTTTTATTTTTGTATTTTCAACGGAGATGTACGAGAATATCCCTCATAAAATCTCTTAGTTAGTCCACATTAACAGTTCAATTATAAAAGCGGATGGAACGTTAATGGCAAAGACCACGTTACACCAAATTATTGAGTACATTGGTCTATTTTAGGATATTATAAAGTGGTTGGTCAAATCGGTTACCTGCGAATAGTACGGTGGCCAAAAACAATAATTTTCCTAATACATAAAGATTGAATTCATGATTTTTGAAATTGATTATTTTGAGTAAAGCATTCCAAAATAGGATTAATTGACAATTTGTATGTAGCAAAAGATTTATTATTATTATTATTATTATTATTATTATTATTATTATTATCTATATTATAATGCATCTCATCCTTACACGCTTCATTTTGTAAAACCTAACTACTGGTCAGGATTTACTTTTATCAAAGACAACGATCGGTTAGGATTAAATCAAAATATCCACAAACGTGCGAACAACGGTTTTCTTTACAACTCCTTCGACTCGGCGCCCCATTCTTCCTCCAACTCCTGCCATGTTCCACTCTTCTATCAATTTTTTTGTTCTCTCTTCCATGTTTCCCTTTTCTTCATGAACCCTCATCAAGCCACTGCTGTCGCCGTAAACTCTCTCTTTCCACCTAAATCTTTATGTTCGTCGCCCTTTGCCGGGATCTGTAAGTTTCTCACTCTTCCTCAACCAAATAATCTGTCATTGAATTATAACCCCCACCCCCTACCTCACTACCATCGCGGTTGGCGACAACAATGGAGGGTACGATGGACTTTACACCCTCCTGAAAGCTGCAACGTTTGGGCCCAAAGAATGAGATTCTCCATTAATGACACTCTCCGCAAGCTCTGTCTTTTTTACTACTACAAACTACAATACTATTTTGATTTTCTATATAGGATCGCGTAGTATTTTTCTTAATTGGGTAAATATAATTATTTAATTGAATTATTATGTCGCAGATTTTAGATACAACAACGCGACTGATTCCGTTTTGGTGGTGAGCAAGGATGATTATGAGGTGTAATTCGAACAACCCCATTACCATATTAAACGACGACGATTCAAGCTTCACCTTTGATCGATCAGGTCCTTTCTTCTTTATTACACGAAATAAGTCAAATTGTGATCAGGGTAAAAAGATACACATAGTTGTTTTGGCTGTCAGAAACAATCAGCTACCTTCTCCTTCCCCTTTTTCCCCTTCACCTTCACCTTCAGCTGCTTCACCATTTTTGTCTTCACATTCACCTTCGTAAGTGAGTTATTCTTTTCAAACCCTCATCAAACCATCTCCGTCGCCGTAAAGGTTTTGCTTTCGGTTGGAATCTTTAACTTCGTTGCCAATTTTCGACGGGAATCAATAAGTTTCTCTCACAAAATAATTTGTAATCCGCCCCTACCTCAGTTTCTTTAAAGAGCAATCTCTTACAAAAAATCACATGGATTTTATGTAACGGGTTTTGTTGATTCTCATTTGTATTTTAGATTTGCATTTGCTCATATATTACATTTTGTTCTATACTTAGTGGTTAAATGAGCTGCGTACCAGTTAGCGTGACAACTGTGTATAGAACTTTGCCTTTAGAACAGTTAGTTAAACTTCACAGCCTTCGATAGTCTTCACCAGCAGACTTCGGCAACGCACCTTGTCTGCCTATGTAGAGTTATATGATGAGTCTAAAGATTAAAAGAGAAATCAAGATGTCCAGCTCAACATTTTCAAAAAGATTATTAATTCAGATATTTTTAGAATATCTATTTGAATTATATCTTCCATAGTTGGCTTTTGGATTTAAAGAAACGCCATCCCAGTTTTTCTGGATACGACGGACTTTCCCTTCGATGATTGCTAAATAAGGGACATAAGTAGATACACAGTCTGACATAACATTCTCTGAGGAAAGTACAAACTGTAAGGTCTGTAACTTCTGTCATCTTCCACCCGCTCCTTCTCAGTAACTGCTTCACGTTTCCTTTCTTGATCAGACCTTGATAAAGAGAAGTCAACCTAACATTTATTCACATGTAATGCCTCAAACCTAATCGAGCCGTTACTCTCTTCATCTTCCCTAACGGTCTCAAGAATGCTCTCATATATATACCGCCATTGAAGACTGAAGAATTCAATGCTCTGAAACAACTAAACAACTTACAAGTCATTACACTCAGTACATTCAAGAGATCTAACAGATCAACGAATTCCTCAACAACAACAAGAAGACTACTCAATCATTGTCATTTATTTTCTTCTTCATTGTTGTTTACATTAACTGTTCTTTAGCACAATGAATATTCTGTTTTCCAGATATTCACTACCCACCCAAACACAAGTCAAATATTTTGTGCATGATCCATTAGTGTTTCTGTAATAGATCTAGTGGAAAACATAGTGCTCTTTCAAATCCAAAGTTGACTGCTTTGATGGTGGACATAGTACTCTTTATAGTACGAACCATCTCAAAATTTATGTGTTCTTACTTCTTATTTGCTTACTGTTTTGTATTTATCTTATCAGCTTATCATATCTTTCACTACAAGAAAAATGACTTTTTGGGACCATGTTTTTTGGGAAGGCTCTACAACAGTCCCAAATACTAATTTTTGGCACGGTTAGGGTGCGAGTGCCAAATACTATCGCTATTGGCACTGTTTTATAATAGCCTTCCCAAATACTAGTGGCTTTTAGGACGCTTGTGCAAACCCCGTACTAAATTCCTTTACCGTTCGAAATTAAAGGTCTATCTTAATATATTAAATAAATAAATTTTCCCGAAACATATATATCATTCTCCCGCGTTCATCTCCCGCCCACACATGTCTTCCCCAAAATTCCCTCCACATATATATGTTTTCCCCAAAATTCCCCCACCTTGGTTTTCCCAAAAATTAAGTTCGATAGAGAGGCTAATCTCAACACAACAGTAACTCTCTCTTGCTCGTCAACGTAGTTAGTTCCGTGTGCTTCTCACCACCTTTATCGGGTGCGATGTATCATCTTTCCAGTTTTGCGAAATAATGTTGCTAGTCTCAATTTGACAGGGATTTAAAAATTCGACTCGGTGTCTCACAACCATTACTGATTGCTCTTGTTTGGAACGACTTATTCATTGTTCTGAGTGGACCGGATTTTCAAATTCTCATTCCTGTTCTGAGTGCCTGTAGTTCTTTATTAAACCCCAATTTGAATAATCAAGTTAACTTTCTTTGAGTTTTACTTTCAAGGCCATTGATTTGTGCATTTTTATTAAATTCACGTATAAAATCCCTAAATTTCAATTTCGAAATTTTGGGTATGATTTGCTTAATCTGTAGTATTAGTTTGGGGTTTTCATTTGTACCCTGTATGTGGTTTTTTGTGTATTACCTGTGTTTGTAACTATTTGTGTACAATGTATATTTGTTTGATTGACTATATGAGTTTTTTTACTTACCAATAATATAGAAGAAGTTTAATTTCTGCAAGTGTTTTGACTTCTTTAGGCTGGAAGTTTAGTGGCTCTTCTTTTTGCATTCTCAAAGTTATTATCTGTACCCAGTTATTTTATGATGGAGATTTTGTGCGTGTCTAAATGAGAAACTGAAACAAACTCAAATGTGGGGATTTTGTACTGTATTCTGTGTAATATTCAGAGGTTTTGAGTATTTCTTTACAAGCCAAATTTTCTTTTCTTGATTGTAATTAGTGGAATTTTGGTGTTTTAATTTTTAATCTAGAAGTATCTGCCGTAAATGTGGGATGCAATTTGTTTTTTGCTTGTTCTTGTTTAATAATTCTTCCTGCCCAATTGAATATCAGTTCTGCAGTTTTAAGATCTTAGGTTGAAGTTTGTCAAATTGATCTAAAAGTCAAAGGAGGAAGTACAATTTTTATTTTTTTTATAATCCAGTAAAAAGACACTCTTTTAAGTGTCTGTTTTGAAAAGTTGATGGATTTACTTGTGGTATTGAAGAGGGTTTGAAAAACAGAACCATTAACTTTTTTAATGAATTTTATGGAATGAGTTTTATTTGGTTATTTAATTATACAGATCTGGTTCTCCAATTCGCCAATAACCTTTGTCTATTTTAATATGATATTACTGGCTGATATTTTTTTTTATCCCTTTTCATTGATTGTTTTCATATTTGCTTTTAATCTCTTGAAGATACTTGGAATTTTATTTTATTGGCATTTGGCCACTTGGGGGTTTATTTTTTAGTTTGCTAATTTGTGGGTAGTTTGTTAGCCTTTTAATTGTAGGTTTGACTTTAGGAATGAAAGCCAAATTTTAAAAATCGAATTAAAGTGTTTACTTTTATCATATCTTTTCTATAAAGCAGGTAGCCTTTTAATTGTAGGTTTGACTTTAGGTTATAAATTTGTTGAAAAAAAACGAAAATTAGTATTCATATTTTTTGTATATTTCATAAAAGGATAAAATGAAGATAATCAAATATTTATTAATAAAAGTTGTCTTCATTTTAAAAAAAATCTGAGGTACAGTGTGAAAATGGAAGTAGGTTGACAAATGAGCACTTAATTGGATGTGTTTGACATGGTGTTATGGTACTTTTGAGGTTGAATTTTGAAATTTTCATGTTGTAAAGATTAAGGATTTTTTAAAGAGAGAGAAAAGCTATTGGGGCCAAATAGAGAGTCAAAAACCAAAAATCAAAGAGAGTTTACTGTGGGCTTCTTAAATTTAAATTATTTATGTAATTATTAAGTTGAATACCAAATGGGCATCTACTATCCCTGGTATTTTACTTTGTTTTCCCATGGTCTAGAATTTTTGTTTGGTATAAGAATTGGTTTGTCTCTTGTAAAGGACAAATCCGTTTTAGAGATGCTTTGGTGATCCTTTTTATCACGATTCCGTTGTGTTGGTCATTGTGGATATTAGTGTGTGCCTTCTCCTTGGACCTTATTGAATTAGTTTTGGTTCAAAGTGGCTCAATATTTGTATAACTGGAACTTTATTGGGGTCGTTTTGGTCTATTGTGGCTTGACAATTTTATGATTGCTAGCATTACTGGCCTCCGGTGAAATTCCATCAATGGGATTCACCTTTGATTTATATGATAGGTTATTATTGATAGTGATACCTTCATTTGTTGAGACAGAACTACACTTTGGTTACTTACCTGTTTTTGTTTGTTTCAGTTCTAAGCTTTCATGTGTTCCCCAAGACTTTTCCAATCCATCTTTCTATGGGTCTATACCACACTCGCATTGTTTTCTCACCAATACTACCAAGAAATAAAATATTACATGGATTCTTTTTATCGGATGAACGCCCGAGCCTTAAAAGTTTCGTTTTAGGTTTTATTAGAGCCTTCATTTCAATAATTATTATTCAATGCCATGTTTAAACAAGTTGTTATTGAGAGCTGTGATTTTTTTTCTTTCTCTTTACTTCTTTTGTTTTGCTTCCTATTCTCTTAGAAGTAATATGTATGTTTGTTCTAGTTCTAGTTTATCAGGGTCATCCTCTAAATTTAAATTTTCTTTTGACCTATTCTCGATGAGTACTAGACATATCCACCAATTCAGTGCTAGCATCCAATTTCCCACTTTTTTGTTTATATATTATTTTTTTCTTTGATTACCTCAAGAGCTCGAGTCTTTTTTTTAAACCCTTCACTGATTTATGTAATGTGTGCTGGAGCATTATTTACTAAATCAACCATGACATAGTGAGGTGAATCTTATATATATTTTTCCTTTCTGGACACTAAGTGATGTTGCTGATAACTTTTTAGTCTGGTTGTTGCTAGCCATCGCACAACTGTAACTTTACCTATGTCAGCCCAACTAACAATTAGCATCCTCACCACAACAGCCTCCAATCCAAATTGTGGTAAGTGGAATAATAACCCAGATGTTCTGTGCTTCAATTGCCAATCATGCAAAGTTGGACTGTTAGACAGCATAAATAATGATTGGAAGAGAGTTGTTGTCATCAACATCATGAAACTATGTTTTAAAAAATGAAAATTATGGAGAGTTTGAGGATGAAGGTAGTTATTGTTTTCTATGACCTTGCTTTTCCATCGCTCAATGTTTTTATTTATTTGAAAGCTAGGGCTCTAAGAGCATGATTAACAATTAGATCAAATCCACCCAAATCAAACACAAAATAAAATATAACCCATTAAAAACTGACTCATGACCGTTTGATCTTGCGACTGAAATCAATCCACACCGCTAGATAGCCTAAGTCAATTGAGCTCTATTGTGAGATTATATATTAATGTAAAAGTGATGTTTTATAAGGGGTGATTGTTCAGGGGAAAAAAAGGATGACTGCTCATAATATTAATTGTAGGGGGTGACTTTGTAATAGTGAGTTAAAAGTGGATAACTATTATCACACATGTGAATGTAAGGGTGAATCACAACCGTTAAATTTTTTAAGATAATTTAATTTCAACCTCTAAATAGTTTTAGTCAATTACACATGTGTGAGTATGTGCTCTATTGTATATTAGATACTTTAATATATTTTTTCTTCAGAAAATTGCTAAAAATTTGAAAAATAATAATCATATTCTTATATCCAAATGAAACAAACAAAGTTTCTATTTATATGTAAAAATATATATTTTAATTCAGGAAAAAATTTCAAATAATAAAAATAAAAATTTTTGGTCCAAAATTGACCAAGAAAAATGATGGTGGAAAAGTTATTTCATCCCCTAGAATGTTGCAGTGTGGAAAGGGGAGGGGCTGGGAGGTGGTCTCCTGTAAGACGGTCTTACCCTAAGACGGAGCCCCATTTAAAATTCGCGGGTCATAATAAATAAATAATAAGTTATACCAAATCATTAGAACGAGTTTGCTTAGTTGGTTCGCAGCAAACCTCTTGAGACTTGGCGTATTGAGCACGGGTTCAGGGTTCGAAACTCCTCAGTGCGTTTTTTAGTTTTATTGTGATGTGTCATTTTGCTCCGGTGCCCCTGTACTTTCAAGGTTTGTCGCCAAAATTCTTATGTTTCCCACGCCTTATTGTTTAATTCTTTGTCAGCCCCGTTAGCATCAATTGCCTTGAGATACTTAACGGATCTTAATAGACTTTAACGAAATACTAAATGACACGTTTAAAGTCAAACGTGACACATTTTAAGGTTGAAAGTGACACAATAAAGGAAAATTTATTATAATTCTCATTAAAATTCAAAGGAATAATCTTAATGTGTAACTTTTTAGTATTAAAGTGTCACTTTTTAGTATTAAATGTGTAACTTTTTAGTATTAAAAGTGACACTCTTAATACTAAAAAGTAACACTATTAATACTAAAAAGTGACTCTTAATACTAAAAAGTGATACCTTTAATACTAAAAAGTGACACATTTAATACTTGACGGACCTTAATGGACTTTAACGAAATGCTAAATGACACGTTTAAAGCCAAATGTGACACCTTAAAAAGACAAAAGTGACGCATTTTAAGGTTGAAAGTGACACTATAAAGAGAAAATTATTATAATTCTCATTAAAATTCAAAGTAATACTCTTAATGCTAAAAAGTGACACTCTTAATACTAAAAAGTAACACTCTTAATACTAAAAAGTGACACGTTTAATACTAAAAAGTGACACTTTTAATACTAAAAAGTGACACTTTTAATACTAAAAAGTGACACTTTTAATACTAAAAAGTGAAACTCTTAATACTAAAAAGTAACATATTTAATACTAAAAAAATGTTACTTTAAAACTAACGTTGACCGCTAAAAGTGACACATTTAATACTAAAACTTGACATTTTCAATGTTAAAAAGTGACACATTTAATATTAACAGTGTCACTTTATAGTATAACATGTGTCACTTTTTTGCCTTGAAAGTGTCACTTTACATTTTTAATGAAAATTATAATTTTTTCCTAAAAAACGGTTACTTTTTGGGCTTAAATATGTAACTTTTAGTCTTAAATGTGTTACTTTCACTTTGAAAAGTGTCTCATTTTTTTATAAATAAAAATCATTACGTTTGACATTAAAGTGTTGTTTTATAACATTGAAAGTGTTATTTTTTTAAAATTAAATGTATTACTTTTTAGCATTGAAAATATCAAGTTTTAGTATTGAATGTGTCACTTTTTAGTATTAAGAGTGTCTCTTTTTAGTATAAAATGTGTCACTTTTTAGTATTAAGAGTGTCACTTTTTAGTATTAAAAGTGTCACGTTTTAGTATTAAGAGTGTCACTTTTTAGTATTAAGAGTGTCACTTTTTATTTTGATAAGAATTATAATAAATTTTCATTTATAGTGTCACTTTTAACATTAAAATGAGTCACGTTTAGTTTTAAATGTGTCATTTAGCATTTCATCAAAATTCGTTAGGATCTGTCAAGTATCCAAAGGCAATTGATGCTAACGGAGCTGACAAAGGATTAAATTGCAAGGCGTGGGAATTCGGCGGCAAAACATTGAAAGTGGAGGGGCACCGGAGCAAATAGAGGAAATATGAGCATTAAAACATAATGTTGAAGCTGGGGGTGACGAACCGCAGACCTCCTTGGGTTGAAGCTTTAAGTTCCGCCTATCACCAACTCGGCTAGCCTGTTTTTGTGTTTATTATTAAGAGATTTTGTTATTAACCCCGGAATTTGTAAATGGGGCTCCGTCTTACGGATTTAGGATCCGTAAGACCGTCCTACACAAGTCTTTGTCGAGGGGCTGGAGGCGTAGTCACAGTTGTCAGCCATTTTTTTGTTTTTTTTTTCGGGTCAAAACGAAGCAGTTTAGTGGAAATGGAAGCTGAAACGTGATCGTTTTGCTCTGATTTGATTGATTTTTATTTGTATCATAAATTGATGCAAATCAAACAAATCAAATATGATTTGGATATGATTTTTTTAGGATCCACCGTTATCACCGAAGATTCAACTTTGATCCATTTTAGATCAATCGTTGTCTCTGTTCTAAAAAGAAAAATGATATCCTTACCACTAATTCTACAACTTTCCCTACAACTAAGCTTTGAATTGAGAAAAATTGTTTCGGACAAAGACAAGTTCCTTTTTTGGGTGCGTTGTATACGTTGATTCGATCGATACAAAATCCCAAACATATAGTAATTGATTCGTTTATTATCTGTTCATATATTAATTAAATTTCATACCGATACTATGTCATATCAAGAATACAAAATCTTGTTATTAGTACTACATGATACGTTAAATAGATGTCATATCTTCCAATTTTTTTTTTTGGAAGAATTGAAATCTAAAATGCGACTAATATTTTTTTTAATAAATTAATATAATTAAGAAGACTTTTTAATGAATGGAGTGATTAGCTTGCAAGAAATCTGATAAACCTACTCCAACATGCTTCTCGTGGAGAGAACCTACAAAGTCAGATCCAACATGGTTCTCGTGGAGAGAGAGAGCAGTTGGACATTCAATGATGAGATTACGAATCTCAACTGCAGTAGAAGAATCAAAATTTTGTATTAATGTATGATCCCCCTTTATTTCATAAAATGTGTATTTTGCTTTAAAAATGATAAAAACTTAATTAAGACCGTCTACCAGATATATTTTATAAGATAGATATTTTTTTATCTAATTTTTCATATATTGATGGATTGAACTGTGTAAAAGTGAAATTCATCTTACAAGAAACCTATTCTTAAATAATACACACTTGATTTTGGACCTATTTTTAAATAATAGACACTCGATTTTGGACAAAAATAATATTAGTAAGAAAGAACAAAGTCTTTGTCAAGATTAATTAACTAACTTGAAATCATGTATTGATTGAGCCTTGAGGAACACTATATAATCTTATAAGGTCAACTCCAACTAGTACCTCAAAATCACCAACTTACCAAATTGAGTCTAAACTTACACAAAATCATTCCAACCCAACCAGACCGTGAATAGTGTCGCCTCAAATTTGGAGCAACACTATTCATCTAACCCCAAATTGGGGTTGATGGGACCTATTTCTTTTTAAAACAAAAAATTGATTTTTAAATACAACAAATTGATTTTTAAATACAAAAAATTATTCATAATTTATATTATGAATTTAAAAATATTTGAATTGATTAATAACTAATAATAGCTATGTAATAAATATTAATTATGTAATTTATTTTAAAGCATTAAAAAAGAAAAATAAATTATAATAAATTGATCTATTATGTAAATTGAAAATAAAAAAAGACATACAACTTGAAATTAAAAATTACATACAACTTGAAATAAAAAAAATGACATACAACTTGAAAATAAAAATGACATACAACTTAAAAATAAAAAATGACATGCAACTTGAAAATAAAATATGACATACAACTTGAAATTAAAAATATCATACAACTTGAAAATAAAAATGACATACAACTTAAAAATAAAAATGACTTACAATTTGAAAATAAAATATGACATACAAACTTAAACATATGATAATTAAAGATGAACGTGATGTAAATGCACCAATTGAAGAACGAGGTGAAGCGTCGGCTTCAGATGTTGAGGGAGTAGGAGATGATAACACTCTATTTCAAGAATTTCATATTCGACATAGACAAATCAAGGATAAAGAAGCTCACCTTGCACTTCGGAGTGTCTTAATTGATCATTTATGGGTACAATTAGCTAATAGTGAGAATTAAGCTAAAATAATATGTAATTTGAATTCGGTGTTATTGTTGAGTTATTTTCTTGATAATTTTTAACATTTAAATAGATGTATTGTTTGCTCTATCATAATGTATGTGTTTGTATTTATCAAATGGTTTGTAATTTAAAATATATTAAATTACTAATTTTAATATATAATTAATCATATAAATAATATGATGAAAATAAACTTATTAAATATAATAATTATTAATTGTGTAATCTTAATAATTATAATTTTAAATGTTATAGTAGAAAATCAAAATACAATATGCTAAGGAATATTTTTTTTGATGTAAGATTTGATGTAAAAATTTGAAATTAGAATAATAAATAGTATTGAAACTACCCCAACTTAGGATAAATTTGGACCCAAATTAGAATTTAACATAGGATAAGTATGGATTCAAATTAAAATTTTTGGGTGGGAGATGGTCTAATACCCATTCCCCGAGTATGTTCACACCCGCTTCCTCAAGGGGCTTACAAATCTGTTCCCAATTAATGAGATTGATTTTCTCGACTTTCAATCAAAAGTTGATATTTATTTTATCAACTTCCTCACACGTAGCAAGAGAGAACGTGTTAGTCACCACATCTTTAATTAAAGTGTCCGTTTTCTTTTAGGTACAGGCTGTTTCAGTTATAATTTTTGAGGTAAAGATTTGTGTAGGACGGTGTTACGGATCCTAAATTTGTAAGACGGAGCCCCATTTATAAATTCGCAGGTTAATAACAAAATCTGTTAATAATAATAAAAAAGACAAGCTAGCTGTGTTGGTGATAGGTGGAACTTAGAGGTTGAGCCCAAGGTGGTCCAAGGTTTGACACGCCTCAGCTTCAACATTATGTTTTAATGTTCATTTCCTCAATTTGCTTTGGTACCTCTTCACTTTTAATGTTTGTCGCCAAATTCTCACGCCTTGCAATTTAATCCTTTGTCAGCTCCGTTAGCATCAATTGTCTTGGGATACTTGACAGATCATTCACTTTCAATGTTTGTCGCCGAATTCCCACGCCTTGCAATTTAATCATTTGTCAGCTCCATTAGCATCAATTGCCTTGGGATACTTGACAGATCATAACAGATTTTGATGAAATGCTAAATGACACATTTAAAACCAAACGTGACACATTATAATGTTAAAACTTAAAAGTGACACTATAAATGAAAATTTATTATAATTCTTATTAAAATACAAAGTGACACTCTTAATGCTAAAAAGTGACACTCTTAATACTAAAAAATGATATATTTTATACTAAAAAGTGACACTCTTAATACTAAAAAAGTGACACATTCAAAACTAAAACGTGATATTTTTAATGCTAAAAAATAATACATTTAATTCTAAAAAAATGACACTTTTAATGTTATAAAATAACACTTTAATGTCAAACGTAATGATTTTTATTTATAAAAAAATGAGAAACTTTTCAAAGTGAAAGTAACACATTTAAGACTAAAAGTGACATATTTAAGCCCAAAAAGAAACAATTTTTTAGGAAAAAATTATAATTTTCATTAAAAATGTAAAGTCACACTTTCAAGGCCAAAAGTGACACATGTTATACTATAAAGTGACACTGTTAATATTAAATGCGTCACTTTTTAGTATTGAAAATGTCAAGTTTTAGTATTAAATGTGTCACTTTTTGCAGTCAACGTTAGTTTTAAAGTAACATTTTTTAGTATTAAATGTGTTACTTTTTAGTATTAAGAGTTTCACTTTTTAGTATTAAGAGTGTCACTTTTTAGTATTAAATGTGTCACTTTTTAGTATTAAGAGTGTCACTTTTTAGTATTAAAAGTGTTACTTTTTAATATTAAGAGTGTCATTTTTTAGCATTAAGAGTATTACTTTGAATTTTAATGAGAATTATAATAAATTTCCCTTTATAGTGTCACTTTCAACCTTAAAATGTGTCACTTTTGTCTTTTCAAGGTGTTACGTTTTTGGCTGAAGTATGCTCATTGTTATATCAATCTAGCAAATAAATAAGGTCTTATTTTGACAAGGGAAAATTAAACAGATACATTCGTGGCTACATTATTTTACGCGTCTCCTTCCAATAATTACAAACACATTTAAGAATATTTGGCCATTATAATGACTCTTGTACATAATTTTTCCTAATCTAATCCAAAGACAACGGCTTATAATGACTACATTGTGCCGGATTTTAAATACAATTTTAAATAATAAATGAACTAGAAAGTAAAAAAATAAATAAAAACGCCCTTAAAGGCTGTTACCTTTTAGAGCGGCGGTGTGCTCGCTCTGTCCTTCTCGGGAGAGGGAGTCTTTTTGTTGTTGTTGTTGTTGTTGTGTTGTGTGTGGTGTGTTGTGTGTTGTCTTGTGTGTTGTGTGAATTTGGGCAGCGTGACTGCTTGTATTTGTTGATTTTATTGTCTGAAATCGGGCAACGTAACAGCAGGGTGTGTGATTGTGTGTATTTGTGTGTGTGTGTGTGTGTGTTTATATATTTGTGTGTGTGTGTGTGTGCGGGTTGTGTGTGTGTGCGAGAGGGAGGGGACGGCAGGAGAGGGGGCTGTGAGAGTGAGGGAGTATGTATGTGGGTGTGGGTTTATTGTTGTTGTGGGGAATACGAGGGAATGAGAGTGAGTATTTGTGAGGGTGGGCCGGCTGGAGAGTGAGATTGAGAGGGAGAGTTGTTGTGAGATTGGGTTATTTTTCTTGAGTGGGGCGGCAGTTGGATATTGAGAGAGAAGAGAGAGATGTGTGTGGAGATTGTTGTTGTGGGGCTGGGTGAGGGATTATGAGAGTGAGAGGAGAGTGCGGAGTGAGAGAAAGTGATTGAGAGAGAGATTGTGAGTGAGGGAGTATGTATGTGGGTGTGGGTTTATTGTTGTTGTGGGGAATACGAGGGAATGAGAGTGAGTATTTGTGAGGGTGGGCCGGCTGGAGAGTGAGATTGAGAGTGAGATTGAGAGGGAGAGTTGTTGTGAGATTGGGTTATTTTTCTTGAGTGAGGGGGCTGGGGAGTGAGAGAAAATTGAGAGAGAGATTGTGAGTGGATGTGGGTGTGGGTTTATTGTTGTTGTTAAGAGAGAGAGAGCTGGGTGAGGGATTGAGATGAGAGGAGAGTGAGGGAGAGTGCGCTGGGAGTGAGAGAAAATTGAGAGAGAGATTGTGAGTGAGGGAGTATGTATGTGGGTGTGGGTTTATTGTTGTTGTGGGGAATACGAGGGAATGAGAGTGAGTATTTGTGAGGGTGGGCCGGCTGGAGAGTGAGATTGAGAGGGAGAGTTGTTGTGAGATTGGGTTATTTTTCTTGAGTGGGGCGGCAGTTGGATATTAAGAGAGAGAGAGAGCTGGGTGAGGGATTATGAGAGTGAGGGAGAGTGCGCTGGGGTGAGGGAAAATATGAGAGAGGGATTGTGGGATTGGGTTTTTGAGAGAAATGAGGGAGTTGGGAATGAGAGAGAGATAGTGGGCCGGGTAGAGAGGGATTGTGAGTGAGAGTTTTTTGATTGTGAGGGAATGAGGGAATATATATAGGTGGGAGTTTGATTAGTGGGTAAGAAAGGGGGACCGGCTGCCCATGTTTTCTTTTTCGTTTTTTCTTTCTTTTTTGTTTGCTTTTTCTTTTGATTTTCTTTCTTTTTGTTTTCTTTTTTGATTTTCTTTCTTTTTCTTTTCTTTTCTTTCGTTTTTTGGTTTCTTTTGTTTTTCTTTTTTTCTTTTCTTTTGTTTTTTGATTTTTGATTTTTGTTTTATTTATCTTTTTGTACCTTTGTTCCTGAAACATACAAGAAATAATTAGTAGTCTATTTTGTAATATTTAATTGACAATATAAAATAGGGGTACGAATTTGGGGTGTCTACAGAGCCCCTTAACGATGGAGTTTACGGGTAACCAGAAGCTTACCGAGTAGACGAACATCGTTGAAAAGATAGACTCCCAAATTCGAGATGAGAAAATATTTTTATGTTGCAATGGTCGGACCTACCGAGATAGGCTGCCTACGTATTTCTTAACAAAGGAAATCAGACCAAACGTAGTTCGGCTCAAACCGAAACAAACAACCAGTGAAGAAAAGATTTTTATGTTTTCCGAAAAGCCGTATTCTTCCGGTCCGAAACCGTTGTCAAATACGGTATGAAGATTTTTGTGTATTTCGAAAACCACATTTCAACCGATAAAGACCCGTCGTTGAAATACATTAAGAGGCATTTTCAAAATCATGTCTGGCTGGCCTCGTACCTTATTTCCAAACATAATAAGAAAACTTTCAAATTTTCGAGAACTGTACTCGACCGATAAACTGTCGTCGAATACGACAAAGGGATTTTTCTTCAAATTTTTCGAAAACTGCATCCAACTGACCGAAATCTGTTGGACACGACAAAGATTTTTCTTTTCTTCTTCCTTTCCCCTTTTTTTTTTGTTTTTTTTTTTTGAACAAAACCTTTTTGAAAGAAAAGATTTTTCTTTTATTTCTGAAAGTAGAATAAGAAAATCTTACCTTTCTTACCTCTCTTACTTTTCATGTTTTTGACTGTTGCTGCTGGTTCAGCTGATTTGGGCTCAAAACCCATTTGAGAACACAAACGAAAGAAAAGATTTTTATGTTTTTCGAAAAGCCGTATTCTTCTGGTCCGAAACCGTTGTCAAATACGGTATGAAGATTTTTGTGTATTTCGAAAACCATATTTCAACCGATAAAGACCCGTCGTTGAAATACGTTAAGAGGCATTTTCAAAATCATGTCTGGCTGGCCTCGTACCTTGTTTCCAAACATAATAAGAAAACTTTCAAATTTTCGAAAACTGTACTCGACCGATAAACGTCGTCGATCACGACAAAGGGAATTTTCTTCAAATTTTCGAAAACCGCATCCAACCGACCGAAATCGTTGGACACGACAAAGATTTTTCTTTTCTTTCTTCCTTCTCTTTTTTTTTTTTTTTTGTGATGGTCGTGCCTTCCGAAATAGGCTGCCTACGTATCCTTATTCAAGGAATCAGACCAAACGTAGTTCACCCTGTGGCTGAAACAAACAACCAATGAAGAAAAGATTTTTATGTTTTCCGAAAAGCCGTATTCTTCCGGTCCGAAACCGTTGTCAAATACGGTATGAAGATTTTTGTGTATTTCGAAAACCATATTTCAACCGATAAAGACCCGTCGTTGAAATACGTTAAGAGGCATTTTCAAAATCATGTCTGGCTGGCCTCGTACCTTGTTTCCAAACATAATAAGAAAACTTTCAAATTTTCGAAAACAGTACTCGACCGATAAACTGTCGTCGAATACGACAAAGGGAATTTTCTTCAAATTTTTCGAAAACTGCATCCAACTGACCGAAATCTGTTGGACACGACAAAGATTCTTCTTTTCTTCTTCCTTTCCCTCTTTTTTTTGTTTTTTGTTTTTGTTTTTTTTGTTTTTGTTTTTGTTTTTTTTTTGAAATCAAAACTCAATCTGAAAAAGAGTTTTTCTTTTATTTGAGAACAAAAGCAAACTTCTTTTTTTTAATTTTCCTAAAAAGGGAAATTATTCTAAAGTCAGGGTAGGAATACTGTACATGACTTACCTGTTTGTGCCCGGGTGGCTGCCGCAGATTCGACTGATCTTGGCATTTTTGCCACTCTTGCTGGAGAATTTATTCTTTTTCTCTTTTTTTTTCTTTTTTTTTTTTTGTGACGGTCGGACCTATAAAGATAGGCTGCCTACGTATTCCCTATTAAAGGAAATCGCACTGCAAGCGTAGTTCATTTCTCACTGAATTTTATTCTTGCTCACTCTTTTTCTCTCTCTTTTTTTTTTTCTTTTGTTTTTGTTTTTGTTTTTGTTGTTTTTTTTGTTTTTTTTTGTTATTGGAGGAATGTAAAAGAATATGGTATATATGTACAATATATACATTTTTTAATAAAATCAAATGTTTATTTACATGTAAATTTTGTTCATGTATATATATATATATATATATATATATATATATATATATATATATATATATGTATATTTAAAAAAAATGGCAAGTGTGTATTAACGTAAAGAATGATACATTTTTTGTTTGTTTGTTTTTTTTTTTGAAAACATGTACAAATATTTACAATGCAGTCTAATTTTATATGATGCAAAATTTATAAACACATGCAGACTCAAGACGCACGCACAAAGTAAAGCTATACCGACCTAACGGGTAATGGCACGATGTATTTCCAAAATGGATTTTAAAGGAAAATACCTTCGGGTTCGAGCAGGCTTCCTTTTTTTTTTTTTTATGAGATGCGGGGAAAGGAAAAGGCAGATACCTCCTTGGCCATATAATTGTTGCAGGTCTATATTTGGCATAAGCCTATTCTCACAACTCCCGTGATTTTTCTTCATAATCGACAGGCGCGGTGGATGATCTAATCCAAGTCATCGAAAGCTTTCGGGACAATGGCAACGCAGATGATGAATAGGGCGAGGATACTCGTGTTTCTCATCCCGATGAGACTAAGCTTTTTCTCCTTCGTCAGAAGAAGTATATGGACCGGCCGGTGGACGCCACGCATTGATGGATCGCCCGGCTTAAGCCGCAAATGAAGGATAGTTTTGGGGGAAACAAAGGGGGTAGAGGCAATAATAGATATGTACATGCAATTAATGTATAACCTAAACTTCTTTAGCAATTATTCCTAAGTTGCACCTTAGACCCGTAATATTATATTTTAGTGTTTTATTGCGAGCTTATGTCGTGGTTTTTCTTTTTCTTTTCTCGCCGAGCCCCTTGCATGTCAAGATCTGGAGGTAAGATGTCGAGGTTTCAAAGAGTGTCTTCCCTCTCCTTATTCTCCTTATATATTATTTTATTTGACTCTAACTTTTGCCTAGGCCACCCTTTCGGTTTTCAACCTAGCGAGCCCTTATTTTTTTATTATGAATAAATGTGTTTTTTTTTTTGTGTGCTCTAATTTTTGCCTAGGCCGCCTCTTTCGGTTTTCAAATTTAGCGAGCCCTTATTTCTTCTTTTTTCATTTTTTCATCATTTTTTTATTTTTATTTTTTGAATGCCCTAACTTTTGCCTAGGCCGCCTTTCGGGTTTTCAACCTAGCTGGGAGAGGGAAGCACTTGTTGGATAGAATGGATCGAGCATAATACCTTTTGAGCTCGTTGAGATTGGAGGCTGAACAAGGTCTCTTTTCCCTGGCTTGTGAAGAGTACGACATCTCCTGACCGAATCCCATTGACAATATATAGCACATCGTGTAAGAGAGGGGTAGCAGCCTTTGATAAGTAGCCCCAAAGATTTTTTTAGCTCGACGGCATGACATGATAGCAGAGGTCCCCAAGGGATGAGGTCTTTTCTTGGTCTCCGCCGCTTTTGATTTGATTATAGCTCAAAGATGTCGTTGTTGGATTTGGGAATGGTCACTACATTGACGGATCGGTATTTTTTTTAATGCCCGAATGAAGTTGACGGTGGTCGTTTCATGCTTTTTTTTTTTTCAACTTGTAGCGACCATTCGCTTAATGCGGTGGAGCTTTTGTCCGATTGGTCGAGCATTCTGGACATATGAGGGTCCTGTTTGGCTATGGTCGGGTCTACCCCGACACATCTTCATAGAACCTGTAAGCATGTCCACGAACTTTTAAAGGGATCCATGGGTGGTGTTCTTTTGAGCCTCAGTAGTTGCCGATTCTCGACTTCTTTTGATTTCATTGTCCGCCCCCATTGATGGTGGATCGCCTTCGCTTGTCGTTGATGATGTCTCTGGCTCTACTGACTTTACAAGCTCAAGCAAACATTTTTTTTCTTTTGGGTCCTATTAAATGACTCATTATTATAATTATTTAATGTGTCTTTTAATGCAGTGCAACTAAGAAATAAGCAAAGACGCTTAGATTATTATTAAAAGCACAACCGTATAGGGTTTATTATATTATTGAGGACCCGGGGTTTGAGATCCCCAATTTAGGGAGCGGATTGGTAGATGACCAAACCGTAAGGCTAGGGAAAGGAATAGGGTACTCAATTTTAGGGAGCGGATTGGTAGATGACCAAACCGTAAGGTTAGGAAAGGAATAGGGTAATATATCCAAAGTAGTCCACCGATCCGCAAGGCCAAAAGTGGGTGGTCGTAGTATACTAGTTCTCAGAGGCTTATTAGAAATGGACTCAAACTCGCAGGAGTTTTTTTTTTTTTTTTTTTGAAAGTGCCTTTATCCATCATACCCGTGAAGTCGCTCCCCAAATTTTCATTAGAAACTTCTTGGTTTAGAATTTTGAGCATCATGACTTTCAAATTTTCGATGTCATCCTCCATTTTGGCGCTAAGAGTTGGGTTTTGTATATGCCGGTAGGATTGGGAAGGTGGGTTAATTTCTCGGTCGTGTCCGTAAGGGTTTTGGGCGTGATATGGATATTGTGTTGGATATGGATATTGGGCGTGATATAGATATTTGGGCGTGATAGGGATATTGGGGATAAGGATTTTGGGTTGGATATGGATTTTGGGCCGGATATGGATATTAGGCAAGATAGGGTAAGGAGGGTATGATGAAAAAGGGTTAAAATTTTGGTAATAATAGGTATTTGTGGGTTGGTGTTTGGCCGAAATTGATATGGAGGGACATGGAAGGCCGATGCTCCTGGGGACCGTAGCGGATTGTTCATTTTTGCCGCCATACCGCTTGATCTCAGACTTTATGAGCCGATTTCGCCCATGTCCGATTCTGTTTCAATTGGCCAAGATTATCTCTCGCTTTCCAAGTTCGGGCCAGTTTCGAGGAAAATGGGTTATGGAGGTATCGTGAGGCCGGGTCAAGGCTTTTTGGGTTTGGAGTACGGCCTTTATTAGTATATTTTATTATTGTTTGTTTGTTCCCTACATTGACCTGATAAGCACTGCTTTATTTTGATTCGCCTCAGACTTTCCCGAATGGATTCTTTCTCCGCAGTATAGGACCAACGTATTCCACCTCGCCTTTCGACTTCCCAGATCGGATCGTCCCGAAGCGGCGGCCTATACTTTTTCCAGATCCACCATTCGAAATGGTCTAGGTCGAGCATCGAGAATAATAAATCACTGCTTATTATTTGTTTTTGTTATTTTTTTTTTGTTGCAATTTTATTTTTCTTTTTTTCATCATTTTTTTACTTGCGCATTTTTTTTGACTATTTTTTATATATATCTTTTTTTTTTTTTTTGACAGGCCGATTCACGATTCAGAGATGCAAAACCGGATCGGTCAATGAAGTGTCCCGAGAATCTATATGCATTCTAACGTTGGCTCATGCAGGGGTAGGGCCATGGTGTAGGGTAACAGTCGAATATAGCTATATGCATGTGCGTGTGTGGTATCTAGAAAGCAAGAAAATCTTTATTTATTTACGATATATAAACGTAAAAATAAAACATATATGGCTTGTCTTGTGCTTGTGTGGATTTTCTCGCTTTTTTAGTTTGAGCGCAAGCAAGCAAGCACATCACATTAAGAAATAGAAAGAAAAGTGGGGAAACTATCTATCCCTATTAATTACAAATTTTGGTCCTATGTCCCCAAAATAAAATGACATGAATGAATGTAAATATGTACAAATATACGTAGTTACGTATAAAGTGAAAAAGAAAAATAAAAAAGAAATAAATGAAAGAAAATAGAGCCGGAAGTAAAGCCCCAAATCTTTTGTTGTGTCGCCTGAGATAAAAAGAAACACACATATATATAAATGAAATGGCATATGCCGATACCACACCCTATTCAATGCTTTAAGGGTATCAATGGAGTTTCCAAATTCAATATACTTTTTATATATTTTATTTTTTGAATTTTCGAATTTTTTTTTAATGTATATATATTTTTTCGAAATTTTTTTTGATTTTTTTTTAAATACTCTTAAACATGTCCGTAATGTATATCTGGAACGAGATCGGCCGCCGATGGAGGATCATATCCACAAATATAGCCACGGTACCGTAATGGGAACACTTTATTGAAATGCGTAAATTAATATAACGAGCATACTGCAGCCAGAAACAAAGAAAAGCCAAAAAAGGTTTTATTTTATGAGTCTAGCCCTCCATTTTATTTAAAATAAAACAACTCCCCAGCAGAGTCGCCACTGTGAGGTTCCCGGGACGTGCCCGCGCCCGCGCGCCTTGTTTAGGGTGCGCGCAGACGTGCGGATGCGGGACACCACCGCCTCGCTCCACCCTCCCTTGTTTAGGGGAAGACGAAATCCAAAGTGCGAGAGGAGTGCTGTCTATATTAGCACGTTGGAATGTGCCTCGGTTGCCTTGAGTGGATTTTGTATCCAAAATGGGAACTAAGGGTTTCCTCATGTCAGGTTATCCCTTATTTCGGGGATAACAGGATATGGGAATGCATTACCTTTCCATTCTCATTCTCCCCTTTTATCTTTCAGGGAAAATAGAGAAGTGCAAGAAAAGATATTGCGACGCCCCCACTTATGGATTTATTAAAATAGCCTTATGGCCCAGTTAGATCGCTATGGGAGCTATATTGCAAGGCCCCACTGGATCTGAAAGTTTTAGAGTCGCCACCTTTATTTTAAGGCAAAAATAAAGGAAAACCAGAAAAGAAAACCAGAGATTTTAGAAAACGGGTTCGGGGGCTAAGTTACGAGTTGGGAAGGTGCTAGGCACCCAACTCGCCCTTTCGGTCTCAAAGCGTTTTTGGCTGAAGTATGCTCATTGTTATATTAATCTAGCAAATAAATAAGGTCTTATTTTGACAAGGGAAAATTAAACAGATACATTCGTGGCTACATTATTTACGGACTCGCAGCCGTCTCCTTCCAATAATTACAAACATATTTAAGAATATTTGGCCATTATAACGGCTCTTTTACATAATATTTCCTAATCTAATCCGGGCAGCGCAACGGCTTATATGGGCTACATTGCGCCGGATTAAAAATACAACTTTTAAATAATAAATGAACTGAAAAGTAAATAAATAAATAAAACGCCCTTAAAGGAAGTTACCTTTTAGAGCGACGGTGTGCTTGCTCTGTCCTTCTCGGGAGAGGGAGTCTTTTTGTTGTTGTTGTTGTTGTTGTGTCTGTGTGTTGTGTGTTGTGTGTTGTGTGTTGTGTTAATTTGGGCAGCGTAACTACTTGTATTTGTTGATTTTGTTGTCTGAAATCGGGCAGCGTAACAGCAGGGTGTGTGATTGTGTGTATTTGTGTGTGTGTGTTTATATATTTGTGTGTGTGTGTGTGTGTGTGTTGTGTGTGTGTGTGTGTGTGTGAGAGGGAGGGGACGGCAGGAGAGGGGGCTGTGAGAGTGAGGGAGTATGTATGTGGGTGTGGGTTTATTGTTGTTGTGGGGAATACGAGGGAATGAGAGTGAGTATTTGTGAGGGTGGGCCGAGAGTGAGATTGAGAGGAGAGTTGTTGTGAGATTGGGTTATTTTTCTTGAGTGGGGCGGCAGTTGGATATTAAGAGAGAGAGAGAGCTGGGTGAGGGATTATGAGAGTGAGGGAGAGTGCGCTGGGAGTGAGGGAATTGTGTGAGAGAGGGACGGCTTTTGAGGGATATTGAGAGAGAGGAGAGTTTGTGAGTGGGTATATTATATATATATATATATAGGAGAATTATAGTGGGGAAGGAAATTGGGGAAACCGCGGCCCCATTTCCATTTCCATTTTTTTTTTTTTTTTCTTTGTTCTTTCTTTTTTATTTTCGATTTCTTTTGTCTTTTTCTTTTCTTTTTTTTTTGTTTCTTTTCTTGTTGATTTTCTTTCTTTTTTGTTTTTTCGTACCTTTATTCCTGAAACATACAAAAGATAATTAGTAGTCTATTTTGCAATATTTATTAGACAATATAAAATAAGTGCAATTTGGGGTGTCTGACGGTGCGTAAATGCTTATGCGAGCCAGAAATGGTGTCTTGGAGAAACGGCAAAAAGGAGAAGAAAAAGGAGAGTAGTGAAGTTCGTTGGTTAAAATCCAAGGAAATGGCAGCAGGGAATGGAGGTTATAATAAAAGCAAGTCCAGATATGATCGGCCAAAGGAATTTCTTCGCGAATCAGATCTGACTCCGCTTAACACACTACGCGAGGACATCATGTATGAAATAAGGAATGAACTTCCTAATCCACCTCGCATGAATCCGGCGACAGCTAGTGAACGGGATCAAACAAAGTGGTGTGCCTATCATGATGATTATGGGCATACCACGGAGGAATGTTGGCCGTTGAAGAAGGCCATTCAGAAATTGATTAATGAAGGGCGGTTGGACCGCTTCAAACGAGATGAAGGTAATAGAGGGAATGCACCCAGGAGAGAAGCCCCGCCGATCAGAGGGGTAATCAATGTTATAATGGATGAAGAGCCTACTCCGACCCAGCTCGGAAAGCAAATATATTCTTTATCCAAAGTTGTGGATCGGCCTGCTGCTTTGCAGGATGGAGAGCAAGCTATCCAATTTACCCGCAGCGAGTTGGCGAGTAATGTAGCCGGGGAACAGTCTTTGAACGTTTCGGCACTGGTGGATGGTTGGATCGTGCACAGAATTTTGGTGGACACTGGAGCGTGCCGAGACGTGATGTACTATTCTTGTTTCCAGGGGCTCGAGCTGAGCGATGATCGGTTAAAACCGTATGCTGGGACATTGGAAGGATTTACCAACCATAAGGTCTCGGTAAAAGGTACGGTTGAGTTGGAAGTGTTCATTGGCAAGGGGAACAAGACGCGAGCTGAGAAGATCACTTTCATGGTGATCGATTTGAAGTCTCCCTATAACATAATCCTGGGTGTGCCGAGCATGGCAAAGTTTCAGATGGTAGCATCAATCCCACATCAGCGGGCAAAGTTTTACACCGACCAGGGAGTGGGAACGTTAAGGAGCCAGCCTAGAGTAGTGCTCGAGTATGTACGAGATAGCCAGAGAAAGAAACAGAAGTTAACTTTGGAGGATGGAGAGCAAAAGATAACCGTCAGTACTAAGGAAACTTCTCACGTGACGGTGGGGCCGTCTGTGGTTGCTATGGTGCATCAAGATCCTGAAGAGGATGCAAGATCTATGCCGACATTGAAATCGAGGGAGCAAAGCGAGAATGAGGTTGTTGGTGGCGAGAACAGTTCCTCCTTGCCGACATTGAAGTCGGGGGAGCAAATTGCACAAGAGGTTAAAGTTGGTGAGGAAGGCATTGATAATCCCTTGCCGACATTGACGTCGGAGGGATTGGAAGAACAGGCCGAGGCCATGGAAGTAGATCAGCTTGATAAGGTTGACGATCGAGCTGAAGAAGAGGAAAGGGTGGAGTGCGATACACTCCAAATGAGAGATGAGCCAGAATTCACGGCTCAGGACGAACTCAAAGAAGTGATCATCAATTCTGCCTACCCCGAGCAGAAAATAAAAATTGGCAAGGCTTTATCGGTAGAGGCTCGAGCAAATTTGATCAAGCAATTGCAAGATAGCTTAGATGTTTTTGCTTGGAGGCCAGAAGACATGCAAGGGGTGAGCGAAACTGTGGCATTGCACCGACTCAATGTAGACCCAGCCTTTCGACCCATCCAACAGCGACCCAGGATTTATTCTGTGGAAAAGGATCAAGCGATCAGGGAGGAGGTCGAAAAGTTGCTTAACGCTGATATAATCGAGGAAATACATTACCCAACTTGGTTGGCTAATGTGGTTATGGTTAAGAAGTCCAACGGCAAGTGGCGAATTTGCGTGGATTTCACAGATTTGAACAAAGCTTGCCCAAAGGATTGTTATCCCTTGCCTCGAATTGATAAGTTGGTGGATGCTATAGCAGGATTCGAGCTCCTCAGTTTTATATATGCTTATTCTGGATATCACCAAGTAAAGATGGATGAGCAAGATAAGGCTTTAACACCTTTCCGAGCAGCAGGGGGGCTGTATTGTTATAAGATGATGCCTTTCGGCTTGAAAAATGCAGGGGCTACCTATCAGAGGATGGTGAATAAGATATTCAGCTCGCAGCTCGGGAGGAATGTTGAAGCATACATCGACGACATGGTGGTTAAGACTAAAGGGCATGAGCACACAGTAGACTTGGGCGAAACCTTTGCCAATCTCAGGAAGAATAATATGAAGTTGAACCCGAGCAAGTGTGTGTTCGGGGTGAAGGCCGGCAAGTTCCTCGGATTTATGGTGACTGAGAGGGGCATTGAGGCTAATCCTGAGAAAATCAAGGCGTTGGTCACCATGAACCTTCCTCGCTGTATAAAAGACGTCACATAGGCTGGTGATAGCCCTTGGTCGCTTTTATTCTAGATCGGCGAGCAAAGGTGCCCGCCTTTCTTCAAAGTTCTCCGTGGAAATAAAGGGTTTGAGTGGACACCTGAGTGCCAGAAGGCTTTCGAGCAGTTGGTGAAATATTTAGGGAGTCCTCCTTTGCTAAGTAGCCCGGTTTTTGGGGAGAAGCTATTCGTGTACCTAGCAGCTACCGAGCAGGCGGTAGCAGCTGTTTTGATTAGGGAGGAATGTAATGTTCAGAAACCTGTTTATTATGTCTCGAAAGCCCTTACTGATGTAGAGGGAAGATATTTTAATGCAGAAAAGTTAGCTTATTCGCTTGTTGTTGCTGCTCGGAAACTTCGAGCTTATTTTTCTGCACATTCGATTGTTGTGTACACTGATATGCCTTTGAGAAAGATTTTGCACAAGCCGGACACTTCTGGTCGCCTACTCACTTGGTCGATCGAGTTAACCGAGTTTGATATTGATTATCAACCTCGGCGAGCAATTAAGGCACATGCTTTAGCGGATTTTGTGGCTGAAACAAGCTTCAAGGATTCTGGCGAGGAAGAAGTACCACCTAAAGCGACATCAGCGAGTGTTCCAAGCCCAAAACCACGACCAGAGTACTGTTGGGAGCTTCATGTTGATGGTTCGGCTAGCAGATTTGGAAGTGGTGCCGGGCTGGTATTAGTCCCACCCGAGCAAGATGTAGAATTCGAGAAAGCATTACGCTTCAAATTTCCAGCTTCTAACAATCAGGCTGAATATGAGGCGTTGATCGCTGGTCTTGAGCTCGCACAGGATATAGGAGTGCGTGAAGTGATTGTGTACTGTGATTCCCAGCTGGTGGTAAATCAAGTCAGAGGCGATTATGCGGTTCACCATCCGGTTTTAGTTCGTTACTGTGCGATGGTGAAGGAGATTTTGAAAGACTTTGACTACTGGGAATTGGTGCGAATTGCTCGGGAAGATAACATGCGAGCTGATTATTTGTCTAAGATGGCCGAGGATGAAATTCAGTCTTTGCATCCGGGAGTCATGATCGAGCATTTGGAGGTGCCTGTTATAGAAAAGGAGGTGATCATGGATATTGAGCCAGCTGCGAAATGTTGGATAGATGATATCAAGGCTTACATCGAGCAGGGGACATTGCCCGAGGATAGGAAGGAGGCTAGAACCATCCAGAAGCGATCATGTCGCTATATTATTCTGGATAACATTCTTTATAGGCGATCCTACACCCGACCTCTGTTGAGATGTGTGCGACCAGAAATGACGGAAGGAATTTTGGGAGAAGTACATGAAGGCAAATGTGGAGGTCACCCTGGTCAGAGGTCATTGGCCGAAAAAGTTTTGGCAGCTGAGTTTTACTGGATAACTTTGAGGCGGGATGCTGAAACATACATTCGTCAGTGTGACAAATGTCAGCGTTATGCAGATATACCACGGTTGCCGTCTACCGAGCAAACTCCTGTTGTAGCTTCGTGGCCATTCGACATGTGGGGGATAGATCTAATTGGCCCATTCCCTCTAGCTCGGTCAAAGTTCAAGTATGCAGTGGTTGCTGTAGATTACTTCACTAAGTGGGTGGAAGCAAAACCTCTGGCGACCATTAGTGAAGTTAATGTCATTGATTTCATTCATGAACATATATGGTGTCGGTTTGGGGTCCCGCGAGCAATTGTGTCCGATCATGGGACTCAATTTTCTGAAAAATTTACTAAAGCGTGTGAGCAGATGCGTGTGAAGCATTGGCAGTCGTCGGTAGCATACCCTCAAGGCAACGGGCAGGCGGAGGCTGGAAATAAACAAGTTTTGCACGTTTTGAAGCGAAACCTGAAGGATAAGGCAGGAAGATGGGTAGACGAGCTGCCCTCAGCCTTGTGGGCGGTTAGAACGACAGTCAGGGGTCCAACCGGAGAAACAACTTTTTCTATGGCTTATGGGTCCGAGGCTATGGCTCCTGTAGAAATATATCTGCCTACTCATAGGGTTTTGCATTATCATGCTGAGTCTAATAGTGCAGCTCGGGCAGTCGACCTGGATCTGCTAGAGGAAAAGCGACTGGAGGCAAAGATGAGAATGGCTAACTACAAGCAGCGAGCAAATTGGGAAGGGCCTTTTCAGATTTCTAGAATCGTTAAGGAAGGCACTTATATGTTGCAAACGGAGGATGGTGACGAGCTGAAACATTCATGGCATGCGGATCATTTGAAGAAATACTACTGGTGATTGATTTTTAGCAGTATGTAATTCTTTGATTTTTTTCTTTTATGGTAAAAGATAATGGCAAAAATCAATTATGCTTTCAATTTTACTTGAAAGTTGGTATTTGAGATGATTGTTCCTGTTTTCCTCGATTATTCTCTTTGGCGAGCAAGGGATGGTTCCCGCTCGTCCAAAGGGTTGGTGTTCGAGTTGAATCATTTATCTCGATTATTCTCTTTCGCGAGCATAAATTGCTTATGCTCGCGAAAAGAGTTGGTGTTCGAGATAGTTGCTTTCCCCGTGTCTTCGATTATTTTCTTTTCTGAGCATAAAGGGCTTTATGCACATGAAAAGAGTTGGTGTTCGAATGGGGGTGGTTGGTATAGTGATTTCTCACTAGCAAAAGTTGGATTTAAGCAAGGAAATGGAAGCATTCAACCAAGTAAAACGAGTAGCAGAATATTACAAACTTAAATATAAATTGTTCAAAGATTCAGGGCACACAGGCCAAAACGGTAGTTTTATGCACTGGGGGCAGCGGTGTTGTCTTGGGTTGCTGGATCTTGTTCGGTTGTTTCCTCCTGGGTAGCATCGAGGATGGTCACTTCATCATCTTCGGCCTGGGCAGAGGCATTCTCATCTGTTGCTGGTGGCGCTTGAGACTTCCAGATTTGAGTCATGAGCTCGCTCGCGTTGTTTTCGGCAACAGGAGGGGGAACCCATGGAGGAAGATTTTTCTCAGCATCGGCCTCAGCAAGGGAGTCAAGTTCGTCTTCAGAATAGGGCACAAGGGCGTGTCCAGGCCGGGCGGGAGAGCTAAAAATGGGGTTGGTGCCCCATTCAGCGAGTTGTTCTGATCGAATTTCCAACCCGCTGCATGCAAGTTGTCTTAAAATGTGATTGATACCCTGAAGGAAGAAAAGGTATGCCTCAGCCTCCACCAAGTTTGCAAACTCCACGGAACCCTTGAAGTCCTCGATGACAGCTTGTTTTTGTTCCTCACCCAAGCGGGAATCTGCTACCTGCAGTTTGTCTTTCAGCTCGGTGATCATGGCGTTAGCAGCCTCCAGTTCAGCTTGGCAAGATCGAAGATCCTTGTGTACCCCAGCTATGTTGTTTAACGTTGTTTCCTCGGATTTCTTAGAGAGGTTCAGGTGGGATTCCAAAGTTTTCTTCTCTGCTTCAACTTTGGACAGTTCAGTTACCTTAATGGTAAGGTTTTCCTCGGCGGATTTAAGCTCGGCCCAAACAGAGTTGACAGTTTCTTCCAGCTCATTCTTCTCTGTTTGCAAAGCGTCATTTTCGGTGAGCTTCTCCATGAGACGTTCATACATGAGGACTGATTTGTTGGCAACCTACAAGAAAAAGAGGATTAGCTAAAGTGGAATGGAAAAGGGTGTCAGATTCTGGGGAAAGTTTTTACCTCGGTCAGACACATTCCGACCTCTCCTATTAAGACGGAGTTCGCTTGATCGTTGCTTTTGTTTTTGACTGCGCTATGATGGAGCCTTTTCATCAGACCCAGACCCGTGGTAGCTTGGAACCCACTTCGTTTGAAAATGTTTATGTTGTTGAGGTCGGGAACATCGGCAAGCTCGGCGATGAGGGTAGCTGCTTTTTCCCGAGTGTCGGGCATGATAAAGTCTTCTCGATGCCATGATGGTATGCAAGGAGTTTCCTCCTCGATTAGGGCCTTGTCTTTTCGGCGTTTGTTTCTCCTGGAACTGTCATTCGGTTCAACAATAATGACAGGTGAAGAGGCTGTTTCAGCTCTTTGAGTGGTGGGAATCGGGATGGCAGTCGTGGCAGGTTGGCTGGATTCAGGTTGATTGCGCTTAGTTCCACGGCTAGTGGTGTTAGCCGGGACGGTGGGAAGATTGACAGCAGGTTGGGTTGAAAGATGTTTGCTTCGTTTGTTGGAGCTTTTCTTGGCAGCTTGAAGAAATTTGTTGACGTCGGTTAATTGCCTCATATCTGCACAAGTTAAAACGAGCATTAAAAATGTGAAGAAAGCAAAGGTTTGCAAGACTATCAAAAAGAGATGCAGTTGAAGTATTAACCAGTAAGAGAGAAAGAGGGCCTGCAGAGGGTTTCGGTCCGAGCACACTCGTCACATTCACTAGGAAATTTTCCGTTGTGACATGGACCCCAGTATGGATGTGGAACTTCAGGGTCAATAGCAACCCGGGGTTCGATTCCTTCCACGGGCAGGTTGGAGACTCCAGCTCGTCGAAGAAGGGTTAGGTCGGAAGTAAGAACTCGCCAGTCGAGCACAGAATCTTGAACGGGCCGGCCATCTTGCCTTTCTTTAGCTCCGAGCAAGGTTCTAAAGGCTTTTGCTATTTTTGGTTCGCCAGCTCGATAAGCGTTCTTGTCGTACTCAGGGAGCCCGTAATCTGTAAGATAGGGAGCGAAGGGACAGCCGACGCTAGACTCGACGAGCAGAGCTTTCGAGTCCCACCCATCAACTTTGTTCGGTCCCTCATCGAGAAGTTTAAAGTAGCCCGCGTTAGACCGACTGCTGATACGTCCAGATTTTTTGTCGAGAGAGAGGAGAAAGAATTTTCGAAATAAGGTCATGTCGGGCTCAAACCCGAGCAACCTACAGGCAACTGTGAAAGACATTAAAAATCTTACGGTAGTCAAGGTCAGGTCGCAGGGAAGGGTATTGGATGCGTTTAAGAATTCTACTACGAAGGGATCGATGGGAAGCCGAAGTCCAACCAGAAAGAAATCGAAGTAGAAGACCATATTGTCCCCTTGGAAGTTGTGGCCATCCTTTTCAATATCGAGGTCGAAAGCACAAACGCGGTAATGTTTTAGGTTCATTCCTAACGAATAGAACCAAGCACTGATTTGGTCCTCGGAGGTCAGGTCGTCCCATTTAATTGAAGGGGGGATATATGGTATGGTGCGGGTTGAAGAGCTGGGGTTTAACTCGGACTGATGGTTGCTCATGTTGGGAAGGTTTTCAGTTTGGTCAGTTAAGAAAGGGCTCTGATTGTTGCTACTGGTCCCTTGCTCGGTCGATGGTTGGGGTTTTCGTCGGCGAGTAATTAGGGGGATTTCTTCTTGCTCGCTCTCTTCCGAGTTTGAATTAGAAGATGGTGGGATTTCTTCCGGTGCACCATGGTCGTAGCTCTGACCTTCGATTTCTGATACCATATCCTCGCTAGACATCCTACAGGAAAGAGGAATCAAGGGACACACATTAAAACCCTAGCCAGACTGGGTATGAAAATGTAAGTAAAATTAAAGTTGTGATAAGAGTTGGTTAAGGGATCGGTGAACAGGGCACCAATCCAGGATTCCTCGATTCCCGTGATTTGGGTCAAAACAATTGGGCAATAGAAGGAGTTGAAGCCGATAATTCAACTGTTTAAAGGGTTGAATGACTCAAAACCCTAATTAGGGGTGAAATGGATTCAAAATCGACGAAAAACAAAAATGGAAAAGGAGGAATACCTGTTTTTCGGTGGAGTTACGGGTCTTGAATCTCTTGAAGATTGATGAAGACTGGATCTGGACACCGGAACTTGCTAGGGTTGCAGACACTGGGATCGTTATTCTCTTTGAGCTATGTTAATATTTGTGGTTGATAAAGTTTGGAATAGAAGGAATTTTCGTTTTTTATACCAGGAGGAGCCGCCGGTTGGAGATCATTCATCATTAAGGCGCGTTAAACGAGACCCAATTTTCAAGGCAACCTTTAATACCCTGTGGAAAAGCACGCTTGTCTCTTCAAGAAGTGGTGGCTGACGGCTTAGCTTTTTGGTACGTTTCCCTAAAAAACTTTTTGGGTAACCGTCCATTCAAGATTTTGGCTCCAAGATTGTCTAAATCATGAGTTAAAAAGATTCAGTTAATTCGAGAAATATTCTTTGAACTTTGAGTTCCTCCTCGCCACGAGCATGAATACCCGATGGACAAGGAGTAGGGGGCTACTGAACTGCCCGGCCCAATTGGCCCAAATTTTTGGTCACACGCCAGGCACGTGACCATTGTTTATACAAGCGAGCATGACCTCAATCTTCAGCGAGCTGGGGGCTTAATCAGCGAGCAGAATCAAAGCGCGAGCATGATTTGCTATGCTCGCCAATATGAGAGTTGTCATCAGTTGAGGACAGTTATGTCCGAGCAAGAATTCCAGCTAAGTTGAGGACGGTTATGTTCGGGAAACTCTCCATTCAGGCCGTTATATTTAATGGAGGAATTAATGGGGCAGTTAATATGCCCACCATTTATGCCACAATCATTAGTGCACAATTAAAGGCCGTTAAGAGCAGTTATGATCAGTTATGCTCTCCGGTAATTATAAAAGCCCCTGAGAATGAAGGGGAAAGGTATGCAATTTCTACTCTCAAGCCGAAACTCTGCCAAAATATATTCTCATTTATCTTTATTGTGTCGATTCTTGCGCCGGAGGGCTTTTGCAGGGAGTGCCCCTGCCTAGTTCACGGTTTCTTACTCTTGTTGCAGATTTGAGCTTTGAGGGTTTAAGATACGTTGAAAGCCAGGTATCTTAACATCCATGTGGAAGCTTTAAAAACTTTTGGTTTTCTAGTGACTTTGAAAATCAACATCACTTTCCAACCAATGTATGATGCATGATGCATTTCTTTTATTGGTACTTAATAATTGAATTTTTAAAACTAACATCAACTTCTAACCAATGTGGGAAAAATCTTTTCTATTGTTGAAAAATTAGTGTTTTTTGTGAAAGAAATTGTGCAACTTGAGGCATGAATTTCTTTACGTGTCATTTGTTTGTTAACGAAGGTAATTGCGCAAATGTATTCTACTCTATGAAAGCATCAAAATGATATATTTATTTGTCCAAATCGAGTTTTGGATAATAAGATATCAAGACTTAAAGTATAATACTTGTTAAAAAAAATTAGTGTTTTTAGTGAGATAAATTGTGCATCTTGAGGCACGAATTTCTTTACATGTCATTTGTTTGTTGGTAAATGTAATTGCGCAAATGTGTTATACTCGGTGAGAGCATCGAAATGATATATTTATTTGTCCAAATCTAGTTTTGGATGAATAAGATATCAAGAGTTAAAGTATAATACTTATTAAAAAATTAGTGTTTTTAGTAAAAGAAATTGTGCAACTTGAGGCACAAATTTCTTTACGTGTCATTTGTTTGTTGACAAAAGTAATTGTGCAAATGTGTTCTACTCGTCAAAAACATCGAAATGATATATTTATTTGTCTAAATCAAGTTTTGGATGAATAAAATATCAAAGCTTAAAGTATGATGTTAAAAGTGAGTCATTAGAAGTAATATCTAACCTTGAAGAGTTTTATCTCACATTGGTTAGAAGTAATGTTAGTTGTAAAAGTTTTTAAATATAAGTTTTCTACTATTGACAATAGAAGAAGTTATATATGTTAATACTAATACTCTTTATCATATTGATTATTATTATGTATTATTATTAGCTAATGGCTAGAAAACCAAAAGTTTTTAAAACTTTCACATGGATGCTTTAGAATGAAGATTTATCTAAAGGTGGTGAGGTGGCACAACCATAGTGCTCCTCACCAACTTTAAATATATATATATATATATATATATATATATATATATATATAGTAATGCAATTACAGAGCTGTTTGTATTAATGCAATTTGAATTGAGACACATTCATGTTATTTATCTGTACTTAAACAAGCATTAAAGAACTTTATTATCTCATTTTTGGAAGCTCTATTTGACTATTTGAGAGTTGTTTATATTAGGAGTAAACTTTTCAAACGCTTGGTCGTGTAAAATCTTTTTTATACAAGAGACTCTTGAAATATGACATGTATCAATCATAATTAATAATTTTTGTCTTAATTTTTTTAGATTTTGGTTAGCAACATATTGTGTTTCAAATGCCGCTTGTATAAAAAAGATTTTACATCACCAATAAATAAAAATTTAATTCATTAAATAGAGTCACCTTCAAATAATTCTTCTATAATTAAACATGCATTAAATCTCCTAAGATCTCTACATACGTTAGATTAAATATGTTCTTTATTAAGTAATGATATGAACATTTCAAATCATTACCAACTTAATCATCTAACGGTTCTAACACTAAAGTTCGTAATAATATCACAAGTTCTAGCTCGTAATATCATTTGTCTTTAAGATATAATACCGGAGGTATAACATCATGACGAACTATCGATATTACTATAAACTTTAGTATTAGTGTGGTTTAGATCAAATGTAGTTAGATTTTTACATCGTTAAATCAAATTTGCTCTTTTCTAAGTAACAGTATTAATATTCCAAATCATCACCAACTTAATCACCTAGTGACTATATTGGCGCACTACTAAAACAACTTAAAAATAATTTCGTTAACTTTCGTAAAAACCAGAAAAGAACACTCTCATTAGGGTAGAAGGGGAGTATGCGACACTGGTAGCTGCTGGCCTTGGAAGAATCCCTGAATTGCTTCAACAACATCAACCTTAATAATATGCCAACAACCTTGGAAAAACCATCCCATATACCCATTAGTACCCGGAGCACTATTCGGGTTAAGGTCCGTAATGGTAGTCCAAATCTCCTCAACCGAAGGTATCACAACCAGAGGAAAAATCGTCATCCTCCTTCTAGCTGCAAGAACAGAAAAATAAAACAAGTAAATAAATTTAACTTTCTAGAAATTTAAAATTAAAAAAAATCAATTACTTACCCCATATCTTTCACACCCCAAGAACCTCTTTCTTGAATTTTGATCGGTCCATGATGTTCGCATGACAACTGTCCTTCCACAATGGCAACGAACTGTGTTCATCGTGAAATTACAAATATAATGGAATGGATTGTTATCAAATATTATAGAATGAGATGAAATTTGTTTAATTTTGGGTGAAATGGGTATATATATACAGTGTAATCTGGTTTTTCCCCAAGGTTCATTTTGGAAAACAAAACAATGTACATGGTTTAATTTACAATAAAAAACGCGAGAAATATAATATGGTTTCCGCCCGTGTCCACGTCAATTGCCTTGTTGGCACCAACTCAGCTTGCCGTTTAATAATTTAACCCTTCTTTGACGGAAGGTTTTAATTGCAAAAATGAAAATAGGTGGAGGTTTAATAGGGTGAAAATCAATACACGTTAATTTTGCAAAACGTGAAATAAGCTAGGTTTTTTTTTTGGGCAATTATCTCGATGAAATGCTTGAATATAAATTTGTTCGTTGTTGGACACAATTTTTGTATTTGGATGCATCAATTTTGAATCATGATCCATCATTTGTGAATCGTGATACTTTGATTTGGATTTGCCATGCAGGAAAGATGCATAAATGAATCGTTTAATTTAGGAAATAGAGTCGGCAAAAAAGCCCAACCAATCCTATGTTTTGACAACCAGGCTTCAAATATTTCCATATTGGTGATCCAAAAAATCCCATGGATCATCCATGCTCGAATAATCGTATACAGAGATATGTGCCTAGCAGCCAAGGTAAGTGGAAGGGATCTTTTTGTTTCTTTTGTTGCTTTAGTTGTCTTTTTCTCATGTGTTATCATATTGCTATTGTCCTCTAGTGATCTAGGAGAAGGTGGTTATGTTGTTTACCATGAAATGGTTGACATAGAGAGAAGACTTGAGTAATTTGTAAATTTTATTACTTTATGTTTATTGTTGATTTTATTTCAGGTCGGGCCGACCCATTGGCCCATAGGCTTACGAAAGACCGGCCCGGGCTAGCATTTTGATAGGCCCATCGCATTTTGGGTCGGGTTGGCCCAGCCCAAAAAAATGTTGGTTGCCCATTGGATAAGGGTCGGCCCATTGCGAGCTCTTACATGAAATAAGAGACATGAGGTCTAGTTCATTTTGCGATGCATCTAATTGAATAACATATGCATTAAAATCATGCATCACTATTTCAAATCCATGCATCGCCAAGGGACATGAGGTCTGGTTTATTTTGTCAGGTATCCAATTGGAATTCCGATGCATCAAAATTATGCATTAGAATTTCAAATTTATGCATCGTCAATGGACATGAGGTCTGGTTCATTTTGCGATGCAACCAATTGGAATGAGCAATTTCGTCTTCATTGTTTCATAAAACGCCTTGAGATTAATATTTCTTTTCATTGCTACATTCATCTCTGAAAAGTTGGCTCTTGTAAGCTTTTGAAACAGGTTCATTCCTTCAGAGCTTGAGTTACGATTCACTAGCTTTGATTTTGAGATGCACCACCTGCCTAATGCAATTCAAGGCCTAAATTGCGATGCACCGACTTTGGTTTTGTGATGCACTGCATGCCTGATGCAATGCGTGCTTGAATTGCGATGCACAGACTTTGGTTTTACGATGCACCGCATGCCCGATGTAATGCGTGCTTGAATTGTGATGCACCGACTTTAGATTTGCGATGCATCGCGTGTCTGATGAGCACAAGTTTTCCTTTCATTAATGGCATATTCGTCTTTTCACCCCAAAATTGTCTTTTTGCGGTTAAAAAAGAAGATACTGTAGAGGTTGAAAAGTATTGAAAGGGGACTGACCCAAATTTCTACCAAATTGAAATAGGTAATGAAATTAATGTATCACGGTATAAAAATTGATGCAATTTAAGTTGATGCATTGCAGTGCGAAAATTGATGCAACACGATGCATTTGAATAAGTGATCCGTAATGCACCTCAGACTCATTAAGGGTATTGTAATCTTTTTTAGCACCTAAAACATTTTCCAATTAAAAAAACATAAAGTACTGTACTGATTGAAAACTTATTATAGTGGATCGGCCCGAATTTACCCCAAAAACAACGTCTAGAGTCAACAACAAATCATAGTTTGCTCTTCTCATTCATACTTGTGCACTTCTACTACGCCTTTTATCGCTCTTTTTCTCATAGAATTCTAGAAAACTCTACAAAAAATTTAAACTCATAACCCCAAGTTAAAGTCATATACTACCCCTTACATCTCGCTTCCTAAAAGCTCGAGCCAAAATTTAGAAACCCACTCAACGCAAGTATCCACCTTCGGCAAATTTAGTGACGAAAGAAACAAAGTCGTCATGCCGAATACTTGTTGGTAAGTTAAAAATTTTATTAAAAACTCATTTAATGATGCAATTTTTTTTAGTTATTTAGAAAAATAAAATTGAACTACATTTTGGAGATCTATCATTCTACCTAATAATGTATATTTTCTAATTTATTTGAACTACAATTTCTTAGTAATTCCGTTCAATTTCATCATTATGTGTTTAAATATGAGACACGCATAAATCATAAATCATTGGATCCCCATTTTCATAACATGTAACAGTTTCAAATAATAAAAAACATATGTCGATACATAGGTTTTTTTTTAAATTCATATAACATCGAATGCAATGAAATATACAAAAATGTACAAAATCTGTGTATATTTTCAATATCGACGATTTAACATGTAATTTGTTGTTTGTGTATGCATGTGTGTCTTGTAACCTTGATCAACATCTCTCACTTTTTTCTAGGTGATTTATTGTAAATTATCAACTATTTTATCATGATAATTTACAATAAATTACTTGGTAACTTGCAATATATTGGGCATATGCTCTCATATATTCATCATTTATGCATGATCTAGCATGAGAAGAACCAATGTCCCCAAATACTCCATTCGTTTTCAAAATATTGTCTACTTTGACCTGATACACCGTTTAAGAAAAAGTAATTGACAATATTATAAATATTGTTGAAATGTATGGTTCCCCTATAATACCCTTGAGTATGTGGTCATAATTAAAGTAGGTAGAAAAGTAAGGGTAAAGTAGTAAAATTATTTTTCTAAAAGAGAAAGTTTTGAAAGTAGACAATTATTTAAAAACGAACGAAAAATGAAAAGAAAACGATAATTTGAAAATGGAGAGAGTAGTAGTTACTGATGTTGGTTTTTAAAGTACTATTATAACCAATGGAAATGATGTATTCTACATTAGTTAGAAAGTGATGTTGACTTTAAAAATCTTTTGAATAGATAAAAGACTTTTACTATTATTATCATTGGAAGAAATGTATCCCAAATTGTTAGTTTTAAATTATTTTAGATAAAATATTTATACTATTATTTGATGTATCTCACATTGGTAATAAAGTTATGTTAGTTTTAAAAGGCTTTAGATAAAACAAAAAACAAAAAACTTTTACCATATTACCAATAGAAGAGATATATCTTGAAAAGCAGTTTTGGTTTAAAAACATTTTAAATAAAAGACTTCTACTATTATTACTAATAGAAGAGGTGTATCCTACATGATTTAGAAAGTAAATTATATTGATTTTAAATGTCTTAAGGTAAAAGACTCTAATTTTTCATTAAAATGTTTGGAGGGGATATAAGCTTTACCCCCAATAAAAGAGATGCAAGACTCCTGAAATATATCAATTAATCTCAAATTCTAATGTTATCCGTACGGAGCACATGCTCAGATGCTCTATAACAAGTAAAATATTTGTATAATTCAAAGAGATCGTGTAAGTAAATTGTATGAGTACCCCAACTAAACCAAATAATCATTTGATGCTACACAATTTAGTCTTGGGCCGTTCCTTGCGGTTTGTAGGATATCTGGGCTTATGTGAATGTATAATCTTGTGAAAACCCTGTCAAAAGGAGAAAACCTTATAAGGAATGCAAGACAGAACCTCGCGAAACCCCTCAAGCGTGTGAGTAAGTCTTTAGCTTGTGGAAAGCAAAATGACAGAGTTTCGGTCTGTAAAAGTGAGCGTACCTTTGAAATGAAGTATTGTAGGGTATTTATAGCCCTTTTGGGAGTGAAATCCGGGCTGAATCATTATAGTAGAAAGATTACAGGCCATTATGACTATGATCGCGAGTTGATTGCGTAACTGACGGGGTGATGGCTTAAATCTCGGGCTTCGAGAGTTATCAATCAATTAATCTTCGAGCAGCCTTGATTCCTGCTCGGTAAGATCGGTGAGGAAGATTCCTGCTCGGGTTATGTGTAAGATGTTTACCTCGGGTTATTTTGCTCGGGTGACCTATTTCTTGCTCCCTAACGTCCACGTGCTCATCATGTGAGGGACCATGAGCCTGGCTCGTGATCAGGATTTGGGCCGAGCTCATCAGTGGCCCCCTGCTCCTTGTTCGGCAATTAAGTATTTATGCTCGGTGCAAGAAGCATGGTTGGACTTTGTGAAGGCTTGAATTGGGGAGCAGAACACTTGCCTATTTTTGTTGTAACAAAAGTAAGAGGAGTTGCTTTGTTGGTGACAGTTGGTGTACTCAAAGCGCCGGTTGTAGGAAGCTGAAAAGCTTTTCGGAGGTGACAGTGGTTAGGAACAGTCATGATGAGTTGCGTGTTTTCGAGGCGGGTATTAATGACGGGCTTGAACGAGTGTATCGCAGTCGCTATATTTTGAATTTGGAAAGGCCTAGGGTGCGTGATTTGAGCGCCCTTTCCCCAAATTTCGCCTATAAAAGGAGAAAAACTAAACCCTTTGGTCTTTTTATTGCCTTCTTGCATTCAACGTGTTTTGCAACCGAGTGCATTATCTTTCTGGGCTTACTTGACACTTCCGGTAACGATCTTTCAGAATACAAATCTTCCCATTTTGCAATCTGGATCAAGTTCAAATTTCTGCCTCCAGCAAATTGATCCCTGTCAAACACGCAAGTAAGTTTCCTCCGATCCTAATTTTCTTCTTCCGCTGGACGACAACGAAACCAAACTGATGCTACACAATTTGGTCTTGGACCGTTCCTTGTGGTTTGTAGGATATCTGGGCTTATGTGAATGTATGATCCTGTGAAAACTCTGTCAAAAGGAGAAAACCTTAGAAGGAATGCAAGGCAGGGCCTCGCGAAACCTCTCAGGCGTGAGAGTAAGTCTTTAGCTTGTGGAAAGCAAAATGACAGAGTTTCGGTCTGTAAAAGTGAGCGTACCTTTGAAATGAAGTATTGTAGGGTATTTATAGCCCTTTTGGGAGTGAAATCTGAGTTGAATCATTATAGTAGAAAGATTACATGCCATTATGACTATGATCGCGGGCTGATTGCGTAACTGACGGAGTGATGGCTTAAATCTCGGGCTTCGAGAGTTATCAATCAATTAATCTTCGAGCAGCCTTGATTCCTGTTCAGTAAGATCGGTGAGGAAGATTCCTGCTCGGGTTATGTGTAAAATGTTTACCCCGGGTTATTCTGCTCGGGTGACCTCTTTCTTGCCCCCTGACGTCCACGTGCTCATCATGTGAGGGACCATGTGTCTGACTCGTGACCAGGATTTGGGCCGAGCTCATCATCACTAATACTCGAAAATCTTTTTTTTTTAATGTTGAAAGGAACTTAAACCCGACCCCAACCCCTATTGTTTTTATTAAAGCCTCATTGCCTTAAAAGAGTTACAAATGATGCATTTTGTGAGAATTAGAACAAACGATGTCTTTGATAAGGCATGAACACACGATCTCTCCGTCAAGAAATGTGAGTGTTATCAGTAGAGGTAAAGCTCGTTGCATGGTCTCAAAAAATAATCTCATCGTGATTAAGCTTTGACACAAAATAAATTACTCGTTTTTACAAAATTTTAAAAGTTTTCATTAATAGTAAATTGTATACTTAATATTCTTTCAATGATTAAAATCTTATAAACTACTCCCTCCGTTCCAGGCAAAGAGTTCACTATTTTATTTTAATATGTTTCACGTAAAGAGTCCACTTTAAAACACTAAGGCATAAAAGTGTTATTTCATTACTAATGAGCTACTAAAGTGTATTTTTTTTTTAAAATGTTTACTTTCAAAAGGATATAATTTTTGTCCGGAACGGAGGGAGTAAATCATATGTATATGTGTGTGTGTGTGTGTGTGTGTATGTGTGAATAATAATCTAATATTGTTCCAAATGAACTTTTTATTTATTATTTAATACAAAAAAAGAGAGATTATTTTATTTAGAATAGACAGACTAATATTAAAGTAAAATTTTCCAACATTAAAAAACAAGATTTTTTTTTTTAGAGAGAGAGAATTCAGATCCCCCGACAATTAAAAACATTTAGAGTCAGTTTGGATGTATTGATTTTGAATTCAATAAATATTAGAATTCTATGAAATTTAAATAACTTAGAATTTGCTTTCAAAATCATAACAATTCCATAATTTTGATAATTTGTAGAATTTAATTGTAATTGTACATTATAGTTAAAATAAAATTTAATTTGCATATCAAGTATCTAGTTTATCCTAATGGTAATGAGTCTTGATGATAATGATTGATAAAGGTTTGAATCTTTCTAACTACAAAATTGTGAGAATTAACTTTTTATCCGGATGAAACAGTTGTGGTGGTAAAAGGAAGGTTAGTTGTCATTATTTATAATAATTGATCAAAATTTAGAATTTAAATTTGTTAAGTTTTGTATAAAATTAGTTTTATGGAATTGAGTCATTTATAATTTCAACTCTATTCCAATTTCAAATTTTAAATGTATTAGCTAAACAACAGAATTAGTTTTGAAGGTCTCAATTCCAATTCAAAGCTATGACATTGGAATATTCAAACATACCTTTGAGTATTTATAAATAGAAAATGGTTCAATCATCTTGTCGTGGGATCAACAGCCGGCAATCAATTACTGGCAATGGGTATTTTATGTGGATACGTTTGTTAAGAAGTCCCCATTATGACAAACAAAAATTTGATAAAAGAAAGGGCCCACATTTGGTCAAAGACAAACAAAACACACAAGTGCTCTTGAAGATAGCAGGCCCAGTCAAGCTCTCATTTGTTGAAACTAATACTGTACGTTTCCATTGTCAACACCTTGGCTTCAAAGCACCCACCCTCCTCCAAACATGCCATTGTCAACACCTTGACTTCAAAGCACCCACCCTCGTCCAAACAGGCCATTATAAAGAGAGATTTCGTACTCTCTCTCTCTCTCTCTCTCTCACACACACACACTCACACACACACACAGCAAGGCCTAGGATGTGTGCAGAACAAGGGGGGAATATCTCCCGGAGGCCATTAAAATGGATACTCCTACTCCTCGTAGTCGTTCAGTGCATTGTTAGTTGCACGTGCAGTCCTCCACCAGACCCCATAACATGTTCATCACCAAATAACACAAACTGCACCATTACAAATGGCTACGGGGCGTTCCCCGACCGGAGCATTTGCCACGCAGCTCAAGTCGCCTACCCATCAAACGAGCAAGAGCTCGTATCGATCATAGCAACATCAACAAAGAAAAAGCTAAAAATGAGAGTGGCAACTAGAACCTCACATAGCATAACAAAGCTGAATTGCCTAGAAAACGGTCAAGAGGGGCTCCTCATCAGCACCAAATATCTCAACCGTGTGTTGGAGATCAATGATTCGGCTATGACCATGACTGTTGAAAGTGGTATGGTGCTGAAGGACTTGATCGATGAGGCAGCCAAAGTTGGTCTTGCCCTGCCATACACCCCATATTGGTGGGGTTTGACCGTTGGTGGACTTTTGGGCACAGGAGCACATGGTAGCACCCTTTGGGATAAGGGGAGTGCTGTTACTGATTATGTTGTTCATCTTCGTATTGTGACCCCTGCTGGACCGGGTGACGGCTATGCCATGGTTCGGACTCTTGTTGATGAGGGTGCTCACGGAGACGAGTTCAATGCAGCCAAAGTCTCACTTGGAGTACTTGGAGTGATATCACAGGTACTTCATAGATTTCATTTATAATATAAGTGCTGAAATTTCGGGATTTATCTTGAAAACCAATTGGCTTAACGACTTGATGGAAAGTCAGAAGCTGATGCTAAACTAATTTACACTTACTAGCTAGATGAAATTCTGTAGGTCACATTCAAATTGCAACCCATGTTCAAGAGATCCATTGCATATATAAGGAAGGATGATAAAGACTTGGCAGATCAAGTGGCTAGCTTCGGTAGACAACATGAGTTTGCGGACCTAGTATGGTTTCCCAGCCAACACAAGGTGGACTACAGGTTCGATGATCGAGTCTCCTCCAACATCCCCGGCAATGGCCTTAATGCCCTTCCTGGTTTTCGTTCCATACCTTCTCGCACTGCAAGAACCTCAAGATCAAGAGGTGATGCCTGCCACCAAAGACATCAACTAAAAGTTGTGATTATTTGATAGTTGCATCAATCTTTCTAATCAGTTACTCTCCGTTCCTACTAACTATTTCATGGTGTAAATGAATATATAGAGGTGAGACAGGAAGCGAGACGCGATGCTAATGGAAAATGTCGTAGCGCAAGAAATAATACTTCCACGTTTCAGATTGTCGGCTATGGATTAACCAACGATGGGGTAAATTTCACGGGCTTCCCTGTTGTTGGTTACCAAAACCGACTCCAAGCGTCAGGTGGTTGTTTCATTAGCCCCGAGGATGGACTACTCACTGTATGTCCATGGGATCAACGAGTTAAGGGTATATTCTTTCACCAACCAGGGATCAGCATTGCCTTGTCCAAAGTAAAATATTTTATCCAAGATGTGCAAAAGCTCGTGGAATTAGTTCCTAAAGGCTTGTGTGGCATAGATATGTACAACGGCTTCCTCATGAGATATGTTACACATTCAAACGCGTATCTAGGTAAGCAAGAAGACTCCCTAGATTTCGACACCACGTACTACAGAAGCAGTGATCCCAACACACCTAGACTTTACGAAGATATCCTCGAAGAGATAGAACAGATGGCTGTGTTCAAATACGGTGGGTTGCCTCACTGGGGAAAGAATCGTAACGCGGTATTTGATGGTGCAATCAAGAAGTACAAAGATGCTGGAAAATTTTTGAAGGTGAAAGCCAAGTATGATCCCTTAAGCCTATTCTCCAATGAATGGACAGACCAAGTTTTGGGACTGAAAGGAGAAGTTAGCATAGTGAAAGAGGGTTGTGCCCTTGAAGGCTTGTGTGTCTGCTCATTGGACATTCATTGTGCCCCTAGCAAAGGGTACTTTTGTAGACCAGGCAAAGTCTTTAAGGATGCAAGGGTTTGTACACTTTTGAGCTCCTAAAAACCATAGTGCTAGGTCCAAGCCCATTTGTTGTCAACACCCAAAATAACAGTCCAAAGTGTAAAAGTCGATGTATATCATTTGTCAAATAAGCCTGTATCAATTAGGCATTGGGCCATTTTTAATAATAGGGTGAAATTCGGCCCGTTCACTTTGATAAGTTTTCAACCGCATATATACGTTTTTTTTTTTTATCGGAAAAAGATAATTTTTGGGGCAAAAAAACTATGATACCATTAATGAACCTAAGGCACGCTATGGATCACTTACGCAGTGCATTGTGATGCATCAATTTAAATTACCTACTTCAATTTATACATCGTGATGCACCAAGTCAAGCATCAATATTGCATCGCACTGCAAATAATATTACATCGCCAAATGAACCAGACTTTCATGTCTCTTCTTTTCTGTACACAATCAACAAATGATTAAAATTAATACATGTTTCATGCATCCCAAATTCAAATCGATGAATCACGATTCACAAATGATGTATCGTGATTCAAAATTGATGTATCCAGATTCAAAAATTGTGTCCAACAACGAACAAATTTCTATTATGACATTTTATATAACAATTTACATGCATAACAACACAATACACAAAGTGCATATATTTTGAATCAAACATAAACACAATGATGAAGAAGAAGACGCACGTGAAACCAAAGATCGATAGATAAAGAGGAAGCAAAATAAGAAGTTGAGGTGATGGAGTAATCGAATTTGACATAGTTGTAACCATAAGATGGTTTCCTATATGCTAAATATTTTTATTTTTAGAATAAAATTATGGTACTGAAAATCTGTAAGAAAAGCAGATCGTAAAAAAATTAATTTAATAAAAGCGTTTATTTCAAGATGTTTTATATTGACCATAAAGTTACCTAAAAAAATATTCATATTCAAAAAGTCTCAACGGAAAATCTTTAACAAAAATCCTATAGTTAAACTTTTAATATCATAAAATTCAAAACTTTAACGTTTCTATTACCATCGTTGGGTTATACTCTTTTATTTGAATGAATACTTATTTTTCTTTTGAATAATGCCAACGATTACTCCCTATGTTCAAGCAAGTAGATCAATATATTATTTTGAGCTAATTCACTTAAAGAACCCACTTTAAAAAATTGTGTCTGCAATCTCTATAAAATTTTAACTTTACCCTCCACATTCGATTTCAACAACAACAAGAATAATACTCCTTCTGTACCGGGCAAAGAGTCCACTATTCTATTTAGAGATGTTTCACTTAAAGAGTCAACTTTCAAAAATTAAAGCATAAAAATGCTATTTTATTATTAATGGAGTACTTAAAATGTCAAAAAATAATAATTAAACAGATTTTTTGTCCGAAACGGAAGGAATAATAACTATTGTTATTACCTATTATTATCAATAGAGGAAGTTCCCAAAATATTAGTTATAATTTTTTATGGATAAAAGACATTTTACTATAATTATCAATACTAATATTTGGTAGAAATTGATGTTGGTCTTCAAAGTACTATTTTAACCAATCGTAGAGATGTATTCCACATTAGTTGGAAAGTGATGTTGACTTTAAAAGTCTTTTGATTAGATAAAAGACTTTTTTACTATTAGTATCATTGGAAGAAATATATCCCACCCACATTGAATGTTGCTTTTAATTTTTTTTAGATGGAAGACTTTCTCTATTATTACCAATAAATGAGATATAACTCACATTGCTTTGAAATTGATGTTGAGTGATGTTAGTTTTAAAATCCTTTAGACAAAAAGAAATCTACCATATAACCAATAGAAGTAGGCGTGAGCAAATGTCGTCAAACCCATCAATGCCCGTTAAGCCCGACCCCCAAAGCCATGCCCATGGGCTACACATAGTGTTGGACTTTAGATGTATTCAATGCTCCCGGTCTCGGGCATTGCTGGGCTCTCAAATTATTCCTGCCTGTTATGCCCAACCGCCCATCCTTGTTTTTCACCTTAATCTCCATGCTCCAAAGGTCCATTTTTCCTCATTGAATCAACTCATTTTCAGACCGTTCAAAAGCACTTGATTTATCTTGAGCTTCAAATAATTATACAAAACAAGACAATCCATCTGAGCCCATTGAAGCTAGTGCGCACTTGAAGCCCGTCTACTTAAACCCATAATTGATGCCCACCACTTGATGGGCTCATACCGGGCATTAAATTATTATTTTTTTTTATGAAAGACTTTTACTATTATTACTAATAAAAAGAGATGTATCTTACATTGATTAGAAAGTTAATTATATTGATTTTAAAAGTTTTAAGATAAAAAGACTTTTTTCTTCAAAGAGTTTGGAGGGAACATACACCTTACAAATTAAATATTTGAAGAGTTTTGATGTCAAATTTTCACTTCTTCATATATTACATAATCGTACGAGGAATTCACTTTCACATTTTGTTATATATAAAAACTGAATGTAAGAGGGATGATGATTACTTGTAACTAGGCCTAACAATTAGAATCCAAAACTTGTTAACTTTCAATATCCAAAATTTGACCAATGCATTCATGATTCGAGCAAATGTGACCAATATCGTTAACTAGATATCCAAATCGACAACGGAGGAGCCAATGTACCATAGTCCAAGTCGGCAACTCTATTATCAATTTGGATTGGTCACATTTAGTAGACGGTTTTACAAAAGTTATTGATAAAAAAAATATAAGTCCTTCTACAAAATTAGAGATAAGTTACATATAAATAAGAATCCAACCAATAATTAGAGATAAGTTACATATAAAAAAAGATTTTACAAAAATAGGATACAATTTTTCAGGTTTTCAAATATGTTTTTGACATAATTAAAATACTGTTTTATAGATAAAATAAATAAATATTTTTATTAACAGCCAAACTAGAAAGCAAGAAAATAACTCAAAAAAAAGAAGCATACATTGAATGTTAAAAATTTTAATAAATAATTAGGTCCATGAACTTAACAACTTGTCCCGTTTGTGTTCCTATACTTGGACCCTTCCTATTTTGATACCTAAACTGCACATATTTGACCATCATTTTGTCCCTCGAGTAACGGTTGTTAGTTGAAACGTTAAAAATTGCATGAAATGTTTCAAATACCCTTAGTAAATGCTTAGTGGGTTTCCATATTGGAGTGGGATGTTGAGTTGAAAATTTTTAGAAACAAAGGCTTAATTTATTATTTTTTATTTTTTTTTATACTCCTGTCTCTTTCTAGGACGAGGATGGCTCCTTCTCCGGGGAACAAAACACGACAGCTTTATGGCGGAATGGATTTGAAGGAAGGAGCTCCTAGGACGGCGACTTTACGAGGAACTCGTTGTCTTCGCCGGATCTGAGATAGGTGACTGGAGAAGGCGGAAGCTTTGTCTGCATTTGAGAGAGAGAATGGAGATGGGTCTGGGACGGAGGGAGTTCGAACTGGAGCAGGAGGGAGAGGTTTGCTTGGCCGGAGATGGCACAGGAGTCGACAATGGTGCCGCGGGGCTGGTGTGTCGGCGGCGGATCTGATCTGAGATCTCGAGCGGAGGAGAGAGAAGGATTGTGGCGGTAGCTGGGTAAGGGCAGATCTGGAGTGGGTGTCGGCGATGGGAGATTCGCCGGAGAAGAGAGAGAAGGACGCGGCGCTGGCAGATCACTCTTAGGGCTGGAAGTGCTATCAGCTTTTAGCTATTACCAAGCAGTAACTGCAGAGAGAGAGAGCTATTCGCATACACAGATCTTGGAGAACCACAACATAAGTGCAAATTGTTTGGAAAGTTTCACACACTCTTTCCATTTTGTTGGGAAGCAACAAAATTACGAATGACGTCCAATGCCAATTTATGAGGACTCTTATTCTGATCTGGGCAAGTCCATCCACATCATCATACAACTCCTTATTAACAAAAAGCTTCAAACTGTATCGCGATGTTGTATTGGGCACAGCAACCCATTTATCAACCATTTCCTGAAGGTGCTCAAATCCCTGGGTAGAAAGCAACACAAGTAACATATTTGTCACGTAAAGCCAGAATTTTGTGATATAAGTGGAGAGGACTGAACCCGTAATTAAGCCTTGGTCTCTAAAAATTTCCAACTCAACATCCAACTCCAATATGAAATCCCCTCACCATTTACTAAGGGTATTTGAGGTATTTCATGCAATTTTTAACGTCCCAACTGCCGTTACTTGAGGGACGAAGTGTATGGTCAAATATGTAATTTAGGTACCAAAACAGGAAGGATCCAAGTATAGGAACACAAACAGGATGAGTTGTTAAGTTCAAGGACCAAATTATTTATTAAATCAAAAAGTAACTGATAACTTAATTTTTTTTTAAAAAAAGCATACTGTTAATTTTATAAAATTCACTACTATCCACGGGATAGTTTTATGATAACTTTTTCACGTCTAATCCCCTAATATGAGCCTTTCCTAAGAGTTGAGCACTAAGTTCACGGGTATTAACATTAAATTACAACCATCTCAACACGACCTTTGGCCCCATCAATAGAGTAACAAGTGCATTCCACACCCAATCGCTCTTGCATGTACTTGGTAAAATCATTTTTAAAAGAGGCTCTTTTAGAATCCAGATCTTATCCACAAGACAGCCTATCTCTTTCCACAAAGTATAATTCTGCATAATGAATATACGAATATATGCTTTCTCATTAAAATAAAACCACCCTATTGTACGACCGAGCATTCCTTCCACAAATTACTATTCATGGCCTCAAAATCTTGACCGTAAAGTTGTGTTCGCAAAAGAAAAGGAACCTTACCCCCATTTAATAAGACTACAAGAGAAAAATCTATGATAACAAGAAATTGGATGAGGTGAAGCTATCAAGCACATCTTGTCTTAAACCCACAAAGCCACTTCCCATTCATTGAAAACCAAAAACCTATTGATACCCTTGGACACCTATCAAGTAAAAGGGAACCACACCACTCAAGATCATTAATATCACACTCCCAATTAAAATTCATGAAACTTTCACGTACAAGAGGTCCGGCCGGCCACCCTTTACCCCTACCTTCCAGGCATCAATCCAGCAACCTAGGTATTAGATACCTCAAGATCCTACATCTCATATATACCCAACTATTCAGAATGGCATCTCACAACATTTAAATCACCACCAAAACACCAATGAGGCAAAACTAACCATGAAAGTCACCCAATTCAACGTAAAACAGTGTCCCAAATGAGCCCCAGTGTGACTATAGACCAAGGGACACCTATTTCACTTCCCTTCTACTTTTTTACCTTTTTTATACGTACAAAATTATATGCCAATAGCGCCAAACAAGGTGATGCATCCTTTGTATACTAAAGGCATGCAGAAAATGACATCTAACACAGAAAAACTATTGACAAATTCTAAACCGTAAACTAGCAAGTGCATTCCTTTCGAATAGCTATTCCATTCGACACCAAGACTTTTTTTACCTATAAGAATCTTTAATCAAGTTCCTTCTTCTATGGCTAGCAATCAAGTGAAACAAATCTCAAACTGCAATAACCGCCCTTAACCAACATAAAGCGAGGTATCCAAAACAATTCCTTTTACTCCTTAACATCAAACACATTTTCAAACGAGGTTCTTTAGAAACAAGTTCCTCCATGAGACTACCCATAAAAGTCGGTCGTATCAACCTAAAATGATGCCAAAATGAACTAGAGTGGGACTCAGACTAGAGACCAAGGTACACCAATTCACCAATTCAACTTCCCTTTAACAACTAATAGAACAAAAAGCAACAAATCCTATCAACACAAAAAATCTACTTCACCAATCACGTATCCCAAGGTAATATTTAATACCCCTCTACAAATAGAATGAACCCCTAGTCATTAAACCTTGAGTCCCAAGATACTAAGATTCAATTGACTATCTAAAGAGAACAATTTAGATACTTGACTAACAGACAAGATTGGTCTTTAATTCTTTATTCTAAGTACCACCACATGAAATAAGCATTGCTTAGAATACTCCTAGATCTAAGTAATGAAATGCCCTTCCAATCCAAAGAAGATTATATTGCTCACCAAACTTAATGAAAGAAGAGTTGTTTGCTCCTGCAGACGTAGATGAAGGTCCAAATACACTGGCATCAGCAAAACATCCTAATATCACCACCAGGAACCAGCCTCCTAAATCTCTACCAAAGCTCACTAACATGGTGTTAAGCAAGGCTTTGATCAAGGGCATCCAGCTTTCATCCAAAATCCTAACCAATTCACACCATAATTGCAAACTAAACCATTGGCCAATGAAATGAAGGAAGAGATGATCATTAGATTCACTAATACCAAAATTCTAAACACCTCATGTTTTTTCTCATCAATTCCTTTTATTCCAATTAATCTTCAAACACTCTATTTCTCTTTTATTTGTATTACCCCTCTTAAATCATTTTAAAATACTATAATCTCTTAAAAAGTATATGTCAGTTACTTTAAATACAAAAACCATACTTAACAAAAATGTAACTATAAGCTATTTATAAATTAAATTCATATTAAAAAATTAACAGTGAAAAACGAAAAAGATTTCATAAATTTAAGAGATAATTAGTTTTTCGAAAAAAATATTTTAACCAACCAACTTCTAATATCCAAAATGTGACCAATGTATTCATGATTCGGGCAAAATATGACCAATACTATTAACTAGACATCCAAATTGATAATGGAGGTGCAAAAGTACCCATAGTCCACGTCAGCAGCTCTATTATCAAGTTGGATATGTCACATTTGCCCAAAACATTAATACGTTGGTCACATTTTGTATATTGAAAGTTCGCTCGTCAAATCGATTATCCTCAATTTGTGCGATAGTCAAAAAAAGTAATAAACCCATATAAAAAAGATCTACAGATTTAGTAGATGGTTTTACAGAAAGTTATTTATAAGAACAATAGGATTTAAATTATAAATAATAGTCAAAAAAAATTGAAAAAAAAATACATATAAAAAGTTATTTTACAAATTTAGAATACGATTTTTTGGGTTTTCATATAAAAAAGATTATACGGTTAAAGTGAAAATAGTATTTGGAGAAAAAATAGAGATACAAAAAGGTTTTATAAACTTAGGATATGGTTAAAAGTCATAACAGGAATTAGAAAGAAATTAAAAGTAACAAAAAATATTTCACATAATTAAGATAAGGTTAACTTAACTACAAAATTATAGCTAAAATAATAATATTTAGAATACGATAAAGAGTAATAATAATAATAATAATAATAATAATAATAATAATAATAATCATAATAATAATAATAATAATAATAATAATAATAATAACAATAATAATAATAATAATATGAAAAAAGTTACAGATAAAAGAAAAAATTTTGAAGATTTCGTAAATGGTTTCACAAAAAGTTATTAATAAAAAATAATAAGAGATATGATATAAATAAGAGTCCAACAAATAATTAGAGATAAGTTGAATATAAAAAAAGATTTTACAAATATAGGATACAATTTTTCAAGTTTTCAAATAAGTTTTTCACATATTTAGAATACTATTTTATAGATAAGATAAATTAATATTTTTATTAAAAGTCAAAATAGAAAGTAAGAAAATAACTCAAAAAAAAAGTATACATTTAATGTACAAAATTAAATGATAACTTTATGAAACCTCACCAACAACCTTCTATTCTTCTCTTCAATGAAACTCTAATCAATGCCCCTGATGATTGGGCTACACCTAACTCCATAAAATAAAACTCATTTTTAAAAGAGGCTCTTTTAGAAACCAGCTCCTCCACAAGATTGCCCATCTCTTTCCACCAAGTATAATTTTGCATAACGAATATACAAATATATGCTTTCTCATTAAAACAAAACTAGCCTATCGTACGACCGAGTATTAAGTTACATGGTACTAACATTAAATTACAATGATCGCACCACGTTTATCCCCATCAATAGAAAAATTAGCCTTCCCAATTTCCTTCTCGTTACAAGACCTCGCGGACAACCTTCTATTCTCCTCTTCAATGAAACTCAAATCAATTCCCCTAATGTTTGAGATACGCCTAGCTTTGTAGCCAAACAAATCCATAAAGTAGCAAGTGAATTCCACCCCAGTCGCTCTTGTATTTACTCCTTATAAGCTAACTCATTTCTAAAAGATGATCTTTTAAAAACAAGCTCCTCCACGAGACTACTTATCTCTTTCCACTAAAGTAAGATTTTGCACAACGAATATATGATATCTCATTAAAACAATCCACAGAGTATTCCTTCCACCAATTACTATTCAAGGCCTCAATCTTGACAGTAAAGTGTGTTCTCAAAAGAAAAGGAAGCCTACCACATTTAATCAGACTAAAAGAGTAAAATCTACAAAAAGAAGAAATTAACCACGGGGACGCTATCAAGCACATCTTGACTTAAACCCACAAAGCCACCTCCCATTCGTTGAGAGCCAATAACCTAAAGATACCCCAGGACACCTATCAAGGAAAAGGGAAGCACGCCACTCAAGATCCTTTATATCACATTTCCACTTAAAATTCAGGAAACTTGGCGAACCCCCCCCCCCCACTCCCAACCACAAAGGCATCAATCAAGTAACCTAGGCATTAGATACCTAAGATCCTACATCTCATATCTACCCGACTATTTAGAATGGATTCTCACCACATTTAAATCACCACCTAAATGCCAACGGAGCCAAAAAGACCATGAAAGTTACCCAATTCAACCTACAACGGTGATTGCAGTTTAAGGAAATTCTGATTAGTTAAAGAGTCTTTGTGTCAAATGCTAGCTGAAACAAATCTCAAACTGCAATCACCGTCCTTAACCAACATAACGCGTGGTATCCACAACAATTACTTTTACTCCTTAAAATCTAACTCATATTTAAATGAGGCTCTTTTAAAAACAAGCTCCTCCACGAGAATACCCATGAAAGTCACTCATATCTTATCAACCTAAAAATGACAACCGATTCAACTTCCCTTTAACATCTAAAAGAACAAAAGGCAAGAATGACCTATCAACAATAACCTACTTCGCCACTCACATATCCCAAGGTAATAGTACCCCCCCCCCTATAAATGGAATGAACTCCTAATCATTGAACCTTGACTCGCAAGATACTAAAGGTCAAACGACCATCTAAAGAGAACAATTTAGATACTAGACTAACCAATAAGTTTGGTCCTTAATTCCTTCTCCTAAGTACCACCACATGGAATAAGCTTTGTTTAGAAAACTCCTAGATCCAAGTGTTGAAATTCCCTTTCACTCCAAAGAAGATTATATTGCTCACCAAACTTTATCAAATAAAGAGTTGTTTGCTTGCACAGACGTAGGTGAAGGTCCAATGCCAATGGCATCAGCAAAACATCCTTATATCACCACAAGAAACTAGCCTCCTAAATCTCTACGAAAGCTCACATACATGGTGCTAATAAAGGCTTCGATCAAGGGGATCCAGCTTTCATAAAAATTCTAACTAATTTACACCATAATTGCAAACTAAACCATTGGCCAATGAAATGAAGGAAGAGATGATCATGAGATTCCCTATAACAAAAATTCTAAACACCTCTTTTTTTTCCTCATCTTTTTATTCCAATTAATCTTCACTCACACACTCGGCCTGTCATTCTTCTATTTGTATTACCCCTTTTATTTTATTTTCAAATACTATTATCTTTAAAAAAATATGTCGGATACTTTATTTAACAAAAATATAACTACAAACAATTTATAAATTTAAAAAAAAAATTACAGATTAAGGATATGGTCAAAGTGAAAACAGTATTTTGAAAAAAGTTATATATTAAAAAAGGTTTTACAAACTTAGGATACGGTTAAAGTCAATATACAAAAAGTTATGAATAAAAAAATAGGATTAAGATATAAATAATAGTCAAAACAATAATTTGATTAAAAAAAACATATTTGGAGAAAAGATAGAGATACAAAAAGGTTTTACATACTTGAGGGTTAAAGACATAACAGGAATTAGAAAGAAATTTGAAGAAGAAGGTTATGGAAAAAACAAATATTTTGCATATTGATAAAAAAAAAAGAAATAGGATATAAATAAGAATCCAAACAATAATTAGAGATAAGTTACATATAAAAAAATAGGATAGAAATTTTCAGGTTTTCAAACAATTTTTTTACAGACTTAGAATACTGTTTTACATATAAAATAAATAAATATTTTAAATCACAAACAAAACAAATAATTAGAAAATAACTCAAAGCATACAATTAATGTAAAAAAGCAACCGATAACTTTTTTTTTAAAGCATATATTTAATTCTATAAAACTCACTACTTTCCACGTTATAGGTTTATCTTTTATGTTAACTATTTCCCGCCTAATCCCCTCATATGTGCCCTTCTTGTGCCGTGCCTTTCCTAAAAGTCGGGCATTAAGTTCACGGGTACTAACATTAAGTTACAAACATCTCACCACAACCTTTAGCTCCATGAATAGAAAAATTAGCCTTCCCAAATTCCTCCTCATTAAAAGACCTCATCAACAACCTTATATTCTCCTCTTCAATGAAACTCACCTCAAAGCCCCTGATAATTGGGGTACACCTGGCTTTGTAGCCGAACAAATCCGTAAAGTAGCAAGTGATTCCACCGCAATTGCTCTTGCATTTGCTCCTTAAAATCTAACTCAGTTTTAAAAGAGGCTCTTTTATTAACCAGCTCCCCTACAAGACTACCTATCTCATTCCACCAAGTAAGATTCTGGATAACGAATATTATGCTTTTTCATTAAAACAAAACCACCGTATCCTCCGATGGAGCATTCCTTCCACCAAGTATTATTCATGACCTCAAAATCGTGACGATAAAGTTGTGTTCTGAAATGAAAATGAAGCTTACCCCATTTAATCAGACTAAAAGAGAAAAAATCTACCACAACAACCTATTGGCCGAGGTGACGCTATCAAGTGCATCTTGACTTAACCCCACCTCTCGTTCATTGAAAACCAATAACCTATAGACACCCTTGAATGCCTTTCAAGTAAATGGTAACCACACCACTTAAGATCCTTTATATAACACTCCCAATTAAAATTCAAGAAACTTGCGCG
>CM028379.1:96223249-96277406 GCA_013146195.2 Codonopsis lanceolata
TAACAATAATAATAATAATAATAATAATAATAATAACAATAATAATAATAATAACAATAATAATAATAATAATAATAATAATAACAATAATAATAATAACAACAATAATAATAACAATAATAATAATAATAACAATAATAATAATAATAATAAGCACATAATATAATAATAATAATAATAATAATAATAATAATACAATAATACAATAATAATAATAATAATAATAATAATAAGCGGCAAAGCCAATGAATAACGATAATAATAATAGCCAATAATAATGTAGATAATAATAATCGTAATAATATAATCGGTAATGCACAATCAAGATAATAATACTCATTGGGACAACAATGCGTCGGGAGGCGAGATGTTCTTTGCCAGTGCAGGCGAGAGATGTCAATTAGTTAGTGAAGTTTAGGAGAAAGTGAAGGAGGAGATGTAGATCTCTCTCAAATTTGTAAGTACATAATGAAGGAGATGGTCGCGTGGTAAGGTGATGTGAACTAGGGAGAGGCGGGAAAAGTCGGGTAAGAGAGATGAAATGACTCTAACACTGGATATAGGCTTGGGTATGTGTACTCATTGGGACAACGATAGTCGGAGGCAGGCCGGATGTTCTTTAAAACATTAATAATGACAATAATAATAATAATAATAATAATAATAATAATAATAATAATAATAATAATAATAATAATAATAATAATAATAATAATAATAACAATAATAACAATAATAATAATAATAATAATAATAATAATAATAATAATAACAATAATAACAATAATAAGAATAATAATAGTAATAATACTAATAATAGTAATAATAATAATAATAGTAATAATAGTAATAGTAATAAGTTACGTTAAGTTAAGCTAAGTTAAGTTACGTTAAGCTAAGTTAAGTTACGTTTAAGTTAAGTTAAGTTAAGTTAAGGTAAGTTATGTTATGTTAAGTTAAGTTAAGTTAAGTTAAGTTACGTTACGTTTAAGTTAGGTTAAGTTAAGTTAAGTTAAGCTAAGTTAAGTTATGTTATGTTATATTAAGTTAAGGTACGTTACGTTTAAGTTAAGTTAAGTTAAGTTAAGTTACGTTACGGTTAAGTTAAGCTAAGTTAAGTTAAGTTAAGCTAAGTTAAGTTAAGTTACGTTTAAGTTAAGTTAAGTTACGTTAAGTTAAGTTAAGTTACATACGTTCAAGCTAAGTTAAGTTAAGTTAAGTTAAGTTAAGTTATGTTAAGTTAAGTTAAGCTAAGTTAAGTTAAGTTAAGTTAAGTTAAGTTAAGTTAAGCTAAGTTAAGTTAAGTTAAGTGAAGTTAAGTTAAGTTAAGTTAAGTTAAGTTAAGTTAAGTTAAGTTAAGTTAAGTTAAGTTAAGTTAAGTTAGTTAAGTTAAGTTAAAATTTAAGTTAAGTTAAGTTGATTAAGTTAAGTTAAGTTAAGTTAGAGTTAAGTTAAGTTAAGTTAAGTTAAGTTAAGTTAAGTTAAGTTAAGTTAAGTTAAATTGGATTAAGTTCGTTAAGTTACATTAAGTTACGTTGCGTTTAGTTAAGTTCACGATATGTTTAAGTTATACCATCTAGCCAATAAGTAACGTGTTTAATGTTATAATGGTCCGTAAATGCTCCATTATACCATATAATGTAATCTATCGTACTCCATTATACCATTTAAGCTAATAGATGTTTAGGTGTTCAAATATTATAATAGTCCATCGTTATGTTAAGCTAAGTTAAGTTAAGTTAAGTTGAAGTTACGTTGCGTTTAAGTTAAGTTAAGTTAGTTCGTTTAAGTTAGGTTAAGTTACGTTAAGTTAAGTTAAGTTGCATTGATTAAGTTAAGTTAAATTTAAGTTAAGTTAAGTTAAGTTAAGTTAAGTTAAGTTAAGTTAAGTTAAGTTAAGTTAAGTTAAGTTAAAGTTAATTTAAGTTAAGTTAAGTTAAGTTAAGTTAGTAAGTTAAGTTAAGTTAAGTTACGTTAAGTTAGTTAAGTTACGTTAAGTTTAGTTAAGTTACGATGGTAAGTTAAGCCATTGCATAATGGTAAGTGTTTAATGTTATAATGGTACATTGTGTTAATTATACCATTATAATGGTCTCGTCTCCATTATACCATTTGGCTAATAGATGTTTAAGTGTTTTCGTATTTATATAATGGTCCATTCGTTAAGTTAAGCTAAGTTAAGTTAAGTTAAGTTAAGTTAATTACGTTTTAAGTTAAGTTAAGTTCGTTAAGTTTAAGTTAAGTTAAGTTAGTTAAGTTAAGTTAATAAGTTCGACCTAAGTTAAGTTAAGTTAAGTTAAGTTATGTTAAGTTAAGTTAAGTTAAGTTAATTAGAAGTTAAGTTAAGTTAAAGTTAAAACTAAGTTAAGTTAAGTTAAGTTAAGTTAAGTTATTAAGTTAAGTTAAGTTAAGTTAAGCTAAGTTAAGTTAAGTGAGTTAAGTTAAGTTAAGTTAAATGAAGTTATGTTAAGTTAAAGTTATTTAAGTTAAGTTGAGTTAAGTTAAGTTAAGTTAAGTTAAGTTAAGTTAAGTTAAAGTTAAGTTAAGTTAAGTTAAGTTAAGTTACGTTAAGTTAAGTTAAGTTAAGTTAAGTTACGTTAAGTTAAGTTAAGTTAAGTTAGAGATGCTACGTTAAGTTAAGTTAAGTTAAGTTAGATTTAAGTTAAGTTAAGTTAAGTTTAAGTTAAGTTAAGTTAAGTTATGTTAAAGTTAAGTTAGAAGTTAAGTTAAGTTAAGTTATCGTGTTTCATGTTATAATGGTTCATTATACTCCATTATACCATTTAGTCCAATAAGTAGCGTGTTTCATGTTATAATGCTCCATGTTGCTAATTAACATTTTACCATTAATAAGTAAATAGCATTTGTGTTTCATGTTATAATGGTTAATCGTACTCCATTATACCATTTCGCTAATGGCTAGTTACGTGTTTTCATGTTATGATGGTCCCATGTTAGTCCATTATACCATTTAAGTAATAGTAATTATGTTTTCGTATTAATTAAGTTAAGTTAAGTTAATTTAAGCTAAGTTAAGTTAGTTTAAGTTAAGTTAAGTTAAGTTAAGTTAAGTTAAGTTAAGTTACGTTACGTTACATTAAGTTAAGTTAAGTTACGTTTAAGTTAAGTTAAGTTAAGTTACGTTACGTTAAGCTAAGTTAAGTTAAGTTAAGTTACGTTTAAGTTAAGTTAAGTTACGTTACGTTAAGTTAAGTTAAGTTAAGTTAAGTTAAGTTAAGTTAAGTTAAAAAAAGTTAAGTTCAGTTAAGTTAAGTTAAGTTGTAATGTGAATGTTTTAATTTTGTTGATTATATTGATGCTAATCATTTAAGTATTGATATTATATTATTAAATTAACATTTCAAATATTATTTTAATTTAATTTCAATTTAAGTTAACGTTGTGTTACGTTAAGTTACATTAAATTAAGTTGTAATGTGAATGTTTTAATTTTTGTAATTATATTGATGCTAATCATTTTAATTATTGATATTATATTATTAAATTAACATTTCAAATATTTATACCATTTCGTCAATAGGCGTAGCATGTTTTCATGGTATAATGGTCTATCGTACTCCATTATACCATTTCGTCAATAGGCGTAGCATGTTTTCATGGTATAATGGTCTATCGTACTCCATTATACCATTTCGCTAATAGATGTATCGTGTTTCATGTTATAATGGTTCATCATACTCCATTATACCATTTAAATTGATAGGCTAGCGTGTTTCATGTTATAATGCTTAAACGTAGTCCATTATAACATTTCACCAATAATAAGTAACGTGTTTTCATGTTATAATGGTCCATCGTACTCCATTACCATTTCGCTAATAAGCGAATCACGTGTTTTCATGTTATAATGGTCCCATTGGTCCATTATACCATTTAAATAGCCAATAGGCGTAAGTGTGTTTTCATGTTAAGTTACGTTAAGTTAAGTTAAGTTAAGTTAAGTTAAGTTAAGTTAAGTTAAGTTAGGTTAAGTTAAGTTAAGTTAAGTTAAGTTACATTACATTAAGTTAAGTTAAGTTACGTTTAAGTTAAGTTAAGTTACGTTACGTTAAGCTAAGTTAAGTTAAGTTACGTTACGTTTAAGTTAAGTTAAGTTACGTTACGTTAAGTTAAGTTAAGTTAAGTTAAGTTAAGTCAAGTTAAGTTAAGTTAAGTTAAGTTAAGTTGTAATGTGAATGTTTTATTTTTTGTAATTATATTGTTGCTAATCATTTTAATTATTGATATTATATTATTAAATTAACATTTCAAATATTATTTTAATTTAATTTCAATTTAAGTTAACGGTGTGTTACGTTAAGTTACATTAAGTTAAGTTGTAATATGAATGTTTTAATTTTTGTAATTATATTGATGCTAATCATTTTAATTATTGATATTATATTATTAATTTAAAATTTAAAATATTATTTTAATTTAATTTCAATTTAAGTTAACGTACGTTACGTTAAGTTAAGTTGTAATGTGAATGTTTTAATTTTTGTAATTATATTGATGCTAATCATTTTAATTATTGATATTATATCATTAATTTAAAATTTAAAATATTATTTTAATTTAATTTCAATTTAAGTTAACGTTACGTTACGTTAAATTAAGTTATAATGTGAATGTTTTAATTTTTATAATTATATTGATGCTAATCATTTTTGATATTATATTAAATTAACATTTCAAATATTATTTTAATTTAATTTCAATTTAAATTTAACGTACGTTACGTTAAGTTAAGTTGTAATGTGAATGTTTAATTTTTGTAATTATATTGATGCTAATCATTTTAATTATTGATATTATATTATTAAATTAACATTTCAAATATTAATTTAATTTAATTTCAAATTTAAGTTTACGTTACGTTAAGTTCGTTAAGTTAAGTTAAGTTAAGTTGTAATGTGAATGTTTTATTTTTGTAATTATATTGATGCTAATCATTTTAATTATTGATATTATATTATTAAATTAACATCAAATATTATTTTAATTTAATTTCAATTTAAGTTTACGTTCGTTAAGTTAAGTTGTAATGTGAATGTTTTATTTTTTGTAATTATATTGATGTTAATCGTTTAATTATTGATATTATATTATTAAATTAACATTTCAAATATTATTTTAATTTAATTTCAATTTAAGTTAACGTTAAGTTACGTTAAGTTGTAATTTGAATGTTTATTTTTGTAATTATATTGATGCTAATCATTTTTAATTGATATTATATTATTAAATTAAAATTTCAAATATTAATTTAATTTAATTTCAAATTAATTTCATATATTTTGATATTTTATATTAATTAGAATTCAATTTAATTTTTCATTATCGATGTGGAAATTCAATTTTAAACGCCTTGACGGCAGATTTTTAAATGTTGAAATTGATTTAAATAAATTTTAAATGCCTTTAGTGAATTTTCCGTCATTGAAATCAATTTAATTAATTTTTAAAAGCCTTTAGCGACGAATTTTCAGTATTGAAATTAATTAAATTTAAACGCCTTTAGCGGCGAATTTTCGTCGCTGAAATTCAATTTTAATTAATTTTTAAAAATTCTTTGCTTGACGGAAATTTCCGTCAGAATCAGTACAATTAATTTTTAAAATCCTTTAGCGACAGATTTTAATCGGTGAAAATCATCGAAATTAATTTGAGAAATATTCATGTGATTCGTACGTAAAGGCTTTTTAGCGACGGAAAATTAAATCATTACTGATGTTCAATTCATTAAGCTAATGATTAATTAAAAGTCGTAAATTAAAATCATTTGATGGTAAATTAAAATCGTGATGCAAAATTAGTCGCTAAAGGTAAAATTCCGTCGCTAAAAATTAAAATCGGCTGAAGGCCTTTGTTTCTATTAATTAATAGTGATTTGATCCTTGCTTCCCAAAACTATTCTCAATAGTCTTGTCCATTTCTTGAGAAATAATTAAATAAGACATCGATCTTAACAAAAAACTTTTGAGGTTGACTTTAAAAACTTTAAAGTTTGTAGCGGGAAATGGAATTTTTGTCGGTCGGCAGTATAGTCATTTGGTGATGAAATAAGGATATTTGAAGAAGATTGACTGACTAAAGGCGACACAATAGTGTTAAAATTTAGAAGATAGATCCTTTGAATATAAAAAATGAACTAAAGGACAATTTATCAAAGCAGATAATTAAATTAATGTAATGTGACCTTAAGTAGATTAAGACTTCTTGGGTTTAGATCGGTTGTAGGGCGATGAAATATCGACAAGTAATTTGAAGTGGTTCACAGAATAAGCTGCTCGTCCCTTTACCAAATTGGTCAAACTTGGATTTTTGAAGTGCACTAATTTTATTAAAAATCTAGTTGATCTCTAATTGATCAATGTACAACAAAAGACCAGTGTTTATGGAGAATGATTGAAAAACAATCAAACTCGTGAGACAAATTAACTGATTTCTAAAGAGTATGAAACAAATCACTCAATGTTTGTCGAAACAAATCACTCAGTGTTTGTCTAAACAATAACTAGAAGGAAATATTCAAAGAAGAGTATCTAGCTAAAGTTTTTCAAGAAGACTAAGGCACAGGGAGAATTTCTTTTCAAGTAGTATGCTTCAGACTTCTGTGTTTTCAAATGCTTCTTGTAGGATATTTATAATTGAGCTTCAAGTGTATCTCGTTAGTAACACATTTGAATTTGAAAATGTGTTAGAACAACGCAGGTGTATCTTCACAAGATCTCAGGGATCCTATTAGAAAGATAATATTCAGAGTATCTATCACAACACAAAATGAGAAAGTGTCAGTACAAGGGAATGTTCAATTAAATGAGGTAAAGAAACTGACACTTTAAAAACTGTGGTCAGCTGATAAAAGTAAGTGACGAAAGTAATGCAACAATTTGACCAAAATAATATAGCAGGTTATAAGTTCTTTGCTGACAAAAAATAGAATGATTTTAAGCAAATTTAATTTTAAGTCAAGATTCAACATAAGGTTTCCGGTAGAGCGTATAATAAATGTATCACAATGTTTGTTGTTCAGATAAGTGAGTTAGGATATCTAAAAAATGGCTTACCTTTCAATAGTGGGAAATGTCTCTTATTTATACCTGATTCGCTTTGTGAAGTGGCGGCCTTTGATAGGGGAACACATTCCGACGGGTATTAATGGTCTACAGCCCTATCAGGGATGATTGGGCTAGGCACTGTCAGGGAGTAGGTGATTGTGTATGTCAGTTTCTTCAGGCCTTGGGAAGCTGCCTGTCAGGTCCGATGATCATTGACTATTGCCGAGGCCGAATGAACTGAGGGCAGTGGATCTCATTCATTTCTTACCTCGGCTCAGTTGTTCTACGAAGTATTTTTGCCGAGCTCGCATTGACCCAGTAGCCTCGCTGGTCCGTTAGCCGGCTCGCTGGTCCCTGTTAACGGTCTTTGTCATGAGTGGGTCCCGTGGCGTTTACCGAGGAGGATTTTCGAGGTTTCGTCCTTTTAGTGGCCCCCTACTTTTTGGTCGTGTGTGCCGATTTAAGACCGAGAAGTATTTTCCTGGACTTCCTGGCAACGAGGTGACTATGCCGAGGTTGATTCGGGGGCTAGGCGGAAGATAACAGGACGTTTCGAGTAACCGTCCAGTCATGACGGTTAGTCTTTTCAATGTCTGACGCAACATTAAATGCTTGTTTGGGCGGCTTTTTGAATTTCGAAAAGCTTTATTGCCGCTCTTTTTCCCAGGGCCAAAAATATCTAGCGAAAACGATGCCGTTTAGGAGATATTAAGGAAAAAAACACGCGGGTTGACCCGAGGGGAATGGTTGCTCCGTCAGTCTACGACGTCGTTTTAGGAGGGGATACAGGAACTTTTTCTTCTTTCCGCTTTTCACTTTTCACCGTCTTACTGTTTGGTCCAGTTCTTCACTTGCTATCCCAGGAGATTTCTGGCAATCCTTGTCGTGCCTCTTCTTGCTTGTATCGTAGGTTTGCCCTTTTTCTTTCTTCTCTGTTTTTCTAGTGGTTTTCTTTGTCATCCATCCCTTTTGTCTTTTGAAGCACTTGTTTTGTCCGGGGGTCTTCCACCGATTTTAATTTTCCATCGTCTCTCTGGTTTTTTCAAGCGTGTCTTCATCGTTTGTTTGGCTTTTCCGGCGTTCCTTCAAGCTTCGCTTCTCGGTACGATATTTCTTCCTATTTGAAGTATGTCTCGTAGATTTCCTTTTCCTATTTTTTTTCGTCCTCCTTGTCCAGTAGATCCTCCAAGGAGTTGATAGATTACTGGAATAGGGTGATTCGCATACCACTGTCAGTTTGAAGCCCTTTTTTTTAAAGGGAAGCAGAGCGACACCTGTGCAAATTTATTAAAAATAAAAGATCAAAACTACAGTAGGGGGACAACCAGCCTTACCCAGAGCGGGAGGACAAAGGAGCCTTACCTCTAAACCAGCCAACAAGACATAAACCAAATCATCTACGATAGTTATACAGACCCAAAACATCTGTCTAATAACCAAACGGACCGAACTAGGAAGATCACTATACTGACTAAACAACCGATTATCCTAATGATCATGACCAAATGCAGCCAATCTATCCGCCACCGAATTCTTTTCCCAATAGACATTCAGCAGAGAAAAATTCGCAATCAAATGTTGACACCCTCTCAAAACATAAACATATCTCCAAGGAAAATTATTAATTCCTTTAATGCCAAGAACTGCAACCTTAGAATCTGTTTCTACCATCACCTGTGTCAAGTTTAACAATCTGCATAACCTCAAACCATCTCGAAGGGCTAAAATTTCAGCCAGCATGTTGGTCCCATTCCCATAGAAATTAGAAAAAGCCAGGACCATATTACCAGCACTATCACGGATCACACCTCCCCCAGCGCATCTGCCTTCGATGGCAGAACCATCTATATTTAATTTGAACATACCCACTACAGGGTCCTCCCAGCAAAGCCAAGAACCAGCACGCCTTACCGCCGAAATCATAGGAACTTGAAAGTGTTGAATGATCCGAACTCCATTAGAATTAACGTCAAATTTTGGATGGAAAACAAACATCAAATCCTGAAGCCCGATCAAAACCTTAGAGAGAACCCCACTGTGAGATCCAACGATGCCTTCAAAGAAAGCACCACATCTGAATTTCCAAATTTCCCAACAGATTAAACAAAAAGTGCCTAATAGCAAAGCTCCTAATTGATTACCAACAGCTGCTCCATCCGACCAAATATCGAAAAGGTGTTGCAAGGACACATACTGGGACACCTTATTAAAAGGGGCAGCCACCTTATTCCATAAGAATATAGCCAATTCAGAATGAAGAAACAGATGCTCCAAACTTTCCCTATCATGCAGAGTGTTACAGCAAACACATTTGGAAGCCAAACTGATATTTTTCCTATGCAGCAATAAGTCCACTGGCAGAGCACAATGTAAAAGTTTCCATATAAACCCACTAACCTTTTGAGGAATCCAAGGTTTCCATATCTTTTTTACCCAGTTAAGATGAGGAAATTTAGGACGGAAAGTCTCCTAGAAAGCAGTCGTGGTGAATTCCCCCGTCGCGGTAAGCGTACAAACCAATCGATCTTTCTCCGTTGGCTTAAGAATGATGCTACGGATATAGTCATGTCACCTACTAGGCACCAGAGGAAGAAAACTATCCAGATTTTGCATGGCATCCACAACGCTTAGATTAGCATCTACTGGAAGCGGGCCTTGCAAACTCCCCCCCCCCCACACACACACACACCAATTTTTAGTCCAGAATCCCACTTCACCAGCCCCAAGAATCCATCTCGAGTTGTCATCCACTCTCGGCATTTGATCAAGAATGACATGCCAAACATGAGTAGACGCAACCGAATGAAAACCCCCATCCTCAGTGCCATATTTCGCCGTAAGGAACCAAGCCATGAGACTATCACCTTGACGAGTAGACCAAGCCAATTTTGCATGAAGCGAAGACATAACATGTAATAAGGATCGAAGGCCTAAACCACCCTCCTTTAAAGTGCGACAAGCTACCTCCCAGGAAATCTAATGAGCCTTACGCTCCCCTCCCGAGTCCCACAGAAAATTACACATATCATGTTCGATCTGTCTCTGAACCACTAACGACATTTGGATCACAGCCAGACAATAGACTGGCATACTACTGAGCACCGATTTTAATAACACCAGCTTTGTCCCAAAAGATAACAAATTAGATTTCCAGCCATTAATCTTCTTCATGATTCAAGATTCGATCTCTTCAAAATAGCTTTGTTTCATTCTTCCCTTAAACAAAGGAATCCCAAGGTATTTAACTGGCAACAACTGATGGTTACAACCCGACCACTGGGATATCAACCGAGCCTTACTGCGCATACACTTATCAGACACATAAAAACCAGATTTTTGTAAGTTAATCAGCTGCTCCGAGGCCGCCTCATACTTTGATAAAACCCCCTTCAAAGCCATGATCGATTTTTTACTCGCATTACCAAAAATCAGCATATCATCCACGTAAAGGACATGTGTCACATGAATACCTCTCCGACCATGATCAAAAAATTTAATACTCCCATTCCCAAAGTCTCGATTAATGTTGATAGATAACACCTTTTGAGCTAGCATGAATAACAAAGGAGATAAGGGATCGCCTTGTTGAACACCCCTAGAAGAATTAAAGTACCCGTGACTTTCACCATTAACTTTGATTGAATACCAAATATTACTGATAAGACAGTAAACCAAGTCACATCTCTTCTCATCAAAATCGAAAGCTTTCAAGCCCCGTAGGAAAAAGGCCATTCCAGCCTATCATACGCCTTAGACATGTCCAGCTTGAAGACTATGTTACCACCACGCACTTTCTTATTCAGTTTGTTAATAAACTCATGAACCAACACAATGTTATCTTGGATAGTACGCCCCTTCACAAAACCAGATTGCTCGGGAGATATGAGATCGGGGAGGAAAGTAGCAATCCTTGTAGCCAAAACTCGAGAGATTATTTTACATGAAAAATTACACAGACTGATTGGATGAAGATCACCCAACCCAGTAGGTTTAGCAATCTTTGGAATTAAAACCATTGTAGTAGATGACATACCCCGATGAATATAGCTGCCCCAAAAAAAATCTTGAATCGCTGCTATAACATCCTCCTTAATGATAGACCAACATCCTTGATAGAACCAATGTTGGTCCACAATAATGCTCAAATAGGTTAGTGGGGGTGAATAGCCTATGATGCCATTTTAAAAACTTTTCTTTTGGATATGTTTAAAGCATGGTTTTAGTGGCATTTGCAGTTTATCGAGTTGAGCATGTCTGCCGGTAGAGACTATCGGTAGACTTGCTCTAAGCAGAAATATCAACTCTACCGGTAAACTGCTAGTCAAATCAAAAGCCGGTTAAAAGAATCAAAGCAGTGGAAAAGTAAGGAGGCTTTTAGATTTGGAGAAGTCTTAAGTGGATGTACACGAATAATGTTCAGAACAACAGCACACTTAATACTTCTTTCAATTGCAGATTTAGGAAATCAATTAGAGAATAGCTTTTCTAAAGATAAATTCATTTGTAAAAAGCTCATAGATATATAAGGACTGACAGATAAAGTATTTAAGAATATATGAATTTATTCAAAGATAAATTACATATTACATCAGTCTAAATATACTATATACAGTTTCTGTCTTTGTTCTCCCAAGCCTCAATCCTTACTTAATTATCCATTCATGAATATTTAAGCAGTAAAGGGCAATAGGAGACGAAAACGAGAAACTAATATGAGAAGAAAATTTTCAAGGTCGTTCAGATAAAAGATATCTGAACGACTGAGTGCGAAGCACTCGTCCTTCCATGATGAATGATTATTGCACAATCAACAACATTTGTATTGGAATACAAATATGAAGATATGAATGCAATATCTACAGACAACTCTTCATTTTCTTCAGACATTATCTAACATCAATCTTCAGATCTTGATCTCTATCTTTATGAAGCTTCTGATCAATCTCTTCTCTTCTCCAAGCTTTTCTTCCTAGCAAACCACTGATAGTGTCTTGCTAAGATCTGGATGAGTTTGCAATCTTGTGTCGAGATCTGAGATACGTTTGGAGAGGACGATCTCGTTGTAGATCTCTTTTCTTTGAAGCTCTTGAGTAAGTTCAGTTAGTCGTTGCTCATCATCTGAGTATCGTCATGAGTCTGTTCTTTTTTATCTTGGGTAAAAGAGAGGATTTATATAGACGGGAGTCAATGTGATCGTTGAGAGATGAAGATTTGAAGTTTCTATCTGTTTAGAGATATAGTTGTTGAAGTCTATCGGATAGAGATCTTTGTCCATAAGATCTTTGACTATTTGGGGCAAAGATTTAGTCCTGCAGATCTTGGAACTTGCTGTCTGTCAGACTGTGTTGATAAGTTTCTGAAAAGTAGGTCTGATGTCTATTGCACTGTCAGGTGGTCTGTTCAATAAAGTAATTGCTTTTTGACTTTATCAGACCACGTGAGTGAGAGAAAGTCTTGTAGCTTTAACTGTGTCAGGCTTTCTAAGGCTTGAACATATTTGACTTGATTTGAACTGCTTCTAGACTTTTCTCTGTAGCACGTGCAGAATTAAGTCTGCCGGTGGAATGCTTCGAGCCAGTGGAACAGGTCTTCCGATTCAGGAGAACTGATGTCTGCTGGTGCAAACAGTTTAACTTGTAGCATGTCTGCCGGTAGTGAGTCTTCAAGATGTTCTGATCTTATCACTAAAGGCTTCTTAACATAGCTGCAAGTCTTCCGGTGCTTAGTGTGTCTGAAGTGCTGGTCGTTCAATCATCATATAGGAAGGTAGGACTTGATCAGGTCGCACCTAATCTAAGACCTATGTGATGTCACACGAGTTGCCACGCTAACCGGTACGCAGACCTTTTAGTCACTCGTGATGACTCACTTGTAATGGGGGCAAGAAAATCAACATATATAGAATATGCAAGGTGATAAGTAAATTATCAAGAAGCATATTCCAACAACCAACCCGTAAAGCCATCTGGACCAGGTGAACTGTCAGGATTTAGAAGTTTAATTGCTCGCCATATTTCCTCCCCGTCCGAGACTCGCTGGATGAAATCATTATCGCTAGCATTTATTTGAGTAAGAAAAGAATGAAAAATTTCATCTGTTAATGTAGGCCGACCAGAAGTGAACAAATTCTTTTTAAAAAATGCTCAACCAACTCACCAATCTGTTGATTGTCCGTAATCCAACTGCAATTCGAATGTTGAAGACGCACCTTATTCAAATTAGCCCGATCCTTGATGCAGGCGTGAAAAAACGAGGTGTTCCTATCTCCATCACGGATCCAATGATGTCTAGCCTTTTGTTGCATTAATTCAGTATCCCAAGCCATTAATTGACATAAATCTTTTTTCCGGGAAAGGAAATCGTTATAGGTCTCCTCATTCCACCCCTGCTATAACTCCACTTCTAAACGAAGAACATCATCTTGCGTCCTCTCCATCTGACGCTGCACATTACCATAAACATCCCAATTCCATCTACACAATTTATCTCGCAGATTATTCATTTTCCTGTGTAAGATAGCCATTGTCGAATCCGTCATAGGCACCTCCCAACACGTCCTGATAAAGTCCAAGAACACAGGATGATCAATACACATTCTTTGGAAACGAAAATTGGCCTTAGGTTTATTATTTGACGAAAAGGAAATAAGCAACGGGGAATGGTCCGACTGAACCCGACTTAAATGTTGCACTTTGACAATAGGAAGCATGGCTTTACAATTACCATTCACCATCACCCGATCTAGACGTTGCCAAATCCTCGCAGCCCCGACTTGATTATTACACCAAGTGAACATGCTACCTTCATATCCTACATCATCCAGTCCTGCTTGCTGAATAAAATCTGTGAACTCCCTCATACCCAAAAGATCATAAGGAGCCCCACCTAACTTCTCAACTGACTGAGCAATGATATTAAAGTCCCCTCCAACTAACCAAAGACCCGAAATATTAGCTGAAAACCGGATAAGATCTTCCCAAAGAAGCTGCCGTTCTCCCCTACTACATTTGGCATAAACAAAAGTCGCTAACATGTCTACTAAATCATCTTTCTAAATTTAAACGTAATAAATTGCGAACTAACTTGAATCAAAGTAACTTGAACATTTTTATCCCACAACAGCCAAATATACGAATTAACCGGCTCACATTGAAAATACTTACTATACTGAAGCTTTTTAGCTAAAGATTTAATCCTCCTACCAGCAACTTTAGGCTCCAAAATAGCACAAAAGGTAGGCTTGTGCTGTCGTTTAATCAAAATAAAATAATCTATTGTATCTTTATTACCAACTCCACGAGCATTCCATAACATGATCGACATTTAAAAAAGAGGAGAGGAAAACTTAATGAGCCCTAGCAGTGGCTCTAGTCGACCGTTTATTTTTCGTAACAAAAGCTTCTGCCTTCGCTTTTTTTAAATACTTCTTAAATGCCACCACACTGTCCTTAGAAAGAGGGAAACTCAATAGATCATCATGCGAGGAAGATCTACGTAATTTAACCTTTTCTTTTAACGTAGAAGCTATATCATCTTTGGACCTTGAATGGCTGACATGCCTATGAACGTTATCTGCAACCATCTCTTCATACTCGTCCAGCTCTTCCATTTCCCCAAGTCGGAGAACATCGCAAAAGCATTGTCATTTTTGGGTTTTGAGAGAGGCTGTGATCCGATCGAGGGTTTATCTATGGAAACCTTTCTATCATTTAACGAAGTATCAACATTAGCTACTGGAATCTGCCCCAATGCGATTGATCCAAATTAGTGTGCTGTTCCCTTTCACCAAAACTGTTATTTCCAACATCAATAATCTCCACCTCCAGAGGCACACCATTTGGGTTTTTGGTATTTGAACCTAATCCTTTTTCATTCGTCCCACCAGATCTGATGGGAAACCATTGTTGATCAACCTTCTCTATAACCATCTTAGATTTCCCCCTAGCCATATCTTCCTTCCCTTTGGTAGTGGTTATCTCTTCTTGGACCTTGTTAGGTTTTATCCCACCCTTTCGTGACTTGCGATCTGCCATAACATGCCCAAGTAATCCACAATTACCACAGTAGGCAATATTACCCTCAAACTCAAACGATTGCCAAAAATCGTTTTCTTTGGATGCACCAATCCAAACTCTAGAGGGCAAAGGTTTTGAAACGTCAATCTCTAAGAAAACCCTAGCATACATAGGATGAGAAAGTGCTAGAGTACGATCATCGGCACGCAAGAATCGTCCTACTGCCTTACCAATTCGCTGTAGAGAAGAGAGGTTGAAATACGTAAGAGGTAACTAATAAAGCCTAACCCATACCGCTACATAAGGACTATCCTTTTTGAAAGCGAAATCTGATGACCATCTAAAAAGTCGGTACATGCACATGTTAATCATCCGTGATTCCTTGGACAAAGCCCTAACCATATCTTCTTCCGAAGTAAGATGTATCATCACGTGACGGGGATCAAGCAATCCGACAATAGCTGGTCCAGAAAGTCTCCAGTGTTTAGCAATGTGATCTTGTATCACATGAATCTGCGGTCTGCCTACTGAGAACTTCATAATTAAGGTAAACTTAAACTGTTTGTCCAACAATTCGATCTCAACGGGAGAAAAGAGGCACCCTGGTTCATCCATGATGGATATGGCTGGCCGTGGGGCTAAGGGAATTGCTCGCACAACTGGAGGAGCATTAGGGTTCACACCTGGAATCGGAGTGGGGTTTGCTGCCGCTGCTGCATACGAAATACCAGCCTTGAGAGTATTGGGTTTGCCAGACGAAGAGAAAGGTTTGAGAATATGGACAGAGGGAGGCCCCGACGGGGGAGCCGCTGGCCCAAGATCCGATGGCATAGCCACAACGAAAAACAAACCCTAAAGAGAGAGAGAGAGAGTCAAACCCTTACTAACGGAATTTATGTGTTAATGACGTGTGTTAGAAGCCCTCTCCTTCCCCTCCCTAGTAACGTAGTCGGGGTTTCCCCTTTGGCCGAGGGTGTCTCTGGCGCATCTCCTTGTGTCAAGGACCTTTCTCGCGCCGAGGTCCCCCATCATACTGTGATTAGCCCTCGTGCCGAGGTTCCTCTTCAGGTCGAGGCTAACCCTAGCGCCGAGGTTCCTCTTCAAGCCGAGGTTAAGCAGGATCAATTAAGTGATAACAAGGCCGAGTCTATTCCTCTCGGCCCAGCCTGGAAAGGTGTTGAGGTGAATGTGTGCTTGACCGAGGAGAGAGTTATAGATAGCACTATTTATGTAGAAAAAATTGTGGGCCCTTTGAGCTCGGGTACTTCTTCTTCGTGCTCGATTTCCTCTGTGGATTCTGATGACGAGGGCCCATCTCTAGAGTCAGTTTTTGGTAAGTCTTTTCCTGGGGTGCCCATGTACCGGCAGTGCCAGGGTAGGTGGGTATCAGTTACTCCTAGGCAAGTGAGGTTCCTCCTCGAGAGCTTTGGAGTGCAGGTTAGTGTGCATTGGAAGTTTGGAGATGAAGTTTTTTCTGCTCCTGATTACCCTCCTAGTACCCCTATAAGGGTGTTGTTGATTCCTAATTCTAGATTTGGTTGAGTCATCTTCTGATTCTAGTGTACAATGGCTAAAAGGTCTGCGTACCGATTAGTGTGGCAACTGTCTTAGAATCAATGTGTTTAGAACTGCTTAAGTGTTAGTTTAGGCGTGGTTTTGCAAGCTTCTTCAGCAGCCTTGGAAGAACAGCAGACTTTGAAGTCTGCTCAAAGAACCAAAAATCAAGAATAGCCAAATCACGAAATTATGACACGTATACACCTATCCAGATATTTTCGAAAATATCTAGTCATAATGTCTTCATCAGATTTCAATTTGAAGAAGTCAACTCTACATGATGACAATCGGTGCATCGCTCTCGAAAATCAAGATCGAAGACATTACCCTTTTGGCTAAGAAGACTTTCCTAGCTACAGAGCCTGCAATCTGAAACCTTACTCAAATTGGGAATGTCTTTTCTGCACACATTGCATCTCTGATGACTGTGGCTGTTACATCTTCCAAAGCGCCGAATTGCATTCAATGCAAAAGAACGTTGGACACAGTTCACTCTGTCTCAGTCCAACGGTCCAAAGATCTCTTCCTGGTATTTATTCAAGTCCTGAAGATCTGAAGAACAACTCTTGCGCATTAAACTCTCAAAAACTTCATCTTCAACATTCAAGCATTCAATTGATCAAAGGACAAGGACTAACACTTCACCAAACTTTCTGAAGCTGCAGATCTGCCGTCTTAAATTTGTTTCAGCTTCATTTAGTTTGTTTTTAAAACTGTTCTTTACCTTAGCACGTGAAGAGAACAATTACTCATTAATTGTTTCTTTCACCCTTATACACTTGGTTAAAAACATATTTTGTACACGATCCATTAGAGATCTTACTCATAAACCTAGTGGATAAACAAGTGCACTTTTAAAATCCAAAGCTAACCACTTTGGTAGTGGATGTAGTACTATTCACAGTACGAACCACTTCAAATCTCTTTGTTCTGTTTGAACGGTTCTTATCTTTCTCATTAACTGCTTGTGCTTAACTGTTTCAGAATCTGTACTACCTTCACTGAACTCTCGATAGTTCAGATTCTCTTTGTTTCCGCTGCCTTAACTTTTCTAATTAAATCTTTCAAGAAAACGTCAAGAAGTGTTTAGGAAAAAGTTTTTTTTAACACAACTAGGATATTCAACCCCCCCCCTTCTAGCCTAGATAGAGCCTATTTTGGGACCAACAGGTGTTCGAGAGCAGAGATCGTATTGCGCTAAGTCTAATTACTCAATTTTTCACCAGGGAGAGAGTTCTGCATTTTCATCAGATTGAGAGGATTCTGCATCGTCGGCAGCTTAGAAGAATGGCGAGTGGGCTCGAGGCTTCTATATCTGGACGAGCTGGTAATGATGGCGAAAGGGCTCCTCGTTTCTTGAGGCCTTTCGAAAATAAGATAGGCTCTTACGACGTAGAGGAATGGTCTCGGGTTTACGGCTCTGATTTTTTCCGGGGTTCGGTCCCTGATCCTGCCTTGGGTCTTCCCGAGCTGCGTGGTCTTCATAGTTACATGGGCTTCTATTTGAGTCTTTTCGAATCATCGAGGTTGCGTCTCCCCCTCGATCCTTTTATTTACGAGTTCTTGACCCAGACGAGCTATGTTCCATTAGACTTAACTCCCAACTTGACCCGGGCCTTGGTCAGTTTTATAATTTGCACCCGATCGAAGGGGTTCGAACCCACCCTCTCTCTTTTCTGCTATTACTATAAGGTCAGCATTTCGATGAACCGGTTGACCGCTCTAAGGCATGCACAAGGGTTTCCCTTCTTGGCTAGTTTTGGAAATAAGGATCATCGGTGGTCAGAAAAGGTGATTCTAGTTGAGTCGAGCCGAGGGTGGAATTTTGAGGTTCCCGAAGGAAAACCTCATGGCCTTCTGAAGACAAAGAGTATAAGTGCCGCCGATCTGGAGCTGAAGAGCGCTATCGAGGCCCCCTTGCTCAATGCCGAAGGGGACCAGGTTCGCTCCTACAACTGGAAAGCCATAGTTGGGGATGAAGGCCTGTTGTCCAAGTTCAGGGTTTCTGCCGCCAACGTCGAGGGGGTCGAGAGGGCTTACTCGAATATTTAGTACGTGAGCCGAGATAACTAGGCCCTTCATCGAGGATGGGTGTTTGGTTCAGAATATTTGGAGTGTAGGGGTGTAGATGGGCCTGGCTGCCCCGTGTCAGGCTAATATTTGTTATTTCTACTTTGTTTACTTGTCTTTTCTTACGTCCTGTTTTACCTGTCTTTTTTGTTTCTGACGGAGCTTTTCAATTTGTAGATATGGGTTTGACTCGCGATGCTATCATGGCCCGGAAGAAGGCCGAGGCTGAGTTGAAGGCCTCACATGAGCAAACTTTGGCTCGCGCCGATCCCGAGTCCTTGCCGTTGGTCGGCGTGCTGGAAGATCCTTCCAAGGCGGCGATCGTACCTCCCCCGGTGGCCCCCAAGGCGAAGAGCAAACAGCCCATTCCTGAGGCTCCAAGGCCGAAAAGACAAAGGCTCGGCCCGTCTCGAGGCCAGACCGCACCTTCCTCAACTTCTGTCGAGATAACTATGGCCTCGACCCCTAATGACACTCTTGCCGCGGATGCTAATGATAATGACTAAACCCTCGGTAATCTCTGCAAGTCGTCCAATTCAGTGCCTCATTTTCCCTGAGTTTTTTCTTATGTTGTGTGTTTCTTGGCTAAGCGAGGAGGTTTTGAAAGCATTAGATCTTGGCCTCTCCTCCGCTAGGCCAGGAGGTTTTGAAGGCATTAGAGCCTGGCCTCTGCTTGGCTAGGCGAGAAGGTTTTGAAGGCTAAGCATGGCCTCTCCTCGGCTATGCGAGGTGGTTTTAAAGGCATTAGAGCCTGGCCTCTCCTCGACTAGGCGAGGAGGTTTTGAAGGCATTAGAGCATGGCCTCTCCTCGGCTAGGCGAGGAGGTTTTGAAGACATTTAGAGCCTGGTCTCTCCTTGTGAAGAGGTTTTGAAGGCATTAAAGCCTGGCCTCTCCTCGGCTAGGCGAGGAGGTTTTGAAGGAATTAGAGCCTGGCCTCTCCTCGGATAGGTGAGGAGGTTTTGAAGATTTTTGTTCAAGTGTAGTGTGTAGAATACATATTTTTGCTAAGACTTTTCTCTAAAACGAAAATAAGTAAACTACTGGTAGTACACTTTCAAGTGGTCCGAATGCCATGGGTTTTTTAGTGGGGTTCCGTCTGGTTTTGCGAGTAGGTTCCAGCCCTGATGATGCCCGTGACCTGAAACAGTCATTCCCAGTTGGGAGAGAGTTTGTTTATTCCTGGCTTGTTTCCAGTGATCTCGATTTTTCTCAGTACTAGGTCGCCGACCGAAAATGTGCGACGATTCATTCTTTTGTCATGATGAACCTTGGCGAGCTTTTTGTAGTTGATGGCTTTTAGCCTAGCTTCCAACCTTCTTTCTTCAAGGTAGTCAAGGTCTAGCTTCCTTGACTCAGTGTTTGTTTCTTCATTGAAGTGGATGACTCTTGCCGTAGGTAGGGCCATTTCTACTTGGGCCATGGCCTCGGTCCCATAAGTCAAGGAAAACGGTGTCTCCTCTATTGAACATCGGCAGGATGTGATAGCCCATAGAACGGCGGGAAGCTCCTCGAGCCAAGCACCTTTCTTCTCGTCTAGCCTTCTTTTCAGGGCATAGAGGAATTGTTTTTTTCCTGCTTGGCCATTTCCTTGCGGGTGTGCTACTGAGGACTTCCAATGGCGGACCCCTCTTTCCTCGCAACTTGCTGTGAATCTGCTGGAGAATTGCGTGCCATGGTCCGACACGATTGCCTTTGGTATTCCATATCTGCACCAGATGTTGTCTCAAACGAAGTCGATGGCCCTTTGTTCGGTGATGCTTGCTAAGGGCCTTGCTTCGATCCATTTTGTAAAGTAGTCTACTGCCACTATTACAAATTTGTTCTTGCCTTTCGCTAGAGGGAATGGCCCAATGAGATCGAGGCCCCACATGTCGAATGGTCATGCTGCCACTACGGGGGTTTGGGGTGCCGAAGGTAGCCTCTGGATGTTTGCAAATTTTCTACATTTGTCGCATTTTCAAGCGTATACCTCGGTGTCTTTCCTCAATGTGGGCCAATAGTACACATGAAAGATTATTCGGTCGGCCAGCGTTCGAGCTCCCGGGTGGCTTCCACATACCCCCCCATGTACTTCGGCCAGCAGTCCTTGTGTGAATTCAGGGCGAACGCACCTGAGGAGAGGCTTTGTGAAAGATCGTCTATACAATATATCCTCGATTACTATGTATCTGGATGACCTTCTCATCATGGCCCATCCTTGCTTTTTGTCGCAGGGTAGTGCTCATTGGTCGATGTATTTTTTGATGTCGTCGATCCAGCATTTTGTGGCCTGCTCTATCATCATCATTTTTTCCTTATCAATGGTCGGGGTGTCGAGGATTTCGATCCATGTTTCTGGAGGGAGCTCACCAAGCTCGCTTTTGGCTATTTTGGAGAGATAATCAGCTTTTACATTTTCGGCCCTTCCTATTTGCTCCAGTTCCCAGTATTCGAATCGGGAAAGGATGCTCAGGGCAAGCTCTTTGTACTTATCCAGTGTTGCGTGGTTGACCCCATACTCCCCCGAAATCTGCTTCACGACGAGTTGGGAGTCACTGAAGATCAGGATTTGAAATGCTCCCATTTCAGCAGCAAACTCGGCACCTGCTATTAGTGCTTCGTATTCGGCCACATTATTTGATGCTGGAAAATTCAGTTTGAGGGCTTTGCTGATCTCCGTCCCTTCTGGTGCTGTGAGTAGGATGCCTGTTCCGTTTCCATTTTTGCTGGATGACCCATCTACGAACAATGTCCAGGGCTGAGCTGGTGTTTGTGGACAAGACAACTCTTGCTTGGGCACTTGCTCGTTCGTGGGGGGCTCAGGGTCTGGGGAGGTGCTTTTTTCCTCTACCGAGTTGAAGGAGGTTTCTGCAATGAAGTCTGCTATGACTTGAGCTTTAATTGACTTTCTCAGAAGGTAGATGATTGCATACTCTGTTAATTCGATGGCTCATCTCATCATCCTTCCAGCGACGTCTGGTCTATGTAGGATCCTTCGTAATGATAGATCGGTGTAGACACCCCAATTTCGTACCCCTGGTACGTAACATTGACATGTGATATCAAGACCTGTTAAAACTTAACAAATGTCAACTTACAGGGTTTAAAAGTGCAAAAGACAAAGCAGGATGCGCAAAACAGTGAAATGCACGGGCCAAAGTGTCCAAAAAGAAGCTAAGAAAGGAGGGTTGGCGCTGCCATAAGGCTGGACTGGCGCGGCGCCCAGAAGCAATGGTGCCGGTGCCCAGGGCCCTGAACAGTGCCTCCGACTTAACGCATTGCAAAAATTCTCAAGCACGCGGTACAAGCTGGTGAAGCACAAAGAACAAATTTTAATCCCAGCAGTGTCCCTCTCTCAGCCTATAAATAGAGGTCCCCGGCTTCGCTTTAAGGGACGAGAATTTCATATCACTTTCAGCATTGTTGTTACGCCGAAGAAATATAGAGCGATCGTGAGATAGTGAGCGCCCCCTCCTATAAAGTCTCGAAGCTCTGCCAAAACTCCTCCAAACACAAAACCAACCGGTCAAAGTGAGCCTTAGCCCCCCAGCTAGGTATCCACCCTATTTCCCCGGTCCAAAAATCTCGAAAAGAGCAGTTACTCTGCCCGAGTAAAAAGGCCAAATCCGCAAGAAGCAACCTTCGGAAGCAATCACCCTGCCCGAACCGCCGCAGCAGCAGCAAAAAGACTCCCTCTCCCAGAAGGACAGAGCGAGCACACCAACGCTCTTAAAGATGAGCCTTTAAGAGTTTATTTTATAAAAAAAATTATTTTCCATCCGGCCCAATGTAAAAATATAAGCTGTTATGCTGCCCTGATTTATCTAGAAAATAGCATTAAAAAGAGCCGTTATTATGGCCAAATATTTTTAAATGTATTTGTAAATTATTGGAAGGAGGTGGCTGCAAGTCCATAAATAATGTAGACATGGATATATTTGTTTTTAATGCCTTATTCATTTGCTAGATAAATATAACAAAAAGCATACTTTAGCCAAAAACTGTTTTTGAAACCGAAAGGGCGAGTTGGGTGCCTAGCACCTTCCCAACTTGTAACTTAGCCTCCAAACCCGTTTTTTTTTATCTCTGGTTTTATTTTTGGTTTTTTCTTTGTTTTCTCCTTAAAATAAAGATGACAACTCTGTCAAAACATTTTGGATCACAGTGGGGCATCGCAACATCCTTTCTTGCACTTTTATGTTTTCCCCTACACAAGGGAGAATGAGAATGAAAGGGTGATGTATTCCTGCATCCTGGTATCTCCTAAACAAGAGATAATTTGATACAAAAAACTCAAAGCGCTCATAGCGATCCAAAATGGGCCTTAAGGCAATTTTTATAAAGTCCATAGTGGGGCCCCGCAACATCCTTTCTTGCACTTTTCTGTTTTCCCCTACACAAGGGAGAATCGGAATGAAAGGGTGAGGTATTCTTGCATCCTGTTATCCCCTAAAAAAAGAGATAACCTGATACAGAAAACTCAAAGCTCTCATATTGGACCAAAAATCACTAAAGTGACCGAGGTGTATTCCACACGCTTTTTGACAACATCCTTTCCGCATTTCTAATTTCGTCTTCCCCTAAACAAGGGAGGGTGGAATGGAAAGCGTGATGTCCGTTCCGCACGTCGCGTTCCCCTAAAAAAGGGAGCGCGGGAGCATCCCGGGGCACCCACAACACCGATCTCATGTGCCTTGAAGTATGGCTTTAGCTTCCTCGTCGTGATCATTAGGGGGAGTATCACTTTTTCTATCTTCATATACCTTGTCTCGACCCCAATGAGTGCATGGGAAACATAATAGATGGTTCTTCGGTGTGCCCCTTCCTCTCGCAGTAAGACCGACGCTATGGCTGTGTCCGTAGCTGAGAGATAGACATAAAGTCTCTTTCCTGGTACGCGGCAGCTGAGTAAGGGTAGACTACCAAGATACTTTTTGAGCTCGGTAAAGGTGAGGTCGCATTCCTCGTTCCACACAAATTTCTTAGCTCCTCTTAAGATTTTGAAGAAGGGGAGACTTTTTTCTGCCGATTTTGAGATGAATCTTCCCGGGGCTACAATTCTCCCATTCAACTATTGCTCTTGCTTTTTTTTTTTCAGGGAAACAGGGACGGCACCCTGCACAATTTTATTAATGTAAAGTAAAAAGTACAAACTTGAGGGGGACGAACAGCCTTGCCCTTATAAGAGGGAGGACGGAGGAGCCTGACCTCTAAAATGAAATAACTTACAAGCATAAAAAAAAAGAAATAAAATGAAAAAAGCATACATCAAAAAAGATAAAGAATTCCTAATATAAGGCGTGTTAGCTTTGTCCAGAATGGCTAGACCTCGGATCCTATTAGGAAGAGCATCCATGGAAAGGAAGAAAAGATCCCTGCCTTCATCACAGCCTAAATTGGCCAGAGAGTCTGCCACCGAGTTTGCTTCCCTGAAACAATGAGAAAGAGAAATATTCATAGAACAAACAATTTTTAAAATAGCCTTGACCATATACCTGCAGCACCATGTGGAGGAGGCCGAACCAGTGAGACAATCATAAAGAATTTTGGAATCCACTTCAACAACAGCCATATACATATCATTTTCCTAAATCTAGTTCATACCACTAAGGAGAGCACAACATTCAGCCGAAAAACTCGACATAACTCCATAAGCCGAAGCATTAGCATAAACGACATCGCCAAGATGATTGCGAACAACACCACCACCAGCACTTGGGTCAGGATTACCACGGCTAGCACGGTAGCACCATCAGAATTGAGTTTGAGTAAACCAATAGGGGGTTTAATCCAGAAGAGAAGCTGAACTGTTCGCGAGACCAGACGCCTTGGCCGGGAGAAAGAAGACTCGAAAAATAAAGAGGAACCCGAGTAACCAGCATTTTGCAGAGAATAAGATATAAGCTGCTTAGATCGAGCAATAAAAGAATCAGCCGAACTGTGAGAATCATCAAAAAGAGCGAGATTACGAGAATTCCATAACTCCCAAAAGATGATTGAAGGCGTAATAATATAGATGGAGGAGTTAGGAGAATGGAACCACCAACTGAAACAGACTTGGGCAATAGAATCTAGCAGCATCGAGATAGCCCCCAAACGCTGGAAAACTGACCACACCTGACGCGCAATGGAACTGTGGAGAAAAACATGCATGAAGGTCTCAGTGTGCCCCTGCGAACAACATGAGCAACGAGAGGCAAGAGAAATTCCTTTTTTAATAATGCCTTCATCAATAGGCAATTTGTTCCTCCATAATTTCCACATGAAGATGCTAATATGTCTGGGAACGAATTTATGCCAAATGAATTTTTCCGAAACATGAATGTTGGAAGGAGAGCGAACCATATCCCAGGCTGAAGAAAGGGAGAATTTTTTGTTAGTGTTGGCAGTCCAACAAGGGATGTCAAGCTCTTCATTAATAGAAATACCCATCTTGTGGATGAAGTTAACAACATTATGACCCACCCATCGCTGAGCAGATGACGAGATCTGATTGTGAACTTCAAAAATATCCTTGACAAGGATTAGGTCACAACTGGCAGGTTTAGGGAGGCAACCTTTAAGAGTCCAGTTGTCGTACCACAAGGAACAGTGACCCCGGCCAATAAACCAGGCTATATGACCATCAGCCTGAGACCGAACACGGCACATTCTATGCCAAATACTCGAACCAACAGAAGAGGCATGAATCGGGTGGGCAGTTCTGCAATACTTTGTCATCATAAATTGAGACCAAAGGCTAGAGTTGCATCTAAATCTCCACCAAAGTTGAACAGAGTAAGCTTTCACAATGTTTGAGATAGTCCTAATACCCACTCCACCTTCACTTGTCGGCTTACATCATTTGTCCCAAGTAATCCAATGGGTTTTAAGCTTACCATCAATGGAACCCCAAAAGAAGTTAGCTAAAATACGATTGATGTGGCTAATGATGTAAACTGGGGGATGTAAAATCGCAATTTGATACATAATAATCGATTGAAGAACGGAGTTGATGAGAGTGACTTTCCCAGCTTGATTTAAAAAGGCACCAGCCCAAGTATTAATCTTGGATTGAAGCTTTTCAATGAGAGGGTCAAAAAGGCTCTTCTTTTTCCTTCCCTCAAATAAAGAGCAACCTAGATAAGTAACAGGAAGAGCGTAGGAAGGGAAACCAATGTGGCGCCGAATGTTGGAAATCCTAGAAGCCAAAGAGGAAGAGGAAACCATAAAACAGCTCTTCTGGGCATTTATAAGTTGACCAGAGGACCTTTCATAGGCCGTAAGTAAACTCCGATGTTTGAGGAGAGAGTGCTTATTACCGTTACAAAAAATCACCACATCATCAGCAAAGGCAAGATGGGATATAATAGGGCATCCACTGGCAGAAGAATATGCATAGTGAGGGTGGACTGCCTGAAGCTCATTCAAGCCCCGACTAAGAACCTCAGCTGCGATAATGAACAGGCTAGGAGAAAGAGGGTCACCTTGACGAATTCCCTGGGAGGAGGGGAAAAAACCCGCCGAACATCCATTAATCATGACAGAAAACCAGTTATTTGATAAGATGCACCAAACCATGTCGATAAAAAATCTCCAAAGCCAAACTTACGAAGGACATTAATTAAGAAAATCCAATTAACGCGATCAAAAGCCTTAGCCATATCCAGCTTGATGATAGTATTAGAACCATTGACTTTCTTTTTCAGGTGATGGGTTAACTCATGGGCAAGAAGAATATTATCTTGGATGAGTCTTCCTTTTGTGAAAGCACTTTGATTGTTTGAAATGATAAAGGGGAGGATATTTGAGAGGCGAGAAGAAATAAGTTTCGTAAGAACCTTGTTGCAGAAGTTACAGAGACTGATAGGACGAAAATCCTTAAAAGAGGAGACTGAATCAAATTTGGGAATCAAGAGAAGAAAAGTACTGGACCAAGCTTTGGGAAGGTCAAAACCAACAAAAAAAATCCAGGATTACCGTATGTAAGTCTGAAGCAATGATTTCCCAGCAAGACGTGTAGAATTTTCCAGTGAAACCATCTGGTCCAGTAGCACTATCTCAGCTAAGAGAGAAAATAGCTTCCTTTAATTCCTCGATACTAGGGAGAGCTGAAAGCATGCTGTTCTGGTCAGTGGAAATAAGGCTGGGAATGACATGAATTCTTTCCTCATCAAAGGTTTCACATTTAGAGAGTTGCTCTTTGAAGAAGTCTACAGCAGCAACCTTAATAGCTTCAGCCGAATGGATCTCATTACCATTCATATCGATAATTTTATGAATGGAAAGTTTATTGCGTGTTTGTTTCACTAAAGCATGAAAAAGCTTGGTGTTGCCAACGCTCTCCTTAAGCCATTTGAGATAGGATTTCTGACGCCAGTATTCCTCTTCAGTTTTAAGATTGCGTTTCAAAATAGCTTGGGCACGATGAAGGGCCTCACGATTACTTTCATTGTTACAGGCTTCGTAAATTAATTCCTTTTCAAGAACTTCGTCTTCAGCTGTCTTGATAGCCTGAAACACGTCACCAAAGACCGTTTTGTTCCAAATTTTTAAAGCTTTTTTAACTTCCCGGAGTTTGTTAGAGAAATTCACCATGGGACGACCAAAAGTAGGACTGCACCAAGCCTCTTTAACAGTGTGGAAGAAAGTATGGTGAGAAATCCAGATGTTTTGAAAGCGGAACTGGTAGGGGTGAGTCTCCAATTGCGTAAAAATGTTAGCAAGAAGCGGGGAGTGATCTGAACAGGTTCGGTTAAGGTGATCTACGGAGGTAGAAGCAAAGAAGGAAGACCAATGAATGTTACAAACCACTCTGTCAATACGCTGGAATATAGTAGCCTGCCCATCACGCTGGTTGCACCAAGTATACTTACTACCATTGTATCCAATATCTAAAAGACCATCCGCATTAATACAAGCCTGAAAGTCAGAAGCTCCTTGCCTGTCCCAACCTGAACCACCGATTTTTTCATGAACAGCTAAGATTATATTGAAATCACCACCAACCATCCAAGGGATGTTTGCATACTCCCTACCCAAATCAATTAAATCATTCCAAAGGTCTTGTCTGTCGGAAGCTGAACACTTAGCATAAACAGAAGTGATAAAACCATGCCGAGACCATGTGTGATGCTTAACTTGAATCGTGAGATGCTGCAGAGAGTCGTAACCGACCTGACAAAAGAAGGCAGACTTAACCAAAATCCAAATATTGTTAGCCATATTACAAAAGAAATGTCTGAATTTAAGACGACGGACAAGAAAAGAAATATTAGAACTATCAATCATGGGTTCACTAATAGCCAGAAAAGAGATTCTGTGAAGCTTGATCAGCTTTTTAAGGCAGGAAATTGTAGAGTCATTGCCCACCCCTCGAAGATTCCAAAAGAGACAGCTACTCGTCATGAGATACCGTGGTAGGAGGGTCACCTTGGGGCTTTTCATGCATTTGAGACCGAGTAGTTCGATCGGGAGAGGGAATAATAGGGAGCTTACGGCCTCGTTTTTTCTTAGTAGGCATTTCCAGGTTGAGGGCTTCCACATTAGAGTCATTTGACGAACCTTACTTATCTTCAAGGGATTGCAAAATCACATAGCGATTATGAGATAGGACAGATTCATAATGTTGTTTCTGGGCAGGTTCTATAACATCCTCATTATTGACTGGAGGAGACTTTGTAGATTCAGCATCACCATCTACTGCTTCAGTAGTTACTGGATCTTTATCAACTGGGACATCATGTTGCAAGGGCGATAAAGTAGGGGTAGCCTGCGTACTATCATCAAAGGTTTTAGTCTGTTCAGCCGGTGAAGCATTAATAGGAATATTCTGAAAATTGGCTTTTGGAGGACTGTCATACTGGGGGTTCGAAGGAGGGATACATTGATGTTCAGGATCATGTGAGGTTTTATTAAAATCACTAGTGCTGGGATCGGTGCCTAGGTTTTTTGGCTTCCAGACTTGGGTTGGAGGGGTGTTATAGGTAATAGTAGCAGGTTGGCCAACAAAGGGACCAGTTGGTTTCTCAGAATTATCGAGAGGGGGTTTTGCAGACTGTCGAGCCGGATCTTTTCCCATAGAAAGGTGGTGAGAATAAAGCTTACATTCATCCCCATCATGGCCTTGGCGATGACAAAATGAGCAATATTTGGGGACACGTTCAGCTTCGATTTTCTGCCAGAATCCCGCTGAGGGCCCTCAATCGATCCATAAATGGCTAGGAATAGGCTTAGTAAGATCAACTTCGATGCAGATTCTTGCCACTCTAGGCCGTGTAAGATTAGCAGTGGGAGAGTCGATGATTAAAGGTGTACCTATCATGTTAGCCATTGAAAATAAAGCATGTTTATTGAACAAAAAAAATAGGAAGATTAGGAAACGCAAACCACACAGGAACTATGGGGCTTTCCACATCCGGCCGGAACATAGTCCACTTGAACACCCGCATAGGGAATGAGCCAACAAACCATTGGTCTTTGATCCAGAGTCTTTGGAAATCTGCTTCATGATGAGTTTGAATGAGCACATGTTTTGAGTCTAGATGTCCAAGTGTAACAACCGCCTTAAGCCCAAAGGTATGGAATTCTTTCCGCATCTTTTCCATGGAGGGGCGGCCATGAGAGAATTTCCCAACTAGGATAAGTTTAAAGGGAAGAGATAATGAGGAAATCATGTCTTGGGTGAGACGTAACGCTGGTTCACCTTTATACGTTGAAGGGGGTATAAAGGCCAAGGAGGGTTGAGATTGGACTGATGAGGAGGCAACTATAGAAGCAAAGGATTTTTTTTTTGTTGTAGGAGAAAGAGGAGTCGGAGGGTTTACCTCAGGAGGAACATCGGCCGAAGCCGTATCCATGCTAGAACAGCCCAAGGCGGCTAGCCCTAGGAGGAAACGAGAGAGAGGATTGAGCTTCATTTCAACCAAGGCTTTAATTTTTTCGGGGTTTGCCTCTATTCCTTGTTCGTTCACCATGTACCCCAGAAATTTTCCCACTGTTACGCTGAAGGCACATTTGGCAGGATTGAGCTTCATTTAGTTTTTTCTGAGGTTTGTAAACGTTTCTCTGAGGTCATCGATGTGGCTGGATTCCCTGGTTTTGATCACCATATCATCTATGTAGGCCTCCACGTTTCTTCCCAACTGATCCCTGAAAACCCTGTTCACCATTCGCTGATAGGTGGTGCTTGCATTCTTTAGACCAAACGGCATCATGTTGTAGCAGTAAAGAGCACATGCTGCTCGAAAGGCCGTGTTTCGTTGATCATCTTTCCACACTTTAATCTGGTGGTATCCTGAATAGGCGTCCACGAAGCTCAAGATTTTATAGCCCGAGATAGAATCAACCAGTTGATCTATCCTCGGCAGTGGGTACCAATCCTTTGGGCATGCCTCGTTCAAATTGGTGAAATCGACGCACATTCTCCACTTCCCATTATTCTTCTTCACCATCACCACATTTGCAATCTATGTGGGGCAATGGATTTCTTTTATGATTTCGGCCCGTAACAGTTTGGCTATCTCTTCTTTGATTGCCTCTTGCTTTTCAGGGGAGAAGTACCTCGGCTTTTGCTGGATGGGTGCAAATGTCGGGTCGATGCTCAGTCGATGGACCGCTACCTCTTCGGCTATGCCTTCCATGTCCTTGGCTTTCCATGCGAAGATGTCTGTGTTACTCCTTAGAAATTCAATTATTGTTCTCCTTTCCTCGCCTGCTATTTCCATACCCACTTTGATTTTCTAGTCGGGGTAGTTGAAGTTGACGATGACTTCTTCGACGTCCTCCAAAGGCTGTAATACCGGGTGGTCTCGTATATTGAGGCCGCCGATTTCAGTTTTTTCACCCTCGACCGTCGAAGGTCCCTCTTTCTGGTGCGGGCTGGTCTCCCCGGCCCGCCTTGATTGCTATGTGGCAGAGCTTTCTCCGTTGAGTCCTCGAGCTCGCTTGAAAACATGCTCGTCCTCCCTTTCCTCGGCCTCTTCTGGCCTCTTCATTCTTTTCTTCGCCTCCCTTTTCTCGTTTATGAGGTATTCAAGTGTAGTTATGGCGTCATTTTTCAGGATTCCTACCCCACTCGAGGTCATGTATTTGAACCTTTGGTGTGCCATGGAGGCGACCATTCGGAATTTTGCTTGGGACGGTGTGCCGAGAATGGCGTTATATGGTGATGGGAGGTCGAGGACTAGGAAGGTGATTTCTTCGCTTCTGGCAGTGTCTCCCTCCCCTAGGTCAACTTTGAGAGCTACGGTTCCGTTGTCGTCCAGCGGTTAGGATATCTGGCTTTCACCCAAGAGACCCAAGTTCGATTCCCGGCAATGGAACCAAACTGATCACGCAAAATATGTGGTGATCTTGTCGTTTTGTCCACGTACGAAGCAAAGGTGGCTGTTTCTTCTTGTTCCTGAGTTATAACCTGCACAAGACAAATAAAACGCCGTTAAGGAGTCGGGGGTACCCCGACTAAAACCCTCCGTGGAGAGAGTAAGGTTTTCGTTAGAGCAGATAATAAATGTGTCACAATGCTGGTTGTTCAGATAAGTGAATTTGATAAGTGAGTTAGGATATCTAAAAAATGGCTTACTGTAGACACCCCAATTTCGTACTCCAGGTATGTGACATGACATAAAATATCAAGACCTGTTAAAACATTAACAAATGTCAAGTTACAGGGTTGAAAATGAAAAAGGACAAAGCAGGATGCGTAAAAGAATGAAAGGCAGGGGCTAAAGTGTCAAAGATGAATCCAATTTGCACTAAACTGGAGCCACCCACACTCAAAGTGGGAGTGGCGCCCAAACATGCCATGGGTGGCGCCCAGTTTGCTCAAACAGTACTGTTCAGTGGCCGTAAAGTGCAATTTCTTCGGCGTTGTGTACAATCGGCTGATGCGCGGAAGAAGAAAATTTAATTCCCGATGACTCCCCACTCCAGGCTATAAATAGAGCTTCGGGGTCGACCTTCAGAAGACAATTTCCTCCGCAAGCTTTCTGCGTTCTCATTACGCTAAAAGAACAGAGACAGTGAGTGATCCACCCAAAGCCTCAAAACCCTGCCAAACCTCCTCCAAACACAAATCCAATCGGTTAAAGTGATCCCTAGCCCTTTAGTTAGGTATCCACCTTATTTCCCCGGCCCATAAACCATAAAGTAAGCAGTTACTCTGCCCGAGTAAATAGGCTGAAATCACCCGAAATAAGTCGTTATGCCGCCCAACTAAAAAGGCCAAAACCACCAAAACTAAGCCGTCATTCTGCCCGAGTGAGTGAGCCAAAACTACCTAAAATAAGCCGTCACTCTGCATCACAAAGAATAAAGAAGAATAAAAGTCTCCCTCTCCCGAGAAGGACAGAGCGAGCACACTCCGCTCTAAAAGGTAATAGCCTTTAAGGGTGTTCTTTTTATTTATTATTTATAAAAGTTGTTATTTAAATCCGGCCCAATGTAGACAATATAAGCCGTTGTGCTGCCCGGATTAGAATAGGAAATATTATGTAAAAGAGCCGTTATAATGGCCAAATATTTTTAAATACATTTGTAATTATTGTAAGGAAATGGCTGCGAGTCCGTAAATAATGTAGCCATTGATGTATTTGTTTTATTTTCATGTCTTTTAATGTTTTATTTATTTGCTAAATAAATATAACAATAAGCATACTTTAGCCAAAAACTATTTTGAGACCGAAAGGGCGAGTTGGATGCCTAGGACCTTCCCAACTCGTAACTTAGCTTCCGAACCCGTTTTCTATCTCTGGTTTTCTTTTTTTCTGGTTTGGCTTTATTTTTGCCTTAAAATAAAGATGTCGACTCTAAACTTTTTGGATCCAGTGGGGCCTCGCGACACTCCTTCTTTACACTTTTCCGTTTTCCCCTAAAAAATGGAGAATGGGAATGGAAGGGTGATGTATTCTCATATTCTGATATCCCTAAAAAAGGGATAACTTGATGCGGAAACCCAAAGCTCCCATAGTGATCCGAAACGGGCCATAAGGCTATTTTTATTAAAATCCATAGTGGGGGCGTCGCAACATCCTTTTTTACACTTTTTCGTTTTCGCCTAAAAAATAGAAAATGGGATTGAACGTGTGATGCATTCCCATATCCTGGTATCCCCTAAAAAGGGGATAACTTGATGCGGGAAACTCAAAGTTCTCATATTAGATCAAAAATCCATTAAAGGCAACCGAGGCGCATTCCAACGCGCTATCTTAAACAGCACTCCTCTCGCACTTTTGATTTCGTCTTCCCCTAAACAAGGGAGGGTGGAACGAGAGCAGTGGATGTCCCACATCCGCACGTACGCGCACCCTTAACCAAGGGCGCGCGGGGCGCGAGAGCATATCCCGGGACCCACAGTGGCGACTCTGCTGGGGAGTTGTTTTATTTTAAATAAAATAGAGGGCTAAACTCATAAAACAAAAAACTTTTTTTGTTTTTCTTTGTTTCTGGTTAAAGTATGCTTGTTATATTAATTTATGCATTTGAATATTGTGTTCCTATACATCCGTGTCTATATTTGTGGATATGATCCTCCATCTTACAGCAGTTTCGTTCCGATAACTGTTACAGGTGTATTTAAAAATATTTTTTAAAAAAAAAAGCAAAAAAAAAAATTCGAAAATAAGATTAAAAAAAACTTGAAAAAAAATATATATATATATATATATATATATATATATATATATATATATATATATATATATATATATATATATATTATGTTTGCAATAAAAATTTCGGGCAGCACAATAAAAGGGCCGGGGCTTTACTTTTAGTATTGCTTTATTTTTGGCTCTATTTTATTATTTCTTTCTGTTTATTGTCTTTTTTTATTTTTCCGTTCAATTTGTACATTTTTGCATTCATTATGTCATTTTATTTTGGGGACATAGGACCAAATTTGTAATTAATAGGGATAAATAGTTTCCCCACTTTTCTTTCTATTTCTTAAATGTGGTGTGCTTGCTTGCTTGCGCTCAAACTAAAAAGCCGAGAAAACCCACACGTAATAGCAAGGCATGCCATATCTGTTTTATTTTTCTGTTCATATATCTGAAAATGAATAAAGATTTTACTACTTTCTAGATACCGCACACGTGCACGCATATAGGAATATTCCGAACTGTTACCCTATACCATGGCCAGCCTACCCCTGCATAAACCAACGCTAGAATGCATATAGATTCTCGGGACACCTCATTGACCGATCGGTTTTTGCATCTTTGAATCGTAGGTCAGCCCCTGTCAAAATAATAATAATAATAATAATAATAATAATAAATGATGAAAGAAAAAAGTCAAATATATATATATATATATATATATATATATATATATATATATATATATATATATATATATATATATATATATATATACGCAGGGGCTGATTTATTATTCTCTGATGCTCGACCTAGACCATTTCGAATGGTGGATCCTGGAAAGAGTATAGGCCCTTCGCCTGGGATCAGTCCGATCTTGGGGAGTCGAAAGGCAGGTGGAATACGTTGGTCCTATACTCTGGAGAAAGAATCCACTGTTCCAGGAAAAGTCCCGAGACCGTCAAAATAAAGCAGGTGTTTATCCGGTCAACTATAGGTAACAAATAAATAATAATAAAATATACTAATAAAGGCACGCTGTACTCCAAGCCCAGAAAGCCTTCAGCCAGCCTTCTGATACCTCCAAACCCATTTTCCTCAGAAACCTGGCCCAAATTTGGAAAGATAGAGATAGTACTGGCCGGTTGATACGGGAAATAAGCGCAGAAATCAGAACATAAGGTATCAATATCAGATCAGACAAGGGTAGAATCAGTATAGAGAGTACAGATCCAAGCAGTATGGCAGCAGAGAGTGAGCAGTCTGCTATGGGTACAGATTCAGGGGCTCCAGGATACGCTCCGACTACAGCAATGCAAGAATGGTTAGACCAAAAGTTGGGTGCAGCGATGAGCCAAATAGCTAGCCTGGTGCAAAGTTTGAAATCCAGTGGTGAGGTGAACTCTTCCCCTACAGTCCCCCAGGAAGCATCAACATCTCATGTGCCTCCAAACCTAAACCCCCAGCCAAACACTAACCCACCAAATACTGCCGAAACCCCGAATCCCAATCTTCCACCAAGTCCCTACTACCCAAATATCAGCCCTTACCCGTCCTATCCTTCATATCCTTCCCCAAGCACCAAAGTTCCCCAAAGCCCAAATGACCTCCCTTTTCTCATAACCAATCCACTCCAGAACAGCCCATATATGGACCCGCAAAGTTATAACCCGCCAGGCCAAGTTACCACTTATTTACCTTATAATGATCCTGGCTGCCCAGCCGAAACCATCAATAACCCACCAGCCCAAAATCCACCAACCTAAAATCCTTATCCTACCCAAATTCCACCAGCCCAAAATCCTTATCCTACCCAAGTTCCACCAGCCCAGAATCTGTATCCAGCCCAAAATCCTTACCAGACACCGCAGCCAGAAATTAACCCAGCCCTTCCTAGTCCAGCCACTATATACCAAAAGCCAACTCCCCCAGCCACCAAAATAGAGGCTGACATGGAAAATATGAAGGCCATGATGCTCAAACTTCTTAACAAAGGGGAATTTTCTACGCGGGCACTGACATTACAACCTGCGGCAGTATTGCCTTTAAAATTCAAAAGGCCCGACATAGAAAAATTTGATGGGACTGGATGCCCTATATCCCACTTAAAATCTTATTCCACTGGTATGCAATCAAGGGGAGCTAGTTTTGAGGCTATGGCTTCCAATTTTCACCTCACCTTAATAGGGGCTGCCAAGCAATGGCTAATGTTGTCTAATAGTGGCACCATGAATACGTGGGACCAGATAGCTGAAACGTTCCTGGAAAGGTACAAAGACAACACCAGTCCTGAAAATAGAAGGGACCTTGAGTCATGCACCCAACGGAAAAAGAAACATGTCTTGAGTTCGCGATCGGTGGAAAAGAAAGTTGGCCTGCACTTTGACACTGATCCGGCCGAGTCATGCAGAATGTTCATCAAAAACCTCCAGCCCATTTACCTGGAACACATGCGGTATCTCCCCTACACCAATTTTAAAGAAATAGTGGAGATAGGAGCCCGTATTGATGAAGATATATGGACGGGGCAATTACAAGTCAATATGTCTCCTAACTCTTTCTGTTACTCTAAAGGAAAGACAGTCGCAGCCGCACCAGCACCAGTCGTCAATATGGTAGGAAATGCATCAGCCACTTTTCCTACCCAAAGTTATGGCACTGTGCCATGGTCTTATGGAGCGGAGCGGACAGTCAACGCCGAAATAACGGCCCGAAGAAATTTAAATCAGAACCGGCATTATGATGAACTGCATGCTCCCCAGTCTGTGATCCTGCAGGGGCTAATGGCACAAGGAGTGCTAAAGCCTATGGAAAATTATAAGCCACCGAACCCCCTGCCCAAGACCTGGAATCATGCCCAGTACTGTGAATATCATCGCTGCAGTGGTCACCTCACCGATAAATGTTATATGCTCAGAGATGCTATCCAGAATCTTATAGATGATAAGGTTATTGAAAAGCCTCCTCCCAGACCAAATATAGTCAATAACCTTCTACCTCAAATCAACATGATTGAGGTTGATGAAAATTTTTGTGTACCCAAGTTCGAAACAAATAAACACCCATTACCATATATCCTTGTTCCTTTCTTTCCATCCTCATCCATAAAAGAGCCTAGCTGCAATATGCTCTCTTGGGACACTATCCTGGGTAGCCAAAGTACTTGTAATATTGAAAAAGCCACTTGGGTCAGTGGAGATGTTAGCCACCTTACCTGATCTAGCCAAGCCTACCAACCAAACCTGGAAAGAGGTAATCACTCTGACACAGACCAAGCGACAGCTTCCTGGGTATGATGGATGAAGGCACTTATTATAAAAGAGCTCCCTGCTGAGTTTGAGTCTATTTCTAATAAGCCTCTACAGAACTAGTATACTACGACCGGCCCGCTTTTGGACACCCGCAGATCTGGTGGACCGCTTCGGATATATTATCCCTATTCCTTTTCCTAGCTTTACGGATTGGTCATCTACCGATCCGCTCCCTGAAGTTGAGGATCTCAAAGCCCAGGTCCTCAATAATGTAATAAACCCTGTACGGTTTGCTTTTAATGATAATCTAAATGTATTTGCTTTTTCCTTAGTTGCACCTACATTAAAAGATGCATTAAATAATAATAACGATCAGTCATTTAATGAAAAGGACCCAAAAGATAAAAATTACTTGCTTGAGCTTGTAAAGTCAGTTGAGCACTAGGAACAGCATCATTCCACAACAACTGAAGACTTATCCACTATCAATCTGGGGCTGGACAATGAAATCAAACGAGTCAAAATCGGCAACTACCTGCAAGGCTCTAAAAGGATAGCACTCATTGATCTCCTCAAAGAGTTCGTGGACATATTTGCCTGGTCCTACGAAGATATGCCGGGGCTAGACCCAGCCATAGTCAAAACACTGAATCCCCATGCTCGACCAGTAAAGCAAAAGCTCCACCGCATCAAGCAGGAATGGTCACTACAAGTTTAAAAAAAATCATGAAGCAGTAGCACGTCAATTTCATTCGGGTAGTAAAATACCCGATCTGGCTGTCCAATATAGTGACCATTCCCAAGCCCAGCGGGAAAGTCGGATCTGCGTAGACTTCCACGACCTCAACAAGACGTCGCCCAAAGATGATTTCCCTCTACCCAATATTGATATTGTGGTAGACGTCGTTGCTGCTCACAAAGTCAGATCCTTCATCGATGGCATGCTGGGCTATAATCAAATCAAAATGGCAGTAGAGGACCAAGAAAAGACCTCATTCACCACCCCTTGGGGGACCTACTGCTATCATGTCATGCCGTCTGGGCTAAAAAAAATGATGGGGCTACTTATCAAAAGGCTGCCACCCCTCTCTTCCACGATGTGCCGTATATTGTCAAAGAGATCCGGTCAGGAGGTGTCATACTCCTCACAAACCAGGAAAAATAAGACCTTGTTCAGCCCTCCAATCTCAACAAGCTTAAAAGGTATTATGCTTGAACCACCCTATCTGGAAAGTACTTCCCTCTCCAGCTCGTTAGGCTAAAAACCCGAAAGGGCGGCCTAGGCAAAAGTTAGGGCAATAAAAAAATGAATAAAAAAGGAAAATAAGGGCTCGCTAGGTTGAAAACCCGAAAGGGCGGCCTAGGCAAAAATTAGAGCAAGTAAAAAAAAAATATATATATATATATATATATATATATATATATATATATATATATATATATATATATAAAATAAGGGCTCGCTAGGTTGAAAACCCGAAAGGGCAGTCTATGCAAAAGTTAGAGCCAAATAAAAAATATATATATCAGGAGAAAAAGGGGAGGGAAAGCACTCTTTGAAACCGCGGCATCCTCCTACCTCTTCAAAGATGCATGCAAGGGGCTCGACCGACGTAAGAAAAAGAAAACCACTTAAGCTCACATTAAAACACTAAAATATAATATTACAGGTCCTAAGGTGCAACTTAGGAATAATTGCTAAAGAAATTTAGGTTATACATTAATTGTTTGTACATATCTTTATTGCCTATATCCCCCCTTGTTTCCCCAGAAATTATCCTCTCTTTTGCAGCCTAAGCCCCAAGGTGGTCCATCAATGTCTGCGGCGTCCGCCCAGCAAGGCCCATATACTTCTTCTGCAAGGCACATGAAAGGCTCAGTCTCATTAGAATGAGAAGCACCAAAAGTGTCCTTGTCCTATTCATTGTCCGCACTGCCATTTTCCTGAAACAGTCAGACGACTTGGATTTCGATCATTCACTGCTGCCCTGTCTGATTGCGAAGAAAAATGCAGGGGCTATGAGAATAGTCTTATGCCAAGTGTAGCCCTGCAACAATTATATGGCCGAGAACAGGAGGAAGTGACTGCCTTTTCCTCTCCCCACATATTTGTAGACACCCCAAATTCGTACCCCTATTTTATATTGTCAATTAAATATTACAAAATAGACTTCTAATTATTTCTTGTATGTTTCAGGAACAAATGTACAAAAAGATAAATAAAACAAAAATCAAAAAACAAAAGAAAAGAAAAAAAGAAAAACAAAAGAAACCAAAAAACGAAAGAAAAGAAAAGAAAAAGAAAGAAAATCAAAAAAGAAAACAAAAAGAAAGAAAATCAAAAGAAAAAGCAAACAAAAAAGAAAGAAAAAACGAAAAAGAAAACATGGGCAGCCGGTCACCCCCCCTTTCTTACCCACTAATCAAACTCCCACCTATATATATTCCCTCATTCCCTCACAATCAAAAAACTCTCACTCACAATCCCTCTCTACCCGGCCCACTATCTCTCTCTCATTCCCAACTCCCTCATTTCTCTCAAAAACCCAATCCCACAATCCCTCTCTCATATTTTCCCTCACCCCAGCGCACTCTCCCTCACTCTCATAATCCCTCACCCACCTCTCTCTCTCTCTTAATATCCAACTGCCGCCCCACTCAAGAAAAATAACCCAATCTCACAACAACTCTCCCTCTCAATCTCACTCTCCAGCCGGCCCACCCTCACAAATACTCACTCTCATTCCCTCGTATTCCCCACAACAACAATAAACCCACACCACATACATACTCCCTCACTCACAATCTCTCTCTCAATTTTCTCTCACTCCCACAGACTCTCCCTCACTCTCATAATCCCTCACCCAGCTCTCTCTCTCTCTTAATATCCAACTGCCGCCCCACTCAAGAAAAATAACCCAATCTCACAACAACTCTCCCTCTCAATCTCACTCTCAATCTCACTCTCCAGCCGGCCCACCCTCACAAATACTCACTCTCATTCCCTCGTATTCCCCACAACAACAATAAACCCACACCCACATACATACTCCCTCACTCACAATCTCTCTCTCAATTTTCTCTCACTCCCAGCGCACTCTCCCTCACTCTCATAATCCCTCACCCAGCTCTCTCTCTCTCTTAATATCCAACTGCCGCCCCACTCAAGAAAAATAACCCAATCTCACAACAACTCTCCCTCTCAATCTCACTCTCCAGCCGGCCCACCCTCACAAATACTCACTCTCATTCCCTCGTATTCCCCACAACAACAATAAACCCACACCCACATACATACTCCCTCACTCACAATCTCTCTCTCAATTTTCTCTCACTCCCAGCGCACTCTCCCTCACTCTCATAATCCCTCACCCAGCTCTCTCTCTCTCTTAATATCCAACTGCCGCCCCACTCAAGAAAAATAACCCAATCTCACAACAACTCTCCCTCTCAATCTCACTCTCCAGCCGGCCCACCCTCACAAATACTCACTCTCATTCCCTCGTATTCCCCACAACAACAATAAACCCACACCCACATACATACTCCCTCACTCTCACAGCCCCCTCTCCTGCCGTCCCCTCCCTCTCGCACACACACACAACCCGCACACACACACACACACAAATATATAAACACACACACACACACACAAATACACACAATCACACACCCTGCTGTTACGTTGCCCGATTTCAGACAATAAAATCAACAAATACAAGCAGTCACGCTGCCCAAATTCACACAACACACAAGACAACACACAACACACCACACACAACACAACAACAACAACAACAACAACAACAAAAAGACTCCCTCTCCCGAGAAGGACAGAGCGAGCACACCGCCGCTCTAAAAGGTAACAGCCTTTAAGGGCGTTTTTATTTATTTTTTTACTTTCTAGTTCATTTATTATTTAAAATTGTATTTAAAATCCGGCACAATGTAGTCATTATAAGCCGTTGTGCTGCCCGGATTAGATTAGGAAAAATTATGTAAAAGAGTCATTATAATGGCCAAATATTCTTAAATGTGTTTGTAATTATTGGAAGGAGACGGCTGCGAGTCCGTAAATAATGTAGCCACGAATGTATCTGTTTAATTTTCCCTTGTCAAAATAAGACCTTATTTATTTGCTAGATTGATATAACAATGAGCATACTTCAGCCAAAAACGTTTTGAGACCGAAAGGGCGAGTTGGGTGCCTAGCACCTTCCCAACTCGTAACTTAGCCCCCGAACCCGCTTTTTAAAATCTCTGGTTTTCTTTTCTGGTTTTCCTTTATTTTTGCCTTAAAATAAAGGTGGCGACTCTAAAACTTTCAGATCCAGTGGGGCCTCGCAATATAGCTCCCATAGCGATCTGATTGGGCCATAAGGCTATTTTAATAAATCCATAAGTGGGGGCGTCGCAATATCTTTTCTTGCACTTCTCTATTTTCCCTGAAAGATAAAAGGGGAGAATAAGAATGGAAAGGTAATGCATTCCCATATCCTGTTATCCCCGAAATAAGGGATAACCTGACATGAGGAAACCCTTAGTTCCCATTTTGGATACAAAATCCACTCAAGGCAACCGAGGCACATTCCAACGTGCTAATATAGACAGCACTCCTCTCGCACTTTGGATTTCGTCTTCCCCTAAACAAGGGAGGATGGAACGAGAGCAGTGGTGTCCCGCATCCGCACGTACGCGCACCCCTAAACAAGGGCGCGCGGGGCGCGCGGGCACATCCCGGGAACCTCACAGTGGCGACTCTGCTGGGGAGTTGTTTTATTTTAAAATGGAGGGCTAGACTCATAAAATAAAACCTTTTTTTGGCTTTTCTTTGTTTCTGACTGCAGTATGCTCGTTATATTAATTTACGCATTTCAATAAAGTGTTCCCATTACGGCCGTGGCTATATTTGTGGATATGATCCTCCATCTGGCAGCAGTCTCGTTCCGATATCTGTTACAGGCATGTTCGAGAGTATTTAAAAAAAATCAATCAAAAAAAAAATTTCGAAAAAATATATATACATTAAAAAAAAAATTCGAAAATTCAAAAAAATAAAATATATAAGGCGGTCTAAGTATATTGGCTGGAAACTCCATTGATACCCTTAAAGCATTCTGAATAGGGTGTGGTATCGCCGGAGCATACAACGCCGCGTACTTGGCCGACCAAAAACTTTCAAACACTGTTATATATATATGTGTGTTTCTTTTTATCTCCGGGCAGCACAACAAAAGAGCTGGGGCTTTACTTCCGGCTCTATTTTCTTTCATTTATTTCTTTCAGTACATTTTTCTTTTTCACTTTATTCTGTAACTCTGTATATTTGTACATATTTACATTCATTCTGTCATTTTATTTTGGGGACATAGGACCAAAATTTGTAATTAATAGGGATAGATAGTTTCCCCACTTTTCTTTCTATTTCTTAATGTGATGTGCTTGCTTGCTCGCGCTCAAACTAAAAAAGCCGAGAAAATCCACACAAACAGCAAGACAAGCCATATATGTTTTATGTTTCTGTTTATATATCTGTAAATAAATAAAGATTTTACTGCTTTCTAGATACCACACACACGCACATGCATATAGCTATATTCCGAACTGTTACCCTACACCATGGCCAGCCTACCCCCTGCATGAGCCAACGTTAGAATGCATATAGATTCTCAGGACACTTCATTGACCGATCGGTTTTTGCATCTCTGAATCGTGAATCAGCCTCTGTCAAAAAAAAAAGATATATATAAAAAAAAAGAGTCAAAAAAAATGCGCAAGTAAAAAAAATGATGAAAAAAAAGAAAAATAAAATGCGCAACAAAAAAAAATAATAACAAAAACAAATAATAAACAGGGGCTGATTTATTATTCTCTGATGCTCGACCTAGACCATTTCGAATGGTGGATCCTGGAAAAAGTATAGGCCCTTCGCCTGGGACCAGTCCAGTCCTGGGGAGTCGAAAGGCAGGTGGAATACGTTGGTCCTATACTCTGGAGAAAGAATCCACTGTTCCAGGAAAGTCCTGAGACCGTCAAAATAAAGCAGGTGCTTATCCGGTCAACTGTAGGGAACAAACAAACAATAATAAAATATACTAATAAAGGCACGCTGTACTCCAAACCCAAAAAGCCTTCAGCCAGCCTCCTGATACCTCCATAACCCATTTTCCTCAGAAACCTGGCCCGAACTTGGAAAGGCAGAGATAGTACTGGCCAATTGAAACAGATCGACATGGGCGTAATCGGCTCATAAAGTCAGATCCAAGCAAGATGGCAAAGAAAATGAACAATCCGCCCCCAAGGAGCATCAGCCTTCCATGTCCCTCCATATCCAATTTCCCAGCCAAACACCAACCCACCAAATACCTATTATTACCAAAATTTTAACCCCTTTTTCATCATACCCTCCTTACCCTATCTTGCCTAATATCCATATCCAGCCCAAAATCCATATCCAACCCAAAATCCTTATCCAACCCAATATCCCTATCCTGCCCAAATATCTATATCCTGCCCAATATCCATATCCAACACAATATCCATATCCTGCCCAAAACCCTTACCAGACACCGCAGCCAGAAATTAACCCAGCCTTCCCTAATCCTACCAGCATATACCAAAACCCAACTCTTCCGCCCGCCAAAATGGAGGATGACATCGAAAATTTGAAAGTCATGATGCTCAAAATTCTAAACCAAGAAGTTTCTAATGAAAATTTGGGGAACAGCTTCCTGGGTATGATGGATAAAGGCACTTTCAAAAAAAAAAAAAAAAAAACTCCCTGCTGAGTTTGAGTCCATTTCTAATAAGCCTCTGCAGAACTAGTATACTACGACCAGCTCGCTTTTGACGCCCGCAGATCTGGTGGACTACTTTGGATATATTACCCCTATTCCTTTCCCTAACCTTACGGATTTGGTCATCTACCAATCCGCTCCCTAAAATTGAGTACCCCTATTCCTTTCCCTAGCCTTACGGATTTGGTCATCTACCAATCCGCTCCCTAAAATTGGGGATCTCAAACCTCAGGTCCTCAATAATATAATAAACCCTATACGGTGTGCTTTTAATAATAATCTAAACGTCTTTGCTTATTTCTTAGTTGCACCTGCATTAAAAGACACATTAAATAATTATAATAATGAGTCATTTAATAGGACCCAAAAGAAAAAAAATGTTTGCTTGAGCTTGTAAAGTCAGTAGAGCCAGAGACATCATCAACAGCAACTGAAGACTGATCCACCATCAATCTGGGGGCTGGACAATGAAATCAAAAGAAGTCAGAATCGGCAACTACCTGCAAGGCTCCAAAAGAACACCACCCATGGATCCCTTTAAAAAGTTCGTGGACATGCTTACCTGGTTCTATGAAGATGTGTCAGGGGTAGACCCAGCCATAGCCAAACACCGGACCCTCATATGTCCGAATGCTCAGCCAATCAGACAAAAGCTCCACTGCATTAAGCCAGAATGGTCGCTACAAGTTGAAAAAAAAAAAGAGAAAGCATGAAACAGCCACACGTCAACTTCATTCGGGCATTAAAAAAAAATTACCCGATCTGGCTGTCCAATGTAGTGACCATTCCCAAATCCAACAACAGCATGCTGAGCTATAATCAAATCAAAAGCAGCAGGAGACCAAGAAAAGACCTCATCCCTTGGGGGACCTACTGCTATCATGTCATGCCGTCTGAGCTAAAAAAAATGCTGGGGGCTACTTATCAAAGGCTGCTACCCCTCTCTTACACGATGTGCTATATATTGTCAATGAGATCCGGTCAGGAGATGTCGTACTCTTCACAAGCCAGGGAAAAGAGACCTTGTTCAGCCTCCAATCTCAACGAGCTCAAAAGGTATTATGCTCGATCCATTCTATCCAACAAGTGCTTCCCTCTCCAGCCCGCTAGGTTGAAAACCCGAAAGGGCGGCCTAGGCAAAAGTTAGGGCATTCAAAAAAATAAAAATAAAAAAAAATGATGAAAAAATGAAAAAGAAGAAATAAGGGCTCGCTAGGCTGAAAACCCGAAAGGGCGGCCTAGGCAAAAATTAGAGCACACAAAAAAAAACACACATTTATTCATAATAAAAAAAATAAGGGCTCGCTAGGTTGAAAACCCGAAAGGGTGGCCTAGGCAAAAGTTAGAGTCAAATAAAATAATATATAAGGAGAATAAGGAGAGGGAAGACACTCTTTGAAACCTCGACATCTTACCTCCAGTCTTCAGCATGCAAGGGGGCTCGACTGACAGAAAAGAAAAAGAAAAACCACGACATAAGCTCGCAATAAAACACTAAAATATAATATTACGGGTCCTAAGGTGCAACTTAGGAATAATTGCTAAAGAAGTTTAGGTTATACATTAATTGCATGTACATATCTATTATTGCCTCTACCCCCTTTGTTTCCCCCAAAACTATCCTTCATTTGCAGCTTAAGCCCCGGAGCAGTCCATCAATGTCTGTGGCGTCCACCCGGCCGGTCCCATATACTTCTTCTACGAAGGCACAGAAAAAGCTCAGTCTCATCAGGATGAGAAACACCAGAAGTATCCTCGCCCTATTCATCATCTGCGTTGCCATTGTCCTGAAACAGCTCGATGACTTGGATTCCGATCATCCACCGCTGCCCTGTCTGATTATGAAGAAAAATGCAGGAGTTGTGAGAATAGGCTTATGCCAAATATAGACCTGCAACAATTATATGGCCAAGGAGGTATCTGCCTTTTCCTTTCCCCGCATCTCATAAAAAAAAAAAAAAAAAGGGAAGCCTGCTCGAACCCGAAGGTATTTTCCTTTAAAATCCATTTTGGAAATACATCGTGCCATTACCCGTTAGGTCGGTATAGCTTTACTTTGTGCGTGCGTCTTGAGTCTGCATGTGTTTATAAATTTTGCATCATATAAAATTAGACTGCATTGTAAATATTTGTACATGTTTTCAAAAAAAAAAAACAAACAAAAAATGTATCATTCTTTACGTTAATACACACTTGCCATTTTTTTTAAATACACTACAAGAAAACAGGGCAACTGAAACGGAATTCTGCAACCGAATTGAAATCAGTTTCAATATAAAAAGTGCTCAAGGGAAATTGACGTGCACAATTAATTTTGCAACTCATATTGCAATGGAAAACTATTTTGTTGCATCATGTTTCGGGGGAAAAGTTGGAGGGAAGAATGCCGCCTAATTTTGCAATGATTTTTGAAAGCAGATGAACTCGTTTCAATTTTCTCTGCTTCAATTTCGCTTGCATTTATTAATATCGATTTTTATATTTAGAACTTAAAAAATTGGGGTTCTGTTTTGGGCAAAAAGTTTGGAGGGAAGAAACTCGCCTAATTTTGCGAGGGATTTTGAAACAGATAAAATTTCGTTTCAAATTCTCTATTCAATTTCAGTTGCAATTAATCCTAAATAATTTTTATTTTATTAAATTGTAAAAAAAACCGATTTTACTCTTAGTCAACCTAATTAACCTAGACAAAGTAGCAACCGTTTTCTTCTTCTTGCCCTCGCTCTCTCTCTCCACTGCGTCTTCTCCGAGTTCTCTCCATTGCGTCTCTTCTCCATTACGCTCGCTCTCCATTCTTTGTCAAGGCCAACTTCGTGAAATTCGTGGTGCCAGCTTCTCCTCCGACGCCCAAATACATCTCCCTCCCTCTCTGCCGAATTGAACAAGGTACTTCATTGATAACCTTAATTAATTTGCTTATATGCCTGAATATGAATTTTCCCATCATGAATGAGACTCTCTTAGGGTACGCAATTGTTGGTTTTGTGATTATTTGTCCTTATCGGTAAATAATTGTTTTGAGCCTTGTTTTTTAATTTAATTTTATTTTATGAAAACTAGATTGCATTGTTTCTTATGTTTTCTGTAATATTTGTGTACTACACCGATTCGTTACAACTTACAATGATATGCATTTATCGTTAATGGGTGATTGATGATTGAATTACCCTGAATTGAAGTTCATTCTTTGCTTATAGAATCTTTTTCTTGGCACGACATGTCATAGTAAGCGGATAGTTACTTGCAACAATGCCTGGTCATTTCGATCCCCTTTGGGGCGTGAATATTAATTGGAGAAAGGCCGGATAAGAGTTAATCTTTAAAATTAAATTCAACTTACAAGAAAGTTGAAACATTTGACTTGTGTCATGGGGAAATTATAGAAAATTGTGTGATAGATCCACCACCTTGATGTGAGGTTGTTTGTTTTGCTTCAATGCTCCTGTGCTGTTGTCCATATTTTTTCCATGATACAAACACTCATATACCGAAAGAAAGAATAAAAAAAGCTATGGACATAGTTACTGGGGGGTGGATGTCTGTCATTATTCAATATCAATGCAAGTTGATGGATAATAATGATGATGATCATGAGGTAATGAAAATCAAACTTGGCTAAGGGTATCTGAAGAAAGAAAGAGAAAAGATTATAGTATATGACTAGGTTATAGAATTATCAAGAGTAATAAAGCATGGTTGTCAAAAGTGTTATGCACCGATCTAGTTTTTGCACTCTCAAAAGTGTTATGCATTCTTGTTGTTAATGCTTCTTAATTGAATGAAATTTCCTTTTCTCTGGCAGTCACTTTTTGTGCACATACCAACTCGCCATCCTTCTTCCTTTCCGGAGTTGGAACTGCCAACTCTTTTGCAGGTATTTTTTACTATATTTCTATCAATATATTTTCTATTAACGTTTTCCGTACACCTTTTATAATGATTTTACTCTCCATGTGTGAGTAGTGCGATTCTCTCTTTCGATATGTATTTAAATTTGACTGCGGTGCCTTAATATTTTCATGTTATGCATCAAAAGTTTCTATTCAACATAGAGTTGTTCCTTTACTTTTTCTTCATGATTGAACAAGTGCTTGCTAATGTCGATTCCGATATTCATGTTTCAATCATTTTAGGCGATGAGTGCACAAGTTTGTATATAAATGCACATGGCTTATAGTTAATTGTTTTATCGACTTAGAAGGAAAATAATAAACTAATTATTATTCTTTAGATTTCTTTACTTATCAAAAGAATTATATTAAATGGATTACGTGGTTACCCTTTTTACATGGACTATAACTTTCGATATTGTATCTGTTGGGCTTCTTTATGAAGGATCAGCACACCCCAAAGCAATGCAAATTCTTCTTGTAATCCCCATTCTTTCAGTTTAAGGGTCGTATGTTTATGAATTTTTATATCAAATTATTGTGATTCCGATTTATTATTTGGTGAATATGTTATATTTTCGAAAGGTCATTGGATTTCCAATTCGTTTTTTGCTGAAATGATGCATAATATGCCAATGAATCCTACCATAGTATGACATATAGTTTCAGAAGAAAATCTTCTTTCTGTTCAGAACATCAAGCAACCCAATCCTTGACCCTTTCCTTCATCGAGCCATTTTGGTTTAACTTTTCTCCCTTGTCGCTCTCCGAACCGAATAAGGCGTTTGATGTCTTTAATTCCGAACTTGTTCTTCAAAGAACCCGTTTCATCATCTCCTTCTCGATTGTCCCTTGGCCGACTCTTGTAACAAAAACAGCCCTATATATTTTATTTCTTAAGACATCTCCACCATTCCTGTTTACCAGAACAGTCCCCATCTCATGATCTCCATCTTGGACAGTTCCAAACCGTGCACCCTTTTCTTCCTTCACTTTTGTTTCCCCTTTATAATCTGTCCATTCCATCTTGCAACCCAATGCATGAGCTTGTGCCATCGGAAGTTTCAGATTTCTTGTTGTCCAAGAACCCCTATCATCTAGCTATTCAACTCCCTTTTGTTGTGCTTTATGAATAAGGTAACAAGATGTAACCATTACGTCGCTTGGTATCTTCAAAATCGCTTGTAAAACAAGTAGCTTGGTTTTAAACCACCCTTTCCACAATGTGAAATTCGAGCCATTGTTCTTGGCGTTGTTGCATATGTTGAGCTTCCATTTCCTAGCCTTGCCATTTACCACTTGTATCGGCTCTCCCTTTGAGCTAAAACAGCCCCAAGCCGATTGTCTTCTCCCATACCCAACCAACAAAAACCGTTTTCCCTTTTTCCTTCAACGTAAAGGAACCACAACTTAACTTAGTAAAGGATACCATGCTTGTCCCAAACAATTACTTTCACTACAATAAAATCGAACCATAATGTAACATGTTTTAGCATATAGGAAGTTATCCATAATCAAATTCCCAAACTCCTTAACAGCATTAGTAATGGGTTGTTTGCTCAGCCTCAAAACAGTCCACATACCCAACCTCCTTCACTCCTTGTCTTCACTTTGACTTTCCAAGGTGGTTTTAGAACATAGGAGATCCATAATATGGTGATTATGTGCCATGTATCTACAAAAACAAGGAAAAAAAATTACAAGATACCACAATGTGGTGATGATGGTAGCTTCTCCCATCTACGATACAAACCAAAACCACAGTTAAAATGGTGTAAATATATGGTAATTTTCGATTCGGTGATGTTGTGGTGATGGGGGTTTGCATTGGTAGCACTTTGCAAGGAAATGCCACCAAACTTATTGACAAAAATGCCACCAGCGCTTGTTTCTCTATGGTACACCTATTAAAAGCTGTCTAATTTCAACAGGTTTGACACCACAATAATGGAGTAAAAGGTAAATAAGAACCACCTGTGAGTAAATATTACAGAGAGGAGTTGCTCTTAGTGAAGCTCTGCTAAGGCATGATAAATGGCTCAAGAACAAGGGTATAAAGAACACCAACTTTGCAGTGGTTACATGGTCGGCTGGGATTGTCGGAGTGCGGGTTCAAAAAATACGAAGCCTCCATTGCCATGTTGGAATCCGTTTCTTTGGATGTGGAAGCTGAATGCTGGCACTCTGAGTGCCCTTTGCTAGTAATTTGAATGGGCTTCTCCTTTGTCAAACTAATGAAGTTACTTGTCTACCCTTCATGGTCACGGCCTAGGCTTTGTAATCTTACGTGAAAAGGAAAAGCAGAGAGAAAAAAAAGAAAGAGAGAGAGCAGAGCAGGGTTGTCCCACCCTTAGAAGGACCACATATTTGGTTTCGTCATGAGGTTTTGTTTTTTTATAAAGTATATATAGATAGTTTGGTAAGGTATGGAGCACTGCCTTGGTTGAAGCAATCGTAGTAAGTTCGGTTGTGTAGGAAAAATGGGAGAACCATGTCACCAGAGTATAAGATCACTTTCGACCTCTCGCTCAATGCAATATTAAGCATTGGCGGGATATATCAAGACCAATCCACTAGTGTCCATGTTTGGATAAGGTCTCACCACTAAGTCAGATCTGCAACCAATGTCGAGTAGCAATTTAGGGACTCCATCATCGGGGAAATGCAAGAAGTTCTAAAGCTCTTTCAAAATTTACTGAATTCTGACAATGCGAGAAGAAGAAGTGTACTTGCGAGCTTCAACGTCATCGTTGAATATCTCAGGAGGTGCTTGTAGCTCAGGCCTTGACGACATCTCTTATTTTCTCTTTGAATTTCACAAAGGGAGCAGAATTTTCAAGCCCAAACTCGTAAAAATTATGGAGCAGATAATTAGGACAGAACAACTAAGCGTGACATGTCTTGGTAAAATGGCCAGAACTTTCTCTAGAGATCCCCAAATCAGGAACCGTTTTTGGACTGGAAAGTAGACTTCTAGATCTTTCCAACCATACAAGTCTTGTAATTTTTGGTTCCTAGAATGAAACAGTTCTGCAATCAAAGTAGACCAAAATCAGGAACCGTTAACAGAAAATTTTGTCCATTCTCTTCATTCTTTGACCAACCATTGCTAGATTGTTATGAATAAAATGATGTTGAGGTAACACTACATCATGAAGGAGCTGTAATACGAAAGGAAAGTCAAAACGAGGCTTGAAGACAAGTTAATCTTATAGAAAACAGATAACTAGGACAGAACACTAACTATGACACGTCTTGGTAAAATGGCCAGAACTTTCTCTAGAGATCCCCAAATCAGGAACCGTTTTTGGATTGGAAAGTAGACTTCTAGATCTTTCCAACCATACAAGTCTTGTAATTTTTTGGTTCCTAGAACGAAACAGTTCTGCAATCAAAGTAGACCAAAATCAGGAACCGTTAACAGAAAATTTTGTCCATTCTCTTCATTCTTTGACCAACCATTGCTAGATTGTTATGAATAAAATGATGTTGAGGTAACACTACATCATGAAGGAGCTGTATCTGAATGGTGTAGGACTTAACCAAGTTTGTTTTCTGGACTCAAATAGCAAGGCTGATTTTTTCTTTGATAATATTGGGTATTCTTAAGCTTAAGTCGACTTATTATTCTTTGTCCTACCTTCTAACTCATCAACAGGGATGAGGTAACTAAGCTTTATTTTTCTCATCATCCCTATGTTTCTCATTTCCTCAATCAACAAATCAACAAGTTCTTGTCTAGGCGTTTTGGCCAATTTGGATTAGACCAAACATCCTCGATTGCTATTGGGAAGTCGATTATCCATCGAGGGATAGAATCGTTCTTTATACAATGGTTAACGATTCATGCAAGCCTACTCAAGCAATAGGGACTGCATTGAGTCAAGTTGAGTAGGTACAGCCATATAAACATATCCACATGAAAAAAAACTCAAGTTACGATTACTTATGACTTATGAGAGGAGTCTAACGACCACATGCCGTAGTGCTACTCAATTCACAAAACCACAAATATATAGGCCACAGATTTCCAATCAAACTTCTTATGAGTTAAAAAACAGGGACATGATAAAAGCTTTAAGAAAAACCTTTCCAAATAAATTAAAATAAATCGAAGATAAAGAAAGCCATTCTAAAGCAATGAATAAACAAGTAGCCGATGGCACCAACCCATACAAAGGATATTGCCTTGGTACTTGGATCGAGGGTAGTAAATATCTTCACACTTGGGGCGTATATCTTCACCGTACTTGACCACGGAATGTCAGGCGGCCAACGGGAAGGCATGGCTGTCCTGACAGGTAAACTCTCGGGCACCTTCCAAAATCGTAGTTTTTGTACTTCTCTAATGCTATGAGAATTTCATATAAGGCGTATAACTAGGGCGTTATGCCATGGAAAAAAATTAACATTGATGCTCAAATCGAGAAAACAATAAAAAGCAGATGAGAGAATATCCAACTTCAAATCATTCCATTGCGGCCATTCCTTTCTTTGGTCAATATGTATCGCACATGAATCGGACCATATAACATCTCTGGCTGTGATTCGGCAACCAATTCATTACGTTCTTCGGTGAACATATCTCACTGCACATCGCATTTACATGTCGGGATGAGTTGAAGGGTTTCGTGACTTCCCCAAGCATGTTGTACAAAAGTTTCTGATGGCGGTTGACATACATACGTATTGTAATTATATATCTTTCTCTGTGAGTTAGGCACTCAATCAAGCCACCGCCGTTAAACAAAACATTATTTGTATCTATTGACACTCTATAAAGTTGGATGATTATTTAGAAGAGACGGTGATAGTAAAGGTTTGCTTTAGTTATGTGTTATGAGCTATAGAGAGCTCATGGACAAAGCTTCCCATTGATCCAATGATCTTTGCGTAGCGAGGCTTGGAAGTGTGATTCTAGCTATGTTGAGACTTCCTTCTTTTTACGGATGGAGTGAGTGGAACAAAAGTTTGTTCGAGATCGAGCAAGGGAAGAGTTTCTTCTTGATCAGTGGCGGCGAGGTTCTCCTCAGCTTCTTTGCTATGGGAGATTTATGGGAGCAGCTGCTCTAACGACTCTCTAGGCCTTTTCATGGCTTTAGTTGCAGAAAGGGAGATTATGAATTTATGATGAAACCCGAGGTAAGAGGTTGTCTTTGGAAGAGAGTACAAAGTAGGAGATTTAGGCGGTGTATTATGATGAAACCTTTTGTATCACTTTAGGCTGGTGTATTGTGAAATGTCTTGAATGGTTGTCTTTGGTTTAACTTTCCAGCAAGAGGTTGAGATAAGAGGCAGTCATCTTTGAGAACCTAGAGGAGAAGAGGCTAAGCCGGATGTTGGAGAATAAGGTTAGTTAGTGTTGGTTTTTGAGGCGATTACATGTTTTTGGGGTAAGACCAAGTGCAATGTTATTATCGGTTGTTGCACTTGGAAAATATATGAAAAGGAAAAATCATAAACTTGACCTCGTCGTTGATCTTTGTTGAGTTTTATAAGTTTTAACCCTACCTAGTACCTACCTAACATCATAAAGTTTCCTTAAACTAACATACAACTCTGCAATTTCATGAGAATGTATGGACTAATTAAATGGTGTGGAATTTATCTATAATCGTGGGGAAAAGACCATAATCGTGGTCCTAAAAGCAAGTACTCAATTTTAAAAATGGATTTGATTTCTATCCGAACTAATCTTATGGGTTGCTTTTGATTGTTGGAAAATAAAGTCTTTTCGTTATTTGTCACTCACTTGTTTGAATGGATTGGTTTTATTTCCATTTACCCTAGTTAGTTTCGTTCAGCCTTTCTGTTATCATCGCCTTAGTCTTTTAAGCAGTTGAAAGAAGTAAGCGTTGGGGGTTTTTGTTGTTTGGCGAAAATGGAACTACGACAAGACATGATACTTGGATTCCTCCTGTGAGACTACCCTTAAGTTTTAAGCGATTTGAATTCACCCATCGAGAAAAGGAATTATTAACTCTTGCACTTTTATCAACGATTCATTTTCTAGATTTGAGTCTTTTTCATAATAATGTCAAGTAGTCCAACTTTTGAGCTCTAGCAAAACAATATATGGAGTTCATTTGGTTTGCTCTCTGAGACTTCATTGTTACTCCACATTCAGTACAACCATTTAGTACATTTCAAACCCAAGAGGTTTCTTCAGATTCATGGCTATGGGAGATTTATGGGAACGGCCAGATCAAGTGGCATGTGTTTCAAGAATTTGGAAGAGTACAAAGTAGGAGATTATGATGAAACAAGCTTCAATGCCTAAAAACTCTCCTCACGGTCACCATGTCATACCCACCATCTTTCCATACCCCTTCACTAACAATTCTTACCTCACCTAACCAACTAGAGCGTCACTCTTTGTCTTTTTTATTTAACCATTTCTATCTATTCAATTCTAAACTACTAATCACTTGTTGAACCACTTCCTTTCTTATTCTCTATTTCTTTTACCAATTTCACTCTCCAAACCAGAGCATCTTAAAATGTCTGCAGCAGCCTTCACATCTTCGGTTGTTGGATCAAGCTTTGCTAGCTTAAAGTCAAATGGCACGTAAACTGTTTCAGTCGAAAAACTCGGCTTCATGGAGCAAAAAGTCTGCCTCAAATAGTTTTAAAATTAACTGCATGAAGGTAATATATATGTTTCAAACATTGGAATTTTTATGTGCTTAATATATTATTACTATGGAGCACTGAAATATGTTTTTCTTTTAGATGTCTGAGCTGGTCTAATTTTCTTTCAGGGATGAAGTCACAACACAATTATAATCCACATATGAGGCTAAATTTGAGCAAATGAAAAATGATTTCCAGTTGCAATTTCAAGAGATGCTCAATTCGAGGACTTAGAGGCTCCGAGCATCGTCCACAAGCTCTTATGTAGTTTAAAGTATGACAATTTGACAATTCTATATAGTTTAACAGTTTAACAGTTTT